>CM020620.1:13678325-14149259 GCA_009829735.1 Pyropia yezoensis
AAGCCGTCGCTATTCTACACAACATGGTCGTCGTCCAGCGACGCGACGGGTACCTTTCCCGGCGCCGCATGGGCGACGCATATGGGGGTCCCTGGGGCTGCGGCGGCCGCCGTGGTGGTCGCGGAGCCGCGGCGGCGGCGGCGGCGCGGCGCGGCGGCGCGGCGGCCGCGGCAGCGGCGGCGGCGGCGGCGGCGACGACAACTCAGCCGCGGAGCGGAGCGACGAACCGGCAGCTGGCGGACCTGGCGAGCGTTCCGAAGGTGGGGGTGTGGCGGCCGCGGGGAGTGAGAACCCGACTGCCGGCCGCCCTGGCGGACGTGCTAGAGGTGGGGGCGGGGCGGCCGCTCCTGGATGCGTTCATTCAGCATATGGCGGAGCTGCCGCCCGGCCCGTAGGCGCCGGGAGAGGCAGACGAGGAGGTGGAGGTGGATGTAGAGGCGGACCAGGCGGCGGGGCCGCCCGCCGGCGGGTGTCGAACGAGCGCAGGGGCAGGGGGTGGCGCCGGGCGAGTTTGGCGGGCTGAGGGTGGTGGTGGTGGTGGTGCCGCTCAAGGTGCAACAGCCGATGGAGGTGGGGCAGCAGGCGGTGGTGTTTCTGGGCGCGGCAGCGGGCCAGGTGGTTCTGCAGGCCGTGGTGGGACTGGGCGCGGTGGAGGCGCGGGGCGAGGTCGAGTGGACGGCCGCTCGGCCGCCGTACAGCGGCGGTCGGCCGTGCGCAGCCCTGTTGAGCACGAGCGCCTGCGCGTGGACCTGATGGAGCATGTGTGGACGCACAGAAGGCGCGCGCTGGCTCCATATGTTCATCCGGCATCACATGCTCACGCCGCAGCCGTAGTGTAGCGCGTGAGGCGCATGGAGCTAAAGGTTTTTTTTTCGCCTGCGGGTTTTTTTTTTTTCCTTGAATAAGAAGCGTACGCTCTGACACACGCGGCCGGTCCGGGCTCGTCCGCACAGCCGATGTGCGAAAACGCTAAGGCGGCCGCCCAGGCGCGACTGGCGGCCGGCCAAGTTGCGTGCCTGGGCGCGGCTAACGGGCAGACGCCCAGGCAGCCCCCGGCGATCGGCCAAGGTGCGTGCCTGGGCGCGGGCTGACGGGCAGACGCCCAGGCAGCCCCCGGCGACTGGCCAAGGTGCGTGCCCGGGCGCGGCTGACGGGCAGACGCCCCAGGCAGCCCCCGGCGACCGCACAAGGCCGCCGCCGCCGCCGTGGCCGTGCACCAGGTGCGGTCAGCGGCCGCTCTATAGCGGCCGCACTGAGGGTGCGGTGCCCGTGTCGCCGCGCACCGGGTGCGGCGGGCGGGCGCCCTCCCACCGTCGAGTGCGGGGCAGCGGATCATGGCGCACCGAGGGGGCGGGGGAAGGTACCTCGCAGCTCTGCGCACTCTGGGTAGGAGGGCGCACACAGGGCGAATGTGCCTCGCGTGGACTCCTTTTTTTGACAGGTCTCCGTAGAGAAAAAAGACGTGAGGTGCATCGTGCAAAGGTTTATGGCAGAGAAGCATGCATGAAACAAAGTCTACGCCCGACACCCAGTGATGATCACAGATGAAGACAAGCAGCAAGACGTTCAGGACAAAAGCAAAACACCAACGAAAAAAAACAGCGCTCGACAGACACAGAAACACAAACCAGGAAAAAAAAAAAAGAGACACCACCGGCACAGCAAAGCCACAAACCCATCAAAGGTACAGGTCATCTTCGTCTTCGTCCTCCTCCAGCTCCTTCACGTCCCCAATTAGGGTCCCAAACTCATCGTCGTCGTCAGGCACATTACCAAAGCCGTCATCGTCCTGAGGGTCCTCTGACCAGACAGGGAGAGTGTAGGAGAAACGTAAAGGGCCGCCCGCTTCGGCCCTTTACCCTTGCTGCTGCGCTGTGTAGCAAACTGCAGCTGCCTCGTGACCTGCGCCCGACGGCCGACCGAGAGCAAGGCAGCCGCCGAGCGACCGCCCGTCACGGCCGTCGTGATGGACATGGCGCCGGAAGCAGACATGTGGGGCGCCGGCGTGGCCACAGCCCGCTCAGCGGGCGCCGCCGATCGGCGTAAAGTCTGCGGTCCAGCCGTGGCCGCAGATGCAGCCGCCGCCGCCGCTAGAGGCCCCCCCCCCAGTCCGTGCCGCACCGGTGGTGCGGGCGCCGGTGCCGGGCGACGCGGTTGTGCGGGTGGGGGTAGGACACGCGGTTGCGCGGCCGGGCGCGGCGCGACGGGCGGCCACGAAAAGTCGACAACGGGCGGTAGGGGAGGCGAACCCGGCGGATGGCTGCCGTCAGGGAGCGGCCAGGGGAGAAGCGCAGCAGGGGGGGCCGTGGGTGGGGAGTACTGGCGGCGGCCACATCCCCGGCGGCCGCTGAAAAGCGGCCACCTGGAGCACTTGAACCCGCAGCGGCCCCGACGACGGACGCCACCGCGGCCTGCCCAGCAGCCGCGGCCACTGCAGTCGTCGAGGCCGCTGGGGCGGCCGCCCCCCCCCCGCCCCCCCCCCCCCGCACGCCCCCTCCCCTATCCGCCCCCCCTGCACCGGCGGCCGCCCCTGCGGCCGCCCCAGCGCTCAGCACATCTGCTCCTTCTGCTTCATGCACTTCCCGGGCAGCAGCTCCCGCAGAAGGGCCCGATGGAGCGGGCCCCGTCCCACTAGCCCCGCCGCTGTTGGCGGCCGCGCCCGTGGCGGCCGACCGTTGTTGCGCAGCCAAGTGGGCCGCGATCAGTTCGTCGGCCCGTCTGGCCAGAAAGTCACGAAAGCGTGGCTCGTCCCGAATTGCGGGTGCCGACAAAGTCGCGACGATGTTGCGGTCACGGGCCGCCTCCGCAAGCACGTTCAGCGCCTTCGTGTTTGCCTCGCCCTCCTGCTTAAACGCCTTGTCGCGGGCTGCCTGCGCGAGCTCCGCCAGCGTTGACTGCGTTCCCAGCGGGCGGTCCGCAAAGGTAGCCGGTCGCTGGCGCTTGCCAGCCGCCAGGCCGTCCGCTCGCGTCCCCTCCTGGTCGCCGCCGCCATCAGTCGTGGCCGCGTCCGTCGCGGCCGCGTCCGCTGCGGCCGCATCACGCGCGCTGAGGTCGTCGCCCACGCTCGCCACGGCGTTCGCTGCACCCACCGCCGCGCCAGCAGGGCGGCGGCCGCGGCGGCGTGCCGCCATGGCCTCCATTGCAGCGGCGCCGCTATACTTGTCGGAAATCTTCAATACGCGCCAGCAGTCAATCCAGTAGTCCGCCCTCGCCTCCGCGGTCTTGAGGATGGGGTGCGGCACGTACTTGCCCAGCCTGATGGCCTCGTACTCGTCGCGGTTCTCAAAAACGGCCATCATGCCCAGCTCCATGTCGGCCTCCGACGGGTTTCCAGTGAGACTCAGGCCCTCCACGTGCACGCGCGCGCACACGAGGCGCATCACCTTCTCGTTCAGCTTCTTGTAGTACCTCTGCACGCCGGTGGCCTCCCGCAGCACCCGCGCAGGGAGGCCCTCCATCGGCATCTCGACGTCGACGCGATCCATCCGCGCCTGGAAGTTGGCCGTCACGACAGCAAAAAACTCCTTGCTGTTCTGGTCCGTACCTACCACGGCATCCTCAGACGTCTCGAGCCACGCAGCGCTCAGCTGTACTCGCTCGACAGCGGAGTACGGGACCCCGTTGGTGTGGACGCGAGGTCCCACTCCATCTCGAGAGCCCGCCTCGCCGCGTCCACGGCCGCGTCCTCGGCCGCGCAGAGGGCCGCTTCGCCCGGCACGGCCGCGTCGCCCTGCGCCAGGATTGGTGCGCGCGCCGGCGGCTGCTGCTGCGGCCTCTGCTGAGGGATCCCCATCGCCGTCGGTGAGGCCGTCGTCGGCCCCGACGTCAAGGCGGCCTCCACTTCGCGGGGGCCGCCGCCCGCCTCGCGCACCTCCATGGGCGCCGCGTCCGCGGGGGGCTCTAGCCGCGCGGCCGCGAGCCGGGCCGCGCGGGGGGACGGTGTAATCTGTGCTGCTGCTGCCGGGGCTGGCGGCGCCGCTGCCGTCGCTGGCGTAGCCAAAGGAGCGGCCGCTGGGGCTGCCACCAAGGGAGCTGCGGCCGCTCGGCCCCCCTCCCCGATTGGATGGGGGGGAGAACATGGCCGTGTGGTCTGCGACGGCGTCCCCACAGGTCGTCCCGCTGCTGCTGCCACCCCGCGTCTGTCCGACCCCGAGGGAGCGGTGGGAACTGGATGGGACGACGGGTGCGCGTTGCCCGTCCCCTCAGCGCGTGGCGTCCCAGTTGCGGGCAGCGGCCAGCTGCTCGAGGATGGCCGCTGTGGTGGGCCGGTGTCTCTCGGCCTCCCCCCCGTGCGACCGCTGGGCGCCCCCCTGATGCAGCCCGGTGCTTGACGCACCGCCAAGGTGGATGGCCGATCCCTCCTTTCCCCGCTGCGACTCCTTTGCTCCTGCAGGGGACCGGGAAGACCTCGGCTGCTTGTCGCCCGTCCCGGAAGACGACCGCTGATTGCGCACAGGGGCGCCCGGGGGCTCGCCCGGTTGACTCGGCGGCACTTGGAGGCCGCAAATGCGCGGCCTCGCCCTTGGGCAGTCGTTCCCAGCCGGCCGACCCTCGCCGCCGACACCCGCTGCCCGGCTGCCCCGCCCCGGCGGGCTCGGCGGCCTCTGCTGAGGTGACGGCCGCTCCTGCTGCTGCTGCTGCTGCTGCTGCTGCTGATTGCTCTCGCCCTCCCCCGCTGGGCCGCCGCCAAACGGCGGCTGCGCCTGCCCGCGAGGGAAGGTCAGTCCTGTCGGCCCACCCTCGCGACCGCCGGTTGACGGCCTCTCCCAACCAGGAGGGTTCTGCGGCCGCGGCAGCTAGTTCACCCACGCCTGCGTGCGAGCCAGTGGGTTGACAAGCGGTCGGACCAGGCCGACGCTGCTGTCCGGCGGTGCTCCTGCAGGGCCGTCCAACGGCGGCCCCGCCCGCTGCGGCGGGCTCGTCGGCCGCTGCTGCGCGAGGCCGCTGGGCTCCACCGGGGGGCCACCAAACGACGGCCCCTTCCACCCGCGACGGTTCTGCGGCTCCTGCCGCTGCTCCTGCTTCGGGTTGTGTCCACTGGGGTCCACCGGGCGGTCGCCAAACAGCTGGCCCCGCCACCCACAAGGGCTCTGCGGACGAGGCCGCTGCGCTTGGTTGTTGTACTCGTTCGGCCTCGCAGGATGGCCGCCCAGCCGCAGCCCTCCCCACCAACGCGGGCTCAGTGTCCGCAGCTGGGCTTGGTTGTTGCCCCCACGCGGCCCCCCCCCCGCACGCTGGCTGGGCGGCTGCGGGTGCAGGTGGTGGTTGCCCCAACTCGGCCCCCCCCACCCACGCGGGCTCGGCGGCCGCGGCTGGACTTGGTTGTCGCCCCCGCTTGGCCCCGCCCACCCGCGCGGACTCGGCGGCCGCGGCTGGACTTGGTTGTCGCCCCCGCTTGGCCCTGCCCACCCGCACGGGCTCGGCGGCCGCGGCTGGACTTGGTCGTTGCCCCCGCTTGGCCCCCCCCACCCACGCGGGCTCACCGGCCGCAGCTGGGCTTGGTCGTTGCCGCCCCTTGGCCCCGCCCATCCGCGCGGGCTCGGCGGCCGCGGCTGGACTTGGTCGCTGCCCCCGCTTGGCCCCGCCCACCCGCGCGGGCTCGGCGGCCGCGGCTGGACTTGGTCGTTGCCCCCGCTTGGCCCCCCCCACCCACGCGGGCTCACCGGCCGCAGCTGGGCTTGGTCGTTGCCGCCCCTTGGCCCCGCCCACCCGCGCGGGCTCAGCGGCCGCAGCTGGGCTTGGTCGTTGCCCCCGCTTGGCCCCCGCCCCCACCCGCGCGGGCTTAGCGGCCGCCGCTGGGCTTGGTCGTTGCCCCGGCTCGGCCCCGCCTACCCGCGCGGGCTCGGCGGCCGCGGCTGGGCTTGGTCGTTGCCCCCTCTTGGCCCCCGCCCCCACCCGCGCGGGCTTAGCGGCCGCAGCTGGGCTTGGTCGTTGCCCCGGCTCGGCCCCGCCTACCCGCGCGGGCTCGGCGGCCGCGGCTGGGCTTGGTCGTTGCCCCCGCTTGGCCCCCCCCACCCAGGCGGGCTCAGCGGCCGCCGCTTGGCTTGGTCGTTGCCCCGGCTCGGCCCCGCCCACCCACGCGGGCTCGGCGGCCGCTGGTCGTGTCCGGCGTAGCCGGCCGCCCCGGCCGGGCCACCGCAACGCGGCGGCCCCGTCCACCGACGTGGGCTTGGCGGCCGCTCCCAGTCCAGGTTCTGCGGCTGCGGCTGTGCTGCCCACGGACAGCGGCAGGTCCAGCGGCACAGACCGTGCTGTGGCCCCGCGCGGTCCGCCAGGCGACACTGCCAGCACAGCCGCCGAAAGCCTCGGCGCCGTTGCGTTCTCGTCGGCTCCGTTACGCACCCCCACCACCGGTTCACTGGCTCTCCTGGCGGAGGCCGAGCCGCCCACGGGCAGCCGCACGTCCAGTGGCACAAAGCAAACTCGGGCCCCGTGATTTGGGCACGCCGACAACGTGCACAAAGCCGCCGACAGCCGCGACGCCGCTGGTCCTTGCTTATCTTCCGTGGGGGCGGCCCGCCTCCCGGTGGCGGCCGCCCCCCCCCCCCCTTCCCTCCCCCCCCAGCGCCTCGTCCACCCCAACTCGCCCCAGAACGGCGCTGATCCCCGCCCCGGTTGGCGTGGCTGACGCACATTGCGGTCGCTCGAGGGAAAAGGCGGTACGGGAGAGGACAGGCAGCCCAACAGAAAGGGGAAAGGGGTGTCGCGGGGGCCGACTTGCGGCCCGCAATCACGCCCACAACCGCGAGCGCAAACAGCTTGAAGTATGCAAAAGCGTGCCCCGTCGTGCCAGCCGTTCATGGCCACCACACGCGGGGCTGGATACACCGCGACGGGGCCGATAGTGATATCCGACCCCCCCGCCCCGCCTGTAGCAAACGCCCCCCCCCCCGCCAGCAGCAGCAAGTGCCCCCCAACAGCAGCAAGCGCTCCCCGGCAGCAGCAAACGCCCCCCTCCCCCCACCAACAGCAAACGCCTCTCCACTACCCCCCCCCCGACGTGCCCGTCACGACACCAGCTGCGAAATCCTTGCGGCCGCGACACTTGCCGGGGGGGAGGAAGCCGCCCCCTCCGGCGCGGCCGCAAACAGCGGGGGGGACACCAAGAGCACCACGGGGATGCGCCTCCACCGATGAGGACAACACAACGGGGGATGGCGGCCAGCCACGTGAACAATGTGGCCGCCCTGGGGGACCAGCCGCATCAACCGTGCGGCCGCGAGGAGAACCAGGCGGGGCGACACTCCCGCAGCGCCGCGGCAAACAGCGTGGGGACGGCCAACGGGGGGGGGGGCCCAACCCGCGGCCGCCACGCGGCCGCCAAGGGGGGGGCGACCGTCGCCCACGAGCGTGACACTCCCCCAGAGGAGGGACGCCACCACCAAAAAATCCGGGCAAGGCGCCTCTGCCCATGCGGCCCGACAAGGGGGATGGCGGCCAGCCACGTAGACAATGTGGCCGCCTGAAGGACCAGCCGCATCAACCGTGCGGCCGGGAGACAACCCAGGCGGGGTGACGCTCCCCCTCCGCCGTCACAAGCACTTACGAGACGCCCCTGGCACCGGGGGGGGGTGTCTCCCAAGCGCGGCGGCGACGATCCTCTGGGGCCGAAAAAACAGGGTGGGGGGGGCCGCAACATAGGGTGTGGGGGGGGAGGCGCGACGACCCCTGGCCGTGCCGGACCCGCCAAGGAGGAGGGGCAAGGGGGGAAGGGCGGCGACCTGTGTTCCGAAGGAGACCCGTCGACGCACGGACGGGGGCCGATCGGCAGGGGTGCGGGGTCGGCGACGACCCGCGGCGACAGCGCGGCCGCAGAGCGTCAGAGGGAACATCACCCATGACGGGAGAGACCCGCGGCCGTCGAGCGGCCGCGGGCCATCCTTGCGATGTACGGGGCGGCGAGGGGGGGAGGAGCCCGCGGCCGTCAGGCAGCCGCAAAGCATTGTGGAGGCCCGTCTCGGGGGGGCCCGCTCTGGGGTGAGCCACCTGGGGGGGCTAGAGGCGGCCACTTGGTAGTGGGCCCGCCAAAGGAGAGGGCAACCACGAGGCGCCCCAAAATTTGCCAAGACCATCATGGTCATGGTGTCTGTGGAGGCGCCACGCTGGGCCACGCGGGGATAGTTGGGGGGGGGGGGGGGATCGCGGCGGACCCCGCGTGGCGGCCCCACAAGCACCCTTGCTGGCACGACGGGGGGTGCTGGCAGGTGATAGCAGGTGATAGCACAGGGAGGGGCCAGGGCCAGAACAGTCAAAGTCGGAGGGGTGGAGGGGGGTCGAGGGGGGGTTGGGGCGTCACTGGTCCCAGCCTCGCGCGGGACGGCCGACACCGACCGGGAGAGGAGCTGCTGTCCACACACCTGGGGAACTTGCGCTGGCAGGGGGGGATGTCCCTTTGATTTGGTGCGCGCTGAGCCTCGACACGCACTTTCCTCCCTCGAAGGGGTGGGGGAGTGCCGTTGGGGGCGCACGTGTGGTGGCTGTGTGACAAACCAATGGGGAACGCAATTGGGCCGGAAGGGGCGAGGGGGGGCGGAAGAGCACGAGGGGGGGGCGGGGGGGGTCGGGGGGGGTGCGACGCGGAGAGCGGGGTGGGAGGAAGGGCGCAAGGGAGGCGTAGAAGCACGCGCGGGAAAAATTCGAGGCCGAATACCGCGGGAGGCCGCGCCGGAGGAGCCGCCGAGGGCCGGGGAAGGGCGCTCTGGAAGAAATCGAGAAACAAAAACTTGGGCGACATCCACTGCAAGCGCGCCGTCGGAGGCGCGGGCCGCACCGCCAAGGCGGCGTCCGGGTGTACGCGACGCAGGGAAACGACGTGCGCGCGGTTGACAGTCCCGCCGGACGTCCCAGAACGACTGAGAGCCACAGAGACAAGGCCGACTCGAGTCGGCCCGCCCCGACGGGAGACAGTCATTTGGCATGCGTTGCTGTGACCGGTCGTCCGTCCCAAGAAGTGCGACGAACATAGCAAGATCATTGGCTGTCATCACGCAACGACCACAAAAATATGCGAAACCGCCATACTTGCGCATGTAGACGCGTGAATGTCGCATATGGCACGCGTTTATGCCTCAAATTACTCGTGTACGTGGCACCCTATTTCGTCTTCCATGCCCAATGCATCCCCATTCCTGCCAAAGGAGGGCAACATTTTTCCACAATGACTCTCTTTGCGCTGCGTGTCTCGCTACTTTGCCGATACGAGGAACCATCCGGACGGTCTTTCCACGTCCCGGGCAGTCCAGCAGGGGGGCTAGTGCATGTTATCGCGTATTGTATGAACGCGTGCGAACTCGGACAATACATTCAGCGAACAAAGGAATTCCGTAACCACATCCGAATCGCTGTCCGAGAGACCCCTCGGTCGTGTGTCAGGTATGCTGTAGTCCATGAAGACCATGTAGCCCCCGTCCCGCAACAACTCCTTTATGATTCTGAAGAGCGCTTGTTCTCAGCCAGTCAGAGGCGCCCACGTTGCGTTTAAAATATATATAGCGGCAAGATGGTATACGAGATGGTCGGGACCCGTGGAAACACTCTTACCAGCTGAAGGTCCCGGCGCTAAAGGCTCGGTAAGGGAATCCTGATGCCACGATACCGAGAAAATACCAACATCTGTAACGAGATCTGTACCTGCTGAAAGTCTCTATTCAAAAGAAAGACAACTCTTGCAGCATCCGCTCGGGGGTGCCGGCCAGAGCCGGCGGCCACTCGACGCCTGCCCCGCCGTGGCGCGGCGCCAGACGCGTGTGGGAGCGGTTGGCAACGGCAGCGTGACGCGGGCGGGTGGGCGGGCGGGAGGGTGGGCGGGCGGGACGCAGTCGGGCCCTACCGGCTGCAGCCAGCTGGTTGGCGGCCGTGCGTGCCGCCCGCCCTGTCCCCCTCCTTCCCCCCCTCACCGCTTGGCTGTCACCCTGTGGCCCACCCCGCACCGCCCGCCGTTACTCCTCGTCTCTCCACGCCGTCGCGCCGCGGCGACTCCCACCCTATCCCCCACCCCCCGCCCCTCCTTGCCCGCTCTCCCCACTTGTTTCCCCCCCGCCGACCGCCATGCCTGACACTGCTACGCCGCGGCGCCCTCCCTTGCGGGGGGCCATTGTCAAGCGTGCGGCCACCCCCCCCCTCGCCTCCTCCCGCTCCTCCTCACCCCCCGCCGTCGAGCGCCCCTCCCTCGTAACGATTGCCGATGCGGTCGCCGCGGTCGTGGCAAGGTACCCGATAGTGCCTGCCGCCCCCCCCGTGTCCTCCGACGATGCAGCCGCCGCCTCTGGCTTGGGTGATGCGACGGGAACCGCGGCCGCCGACGCAGCCGCCGCCTCTGCCCTCACCCCCGCCGCCGCTGCCGCCGCCGCTGCTGCCGCTGCTGCCGCCACGGCCTCGTCCCACCGCCCCCCCCCCGGCGCGGATACCGGGGAGCTCAAGGCGGGCCGCAAGGCTCGCCGCTACGCCTCCATGCTACTGGCCAAGCTGATGGCCGACCCGGCCACGCCACCAATCGCGGCGGCTGCATTGGCTACCATTGCCAGCCAGCTCGATGAGCACGCCTTTGCGCGGCCGCCGCCGGTTGGGGCGCCTGGCTGGAGCCGCCAGGCGTGGCCATTTGACGTCGACGCGTTTGTGGCGGCCGTCCACGCGGCCTTCCTGCGCCTGTGGGCGCTCCCAATGGCGGACGAAGTACCGGCGGCGGCTGCGCTCACCGCGGCCGTCAGGATCGCCAGTCAACCGTCGGCGTCGCCGGCGCCGTTGCCACTGCCGCCTCCGTCGACGCTGCCGTGGACGCTGCCAACGACGACGGCGGAGGAGCGGCGGGAGCTCCGCCGCCTCGCCGACGACTTTGACCAAGCCATGGGCCACGTCCCGTTTGTGCCTGCCCGCATCCCCCTCTGCCGCTACGTGACGGGCGCGGGGCGACGGGCGGTGCTGGCGCGCCTCGCGCTCGACGCGGCCGAGGATCGCCTCGCCGACCGCGCCGCTGCAGCGACCGGCCCGCGCCTCGACGCGGCCGCGCAGGCCGCGCTCGCACGCGGCGTCGCGGCGCTGTCCCCCCCGCGCATGCGCGCGCTGATCCGCCTCGTCGCCCGCGTGACGGGGCGGGACGACCTGGCCGCTGCCGCGGACGTGACGCTGGACATTGGGTCACTCGACGACGCGGTGCTAGTGGCGATGGTGGACCACTTGGCGGGCGTGCGGCCGCTCGAAGAGGAGGTGATCCGGGTGGCGGCCCTCCGCACCGCGGTGGCGCGCAAGGAGGCCGCGGCGGCACGGGAGGAGCGGGAGCTGGCCGAGCCGATTTCGGCCAGGCTCAAGGTGCAGCGCCGGTTTCAGGCGCAGGTGCACGTGCCAGGGTGGGCGGTGGTGGCGTCGCAGCAGGGGGGGGCGGCGGTTGGGGCGGGGACGGCTTGACCCTGATTTCCCCCTACCGCCAACCTCTGCCCGCCTCAGCTGGTTGAATGTGCGGGAGGGTGGGCGGGCGCGCTGCCACACTGTTCGATTGCCTGTTTTTTTGTTGTTTTACGATGTTTTTCCATCCATCAGAAAGAGGCTTGAACAGCTCAAATGCACCCCGTACAGGCAGTAGTCTTCATAGTGTGCTTCCTGCTTCACTCACCGACTCTGGCTGGGAGCTGGCACTGAGCAGGGGGATGGAAGAGAATCTACAGAGTCCCTACGGGCCAGGATGCGCAACAGTGCACAGGTCATGTCTTTCATCGTGCCCCCAGGCCCGTGCCTACCCACTGAAACACAAGAGAGAGCACAGGAACATGAGGTCTCCTATCCACATATCTCCACCCAGTCCTGGGCGTCGTTTGACTGAACTTTTTGGCACCAGTTGCTCATACGGACTCCGCGGAGGGTCCTGAGCTCGCCGGGGGTGGTCTGTTCTGTGAGGATCCACTTTTTTTTCATAGGCACACGCTGCGGCAGGGGGGTCCCAGCGTGTGCAAAACCCCGCCCCTGGGAGCACATCGGGATACCGGCAAAGCAGTTTTTGTGTACCTGCAAGCTCGCAGGGACACAGAGGTTTAGTTTGGGCCATGCTACTGCCCGGTTGCTGTCCTTCTCTTGGCGATGAGGGGGGGGGCTCAAAAACTACAGTTTTTAGTTGCTTCGTCGTGAAGAAGTGCTCCACAGGGCAACATACAATCGATACCCACCGTTTTTGTTTTTTTTTACGAACAGAAGCAGGATAGGTAGAGGGAGGTATCGTGGTGCGTGGTGTTGCTGTTCGGTGCCTGGTGGTGCGGAGATCATGGGGCGGGCGACGGACATGAGCGCACTTCTGCTTCTGTATGGATGATGGCCATACGTGGCCAATGATCAATCTTTTTCCAGAAAAAAACACATGGGCACTGAGCGCAAGGTCTGAGGAGCACAGCGGTGCGACCCACATCCCGCAGGATGCACTTCTTCATGGCCGCCGCAATGGGCGCGGTGGTCGAGTCCAAGGGGAGAGGGGAACAGGGAGGTTGCGAACCAGAGGGCGGGCGTTGCTACGGCTGCCGGCGTGTGGCCTGATGGCCGTCAAAAGGAGAAGGCTGTGGAAGCTCAAGCGGGTCGTCGCCGTTCCCACCGCCGCTGCCAGCGCTGGCCCAGCGTGCCATGTATGCGTAATCCCAACAGGGGTCAGGGTACTTGATTGCTTCTTCCCCGCGTGCAGCAGCGCCCATCACCCTCACCTCGCCCACCTTCCCGACCTTTCTGCATGCTCCCAGCATCAGGGGTCGGGCAGCCGTGGCTGCGTCCGCAGCCGACCGCCCAGTTCTGAACGGGACTGCTCCGAGTCGAAAAAATCGTTGTCCGCAAGTCAAGCATTTATTTCGCCGCCGAGGCCGGCCAGCCACGGCGGTGCGGTCGCTTGTAATGGTGGTGGGGGTGGCGGCGGCGGCGACGGCGGCAGTGTCGGCGGCAGCGGTGGCGGGTGGCAGCCAAAAGGCGTGTGTGGGGGGGGGGCGCCGGCGCGCCTTGCCGCCCCCCCCCAGTGTCCCCGGACCACGACCATGGTGGCTGGCCGCGTGGGGCTGCCGACAGCCGTAGACCGCCCGCAGGGCCTGCGGTGTTTGCGTAGGGGGGCTGCCACTGCCGCGTGGCGGCCCTCCCAGCGGCTGTGGCGCCTCACCTGGGCTCCTCAGCCAACGAGTCTGGCAGCTGCCGTCGCGGCAGCAGGGGCGGCTGGGCTGGGAACGGGCGGCATGCCCGTGGCACACGCGGGGTGGACCCGTGGCGCCGCCGGCCGCGGCACGGAGCTCCAACTGGGGAAGCCGTGGAGGTGCGAGGAGCGATCGGCCACGCAAAAGGGCGCCCCAGCAGCGCAAAAGGGCACCCCAGTAGAGGGGGCCCCCACCTCACGCCTCAGCCCGCTCACGCCACCTGATGGAATGGAGAAGGGGGACGACGGCGCGGCCGCAGGGCGCCGGCGGCCGAGGTGGTGAGGAAATGAAAGTGGGTTGGGGGGAGGCGGCAAGAGCCAGCCGGCCAGGACCCCCCCGCGGGGGGGTCCTGGACGGGAGAAGGGACACGCAGTGCGACAATGTATAAAGCCAACGGGTAGTGTAGTGGCGGCGGCGGTAGTGCCGTTGGAATGGAGTGAAAGGCCGCGGGGGAAAGGGCGGCAACGTGACGGTGGTATGGCAGCGCGGGTGTGGGCCGCGCTGCCGTACGCGGGCGCGCCGCTGCCCATGCCACGCTCGCGCGCAAACGACGGGGCACATTACCTGTCACCAGCTGCCAACCCGACGGCGGCGGCGGCAGTACGCCTCTATGTATGCCTAAACGCCGACTCTGCTGCAACCAGTCCACCCCATATACCTCCGCCCTTCCAAAAAAAGAGTACCACGGGCATTCACCCTTCGTCTCAGCCCGCCCCAACCCTCCCAGCCCTGCTCCTCAACGCACCCCCCCGGCCGCACGGCTCAGCAAATGGGCACCCCCATCCCACCTGACCGCTACACACACTCCAATTACACTGCCTTTTCGGCGTCGGCGGCCGCTTCGAGGAGCTTGGACAGACGCGAGCTCGCGTCCGCCGACTGCTGGAACCAATCCGCCATGTCGTGGAGGCCCTCCTCCTCCGCCACCTCCTTCCACCGCCCAAACGCGGCGGGCCCGTCAGCGGCGGCCGCGTCGCGCTCACGGGCAGCCGCGTCAGTCAGCGCGTCGGCCACCTCCGTGTCGGGCTCCTCGTCGTCTTCGCCATCGTCGTCAACGTCGTCGACGTCGTCAGAGCCCTCCCCCCTGGCAGCACCGCCCTTGGTGGTGGTAGTGGCCCCGTCCGCGTCGCCCGCGGCGGCGGCAGCGGCAAGCTCCGCCGCCTCTGCCGCATCCTCGTACACACCCAGACCGTACGACTCGAGGACCTCGGCGTGGGCGGTTGCCTGTGACGCGGCCGACGCGGCGAGGGCCCGGAGCGCCGCCGCCGCTGCGGTGGCACCCTCCACGTCTGCGCGGCTGGCCGCAAACGCCGCCGCCGCCGACGTCACCGCCCGCGACGCAAACGCCGACCGCAGGTGGCCGAGGGTGGCAGTGCCCAGCAGGTGGGGCTCCTCGTCCTCCTCGTCCCCAAAGTCGTCGTCCCCATCGTCGTCGTCGTCATTGTCATGGCCGCCAACGACGGGGTGGAAGGGGGGGGGGGCGCCGCCGCTGCGTGCAGCAGCGGCGGTCGCAGCCGCCGCCACGGGGGGGGAGGGACTCATGGCCGACGCCGCGGCGCGGCTGGTGGCCAGCGCCCGCACGGCGGAGCCCGGGGCGGCGGCGGCGGCAGCGGCGGCGGCGCCCGCTGCGGTGGGGATGGGGTGGAATGGGAATGCGCGACCAGGAAGCGCGCGGAGCGCGCGCGGCAGGTGGCGGGCAGCAAGAGAGGCGGCCATCGTCGGGTGGATGAAGGGAGGGGAAGCGGCGGAGTTGGGGGGGTCCAGAGGCGCCAGTGGGGTTGGATGCCAGGGACACGGGTGGGTCGCGTCGGAAGGGTGCGGGCGGGGCGGATCCATCCGCTCGTACGCCGCCGGCGCCCGCGCAAGGTCGCTGCCGGCGCACGCCTGCGGTCGCGGTGGCCACGTGGTGAACATAAGTATTTGAGAACGTATGTACCAGGATCAATTCCTTAGCATCAAGCTGCCAGCCCGCAGTGGGGACGCACGCGCCCTGCGCGCCGAAGTCGTGACCGTGCTGGCTTGGCTGCCCGAACCCCCCGTCGATCCTCCCCCCTCCCCGAGCCCCCCTCCCCACGCCTTCCCTGCCCTCCTCCCCAGCCACAACAACCATCACGCTATGGCGTCCTTTGCGGTGTCGCATGCCCTTCCCCTTCCACGCCAATCGCTATGCACCCGTGTGCTTTGCTGTCCGTCTGCGGCGCCCCCTATTGGCGTGGCGTCGCGCGGCCGGGAGCGCTGCCGGCCAGCGCGGCGGGCGTCGCCGTGCGGGGCTCCGCCACGGATGGGGACGCACCCCCCCCCGCCCCCCTCCCCGGGACTGCCGCCCACCCCCGCCACCGTTTACATCCCTGCCCCCGCCCCGCCTCCCACTGTCGGGGCCATCGAGGGAGAGGCGGGGGATGACGGGACGGCCCCACCCACGCCGCCCACCCTCCACCTCGTGTCGGCGGGCGTGTCGCTGCCGACAGTGACCCTCGGCGCGGCGGCGGTCCTTGCCGATGCGGATGTGGTTCTCTATGACGACCTTTCCACCCACGCGCTGCCGCTGGTGCGGCCCGGCGCGACGCTCATCCCCGTTGGCAAGCGTGGCGGCGCGCCGTCCACCCCGCAGGCGACCATCTCAGCGCTGGCGGTGACGGCGGCCAAGGCCACCACCGTCCGCCCGCCACCGGCCTCGTCTGCCGGCCACGCGCCCACCACCAGCCGGGTGGGCGTCCGCCGGGCGGTGGTGGTGCGGCTCAAGGCGGGCGACGCGGGCGTGTATGGCCGTGCTGCCGAGGAGGTGGGCGCCGTCGTCGCCGCCGGTGTGGCCGTCACCGTCCTCCCAGGCGTCAGCTCTGTCACCGCCGCGGCGGCGGCGGCGGGGGTGCCCCTCACCGTCAAGGGCGTCAGTGATGGCTTCACCGTCGCGTCGGGCCACGACCCAGATGCCCTTGACTGGTCGGGTCTGGGTCGGGCCGACACGCTCGTGCTGCTCATGGCCACCCGCGAGCTGGTGCGCATTACCGACCGGCTGGTGCGGGAGGGGGGGCGGGCTGGTACGACACCGCTGGCAGTGCTGGGCGACGGGGGGTCGCGCGTGTGGCAGGGGACGCTCGCCGAGGTGGCCGGGGGGAAGGCGGCGCCCCCACCCGCTGCCGCCACGGGCAGTGACGGCAGCAGACCCCAAGCGAGCGGGAAGCGGGGGGGGTGGGCTGCTTGGAGCCCGGCGGTGGTGGTGGTGGGGGAGGTTGCGCGGCACGCCAACCAGGGCGGCCGGTGGGAGGGGGTGTCCCTCTGACGGGGGTGACGCCGCCAGGTGGACGAAGGGGAAAGAGATGCTTCTCACGCCATGGACCCAACCTTATTCAACCTGCGGGCTGCTACCTGTACAGTGGGTGTCGCGGCGACGCTGAGCGCGGTGGCTGTCGGCTGTGACCCGCACCGCAGTCATGAGAGACGAACATGGACAAGCGGAGACCAAGTGCAAGCTCCTTTTCCAAACCAGAGCGACCCCGCCTCAGCAGTCTAGCATGTCCCGTACGGCCGTGTCAATGGCGCCCGTCAACCCGTCCACAATGGGGAACACAACGTCCCTGCACTCTTCGGCAAACGCCGTCGGGTCCACCTCGCCAACATCCACGCCCTGCCGGCGGGCAGCGGCGCGCGCCAGCGCCTCCCGCTTGGCCGCGCACTTGCGCACCACCCCGTCAATGCGAGCGGACGCCACCCGCGCAGCCGCAACCGCACCAGACGAAGCGCTGAGGCCCTTCATATCGCTGACAGCGTCCCGCGTCTGTCTTGGCGCCTTGCGCCCCCCCGAAGCGGCGACAGCCAGTTGCGCGCTGAGTTCCACCAGCTCTGCTTCATGGCGGCGGGCGTCGGCGTCCAGGGCAGCCACTTCAGCCACGGCGGCGCTCGGCCAGTCCCGGCTGAGGGTTGATGCGCCGCGGGAGACGTGGTCATCAATCCCCAGCAACACCGCCGCCAGCTCCCCTGCAGCCTTGCGCGCGGTCACCAGTGTGTTGTTCGTCATGGAGGTCAAGGCCATCTCCCCGGCCGATGGGGGCGTCAGCGACAAGTGCGTACGGCGTGCCACCAGCAGCGCTGTGAGGGCCGTGACTAGGGCGGCCGCCACTGCTGCAGGTGCCGCCAGCAAGCCACCCAGGCCGTAAAAGTAATGGATGACTACTTTGTCAGTGGGCGACGCGCCAGGCACCACGGTGGAAGCCGAGCCCGACGCGACGTGCGTGGCGCGAAAGACTAGCGTTGGGCGCCCTCCGGGCGAGAGGGTCCCGGGCGTGTTGTCTTGGCTAATAGCCCAGCCCGCACCGCCACCGCCCCCACCAGTGGGGCCGGACACAGCTAAAACACTGGCAAGCGCGGGCAGCGCCACGCGGAGCTCCATGTCGCGAACAGGTAGTTCAGTCGCCCACGACGATCCATAGGCCAGCAGCTCCAGGGAATGACGAGACGGGTCTGTCGGAGAGGTGCGGACAATGGCAGACATCGGCAGCGTATAATCCACCCAAAAGTGGTCTTTCCACCCGCCCACCATCGGGTAGCGAAGAGTCAGCATCAGCGGTCGCCCACCCGTAGACGACGAGGTCGCCGCCCGCGGCAGCCGCAACCGCGACGAGGTGACGTTCCCAATGAGATCCCGGTATTGCACATCCGACGCAGCAGAGGGAAGACGGAGCCACGTCGAGTGCAAGGCGGTGGGAGAGGTGGCGCCGGGGGAGCGTGCGTAGTCCAGGCGCGACCAGGGGCCTTCGTGGGTCGCGGCCGCGTTGGACAGCCAGTAGGCCTCCCGGACGTGCGTCGGGCCAGTGTGGGAGACGGTGATGGTCTTCACGAACCGGTCTGCCACCACCATCGGCTGGTTCAGCAGGAACCGCAGCCGAAGCGGAGGAAACGACCCACCGCCATAAGCAGGAACGTCAACGTACGGACCAGCCGTAACTTTCGGGCCCGAAACGGACACAGGCGACGGCTCAGTGGGCATCGAGGTCAACCCCGACGGCGACACTGTCACCGTCGTTACGATCTTGCGGGTGGCGTAAGGGGACATCCACCGCGCCGCACCGCTCCAGCGAACGTATTGAGACTCCCCTTGGCGGAGGGTTGCCGGTACGGGCGTCAGCGAGTCGCCAATATTGTAGCGCACGCGAACGGCCTCGGTGGCACCCGCACCCAGACCGTCAGGGAGAGACACCCGGTACAGGGACGCTCCCGCAGCTGAAGCAGCGGTCACAGCGTCAGAGGCGCGGGGCCCTTCCGCCGCCTCTACAGGGTTCACCGTCAGAGGCTTTGGGGAGGCCTCGTCCCCCCGTGTGACGACTACATCCCCAACAGCGTCGACAGCGGGAAAGGCCAGGAAAAAGGACGATTCGGCTGCTGTGCCAGCGTTCTGCATTGTGACCCGCACATCGTGCTTGGCCGCGATGGAGGTAGCATCCTGGTGGGTGCACAATAAAGAGCCCAACAATGTGAGAAGCGTTCACCAGGAGGGCATGAGCATGGAATCTCAACAGATAGCAAGGAACGTATGGGACACACTGGGAGTTAGAGATGCGCCCTGTCGGATACCGAAGAGCATGAGGCCGGGACTGACAACGCCCGCCGAAGGCCAAACGCAAAGGCATTCCGTCCACTTCGGCCTGACGAGCAGGCACGATCAGGGTCTCTGCTGCTAGGACAGCAGCAATGAACGTACAATCGAGCGGGTCACCTTGACGTTGATAATCTCCGCATCGACAAGGGCACCGGTACGACCCAGAGCCACCACCGTCACGACACACACCACCGGCACGGTAGCACGCCTCGCCCAGGACCACAGGCGACGCGTCCCGCGGGGCGGCCGCCGGTCGACCATGGGTCCAGCCCCGCTTCGACCGAAATGAGCAGCTCCTAGCGGGTGACTTTCCTGTAGAGGAGGCGGGAAAAGGTAGTAAGTTGGCACGTAGGGGGTTGCTCCTACACCAGGCCGTGCAGTGCCTCACCAGGCCGTAGAAGGGCCCCACGACCAAGTCACCACCTCCTACCCCAGCCCGCCGACAGCCCACCGACTTGGCGCCGCGTCGGATCAGCCCGGGCCGCGTCGCACGGTGCCGAGCATCGCAGGTCAACCGGTGGACACTGTCAGCGAAATCGAGCCACAATTCCTGAAAATACATATTCTATTCGATATGTAAATTCGTCAGTCACAAGGTGCAGGATTCTAACCAGACCCCGCCACCCCGCCATGAAAGCGTCCAATCCGCCTCCCAGCTCGAGCGTTGCGAGATCAAGGACAGGCTCATCACCCCGCGCTATCCGCCGCCGGTCTCGGTGCGCATCGTCCATCATGGGCCACTCCTTCGTGCCTGCGTTTCTTCCAGTGGCACCCATTGTGCCACCGCGGACGCGCCATGTCTCTCACCTGCGGATGACCACGCAGCCGCCTGCCCCGCGGTTGCAGCCGCAGCCGCTGGCCGCTGCCGCGGCGTCGGCTATGACCGCCATGGCCATTGCGGGGCTGGCGTTGACGGGTGGCGCGCTTGTGGCTCCCCCGACAGCAGATGCCTCCGTGTTCAATGTTCGTGGCGAGCGGCCAGTGGGCATTGTTGGTAAGCCGTCGGGTGGTGACCGATACCTGTCCCAATGCCCGGCGACCAACAACTGCGTCAGCACCGCGGCGGATGTGTACGACAAGCACTACTTGCCACCATGGACGTACAACCCCAAGGGCGAGGCGGAGACCGTGAGCGGTGCGGCAGCGCTCAAGGGCAAGCGGTCAACAGGGTTCACTGAGGGGAATCAAAAGCCCATGGCCGACGCTGTTGCGGACCTGGTCAAGGTGATTGAGGACTCCCCCGGCGCGACTATCGTCACCAACAGGCCGACACACAGCGACGTTGGCGACGGCTGGTACATCTATGCAGAGTTCCAAAGCAAAGTACGTTTGCCGTTTTATGCGCTTACTTGTCGCTGAGGCAGGTGCCAAGTCCCTCATGATTGCTGCGGCTGCTGCGGCTGGCTGTGTATCTCACGCCACACAAGCCTGGTTGGCTTCACGTCTTGATCACCTGCGCATGATGCCGGTGCTGACAGTTTCTGCGCTTGCGCTCTCTCGCTTTGTGATCTCTTGACCCCACCCCCCTGGCGTCCCTGTTTTGTGCTTTGCAGTTCTTTGGTTTCGTTGACGACGTTGAGTTTCTGTTTCTCCCTGACGACTCCACCGTTGAGTACCGCTCCGCTTCCCGCCTGGGCGAGAGCGACTTCAAGGCCAACCGTACCCGCATTCGGGACCTGCGCATTGCGCTCAAGCCTGCTGGGTGGAAGTCGCTTGGCTTCTGAGCCCAGTCCATTCCGAGCGCATTGGGCCGTGCCTGAACGTACGTTCCTGCGTCGATTTGCGGAGGTGGGAGGGAAATAGGCGAGTACCCCCGCTTGTTAACGCTGCTGTCCCGCTGGTAGCTGTCTATCAGTGCAAAGGCGTTCGATGCAGGGAGCCACGGACCAATATGACAATCGCTCTCTTCTTCTTGCCCACAACACAGCCACTTCCAAGCCGGATTAAGCTGTGGCTCTGAGACAACACGCACGTGGCTCGCCCACGAATGCCACGGCAAAGGGTACACCCAGGAGAGGCAGATAACAGGAATCACTGAGATGTAGTGCAGATTTGGCGGTCACGGCAACGCAACGAGGGAGCAGCCACACCCCCATTACTGGCGTTCCAGCCTCAATGGGCCGCGCGGCAGCCAGCCAGCGCGCACAGCCCAGCGGGCGCCACCATGCAGCAACCCGCCTGTCACGTCGATACGGCCTCCCACCAGCCGATATGCCCAGCGCAAAGGCGCTAATGCGGCCGCAGCCAGCGAAGGGTGCAGCGCCGCCGTGTAGGATGACACTTGGAAGCCATCCACAATCAGGTGCCCCGACAGGGTGTGCGGGTTGACCAACCCGGCAGCTATCGCGGTCGAGACCGACGCCACCACCGCCCGGGAGCCGTCGGCGGCGACCAGAGCCGTGCCTGGCTTGACAGACCGCGCGGTAATGAGCGACGGCGCTGTTGCAGACGCACCATACAGGTGCAGATAGTGGTCCGGGGTCAGCAAGATTGATGCTCCCGCTGTCGACGTGACGTTGACAAATGTGTACGTGACATCTGGCACCGTCAGGCGGTGGGAGAAGACAAACACGTCCGAGTGCGAGACAGTCGACGACGCGACGCTCGAGCCATGAGCCACTCTGACTCGAGAGCCCACGATCAGGTCGCCAACGCTCGTGGACTCGCCCGACTCAAGGGTGACCCGAGCAGACGCTGGGAAGCAGCTGCCCTCACCGTCGTCCTTGGTCTCAGTAGGCGACGGCGTTGGAGTGGCTGTTGGGTCGCCAGAGTTTTGATTTTGCGACCCGCCGCCAGGCGTCACGCTCGCCGGGGTGGCAGAAGGAAGAGCGGGCGGGGACACTTCCGGAAGTCGCTCCGGAGCCGACCGGTAAAGACAGCCCAGCTTCTCGGCCGAATTCCCCAGCGCCATGTACTTGTACTCCTTCCCAAGCAGCAGGTCCTTGAACGTGATGTCCTCGTCCTCAGAAAAAAACACTACCGTCGTGCCAGTTGGGATGATGCGGGTGCCACACGTGCGGGGGGTGGTCTCGACGCCGCGCAGCACGCGCTTAATCTGGTTCTTCAGAGAGTCAATGTCCGAGACCGTGATATCATTGTTGAAGTCCCCTAGCAGTAACCGGACATCGGCCTCAGTCACCTCCGTCTCGGGGACGAGCTCCAGCGGCCCCACCGATGAGCAGCGCACCTTGTCCATCAGGATGGTACTGTGTGCAACAGTAACCTCCCCGTCGGCCGACGCCGGCAGCGTCACATGGCTGATGCTCGATGGACAGCTGTTCCCCGCGTCGGTGGTTGGCAGGATTCGTGAGAAGACGCCGCCCACATCGGCAGCGACAAACGAGCGCACCGAGAGGGTCACGCTCATCTGTGACGACCGCGACACTGTCGCCCCGAGACAAGGCCAGCACGTGACCAGCGCTACAGCTGACAACACAGCCGCGGCCTTGGCCACCCGCGCCATCCTCGGCGTGCCCACCACTACCCGGGTGGGCGTGGGCTGTCTCAGCCGCGGCATTGGCGGCGCCATGGCGTCCCCACAAAACACTCACCCAACAGCCTGACAGAGGCGCACGAGCCAAACCCGGTGGTCGTCAGCCGCCGCGGGTGAGGGTTGCCTCGCGCGAAGAGCGGCTGCACCAAGGATGTGATTTTGGCGAGAGTGGGCAATGCCCGCGTGGTGTCGCTGTCGCTACCGCCACACTGCCCTGCACGCACACCTCTTCCCAGACAACGCGTGGGGTAATGTACAGAGGCGACCAAAAGTCAAGGGCGGCGCGGCTAAGCCAAGCCCAGCCGCTTCCACTTCGTCACGGCGCTGGCACCCACTGAAACCCCGCAACCAGGGCTCCCTCCACGCGCCCCAGCGACGGCCGCGGCGGCCGGCGCCAGAGCCACACAGCCGCCACCAACGGGAAGAGCCGCCAGCCATTGTTTGCATTTGCGTGGCGGGCGGCCAATGGCGACGGCGGCGGGGCCTCCCCACCATGCGCCTGCCCGAGGGGAGGCGGGAGGGGGGCGGGGACAACGCCCGCAGACAAGCGCACCGCGTGGCAGACGACGTGCTGCCGGTGGGGAGAACAGGGTACGCCCCCACCAACGACCAAGGCCGCGGTGGAGCCACGTGGGTGACACCAGACACGGAGGGAGGAGAGCGAGACCGAGACACGCGCCGTGCAGGGGAAGAACACGGGGCGTCAGCGTTCGCTCACCAGACAGAGAGGGGGGGAATGCATGGGGTGCAGGTACAGTACATGGTGCCTGGGACGATGGAGGGCCACCCCCAGACGCACCTGTCCAAGCTGGGCGCGCGGTGCTCCAGCCCGTCCCTCTCCCCGACGGCGACAGCCTGGACGACCCAGACCAACGACTCCCGCCCGCTCACGTCACCTCCATCCTCCCCAGCCGCATCGCAAACACCATCGAGAAAATTCATGGTTCAATCTTCGACGCTTCCATCCTTTTCGCAACACGACGGAATTCTTCTGCGCATTTCCCTGATGGACGTCGTCTCCTGGTCTTCCTGGAGCACTCTTGAGTGTGGCACAAAAAATGGGGCTTGCCGGCCTTTGGAGAATGCAGTCCCGGAAATTCTTGAGTCCCATTGTAGATCCATTGCTAATCAGGCGGAGGAGAGCGACTCTCTGCGAATGGCTCGTGATTCGCATGCCGGCATGACTGCGCAGCACTGCTTATCGCCTGTCAAAATTTTCTTGCTTTTTGGGGAAATTCTCGAGCAAAACCCTGCATAAAACCTGCATCGACCCCCCCTCAAGGCATCATAGACACCGCTTTTACCCCCGTTTCATGCTTTCTGCCTGTAACAGCTCGGGCGATTGGTGGTCGCCACCTCCCTTGGTATGATCGGAAGCGCACGGGGCAGGAGAGCACTCTCGTGAAGCGCAAAGAAGCGACCGACCATCGCTACGCTTGGGAGCAATGTTTATCCAAACGCCTTTAAAAACCGCGCAATCTCTCGCACTGGTTAAGCAAAAACCTGCGCGACGACAGCTTTCGAGGGTCTGCACGGAAAAATCTCCCCGCCTTGCTCGACATCTACGGCGTGAATTCTAACCAATGGAACGCTCCATCCAGCAAACAGCAGCGCCACCACTGTTGTCGTTGGTTGACAAAACATCGACAGCGACCGTCGCGTCGGTCATCCTGGGGGAGATGCTTAAACCTCAGCCCATCCCGTCGATCAGAAACGCAAAATTCTGCTTGAGCCGTTCATTTTCGTGCTCGAACACTAGGCCATACGCCGCCACCGGTGCGCACTCCCCGCTGTGCCATGCACGCTCTCCTCGGACGATCGAAGCCCTACGCTCCATCATCAGGCAGTCTCGCCAAGCGGGATCTCACGCGACAACCGCGCACAGTGGCGCCCCCCCTCCCTGCACAACTCACTTCACTCTTCAATCAGACCGCCCGCCACGAACAGGGCATCCTCCTCGACGCACCCCGATTCACACCGCATGTCTCTCCCCCAGTCAATGCAGGTGCAGCCGTTCCAAGTCCTTTCAGAGGTCAACGTATGCAGTTACCCCTGCAATCAATCGCCGGACCCGAAGGAAGACAAGACTGCAGCAGCTGCTGCGGCTGCTGCAGTGACAGGTTCATCCTCAGCAACTCCACCCGCAGCCCCCACGGCACCGACCCTGTCCTCTTCCTCGCATGTGGCCGCGCTCGCGTCCGCCGCGCCTGCGCTTAAAACACCGATAGGGCCCGCTGTCCCAGCTACGGAGGGATGCACGGCAGTAGTGACGAGCGACGGGACCGCATCGGTTCGGTCAACAACCGCTCGGTTCTAGTCGCCCTGGTCAATCAAGACTGTGGCAGTATTGACCCCCAGGTAGGGGGGCAACACGTGCCATGCAAGGGGCGGCAGGCCACTAGCCTGATCCGTTCCTCCCCCTGCATTTGGGTCCATATTCCCTAAGTTTGGGATAGTTAGCTTAGTAGTAAATCCAACTTGGATTTGAGGGTTTTCTGCATTTATCGTCTTGAATTTTCGTGTGGCCCGGTGGGCAGGTGCTGGGGTGGGAGATTCTGAGTGGCGAGATTCTGAGTGGATCCTGGGGGGATAAGGGGAGGGACAGCGGGGCTTGGCCCTGCGTCCCCGTCCCGACCAAGAAACTGTTGGACCACACACCATCCTCTTGTTTGTCCGTGGGGGGTTTGCCCCACAACAGGGACAGAGTGTGTGCGACTTGCACTTCTTCCGGTTCCCCCGACACGGGAGGCAGCCCTAGCACACCGCCCCAACTTGGGTGCCGTGTGTGCTAGTGGTTTTTGCCACATTTGGTGGAGCAGCAGGGGACAGAGGTAAACTTTACCTCCGGGTGCACCCGGGTGTAGGGGGCCCTCTGTCTCGGAGGAACGGTGGTCTTGGACTGTGTCGTGTGGATCGTTAGCCAACACGGCTGGATCGGACCTCCCGACGTTCGGGAAACTCTCCGGTGACGACTTTACCCCGGCGCCTTTGAATACTGGCCAGACACAGGGTGTACCTGGGGTCGCGGAGGTGCTAGAGGCACTCCAGCCAGCAGGGCCGTGGGTATCGGTGCGGGCGGTATGCCACCCCGACCCAGTCGGGTGTTCACCCTGAGGGTCTTTCTCGGACCGGTGGTTCGCACTTCGGCCACCGGGTGGTACACTCAAAGGGAACGTCCCAAGGTGAGAGGACTGTCCCCGCGAGATCCACTCGGGTTGGATTCAACTTCGGCATAGAGCCGTCGCCAACTAGGCGGGTGGAGGACGGCGGACCTTCACTCGTCGGTGATGGGCTCGAACCTGTGACAGGGGTCGTAGCAAGTTGCTACCCCCGCCACACTCAAAGAAAGTATCTTTGATCGGGAGCCAAGTTCGGCTATATCGACCAACATGAGGGACCGGTAGTAGCGGCCACCCTCAACGCGGGCGCGAGTAGCGACCCGAGGTCCGGAAAGGAGAAGCACCAAGCCAAGTCGGCCGCCTCTCCTCGTCCCCATGTGAACATGGAGGGTGTTCCACCCAGGTTGAGGGTTCAAGGTGAACGCCTCTTGGACCAATATCACAAGTTGTGGGATGGTCAATTGGGACTCATGAGAGCCACCCAACACCGGATCGAGTTGAAACCCGGTGTACCCCCTATACGCCAACAACCGTATAGGGGAGGGCCCCGTTCAAGGGCCCTCGTCAAGGAGCGCTTCAACAAAACTATTGTTAGGCAGCTGCGCCACTATGTGAGTGAGCATGTGAAAACGTGGGACCAATACATTTCTATTCTTACCACTGCCTACAATTCGCAGGTTCACTCATCTACCGGGGAAGTACCCCTCGCTTTTGTGACCCCCCGTCGCGTGCGGTCTATTGCTGTGCGGCGGTCGCTCCCAACTAGGGAGGATGATGGCAGCACGCCTACTCCTACTGAGAGTAAGGCGGAGTTCGCCGCTAGGCTTGAAAACCTCATCCCTAAAGTCAGGGCTGAGATGGACAAAGCACAAAAGCGCTACAAGCGTACCTTTGACAAAAAGGTGCGCAATGCTAAACATGTCCCCGAGCAGGGTGACTGGGTGCTGGTACACTCGCACACCCCAACTGGGGGTAAGCTGGTATTCCAGACGAAGGGACCGTACCAGGTCCTTCGTACTGATGGGCGGCGTTTCACCATCGAAAGTAACGATGGGGTCCGCACAGTGAACGGACAGGACGTGGTCAAAGTTGCACCACCGCCTGCAGGCGACCCAGCTTGGGCGCGTGCTTTGGAAGCGTGGCGCCTCCCCTCACTGCCTGCGGCCAAACAGGGCCCGCAGGAGTACGTGTTCGATAAGTTCATCGACCACGGATGGGATGAGGATACTAACCGCCTCATGTTGAGGGTGCGTTGGTTTGGCTACAAAGCCAAGGATGATACGTGGGAATATGTGGAGGACCTTCCCGCTGAGAAGGTCCGGGCGTACTGTGCCCGGAATGAGATAGACCCTAACAGCCCTCCCTCAACGTGAGGGAAGGCCGAGCAACAGTGCCAAGAGAGTGCTTCAAGTCGAAGTGGTACGCAGAGTGGCTTTTAACTACAGCCCTAACCCTCACACTCTCACAACAAAGGCAGCTGCCAACTAGGCACGCATGCTAGACTCTCCCACTCCGCGGCCCTCGCCCTCACGTGGAGGCGAGCGGCGAGACCCACGCCGATAACGGTCTCCACTTGTTGGAGGGGGCGGCGGCTCCAAGTCGGAACCGTCGCGCCCCTCACGGTCGCGCAAGTGGCGCCGACCGTGGCCACTCTTCTGCCTGGTCTTGCGCGCAAGTTTGCGACGCAGACGCTGTGTAGCAGTACTCCCAAGCACCAACCCCGAGTCAGGGAAGGAAGAGGAGTATTGCCGATATCCCAACTTGGGACACCGGAAGCAAGCACCTCCACACAGCCGAACACGGAACTTGCGTGTGGTGAGCGGGTCCACTCACCAAGGCACGAACAAGATGTGTCGGAGCCAGACGGTGTTTTCTTGCTTGGCCAGCCAAGGTGGGCCCTCCCCGCCTTGCTGTCCCTCCTTATCAACCCTCCTCACACGCTCACGCAACCCCTCAAAACACTCAGAAAATGAACCCTCAAACAAACCAATCATATCACTCCACATGCAAAGAACTCAAAGCGTAGAAATCCGTCTGGCTCCCGTGCAAAAATCCCAAGAAACAAATACCAGCAGCATTACCCTGCTCTAGTATGTCGGAAGTCCTAGTCGAATTTCCGTCCAGAAGTCAGAAGTTTCACCATCGTGGGTCGGGTGAATTTCGACTTCCGGTCAGGTCCACTTGACCCGAATCTTCAAAGTATTGGTACCGAATTCCGGCCCAATCTCCCACATTTCCCCCTTCTCAAAAGTCCAGCCGTCCCGGTGGACGTCCAATCAGCGGCGAGTCGCAGTGACCGGGAGAGGAGGATGCAATTCCCGAGTTGAGATGCAAAGTACGGTGCATCGCTGGCGTCTAGCGTGCACCAGGGTTACGCCGGGGTTGCACTCGCGTCCGGCGGGGCCCTCCGGGAGAGGCAGTCCCTCTCCGTGGGGTGCGCTCTCTGCCCTGACACTGGGTAGAGGAGCCCCCTCCACGCGAAACAGGTGTGGGGGAAAGTCGTCCCCCACCTGGTCAGGGTGCTCCACGGGTGGACTCACGTGTGGGTGAGCCCCCTAATCTGGGTGTCGGCGTACCTCCGCCACACCCCCTGCCCCTCAACTGGAGGAGTAGGGCGTCGACGTTCTCACTCGGAACGTCGACCTGCACCTGCCCCTTCAGTTGGGGTACGGTTGCTCTCGGGGGGTCGGGTTGTGTCCCCCCCTTCAGCTCGATCCACCCCCAGCTGGCTCTCTGCGGGGTGTTCCTCACTCCTTCCCCCCCTTTCTAGTCAGGGTTGAGGGGTGTGCGCACCCCGAGTTGGGGGTGTTGCATTCGGTCGCCGGCGGTGGGACTCGGCCGCCGGTGCGGGGTCTTCTCTCCCCTTCGTGTGTGCGGGCGGGTGTGTGCCTTCCCGCCGCTGCTCCCTCGCGTCGGCGGGTCTGTCTCTTCCCGCCGTGCGGTTGGTGTCGTTGGTTGGGGTGGTGTCTTCCCCCTTCCGCCCCTGTGTCGGGCGTCTTCGTTGTCGGTGGGGGGTGTGGGTCGTGTCCCCCCCCTTTGTCCTCGTTGGCGGGGTTGTGTCTTCCCCGCGCTGCCCCTTGTGTCAGGCTTCTTCGTTGTCGGTGGGGGGTGTGGGTCGTGTCCCCCCCCCTTGCTCTACCTCACCGAGTCGGTCAAGGTTGGTTGTCGTCGGAGGGGGAGAGGGTCGTGTCCCCCCCCGTGCTCAACCTCACCGAGTCGGTCAAGGTTGGTCGCGTGATGGCGGGTGAGCCGAGTCGGCCTTTGTCCCCGTCTCCGACGTCTCTGTCGGACAAGCGACGGACGGGAGAGGAGGCCCTCGGGACTGAGGAGTCTCTCAGCCGGGGGTCGGCCATGGAGACGACTCGTCCCGGGCGAGGGTCGGAGGCGGCCGCCTCAGCCGTCCCCGCCCCATCACCTCCTACTGCCCCCTCGGCCGTGGTCCCACCGGGGGATGGGTCTTCCAACCCGGTGGCGGAAGGGGATGTGACTCCCATCCCCCGCCTTCCTGAGTCACGGCTGCTACTCCCGCCGCGGCCCCGTCCTCCTATGGGGCCCCGAGCCTGGGCGCCTCCCAAGTCAGTCGGGGAGCTTCCCGACTGCAAGCTCAAGGATGTCTACTTGATCATCCCCGAGCCACGGCGGACCGACGTATGGTACCGCCGGACTCGTCGGTACCCCAACCAGGTGACTCTACCTGATGGGGTGGTCTGCGACCTACCAGCGCTACTCTGCCTGGCGGACGCGCCTGAAGTCCAGGCGTTGTCAACCTCCCTCGCCTTGGGGTCGGGCGACGTGGAGATCGACGACACCCACGCGGTTGTGTCTACCGAGTGGTGTGCCCTTCCCCGTCCCTACCTGGGCGGAGAGGACGCCCACGCCCAACACGGCGTGGTGCGAGAGGAGTTCCGACTCCGGGGCTCCTCGGGCTTCCTCATCCACGGGTCGCGGGTGGAGTTCACCCACGTACCTCTGGAGGAGCGTGAGCACCAGTACCCTTTTCTCCCAGGGTGGTGGGAGACAGTGGAGGTACCTTGTGGGTTTCCGGCTCGGATCCCCCTCCTCGTTGCCTACTTTGGCTCCGTGCTACGCTCCAGCTCGGAGGGTAACCGGGTCTTCGCCTACCTCGCCACGCACTGGGTGGTCGTGGTGGCTCGGGGCTGGTACTCCGATGTAGTCCATCGGGGTTACCTGTGGCACCTCCCACCGGCTCTGGTGGAGGGTATGGAAACCCTTGGCTTCCACTGGTTAGCCTTGGGCGCGGGGGACCTGGCTCCGTTCCTCCTTAAGGGTATGGTCACCCTGCACAATCGACTCGATTGGGCGCAGCTGGAACCCTTCCTCCGCCGCAATAAGCGTCCAGAGCCGGGGTTGGAGAGTGAGCCACC
Organism: Pyropia yezoensis; assembly: GCA_009829735.1. NCBI lineage: Eukaryota > Rhodophyta > Bangiophyceae > Bangiales > Bangiaceae > Pyropia > Pyropia yezoensis. The sequence continues at coordinate 13,708,061 of CM020620.1, forward strand.
CCGGGAGTTCGTCCATGTCACCCATACTCTGGTGCAGGGGCAGCTGCTCTTGCGTGAGGGGTTGGGGGACTCTTCCCTTCCCTACGCAGAGGGGGTTACTCCCTCTACGTCGCCCCCTGGCTCTGGGTGGGCGACATCATCGGCGACGACTCGTCGTGGTGCTCATCGAGGAGCCCCTCGAAGCCGCGGGCGAGCTGTGCCGACGCCTTCCCCGCGGGTCGCGACTCCGACCTCGGGGGGTGTGGAGCCGACTCAGGCTCCACCCTTCCAGTTCCTCGAGCCCTTCCCCGACGTGGCGTTGGGTTCGCTACGGGTCCGAACTCCGGTACCCATGCCGATTGCGCGTGGCGTTGGCGAGATGCTTCCCAACTTGGGAGCCATCATGTATGACGCCACGGTGGAGGCCTCACTCGTGGCCTCCCTTGACACGTTGGCTTGGGTCACCCGGCGTGTCAGTCACTTCCTCGCGTCGGGCGACTCAGCCACGGCGCGACAGTCATTGGCAGCTGAGGTCACTCGCCTCGCGGTTGGACACGAGTTTGTCCAACGGCTGCTGTCGACTCAGCAGCAGCTTCCGCGTCACGGAGGGAGTACCTCCGGACATCTATCTTACGACGGGGATGGGTCCGCGAGTCGGCGGGCCCCTCCCAGTGCTTCCACTCCGGGGCCCTCCCGAGTGGGTTACGCCCCTCCGCTACCGGCCTACGACCCTGGGGGTTCGTGGTCGGGCGGTCCCTATAGTGGTGGGGGTGGGCATATGGAACGCTAGAGTCAGCGGTCGAACGACTTGTTCTTTCCTTGGTGAGAAGAGTGGTGGGTATTCTTCTCGTTTTGTATTGTGCCATAGTCGGCTTTGTTAGTAGAGAATCTTTGAAGAACCATGGTATGTGTTTGTACTCATGGTTGGCTTGCCGCTCTGCTCTGACTTGGAGCAGGGACTTCATCCCCCGACGTACGAGTGCTACGTCGGCGTATAGATATGCCCACAGTCTGGCAGTATCTACGGACCTTCTCTACTGGTAGGTCCTCTACAAACTCCCATGTGTCGGAAGTTGGTCCATACCCGAACCACCTGACTCGGAGCATGAGTCGCCCCGACTCATCATATCCGTGCCCGACAAACTTGTCGAACACCGCCTCCAATGGCTTATTGGAAGAGGTCGGCAAGGATGGGACTTTCCATGCTTGCAAAGCCCTTTCCCAAGCGGGATCTCCCTCTGGGGGTTCGGGTGCGCGAGTCGCGTGATTCCCATTTATTGTCCGGATACCATCATCACTCTCGATGGTTAACCGACGTCCATCCGTTTTAAGGATGTGATATGGTCCCAGAGTCTTGAAGACCAATTTCCCTCCCTTATTGTCGTGGGAGTTAACATAAATCCAATCTCCAACTCGGAGCGGATCGCGACGATGTCTGACTCGGACATCGAAGTACCTCTTGTAACGGGCTTGGGCCTTCTCCATAGTAGCCCGGACAAGGGGTATCATCTCCTCCAGTCTCTGGAGTAGGGAGGCTTTCGCCTGACTCGGTGTTTGAGTCGAAGTCTCACCCTCAGTCTGGGTGAGACGCTCCACAGCTACTGACGGAAGTCGTCGGGGGCAGACGAAGGCAAACGGTGCCTCTCCCGTACTACTGTGTACCTGGGAGTTGTATGCTGTCACGAGTAGTGACGCATAACGAGCCCATGTGACTACATGGTCATGGACATAGTGACGCAACTGGCGCACTAGAGTCCTGTTGAATCGTTCCACCTGCCCATTAGTCTGGGGATGGTAAGGGGTGGCGAAGTTCGTCTGCACCCCCAACATCTTCATGACTCCCTGATACAGGACGGACGCAAACTGTGGTCCGTTATCCGAAAGGATAGAGTCGGGGATGCCATAACTGGCAACCCAGACGTCGAGTAACTCACTCAGAACGTCCACGGCTGTGATATCCTTGAGTGGGGATACCCGTGTGAGCTTAGTGAAGCGATCACACATCACCAGAAGGTACTCATATCCTTCAGGTGTTCGTGGTAGTGGACCGAGTAAGTCCACTGCTATCGCTGCAAACGGCTCTGTTGCAGGAAAGAGTCTCATGGAAGAAGTCTGCCGGGACTCCATGAGTCTATTCTTTGCGCAAGTCGCGCATGCGGCTACATATCCGTACACATCAGCCACGAGTGATGGCCAATAGTACTTCTTACGTAGGGTCTGATACATCCTCGTAGACCCTGGGTGTCCACCCAACGGTGAGGAGTGCTCCCGTTGGAGGATACTCTTGCGTAACTCCTTGGGGACGACGACTTGCTTGTCCCCCTGGGTATATCCCTTACGGCAGAGTATGCCGTTGTCATTCAGGAAGAACCGAGTCGGTTGAGCCTGGTCGAGCTCCTTCCTGAGTCGTCGACAAAGTTTGTCGCTCTCCTGTGCCTGGACAAACTCATCCAAAGACACGGGTAATAATTTGGCCATGCCAGGCATCCTCGGGTCGAGGACAGTTCCGGAGCGAGTGGTCACTGCCACATGAGGGAGTTCCTCAGGGATAGGGGAAGTGTCTTTCCCATCCGTCGGTATGCGAGACAACGCGTCCGCAACCGCATGCTTCGGGCCTGGCCGATATTCAACATCATAATCGAACTCAGCGAGGCAGAGTCGCCATCGATTGAGTCGGTTATTCGTACAGGCTGTAGTGGTGAGTATCCACTTCAAAGCCTTGTGGTCACATCGAATGAGGAACTTCCTTCCTTCGATGTATGGCCGTAGCATGGAGACTGCCCATACCACGCCAAGACCCTCTACCTCCGTCACAGAATAGTTCTTCTGGGCGGGTGAGAGTCCCTTACTGAAATAGCCAACGGGTAAATACTCCCCCGAAGGCTGTTGTTGGAGTAAGCAACAACCGAGTTGGTCGTAACTTGCGTCCACATCAACGATGTAGTGAGCCCCCGGTCTCGGGATCGCTAACACCGGTGGGTTGCAGAGGAGCTCTCGCAACCTATCAAACGCTTCTTGCTCCGGGGGTTTGGGAGCATCCAAGCGCTTGGGCATCTTGGAACTTACCAAGTGGTTCAACGGTGCAGACACTTTGGCATAGTTCGCCACAAAGCGTCTGTATACGTTACACATACCCAGGAAGCTCCTGAGTTGTGTCTGCGTCTGGGGGAACTTCGCCCGACGGATGGCCATGAGGTTCTTCTCATTGACCAGAATGCGACCTGGCCGGACTATATGGCCGAGGTACTCCACCTCATTACTAAAGAGGTGACACTTCGTAGGTTTGAGTGTTACTCCTGCTTCACCCAACAGGGTAAACACTCTGTCCAAGTGGGACAAGTGTTCTTCGGCAGTCCCGGAGAACACAATGATATCGTCCAGATACACCAGGGCGATCTGCCACTTGACTCCGGCAAGTATCAAGTCAATAGCACGCTGGAAAGTCGCAGGTGCATTGCAAAGCCCAAAAGGGAGCCGTGTACACTGATAAACTCCACAGTGACACGTGAAGGTGGTCAAGTGTCTGTCCTCCTTGCGGATGGGTATCTGCCAGTACCCCGCGTTGCAGTCCAACGTGGAAAAGTACTGTGCCTCACCGAGTGAGTCAAGGCAATCGTCCATACGGGGTAAGGGGTAACTATCCCTTACCGTCCGCTCGTTTAGCTTACGATAATCGATGCAGAACCGCATCGTGCCGTCTGACTTGGGCACCAAGACTATGGGACTGGCCCACTCACTTGAGCAAGGCTCAATGACACCCATGTCTTGCATCCGTTGGACCTGCTCTCGGGTGAGTTCCCGTGAGTCTGGTCCCATACGGTAGGGACTCAGGCGAACTGGCCTAGCCCCTGGCTTCAACACGATTCTGTGTTCGGTGGCCTTGATGAGCCCAAGGTCACCATTCCACAACTTGTGATGCTTCTGGATTAACTCATCCAGTCGTCCATGTAAACACTCCGGGATGTTCTCCCGATGTACCGTCGGCGACTTAGCCGTCGATGAACTCGATTGGTCGGCAGAGCCTGCCATTCCAATATCCTCCCATTGCTGTTGAGTCACAGCAACGACATTCCCCTCAAAGGTAGAGATCGACGCAATCTTCATGCCTCCGGGGAGTCGTCGAGGTTCCTCCGACGTGTTGAGGACCTCCACCCACCAGGTTTGGTCATCCCCACAAGTCATGGGGCCCCAAGCAACTTGCACTTGGTGAGTATAATAGACTCGGTCCACGGGGGAAACAAGTCCATTCCCTCGAAACCGTGTGCGTACTCGCACAAAGGTCCTTGATCGGGGCGGGACTACCGTACCCTTACATACTCGTACATGGGTCGTAGAGCCTCCACCCTTGGGAGAGTTTTCCCTAGGTTGATGAGTCGTAGGGGAAACAGTCCTCCCTTTACGCAATATGGGGACAGTCTCTCCATTACGCATTCGGATTATCCCTTCCGGTCCACAGACGGCCGGGACATGGAGGTCCAGATAGTCAGTTCCCAGGAGTACGGGGACTGACATATTGGAGACTACTCCAAAGTTCACCTGCGTCTGGTAGAACCCAATGCAAACAGTCAATGCAATAGACCCAACAATGGGGAGGAGTCCCCCATTGACATCAAACATACGCCACTCGGGTGAGCCGGCGGGGCTCACATCCGTCCCCTCTGGCAATAAGTCTTGCCTAATGAGAGAGGCAGCAGAGCCTGTGTCGACTATGACACGAGAGGTAAACTCATATCCATCCTGCAGCCAGAGTCGAGCTGCGACCTGGTAGTTACTCCCTACCAGCACTGACACAATCCGACTCGGGTCGTGCTTCTGAGGAGGGGCCTTGTCCCTAGGTCTCACCCCTCGAGGTCGAGTCAGGACCTTCACTCTCCCATGGGTCGGTGAGCGTGAAGCAACCCGCTTCATTACCGCTGGAGCCTTTGGGTCAGTCTTAGTCCCAGCGGCTAGGCGTTTCCCTCATCCGACTCGGATGATGGAGTATCCTTGCCACTTGAGCTGGGGGAAGAGGTTTCCCCCTTCTCAAGCGTGGACTCATCCTCTGACTTAGGTTGAGTCATGGCCGTCACACGTGTGGTGTGTGGCCGGGTATCCGAATCAGTCCTCGGAATACCGAGCTTCCCAATACGAGCCAACAGGGCTCTCAAACGAACGTCCAGAGTGGGGCATTGGGCTGCCCAGTGTCCCGACTTGGAACACTGCCAACACGGCCGATCACTCATCGACGCCGATGGCCCCGCTTTTCCCTGTGACTTATCAGGGATGGCGGCCACCATACCTTCCGTCTCTCGAGTTGAGGACGAAGGTACTGCAGGGTACGTCCGCATGTAGGAAGGCATCCTTGCAGTTCTGCGGAAGCGACTTGCTTCCATTCCCTTAACTTCTTTCTCTCGTTCCTTCCGCTGCTCAGACACGAGCCAGCGGTACTCATCACCCTTTGTCTGGGCGATGCGTGCCAACTCCGCCAGAGTCATGGTCGGAGTATTACGCTCTCGCACAGTCGCTCGAGCTGCTCGGTGGACACCCTCCACAAAGCGTCCCTTAATGACTCCTTGGGGATATAGGAATCCACAGAGGACGTTCAGCTGACGGAGTCGTTCAGCGAACTCCCGTTCCTCTTCACCCTTACTCTGGGTGGCGCGGTTGAACTCTTCAACCTGCACAGCCAAGGAAGCCTCGTCTGCGTGAAGACGAAGGATCCAATTAACCAACTCCAGGTAGGAGGTCACCTCACCCGGATTCCCACCATGCCGACTTGGCATGACGTTCATCACCTCGGAGCGGAGTGGCTCCTTGGTGAAGTCCTGAAGCATGAAAAACGCTTCAGCTTCAGAGACATCATTGTCATCGCAGGCTTTTGCGAACTTCCGCAAAAACTGGAAGACCTTCAGGGGTGGAGTCCCGTCCCATTCTGAACGGACCCCGAAGGATTGCGCAACGTGTTTCTTGCGCCGGCCCAGGGTACGGGCCTGGCTATTTGAGTAGGTCAACGACTTGTTGACCAACCCATATGTCTCACAGTCGAAGACATCCTTGAACAATGGATTATTCACCACGATCTTTCCTGGGACGACTCTAGTCCCAAGACGGTCCGTGTGAGTCACACGACCATGTCGAGTAAGATCTTCTTCACCCGACTTGCCACTTGCAGAGGACTCAGACTCCGAGTCCACCTCACGACGGAGAGTACGTCGAATCTCCCGTCGCTTCTGACGCCTCGAGGCCTGCTCAGGCGGAGGGGTGCTCCCCTTCAACGCCTTCCCCACCTCCTCTCGCACGACTTGTGCGATGGCAGTCATCACCGAGTTATCCACGATACCGGATGATCCAGGTGGAGCTTGACTCGAGCTCCCACCCGGTCCTTCCGGCACCAGTCGTGGCGCGGACCCACCAACCCGGGGTACAGAACTCCCTGTCCCGTCACCTCTGCCGGTCGGCGGTCCCATGCCGAAGTGAGTGTCGTCACTCCCCGAAGAGGTTGCCGGAGCCTGACGCTGGCTCGGCGCTCCCACCGGAGAAGGGCGAACTCCGCCCGTCTCTTCCGGTGACGGCCTGGGAAGGAACCTGGCCGATCGCCGTCGGGGTCCAACCTCTGGACCCACCACATCCGCACTGCCCGGCCTGGGTGGTACTCCGCCCGTCGGGGGAGGACTACGCTCCCCCTCCCCAGGTACACTCGGCGCAATGGGGGGGTCTCCCTCACCAGCCATCTCCACAAGAGTCACGTGGAGTCAACCAAAACGACCAAACGGTGTCCAGAGTCGGGGATCGTCAGCTAGGGAGTTCCTAGAGCACGTTCCACCCCTCCACCTGCCTCAAGGAAGGCGGTGAGGTTTCCCGAAACTCCGGGTCTCCCACCAAGACTCACGGTGGCCAACCTCGTCACCCAGCGAACGCTCGGAACGTAGGCGAGTCGATCGTGTCACCGGAAGTCTCGGTGCCGAAGGGGGAGAGGGGCCAACTTGGTCCCGTCTCCGGTCAAGGGAGGTACCAAAGTCGATATCCTCTCCCCCGCTGATCCACCAACTGTAGCAGTACTCCCAAGCACCAACCCCGAGTCAGGGAAGGAAGAGGAGTATTGCCGATATCCCAACTTGGGACACCGGAAGCAAGCACCTCCACACAGCCGAACACGGAACTTGCGTGTGGTGAGCGGGTCCACTCACCAAGGCACGAACAAGATGTGTCGGAGCCAGACGGTGTTTTCTTGCTTGGCCAGCCAAGGTGGGCCCTCCCCGCCTTGCTGTCCCTCCTTATCAACCCTCCTCACACGCTCACGCAACCCCTCAAAACACTCAGAAAATGAACCCTCAAACAAACCAATCATATCACTCCACATGCAAAGAACTCAAAGCGTAGAAATCCGTCTGGCTCCCGTGCAAAAATCCCAAGAAACAAATACCAGCAGCATTACCCTGCTCTAGTATGTCGGAAGTCCTAGTCGAATTTCCGTCCAGAAGTCAGAAGTTTCACCATCGTGGGTCGGGTGAATTTCGACTTCCGGTCAGGTCCACTTGACCCGAATCTTCAAAGTATTGGTACCGAATTCCGGCCCAATCTCCCACACGCTGGACAGACTCCGTCTCCGACGGGGTAGAGGACTCCGAAACGGAGTAAGACAACTCGTCTTCCGATACAGAAGGAGAGCGCCGCGAGTGTCGGCGACGACGGCGAGGAGGCGAGTATGCCCGGCTCGCGCGACGTTTGCCACGCCCAAGTGGGGCTGGCTGGGGCATAATAGCCCCAATGCGAGCCAACTCGGCTGTCATAAACTCCGCCACCGACTCGCAACTCGCGGTCGCCACTGCAGTACGAACGCGCTCCTCAAGTTGAGGAGTCTCGGAACTCTGTAGGGTTGCGGTCTACGCGGCCAACCAGGAAATGGTGCGCACCAACGTGGTGATCATCATCTCTGAGGTTAGAGGCGTGGGCGGCAACACCAACTTGGGGTATACCGTCAGGAGGGTGGCCCCCAAGTTGGGGGACACCGGGGTGGAAGACTCCACGGCCACGCTGATCGGGATGTTCCCGTGAGGTTGGAAAGGAACAGGAGGAAGCGGAGGGGCCCGCCGAGGTGGCGGTACCCGGGTGTAGCTGCGACCCCGACTTGGGGCCCCCGCAGTGGGTTGAGTCATATGGTCATCATAGGACGGCACGGCCATAACTATGGGCTTGTCCGTGGGTGGCGCAGTGTGGCGATCCACCTCCGGGGCATACGGGTAGTCCCCGATGCCCAACCCCTCTCGTAGGACCACACGGCCGTCGTGAAGTTCACGAGCGACCCACACGAACTGGCGAAGTGCGCCATCGTCCTTGGGCCCACGAGTGGGGCGGCGCAACTTATGCTCAATGCTCTCCCACTCGATAAACTTATGGAGCCGGAGCATCTCCTCAAGTAGAGTGAGTTGTCCTGATGAGCACCCCTCAGCAACTAGCTGAGGGGTGAGCTGTTCCAAACCTTGGAGGAGCCGGAGGGGGAGATGCCAGAGCATCCCCCGCCGCTGAACACAGGACACCCAGGTCGACATGACCTCGAGGAGCCACTGGGTGGCCAACATGGCCCACACCAGGTGATCAGGGGCAGCCGTCAACAGGACGGAGCCGAAGTGGTCAAGCAACCGTGGCAACAACGCCGGGAACCCGTAGGGGACCTCAACTTGAGGCCACCACTCGGGCTTCTTCGGATAGTACTGCTCCTTACTGGCAGCAGACTGTTGAGGAAACTCAAGTTGAGCCTGTGGTATAAAACTCGATCCTCTCAGACACGTGTCAATATTCCTCGGGGGAAAGGGACAGGTAACGCAGAAAGGGGAACTACGAGAATGGTATGCCTGTTGCCTCACGTGCCTGCTTGCAGGGCAAACAGATACGCACGGTAGTGCACACGGGGAAGAGGAAAGCAAACGCGCAGTTGTCTTTTTCCCTGAGGGCGCGGGCCGAGGGCGCCTCGCTGTCCCTCTTAACGTGCATCTGGGGGAACCCCGGCACGTTGGCCCGGTAGCCCCCCCATAACCCCGAGTGGCCCCGACCCGAGTCTAACCTCGTCAGGTCGGGGGCCACTATCACTACTAATTCTATTCCCACTCACTAATCTCACACTCAAATTCTCTCAAATCAAGTCCCTCACAAATATGCAAAAACACATCAGAAATCCCTCTCTCGCGTGTGGATAGCGTAGTCCACCGCATCCCAGTGCCGGGCACGGGCCACGGCCGCCAACCATCGCCACACGGCGGGCGTGTTCTGGCACCTGGTGCCCTCTGGTTGCAGTCCCGGGTCGGCGCCAAGTCGGGGCCAGGGATGCTACATAGCTCCCTCCCTAGTCCGGCACGTCCTCGGGCCGAACCAGGTGCCACCGTGCACAGCCTCGAGCACGTCCACACCGGTGCCGAGGTCGAGCGTCTTCACCCCGGTCACGATCACCTGCCCCGATTCTGCCCCCCCCCTCCGCTCCTTCACCTTGGCCCTCTCGTTCCCCGGAGTCTGGACGGTATGTCCAGTTCCGAGATCCAAGCTGGGCCCGTGGTTCCGGCGGCGAGTATTGCGGAGGAGAACTCGGGTCGTCGTGCCCCTCTCTTGCCTCCGGTTCCTCGGATGTCGGTGCCGGCGCCGGTCGCCACGGCGGGGACGGATCGAGTTCCCTCGGCTTCCGCGATGCACCCGGTCGAGGCCCCCCCGGAGGGTCTCCCGGAGATGCTTCTTGGGCAGGACCCTCTGGCGGCCCGGCGTTACTCCACGGTGGTCGGCAACGCCGGCGCGGCCCAGTGCCAGCAGGATTGCATGGACCTCTGGCGCAAGGAACTCCAGCGCGGGGTCTTGACCGAGATGGACAAGGCACGTCTTCACACGGCGGACCAGATGCGCCTGGCACAAGACCGCTCCCAGAGCTTCTCGGGTTCCTCTTGGGTTGCTCGTCTGGAGGATCTCCCCTTCGCGCTGGTACTGGATCTACCCTTGACCGAGCGTCGCGTGTCCGCGTCCGTTCTCCGGTGGCCGGAGGAGGAAGGGTACGTCTACCGGGCGCTCAAGGTCTGGGATGAGGCGCTCAAGGGGTCGGGAAGCTTGAACTGCGACCCCCGTCCGAGTATGGTCGCTCTGGAGCCGCCTTTCTTGACCCGGAAATATTCCAAGTTGTCGCCGGCACGGGAGCAGGGTGAGCGACGCGGGCGTCAGCGTGACTTCCTTGTGAGCTGCAATCACCAGGAGTTCTGGAAGCTGGACAAGGCTAACCGGGCGGCATACTACCCCAAGGTCATCCCGCAGCAGCAGGAAGTCGAGATCCCGGTCGGGTTTGCTCCTTCCAGCATCCCTTGCACCTGGTACTTCTTGGACGCCTTGACTCAGGCGTCGATCAAGGGCTTCTTCCACTCAATCCCGTACATGATGTACACGTCCGAGATGACAGTCTTGGCGGCCAACCACTGGCTTCATGAGGTCTTGGTGTCCAACCGGCTTTGGTTTCTCCCTGACCTCCTGATGGTCTGGATTGTCGACAAGTTGACCGTCGACTTCCTGTACAGCCAGGACGAGGAGTACAAGGAGCTCTTCCAGGCGATGATCGACTTCCGGCGTCTGGTGCCGGTGCATGACCGGAACTTCTTGAACGCGATTGCCGACCAGAACCGCCCGCGTCGGGATGGCTTCGGTTGGGCGCAGGTGGTCTACCAGTCTTCTCCGGCCAAGGTGCAGCTGGCGACGCCGCTTCCGGCGTGGCCGCAGCTAGGTAGCTTTCCTGCTCCGGCCGCCCTTGATCTTCTGCCAGTTGGGCCGCCGGTGCAGGAGTCGGGATGGGCCGCGGCGGTCGGTCGGGCGTCTGCGGCGGCTCCGCTTCCTCCTGTTGCCCCTGTCGCCCCGGTTGCCTCGCCTGAACCGTCACCGGCGCGTCCGCGCCCTGTTCCTGCTGTGCCGGTACTTCAAGCTCCTCCGGCACCGCGCTTGTCTGCGGCGAGTCTGGGAGTGGCCGTGCGGTCGCCGATTACTCCGGTCGCTCTACCCCGGACGCCTTCTTCCAACGCCGGCGGCGCTGTGCCTCCGCTGGAGTTGGGTACTCCGGTCTCGGGGGCCGTTGTGGACCGTCCGGTAGTGTCATCCTCGGGCCGGTTCGAGATTCCGGCGCCGACTCTGCGCCTTACCCGCTTCCGGGTGCCTGACTGGTACCTGAACCAAGGTGGTCCAACATGCGACCAGTACGACGTCGGCATGATTGAAGACCAGCTGGGTCGTCTTCCGGTGCAGGTTGAAGGCGTCGGGTCCTCTCTGGTGCTGGGTACTTACGCCAGCGTCTTGAACGACGTGGTCGACCGGGTGTTTGCTTGCGCGGACAGCGGCCAGATGTCGAACAACCCGGTGGTTGGCGAACTTCTGGCGACTTTGACGCGGCATGGCCTGGCCCAGCAGTGGTCAGAGACCTTCACGGGCTTCCAGCGGCGCCGACGGACATATCTGGATGAGCGGGAGCCACCGGCAACTACTGGTACTACTCCGATGGCGTCATACCGGGATGCGCCGCGTCCACCGCACTACGTCATCCCGTCTTCCTCCGGTTCCCGTCGTACCGCGGGGGCAGCGCCGGAGGACACTCCCTCGGCTCAGCGTCCGCGCCGGGAGTAGTAGTTGGAGGCAAGGAGGGTGAGGGTCTTGGGAGAAGCGAGGAGGGAAGAGGCGGAGAGAAGGGTTACTCGAGCGGGTGCTTGTTTTCCTTGATTGCTCCATGTTTGCATTGCGTGTTCTCCTTGATATACCCGTTCCCTTCTTCTCAATCCTCTTGTTCCGCATCCGTTGCGGGTGAGCTCGTCTCGTCCCGAGGGTCTTGGTTGGCCCCGTCCTCTTGGTCCTCCTCCGTGTCCGACTCCAGAATCTTGCCGGCTCTGGCCATTGGAGTGCCCTCAATCCCGTTCCGTCGCGTGTAGGCACAGACGTCCGCGATGGGTAGCCGGTTTGAGGGTTCCCATGTATCATCTTCCGGGTTAAAACCGAACCAGCGTACTCGCAGGTACAGGCGTCCATCTCTCCAGGCATGGTCGACAAACTTGACGTAGGCATACTCCCGGCCTTCTTCTGGGGATAGCCAGGGTATCGCAGTCCGCTTGCGCCGGGTCAAGTCCCGCTGGCTTGGCGGTGGAGCTCGGGTGACATGGTCGCTGCTCACCCGGTACGGAGAGCCATCCACGTCTAGAAGGAAGGTCCAGCCATCCGTATTGAGAATCTCATAAGGTCCATCCGTCTTAGAGTCCAGCTTCCCCCGGGTCTTGCTATGGTTGTCCACAAAAACCCAGTCGCCACCACCCAGTTCCTTGTTCTTTTCCCGGACACCCTTGTCATAGTCCCGCTTGTATCGCTCCTGGGTCTTTGAGATTGACTCCTTGACTCTTGGGAGCAGGAGCTTTAGTTGTTCCAGGAACTCATCCTTTGCCTTGGGACCTGACTTCAGTGCAGGCTGGAGACCATCCGGTATTCTTTCCAGGGAGAAGTTGGTCAGCCGCCTTGGGGTGACAAAGTCGAGTGGAGCGACTCCCGTTGTCCGGTGAACTCGGGAGTTGTAGGCTAGAGTGAGGACAGCCAGGAGCTCGTCCCAGTCTTCTTGGTGCTCCTCCACGTAGTGCCGTAGCATGTCCACTAGGGTCCGGTTAAATCGTTCCACCTGGCCGTTCGTTTGAGGGTGGTACGTCGTGGTGTACAAGTTCTTGATGCCCATCAGGTCACAGACTCCTTGGAAGAACAGGGATGCAAACTGGGGACCGTTGTCGGTTAAGACGGAGTCTGGAGGGCCATAGGCAGCTATCCAGTACTCGCAGAAGGCCGACGTGACATCCAGAGCCGTGATGGTTCTCAACGGGATTGCTCGAGTGAACTTGGAGAACCGGTCACAAATGATGAGCAGGTATATGTTGCCACTGGAGGTCTCAGGTAGGGGCCCCAGGATGTCCATGCTTAAGCTTGCAAAGGGCTCCGCCGCAGGGAATAGGCGTAGCTTAGAAGTCTTCTTCCTCTGGGACAACCGGTTCCTTGCACAAGAAATACAAGCCTCCAGGCACTTATGGACGTCACTGGCCATGGTTTCCCAGTAATAATGTCGTCTCATGGAAGCATACATCCGATTGATACCAGGATGTCCGGCCTGGGGAGACGAGTGCTCCAGGCGTAGGATGTCAGTCCGTAGGCTCCGGGGTACGTAGACTTGAGTTGCCCCATCGAAGGGTGACACCCGTACCAGGAGTCCGTCTGTAGACTCGGAGAAGCGACTGTTCCGGTTCAGGTCCATTTGGTGGCGAAGCTCCAAGCATTGAGGGTCCGTCAATTGTGCCTCCAGCATCCGGTGAATGGTTACCGGTTGATGAGCGTCAGGTGTCTCGTACAGGGGAGCGTGCCAGCCACGTCCGACATTCGGGAGGATGAAGCAAGGTATTTCCTCCGGGATAGGACCGGTATCGGCTGCAGGAGTCTCCAGCCGGGACATGGTGTCGGCGCAGTGGTGCTCCCTCCCTGCTCTGGTGCACACCTTGTACTTGAACTCCGAAAGGCGTAGGCGCCACCGGGCGACCCTTCCTTGACTGCTGTCCATGCATAGCAGCCACCTTAGACTGGCGTGGTCCGTCCGGATGAGGAACTCTTGTCCTTCAAGATATGGACGTAATAGGAAGCAAGCCCAGACGACCGCCAAGCACTCGCGCTCGGTCGTGGAATAGTTCTTCTCGGCTGGAGTCAAGACGCGACTGTAGTAGCCTATCGGGAGGAAGTGCCCATCAGGTTGCTGCTGGAGTAGTGAGCACCCCACCTGGACGCCACAGGCATCAGTCTCCAGAACAAACTGGCCCTCCCGCTTGGGTAACGCCAGTACTGGAGTGGTGGTCAGGCGCTTCTTGAGCTCTTCGAAGGCTGCTGTCTGCTTCTCGTCGAACACCGGGAGTTGTGCTGGAAGCTTCTTGCTAGTAAGCTTGGTCAAGGGCCGGGCAATCAGAGCGTAGTCCCGTACGAACCGGCGGTAGACGTTGCACATACCCAGGAAGCTCTTGAGTTCCGTCTGGGTTTTAGGTTGCCGTGCATGCCGGAGGGCCTTGATGTTCTTCTCATTGACTCGGAGCTCCCCCGGACTCAGCACGTGCCCCAGGTACTCCACCTCAGTCTCAAACAGGTGGCACTTCTCGGCCTTGAGGGTAACTCCAGCCTTGGACAGGAGGGCCAGGACCTCTCGAAGGTGCTCCAGGTGTTCCGCTGGGGTCTTGGAGAAAACAATGATGTCGTCCAGGTAGACCAAACATGTTCTCCACCTTAGCCCCGACAGGATGATGTCGATGGCTCTCTGGAAGGTTGCCGGAGCATTAGTGAGACCAAAAGGGAGACGCTTGCACCGGAACAGTCCCATGTGGCACGTGAAGGTAGTCTTGTCCTTGTCTTCGTCAGCCAGAGGGATCTGCCAGTAACCGGCATTACAATCCAGCGTCGAGAAGAGGGTGGCATCACCAAGAAAGTCGAGGCAATCATCCATCCGGGGTATCGGGTATACATCCTTGACTGTCATCTCGTTCAGGCGTCTGTAGTCAACGCAGAAACGGAAGTGACCGCCAGGTTTCGGGACGACTACCACCGGGAAAGCCCACTCGCCATCAGACGGCTCGATAACATCCATCTTGAGCATCTTGTTAACCTGCTTCTCAATCTCATCCCGGTGATGAGGTCCAGCCCGGTATGGGTGCATGTGCACTGGTTTGGCATCTGGCTTGAGTTGAATCCGGTGTAGGGTGGCGTCCATCTTGCCCAGCTCTCCGGACCACAGGTGCCGATGTTCCTGGAGAAGCTTCTCCAGTGCCTCCTTCAAGTCGAGAGGGACGTTTTCTTGGTTGACCTTCGGCATCCCGGGCGGTGCTTGTTCGGGCTTCGGAGTAGTACGGCCAGCCTGCTCTTGTTCCGGAGATACGTCTAGGGCCGTCAAGTTGGATGCCAGCTCTTGTTGCAGGTTGAAGAGGTCTTCCTTGCTCATAGCGCGGGCGGACCCCCGGTAAGGCTCTGCTGTACCAACTCGAGTGCCCTTGGCGAGGGTTATTGGCTTCCGGCTCACGTTGACGATCAGCACCGAGAACGGGGTGTGCCTCTCCACCTTCTTGTGGTGTCCGTGGGCTAGGTATAATCGGTGTTTCGCCAGAAATTCCTTGCGTCCGTAGATCAGGCATTGACCTGCAGTCCGGGTCGTGACTTGAACCTTGGTCTCCGAGCGGGGAGGTAGGAGCACCGGTTTGATGAGGGTCAAGGTAGAGGGTGGGATGCGTTCCTTCTGGTTCTTGGCCACACGAACCTTGGTGTCCAGGTGCTCCAGCACTGGTGACACAAACCCATGGTTGAACTGCACCTTTCCTTCTCCGGGTAGGATGCTCTTGACATGCTGCTTCTGGAAGTCCCAGCCTAGGATGAGGGGGACTGATAAGGTCTTGACTACTAGAAAGGGAAAAAGCATTGGTTCATTGTTGACATAGATGGCGACGGGAAGACGGCCAAGCGGTCGTAGGGTTTGACCTGATGCGTCTACAATCCGGGTCTTGGTAGGCGCTCTCCAGGCATGTCGACGCCAGCCCGGAGGTAACAGGTTCTCAGTGATGACGCTTGGTCCGGCTCCCGTGTCGACCACCGGCGTAACAGCTTGGGGGAGGCTATCCCCCACACGCATACGAGCATTAATCTTGAGGTTTTCCTTACGCAGGACGAGCAAGGTCCCCTTGAACAAACAGGGTGTCCAGGCGGCTACCGGTTGAGCAGGTAACTGCCGTCCTTTCTCCCGGCACGCAAGGGGAGAACAGGTAGAAGTACCCTGCCGTTGGAGATTCGGGAAGACACTTGGGGAGAGCGCCTGCCCTACTCGTTTCCCGGCTCCGAGGAGTCCTTAGAGGTTTCGGTCTCCAGGTCAAAGTCCGTAGGAGCTTCCCTTGCCAGAGCCTCCGTGATGCTCTGTAAGGTTGCCACTCGGATGGCATGTACCTGTGCCTTGTCCATCTTGGAGGGTGCCCGCCGGTCAGCCCAGTTGACCGCCTTTGCAAACACCAGTCCTTGACGCTTGAGTTTCTCCTGGAGATCCTCGGGAATGGTCGGGCACTGGTAGGACATATGATCCTCCTTCTGGCACAGCCAGCAAGACCGGAACCGCTGGTTCCTGATCTGCTTGGGGGCGACCAGGGAAGGTTGCTCCTTAGAAACGAAGCCGCCCCACTTGTCCCTTGACTCCATGGGTGAGGCCTCGCCAACTGCGAGTACCGGTACAGGGTTATCACCTCCCTTATACTTGTCGGGTCCGGGACGAACTCGCGACAACGGCTTGGGGGTTGATACCATAGGAGCCTGGAGGGCCTTGGCTTGCCGGTGCTTGCCCTGGGTATAGGCCATCAACTGCTGGAAGGTATGTTCTTGATGTTCCTGGTTGTAGTTCTCCGCATCCACTTGAAGATATTCAGGAAGCCCCTCCGAGAAGATCATCTTGAGCCTGTCCTCAGGGTAAACGTTGCCACAAGCATCGCTCATCTCCCGGACACGACGGGCGAACGCCTCTGGAGTCTCTTGTCTCTCCATGGTTGCCCGGTTCAGCCTACCGACTGCCTTACGCAGGGAGTCCGCGTCTGCGTAGTTGGACAGGAGCCAGTTGACCGCCTCCGGATAACTCGCGACGGTACGTCCAACAATGTGCCCGGCAGAGTCTGGTAGAACCTGTGCAAACCGCTGTTCCGCTTCTCCGGTCATGAAGTTAACCAGGAGATAGAGAGCCTTGCCCTCGGACACATCGTTGTCATTGCATGCCTTGACAAACCGGCGCAGGAAGGCAAAGATAAGCGCCGGTCTCTTCCCGGAAAACTTAGGATGCCCCCCAAAGCTCGGCTGCATTCGCCGGTTCAGGGATGCCATCTTCTTGGCCATCTTCCGGGTGTAACCTTGGTCTTGGTTCTCCAGCCGGTAGTTACCCCAATACGTGACCTTGTTCAGGGTGGCATCTCCCACTTGGTGGGCAGGGAAGTCGAACTCGACTAGCCTGCGCCGGGTAGGACCGGGAGATGCATCCCAGTCATATCCCTCCTCAGAGCTGGAGGAACTGGTCTCGCTGGTGCTAGAGCGGCGGCGACGACGCCGACGCCTACGGCTGCTCCGGTCACCGGTCTTGGAGCTCCCCGCCCCATAGGACGCAAGGGGAGGAAAAGCTTGGCCGGTCCCAGGAGTCGAAGTCTCAGGAAGACCCGTAGAACCAGTCATAGCGGTGCCTCTGGCACTGCTAGTGCCCACAGGAAGAGGTGTATACACCCAGCTGCCATGTGTGGGTCCAGGAGTAAACACACCAGGGGCTATCCCTGGAGGTTGAAGAGTAGAACCGACAGGAGGGAGACGTCTGCTGCGAGCGGACTCAAACGCCGTTGACCCCGGGGTGGCTCCCACAGGAGGAACAGCCGGAGGAACGGGAGCAGGCGGTACTTGGCCGCCTGTAGACTCCAGTCCACTACCGGATGTCACGCCCAGGTCTGCTTCACCCGTAGGGAGAACGCCGGGTTGGGCACCGTCCCCCGCGGTGACCAGGGATGCGTCAAGGGACGCGGGGTCTACCCCTTCGGGCACCGTCGTGCCAGGGAGGGTAGCCATGTTGGTCTCTTGACAGCCACAGTCCAGTTACCTGCGTGTCCAAAGATCGCAAGACCACAAGAGAGGGGTTGGAGAGCCAGGAATGGGGTTCCCGTGAACGGGTGCAAATAATTCCCAAACCACAGAAAAAGACAGAACAGGAACAACGCAACCGCTGCTCCCAAATGTCTCTTCTCAAACACTCCAATCCCCTGCTGCTCCACCAAATATGTGGTATAAAACTCGATCCTCTCAGACACGTGTCAATATTCCTCGGGGGAAAGGGACAGGTAACGCAGAAAGGGGAACTACGAGAATGGTATGCCTGTTGCCTCACGTGCCTGCTTGCAGGGCAAACAGATACGCACGGTAGTGCACACGGGGAAGAGGAAAGCAAACGCGCAGTTGTCTTTTTCCCTGAGGGCGCGGGCCGAGGGCGCCTCGCTGTCCCTCTTAACGTGCATCTGGGGGAACCCCGGCACGTTGGCCCGGTAGCCCCCCCATAACCCCGAGTGGCCCCGACCCGAGTCTAACCTCGTCAGGTCGGGGGCCACTATCACTACTAATTCTATTCCCACTCACTAATCTCACACTCAAATTCTCTCAAATCAAGTCCCTCACAAATATGCAAAAACACATCAGAAATCCCTCTCTCGCGTGTGGATAGCGTAGTCCACCGCATCCCAGTGCCGGGCACGGGCCACGGCCGCCAACCATCGCCACACGGCGGGCGTGTTCTGGCACCTGGTGCCCTCTGGTTGCAGTCCCGGGTCGGCGCCAAGTCGGGGCCAGGGATGCTACAGAGCCGAGGTCACCAAGTAGGGACCTCGCCGGAAGTCTTTCTCCATCCGCACATCAAAGTGATGAGTGTGTGGATCGGCCTCGTGGAGGTACGGTGGGCGAGTTGCCACAGCGTCCCACGTGAAGTTCGGCAAGTCGCCGGGACCCGGGATAGTTCCCCCGCGGTCCACCATGGCCTTGGCACGCTGAACGTCCTCAACCTCCTCATCGTCCAGGAAGGCAAACTGGTCCGTCCTGAAGCCGGCAGGGAACCCGACCCTACGGGGATACTTCTCCCGTAGGCGGTCCCATACCCGACGCATCGCTGCGCCAAGTCGGCCACAGCGAAGAACAGTCAACCCCTCCTCATAGAGAGGCCAAGCGGGGTAAAACCACCGCCCCAAGGCCTCACGCGGGACAACTTGTCCCGCCTCCGGGGGAGACCCCGCCGTCAACCCAAAGCCGGGTGACGCGGGAGTCCCATCCCCCGGAGCGATCGCGGAGCCCCCGCCGGAAGTCCCGGCGGGTGCTGCACCGTAGCTGGTGTCCTCCATACGCTCATCTAGAGAGTTCGTCTCCACTCCCGGGGTCGCCATGGCTCTCCCCAAGTTGGGGAGAGACGCTCTGGCTATCGCGGCACGAGACCCGCCTCGAGTTGAGGGGGACTCGGATCGTGGGTATACGGGTGGCCTCCCCAGCGTGGGGCGGCCCAGTGGAAGGTGAAGGGGAGGTGGTGGTGATGGTGAAGTGTGAACCGAGGAGAGCAAGCTGCCGAGTGGGCAAGCTTGAGGAGAGGGGCGGTCAACGTGACCGCCTCCACATCCGCGTTACGTACTCGATGGGGGACAGCAAGTCGCGCCCCCAACGCCGAGACGTGCGTTTACGCACCCCCTCACAGGGCCGACCGGGTCGGTCGGAACTGAGGAGAGGGGAGTGTGGCAGTATTGACGCCCAGGTAGGGGGGCAACACGTGCCATGCAAGGGGCGGCAGGCCACTAGCCTGATCCGTTCCTCCCCCTGCATTTGGGTCCATATTCCCTAAGTTGGGGATAGTTAGCTTAGTAGTAAATCCAACTTGGATTTGAGGGTTTTCTGCATTTATCGTCTTGAATTTTCGTGTGGCCCGGTGGGCAGGTGCTGGGGTGGGAGATTCTGAGTGGCGAGATTCTGAGTGGACCCTGGGGGGATAAGGGGAGGGACAGCGGGGCTTGGCCCTGCGTCCCCGTCCCGACCAAGAAACTGTTGGACCACACACCATCCTCTTGTTTGTCCGTGGGGGGTTTGCCCCACAACAGGGACAGAGTGTGTGCGACTTGCACTTCTTCCGGTTCCCCCGACACGGGAGGCAGCCCTAGCACACCGCCCCAACTTGGGTGCCGTGTGTGCTAGTGGTTTTTGCCACAGCCACGCAACTGGCCAGTTGGAGATGTCCCTGGAAGTTCCCAATGCCAATACCTGCTCCAGACACATAAGAGATGAAATGGTGGGTGGCGAGAAAGAATATACCTCGTGCTGTCAGCCGGCGCCCATGCAGCCAGAGCGCAAGTTGAGTCGCCCCACGTTACGAAACAACACTCTATGGCTGCACTGCTCGTGAACGTACGTGAAGACTGTTGAGACCAAATACTTTGTACGTAATGTAAGGAGGGCTGCCGAGACCAGCTATTGCGGCAAGTGCGGGGGGCAGGGCGTTACAGCTGAGCAACTGGCACAGTCGGTCGCGCTCACCCGAGCTGCTGCGAGCGTCACTCACACACAGGGCACGCGCGACGAGCATGTCGGTAACAGACCCGACTACATCACGCTCAGCGGCATCAAGAGCCGGTGCGCTGCCAGCCACATCGAGCTCAGCCATGCAAATGCAGCACAAATGAGCACAACCGACGCCACGAAGACACAGCGCCGCCTGCTTCTCGGGGTAGTCCGCGCTGTAACAAGCCACCCGCGAGTACGCGTGCCACATACCAAGCAGACCAACAAAGTCGACATCCAAACCATCGTGGCTAGCTTGGATGACATGGCGTGGTGCAACGAAGAGAGCACGCCGAAAACGGTCCCTCCGAGCAACACGAGCCCAGTCAGCACCTCCGGGACCAAGGTCGGCGAACACTTGAGGGAGCGCGCCAACAGACCCAAGCACACGGCAGTATCCGGGCGGCGAATCTCGCCAGCAGTTCGGACCGGGTGCGCCGTGGCAGCACCAGAGTTCGGCAGCGTCGTTCCGTCCGAGTGAAGCGTGATCGGAAGAACAAAAGCCCTATGTCCGTGCGACCGCAACACCTATGCCTAGTAGGAGTCAAAAATAGCACCTCTGAAGGGTCCCACGAGCTCAGCGGGAACGCCGAGAACGCACCAAGAAAGCAGATGCTTCACAGGACTTTGCTCGAGGTCGTCGATGATGAACCGCGGTCCACTGCGGTAGCCAAGCGGGTCCGCTCCCGAGGGAGACTCCAGAGTGGTCTCTCGCCACCCTGCCAGGTGAACCGACCGCTCCCGCTCATGGTTCACCGCGTCCGAGAACGCCGTTGAGGACTTGAAGAACGCCGTAACCACGGCTGCCGCCGACGCAGGTGGCGTGCGTCCTTCGCCCGGGCTGGAAGTGAGCAGACGCCAAAGATCTTGGCATGCTTCCCGTGGATTCCCCGTCCTGGTCGAAGGCGTGGCGTGGAATAACGCCTGACGCAAAGAAGGCGTCGTGAAGGGACTGGGTTGAGCACCACTGCTCGCGTACAACGGGGTAGACCGCGCCACGTCATTGAACATCTCGTAAAACTGCGTCACGCGGGCGGAGATGCTCGAGGTGCCCAAAGAGGCGGCATAGGAAGCTGCCCAACGCCCAGCCTCTTCCACCTCGTCAACCGTTGTCGCATCCGCAACTCCGCCGGTAGCATCACCGCCCGCGGCTAATGAAGGGGTAGATGGGCCGCTCGCAACACCGCTCGCCGCATTGTCAACGGGACACAGGAGCCGCATTGTGTACGTGAGGGGGAGGCCACGATGTGCACGTCGTACGTGCCGGAGACATATGTTGACGTGCCCAAAGCTCCGGCCACAGTGCGCGCAGTCGTATTTCGCCACTTGGTCAGCCATCCCCCTGGGGCGTGGAGGTCAGGCACGAAGTGCACTGTTCGGCACAGCCACTCCACGGCGAGCGCTCCAGCAGGCGGTGGGTAGCGTGGCGTCCCGTAGAACGGGGCCGGGGACGGCACTCAATCGCCTGCGGGCGTGGAATCTAGCAGAGGCGCCGCAGACGGGCTAAGGTTACGGTGGAGAACCGGCAGGTGACTGCCGTCGACCGAGAGAGAAGGTGATGGGGCTGCGAGGGCGAGGTGCAGCGTCGAGGAAGGGATGCGTGAGGAGATGGGGGGGTATCGGCAGGTGACAGAGCAGTGACGGAAGCAGTGAAGGGTTGCTGCCCAGGCCGCGTATCGACCGCTGCGCAGGCTGTCAGTGCCGAACGTGCCGTGCTCTGGATGGAGTGACTAATAAACGCTCGTCCCAGCGGCGAGAGCTAGCTCCGAAGCGAGGGGGGAAGCCAGAAGAAGCACTGTGAGGCGGATGGAAGTCGACCGGAAGAGCACAGGCCACGTCGGCAAGCACGCGAACCGCGGCCCCGTCGGTTCGGCGGCACATCCAGCCTTGGGTAACTCCTTCGACGAGGTCGGACTTGATTGCCTCCAGCACGAGGTCAGAGTCGACTCTCGCGGGCGCCACCGCGATGACACGACATGCGTGGCTGTTGCGCCTGTCCGGGAACCGCCACGATAAGTAACTCATGTGGATGCCTCCCAGAGAAATTCTCGTACCGACCCGGGACTGAAAGTCGTCTGTGTTAAAACACAGGCTGACAACGATAAATGGAACGCCGTCTTTCATTCCGCTGATGGCCCTCCGCGGACCGCTGGCACTCCCTGCCCCGCCATGAGCTACGTCACCGCGGAGCACAACACGCAGCTGCTGCAGAACTTGCACTGCTGTGCCGTCTCCCGGGAGCCAGCACAGCGCAGGAAGCTCAGAGGAAAGCCAATGACGCGCTACCGCCCATCCGGACGCCTGCGTGTTCTCGTCGCCCTTCGTGTCATTGACGCCCTCGCAAATGACGATGAAGTCGCCAGCGTGCATGCCGTCACCAGGTGCCACGCCAGCCGCATGGGAGCCAAAGTACGCTTTTTGAACCTTGACGCGCTGTGGTAGCTGGCGAGGACCACCGACTGCGCTGTCGCGACACGCCAGCCAGGCGAGGGGCCCGCGACACGTGCTGGGAGCAGCACCGGCAAGGGGTTGCGTTATTTTGCTATCGCACTCGTGACGTGGCAAGGACCACTCACTGGTGCAGGGCGGCAAACTTGCCGGGGGACCAGCGACTCCGGGCCGCGGGCGAGGCAGACAACGGCGGCGGGATACGAGTGCAAGCGACCACTCGAAGACGGGTGGTGCGAGAGTCAGGTAACGAGTTGGTGGTGGCTCCAAGAAGCGGCCCCACACAGAAGCCTGTGACGACCTCGGGCTACGGCGGCACAGGCCTCACATCCGCACCGAGCGCTGCTGTGTGCCAGGTAGAGGGTGTGTAGTGGCTCAGTGGCCGCTCTTCACGGTCGTCGGCGCGGAAACCCAGCGATGCAGACGGCGGCCATACGGCACCTCCGGTTGCTGCATCGCGCAGGCGACGGGTGCATATCTGCTGGCAGCTTCTACGGGAGACAGGCGCCAGGGCAAAGGGACAGTAGCCGGGAAGACACTTATTGATGACGACGCTGCCAGGTTGGTGGCGCGGCGACGCCGGCGAACAAGGAGTGCCGAAGCCAGCCCAGCCCAACGACGACGGGACACGGTAGGAAGGGGCGTGACCGACACGCGGGAAAATGGGGCGGGGTGCGGCGAGTACGGCGGCGCTGCGACGGTGGCGAGTGGGGAGTGATGCAGCCAGTCAGGGAAGGCGGCTGAAGGAGCAAGCAGGGAGGGTCGCTGCCCGCACGTGGGCGAGTGGCGAGGGGTGCGGCCGCCACGGAAGAGCGGCGACGGGGGCGAGTAGGTAGAGGCACAGCCAGCCAGGTCACGGGAGCGTGTTGAAAGGGGCGCGAGGCGAGTGAGCTCGCCCCTACAATCGGCTCGTCGCAATGCGCGGGTCGAACGAGCCCGACAGACTGCGCTATTGGCCCACGGAATCGTCGTATGGAGGGAAACGAACCCCTCGCATGGACGTGTGGTCCAAGGGGCGGGAATCACTCGCCTGCGTTGGACCCGACGCAGCCCTGGCCAAGCAGCAGCGAGCGGCTGGGGCATCACTTGCCCCCAGTTGCTGGTTGCTTTTCGACCGTTGCCGGTAAGCGGTAGCGGAGAACGGGAGCGCGACGAGGACCGACAGAGAATCAGGCCAAGCTTCTACTCGGAGGCGACCGGTCGCGCGTCACGCTGCAGCTGCGCGAGACACCCCGCCCCTTCGTACTGTGGAATAAGTTTTGATCAGCAATGAGGAAATGGGACCGACCGGCCGGAAGAGCGGAAAGCGACAGCTATTACCATGCAGGCAAAGAAGACAGTCCTTTATCGCCCGGACGTTCGATGGGGAGCAAGCCAGCCAGACGGCGGCGGCGTACTCCTCGTCGAAGGTAAGGACGAAACATCATGCTGGTCGGTCGACCGAGCGAAGGCCAGACGGCCGATCGCGACGAGCATGGGAAACAATACAAGGATCCCTCCAAAGCAAGGACAGATAAACAATGCAAAACAAAAGTAGTCCCCCAAAGGGCAAGCCATAAGAGCTCCCAAACCAACAAGGTTGGGGCCACCAGTCAGGGAGGCTACAAGTATGTAGATACCAAAATTCGGTACGAACGGCGGATATGCTACACGCACGGCTGGCCGCCATCCGTCTCCCGTGAGAGGGGGCCACTTTCTCCTTAGGACTGTGCCAGCTGGGCACGCTCTTGTCGACCCCTTACGATGCCGGACTTGGGCGGCGGCCTTGTCTCTTGGCCGTGGGGGTGCTTCAAAACAGGCAATTGTCGCCGGCCCCCCCTCAGACCCCTTCCGAGCACGGTCCGGTGGCGGCGACAACGTATATGTACTGTACGTACATACAGACTGGGGGGCGCCCGAGGTTGCCGCTCCTATCTACGCGGTGGTAGTACGTGTGCATCCATATCCACTGCACAGGGGGCAGGTGCCGCCAGTTCGCCCGCCCGCCCACAGTGCCCCTCGCGGGTACGCGCTCAGGAGCGGCACCGGTGACGCGCCGGCCCAGTTGTGCCACGCACATCCCCCCTCTGAGCGCATCCTGAACAGAGGATGACGCAGCACGGGGGCGTACGATACACTACGTGATCCATCCGCCTTCCCCCCTGGGGCAGCACCCCGACTCCGTGATAAATATGTATCATACTTCATGATGATTGTATGTGCTGAGGAGTGGGGCGCCCCGCTCGCGGGATCATCCCCTATGACAGGGCTGGGCGCGCGTGGAGCGCTTGGACGGCCGGCGCGCGGCGGCACCTGGTGTGCAGCACGCGGCCCCGTCAGGGCGCGCCTTGCGAGAAGAGCCCCGGCAGAGTGGACGAGCGGGGGGCTGGGCGTCATGGGGGGGGGAGAGTGTGGGCGCTTATGCAACGTTGCGCGTCGCTCCGGCTGTGATGAAGCCTCGCCTCCGCCAGCCGATGGGGGTGGCGCACGTGTCCCCACTTCTTTGCTCTCTTGCGCATGCCGGGCCTTGGGCGGGGTGCTTTCAGCGCTTGCTCCAGGGACCGGTCAGGCAGAGATGGGCGGTGAGAGTGACCAGAGCTAGAGCGTATCGGGATACCTACCCGCCGTTGGCGCGGATCGAGTGCGGGGGGTCGCTATCGGCGCATGCGCCGCGCCGTGGGAGGCTCGTGTGCTGTTGCAGCTGCCCCACAGAGGTCCCCGCCGTCGACGCTCTGAGGACGCGGGGACAGAGGCAACGGCCGTGAGCCGGCCAGGAGGCGCGCCCCAGTCTCAGTGTCGGCGCTTGCTTGTGGGGGTGCGCGCGCACGACGCCCGGCATGACGAACGCATCGCCCTGTGTCGAGGGGTCTCTGCCTCTCTACTAAAGCCCACCCGCCGTGGAGTTGGCTAGGTGACGGAGCCGGCCTTACCAGCCCAGCCATCCCTCCCTCCCTCCTCCCTTTAGCACGTCCGGCAGCCCGCCTCTCCTCGCCACTGCGCCCCTCCCTTGGCCGAGGAGCCATCGACTGAGCCGTCGATATCCTCGCTCCCCCCCCCCCCTCCCGCCCCTCCGTCATAGCCCCCTTCCTTGCCATGAGGCCCGCCGCCTTCTGCCGTCTGGCGGCGGCGGTGGTTGTGGGCACGGCCGCCGCGACGGCGGGTGCGTCCCCCCCCCCGCCCTCCACCGGCATTGGCGGCGGTCAGGGTGTGCCATCCGTGGCGCGCGACGGGGATTCGCGCGCCAGCTGTGCACCCGCCGTGGAAGACACCTATGCAATGCCGCCCACCCCCCTCCACCTCATCAACAGCTGGCTCGCAACCGACACGCAGGCGATGGCCCTCCGCGACGCCTCGGCGGCAAACGCCACGGACTGTCACCCCGGCGGGGACAAGCTGGTTCCTTGCTACGACGCGCCCGCCATTGGGAGCGGCGCCGCGGCGTTAGGAGAGGGGTGGTATGTGGGCCTCACCGACCGAGGGCCCAACCAAGACTGTGAGGACCTTGCGGACTCGGGGCGTCACCCGGCGGCAGAGGGCAAGAAAGGCAAGGGCTTCCCCATCCCCGCCTTTTCGCCGTCGCTCATCTACTATAAGCTTCGTCACGGGCATTATCAACGCGGCGGCGACCGCCGGGGGGAGGTGCGGTTTGCCAAGGCGGTGCCCTTCACAGGCACCCGCGGGGAGCGCGTAAGCGGCTTGCCCAACAGCCCCCGCGACGACACCCCCTATGCAGGGAACTGTGCGGGAGAGCCGCTGCCCTACAATGTCAGCGGCGTGGACCCCGAGGACGTCGCGCCCATCCCCGGCACGCGCCTGCTCGTGGTGGTGGAGGAGTACGCACCGTCGGTGATGGTCTTGTCGTCCGTCAGCGGGGAAATTCTGGCCCGCTACGTGCCGGAGTCGGTGGCGCCCAGCCTGGCAGGTGCCCCCTACCCCATCATTTCCGGTCTGCCGTCGGTGTTTGCAGGCCGCCGCAAGAACCGGGGCTTTGAGTCCCTCTCTGTGGCCCCGTCGGGCACCCACCTGTACGCGGTGCTTCAATCGCCGCTGGGGGACAAGAAAGCGCCCGGCCTGGCCACCACCACGCTAGTGCGGGGTCTTAAAATGCGGATCCACGTGACGTCGCGCGACGCGGCCACCCTCACCTACGACTCTCAATTTGCCTATGAGGCCTCTGGGCCGGCGGCGTGGACGGTGGCTTCGAAGCAGCCAGTAAAGCCGACGAAAATCAAGCTCTCTGCCGCTGCTGCGATTGGCGACACCTCGTTCCTGCTGCTGGAGCGGGCCCCAGAGCAGGTGCGGCTGTTCCGGGTGGACATGGCGGCTAACACTACCAACCTCGACGACACCCCCTACGCCGCCAGTACGGCTCTGGAAGCAGAGACGGGGGGCACCCGCCGGGCGGCTGCCATGGGCGTGACTCCTGCCCAAAAGCGGCTGCTGTGGGACTCGGCCGCCACACGCGGTTGGGAGGCGGCCGGTGCGGTCGCCCAGCAGGAGGGCCTGGTGGTGGATCGCAAGGGTAAGCGGGTGCTCATGGTGTCGGATAACGACTTTGGTATTGAGGACGGCTCGACCATGGTGACGGCGATTGCGCTGGGGCGGCCCCTGGATGGCTGCACCGCCTGTGCGTCCGACGCCAACGGCGCGGCGGGGGTCAACGTGACGCCGGGCTCGTGCCCACGGGCGGCGCCATTCAAGCGGGCCAAGAACGTCATCAATGTCAAGGAGGTTGTAGGGAAAAAGTCCTGCTGGGGGGTGTTCCGCTGCACGCAAGGAGGGAAGAAGGACGACGACTGAGGCCTCGTGAGCGGGGTGCGGGGGTCCGCGCGGACCAGCCGCGCGGGCTGGGGTGCCGCTGGAGCACCTTGTCTCCAACGACCGCTGGGGGTCAAAGGGATAAATAATGTCGGGTCGGCGGGAGCAAACACGCTGTGACGTACCATCACTTCCAGCCACGACAAGGTGCCTGGACTCAGCAGCCCAGCTTGAGAACACAGTATGGGCGCGATGGCGGACGCCGAGATAACCACCCGAGCCGAAAGGCGTCGCCAGAGGGCAATGAGCTTTTATTACGGAACCAGGAGATGGAAACACCAGGCGTGGGGGGTGAAAACAGAGCAACCACAGCGAGACAAAATAGTCAACCACCATATCAACCAGAGTCAGATGATGCGCCAAGACCGAGCCAGCACACAAACAACAGGTCTTACCCATAATAGCAGCAGGAGCAGGAGAAACCGCAGAGTCGAGGGGCCACACAGGCACCCACGCGCCCGAAGAAGCTGGAGGCACGAATACCACCTAGAACAGGGGCGTCAGCGGAAGCAATGCCTGGTTGTGCTTGGGGGCTTGCGGTGGAGCTTAACGGCACTTGGGGTCTTGGTGTGCCTTGCATGGATGCGCGCTGAGGGAAGAGACAACCGCTTGGGGAGCCCTCGCTTGGGACGCCACGGGCTGCGGGGGGCGTCGCTTGAGCAGCGCTGGCCGACTGCACTTGAAGGGGGCCCTTGCACGTGTGAATAGGTGTGGCCGTGGCGGTATCCGATGTGGGCTCGCTCGCCAACTTGGCCAAGACTGGAAGTGGTCGGGCGTGGGGCAACACTGGGCAGCGGCGGCAGCTCAAGGGCCTCCCCGAGACATGGCCACGGGCACGCCCTCGCCTCTTGTACTGAGAACCAATGGGTTCGCTAGCCATGGAGACCCTGGGTGATGAGAGCTGGGAAGGCATCGGGGACCACAAGACGCCGCAGTGTCCCCACCAGTCCCCACGAGGCATGCTCTGCCACCAAGCCCGACGCTGGCACGGCCCTCTGAGGACTGGATACTTGACCAGCGGGCGCGACGAGTGAAGGAACTTGGGAGCCGCAGCGCAAAACCTTGCGAAGCATCTTGAAAAGGAAAGCACAGCAGCAACCATCGTCCACGGCAACAAAACGTCAAGCAAACCATCAATCCAAACCAAAACATACAGCATACGTCGCGACGCCAAAATCACAACATGGCAGACATACACACTCCTCCCGCAACGCAATCCAAAAGTATACTTCATCATCCCACTCTGGAACCGACACGAGCGGCAGGCGGCGCGTGCGCTCGTCCAAACAATTGGAAACAACCCTCTCAAGCCATCACGTTAGGATATACGAGGGGTCGCATCGCGCGCGTCATGCATCACGCACGGTCCACACGATCAGACGCTGACAAACTGCAAACCACAGGGAGTGGACACGGATGTAACCCAATCGCCCCGGCAAGTGTGCCGATAACCAGGGGGGTACGACCAGGTAATCTCCGATGATGCGCGCTTCACGCACAACCACGTGGGCAGTACCATGCACATAGAGCGCTGCAGCACGCCGGGATGCCACCGAATGCCGCTCGGAGCAGCAAAACGCCGCTCGAAGCCAGATAACGCCGCTCACAGTCACCAAACGCCACTCGAAGCCACCACAAGACACTCCGAAAGGAGCCTCACGTGACGATCGGCGAACGAGACCGCCTGGGACTACGAGACCGCCGGCCCCCCGTAGAGCGCCGAGGGCTCCCACCCGCCCAACGGGGGCTGGGAGGCCGGATGACAGCACCACGAGGGCTCGGTGGCGGCCGCACACCTCCCCCGCGACGCACCGACGGAGGGGTTTTGCCCCCGCCCATCGCACGACCAGGCGGGGAGCGCACCCCCAATCCACGGCGAGACCCCGCTGGGGACCGAGCGCGACGCGAAAGGGGAGAGGGAGAGCGACCCCCAGCCCGGCCACGAGGGAGTGGAGACAGAGAACGGGAACGGGAGCGAGAGCTCCCCATCGCCGCCCCCGACCGCCGCCGGCCAGAGGAGCTACCTCCTACCGGAGGGCCATCGCCCCCATTCCCTGGCCCAAAAAAACGGCGCCGCTGGGGGGACCGAGCAAACGGTGAGCGGCTACGGGAGCGTGAGCGCTTGCGATCCATCGCATCACCTCGCATCCGGCGGGCGAAAGGAGAGCGCGATCGCGACCGGCTGCAGCTCCGCGAGCGAGGCGACCGAGAGCGTGGCGAGCGGGACCGTGGCGAGCGGGACAGGGGGGACCGCGAGCGCGGCGACCGGGACCGCGAGCGCGGCGAGTGAGAGCGTGGAGAACGCGAGCGCGGGGAGCGCGAGAGTGGCGACCGGGAGCGCGACGAAGGCGAACGCGACACTGGCGAACGGGACCGCGGCGACCGTGACCGCGGGGACCGCGACCGCCACCCATTCCCAGTAGCAGCCGACATGCGCGGAGGCGTTCGCCGGCGCGGCAGGCGCGAACGGCGGCCATAAGGGGAGCGAGAACGCGACCGGATGCTACGCGAGCGCGAGCGCATCGGTGAGCGCATCCGGGGCCCACCCATCGGCGGGAAGCCACCAACACCCATGGGCGGGCCCTCGGGGCCAGCAAAGGGGGGCGGCCCCCCAGGTGGCGGGGCCCGCGGGTAGTTGCGCATTGGTGCCGCCCGTGGATAGTCACGACTCGGCATCCGGGCGCCGCGGTCCCGCGGTGACCACGAGCGCGAGCGCCGAGCGCCGCCGCCACCGGCGCTAGGGCCGGGGCCGGGGCGACCACGAGGTCCCATCACAGGTGAACGGGAACGAGACCGGGACGCGTCACGGTGCTCAAGCGCCCGCATCTGTTCGGGCCGCTTGCGACTCCCAGCAGCCCACATCACGTTCACAACATTCCCATCACGAAAGAGGTCCTGAAGAAACGAACGAGGAAATGAAGCACATCCACGAGAAGGTGAAGCACAGCCATGAGGCAGTGAAGCACAGCCACGCGGCAGTGAAGCAAAGCGAAGAGGCAGCCGAGCACAGCCGCATTGCACGACAACAAGAAGAAAGAAGCCAACAACTGCGTCAGCAACCACATTCGGCGAGAATAGAGCGTCCGTCACACTGCACAGCATGCCCCGTCCACGTACGTCTTGTCCAGGAAGCAAGCACCAGCCGACCAACACATGCCAGCACGCCAGCATGCCAAGACCCGCCTCCTCTCCGCGGGCCGCCCTCACGGTGTCCGCCCTTCGTCTCTACACGTACCGTCCGATCCGTATCCTCCTTCGCCTTCTCCGCCTCCGCGTCGTTCTCAAACTCAATGTAACAAAAGCCCCTCGGCTTCTTTGTGTAGTAGTCTCGCGGCATGTACACATCCAAGATGTGGCCAAACTTGAGGAACCTGGCCCGCAGCGAC
Source organism: Pyropia yezoensis (assembly GCA_009829735.1). Lineage (NCBI taxonomy): Eukaryota > Rhodophyta > Bangiophyceae > Bangiales > Bangiaceae > Pyropia > Pyropia yezoensis. Next base: position 13,738,786 of record CM020620.1, read on the forward strand.
TCAGCCGTGGTGCGCACCTGGTCATACCCGCGCACGTGGAGGCTGATGGTGCGCTCCCCGCGGCGGTCTCGCATGCCGCTGCCGCCGCCACCACCACCGCCGCCGCCGCCACCACCGCCGCCACCACCGCCGCGACGCATGATAATCGGGGGCGAGAGAGATGGGGGAGAAGCGGCGTGCACGGGCGGGGGTACAGCCTCCAGCGGAAGATGCCCACGAGGGTGCAACAGTCACCACCGACAGGGCACGGCGGGGAGAAGGACAAGATAAGAGCAGCCCCCAGACGGGGTCGCACGGACGCGCACAGGCAGAACGCCACGCAGAACCACAGCGAGACGGGCGCCCCACCCCCGCACAGCCGTGGAGAACGTTACCGCCAGCCAAAACGGTGCGTCGGCCGCGACGGTGCAGTGACGGGCGGTGCCGAACGGCCTACTGCACCGACTGTCCACGGACGGTGACGGCTACACGGCAGGCTGGCAGCGCGCGGCGCCGCGTGAGGCACAAGGAACAACACAGGCGGAGGCGGCGGCGGTGAGCGCGCGCGCGCGCGCGTGACAAACTAGCGTCGGGCTGAGGGGGCGTGGCGGGCGTTGTGCGCACGGGAGCGGCGGCATGGACCAAATATGCGGACGCCAGTTGTCAGTTTGACGGGCGGCGGTCGAGCAAGGGCGGGGGGGGGGGCGCGGCTCGCGCCGGCGGCGCCAGCACAGCCTCTGCGAGCGTTGTGCGGCGCTCCGCGCGCCAAATCGACAGCGGCCGCCGTGGGTGTGCGGCTCCGGGGGACGACGGGTGCGCTCGCCATCTCGCCTATACTATGACCTCTCCTCCCCAGCGGCCGGAGGTCGCCAATTAGAAAGCGGTCAGCCACAGATTCACAATACACTACTTACGCTCTGCCTCTTAGATAGACTCTCTGTCTCTTAGATTGTTCCTGGCCGCCTTCCTTGTTTGACGAACATAAACAAGCTTACATGACGAGAAGTGATATTCACAATAAAGTGTTAAGAGCATTGAATGAAGCGACACGCGTCCGACATCTGAAGCTTACACACGACGATCAAGCGAACGGTCGGTACCGCCGTTGGTGACCCCGACGGTACCCAATTTTGTTCGCAACCGCTTGGATGCTGTCCTGAAACACACGATCGCCCACGCGCTAGCCCAACCCACGTCGCGACACATCCCCACCCTCGCCTTGCGCGCATCCCCTTCCCCCTCCGCACACCTTCCCGTTGTTCCTCCCCCGCGTTATTCCTCCCCTGAATTCCTGCAGGACCGGGTGGTCTCTGTCTCGTCGCAATCATGCAGAACGACAAGAAGGAGGTTGTGGACCTCTACATCCCACGCAAGTGGTGCGTTTTTCGGGGGCCGGACGGAAAGCCGTCTGGGTCTTCACGTGTGTATTCATCGTGTGAGAGCCATCGGCATGTCCGTGCTGCTGCAGATGCGATCCCGTTGCGGTGTCGTGTGGGGCATCTTCAACCATTGGGTGGGGTATTGTCGCTGCGCCGGTCCGTATTGTCGCTCGTCCGGGTGATGCCTCACACCCACGATTCCGTGCCTTTTTGACTGCTGTTCGTATATGTGCTGACGCTTCGTTGCTTTATTTCGGGTCTTTGTTGTACTGCGGTTGTTTCTCCTCGCTTCCGGTGCGTGCCTCTTGGTCGTGTCTGGCAGCTCGGCTACCAACCGTCTTGTCACCGCCAAGGACCACGCCGCCGTGCAGCTGAACATTGGCAAGGTGGACGACAAGGGCCGCCTGACTGGTGAGGTGGAGACCTTCGCGCTGTGTGGCTTCATTCGCGGCAAGGGTCTCGGCGACGACGCTCTGAACCGGCTGGTTCGGGAGAGGGGGCTGCTCAGCGACCTCGCGCCGGCGGAGGAGTAGAGCTGGGGAGTAAAACTTCTTCGCACGCTGTTTTTTTTTGCGCCTATTGTTTAGGGCTCGGTTTTGATGTGGGTTGACGGGCTGCGACGGAGAACACCGACGGTTGAAGTACGTCGTCATGACAGTCGGCCACCCACCATCACGGGGATTGTGGTCCAGCTGGAGAAGCCAGCTGGCTTCTCCACTGCTTCTCCAGCTGGCTTCTCCCGCTGGACCACAATCCCCGTGATGGTGGGTGGCCGACTGTCATGACGACGTGCTTCAACGGTCGGTGTTCTCCGTCGCAGCGAGTGACAGTCTTGCTAGCAATGCCCCCTTGCGGACATTTGAGACATTTCCACCGCCGTTCCCCTTCGGCCTGTGCGCTCGCATCGCGGTCGGAGCCGCAAGGTTGCGTCCCCGGCGCGCGCCCGTGTCATGTTGAGCCCATCCAGCGTAGCACGCCTTAGTACGCCTGATCATGACGCCATGCTCTCAAGAGTCCTCTTCTTATGAGTGCTCTTTCGTGTGCAACTGCAGATGAAGTATGAAGTGGAATACGCACGACACACCCAGTGCATTCTCAAGGCGGCCTGCGCGAGGTATCTCGTTCGTGCAATTCGCACTCGGAACGAGAGGCGGCTGTCTGAATGCTGCTGAACCGTTAACGTGGCTGAGATGTGTCACTGCCCGCCTCGCCCGGAAGAGCTTTCCCATCGTACATACGGCAGTACAAACGCGAAGAGAAACAGGGTTGGCCCCCACCTTACACCATCGGGTGCGCTGAGCGACAAGCAGTTATCAATCCATGTAGCCATAGCCATGCGTCCGCAGAAAAGAAGCGGCGCCTCAGCGGACGACAAGCACACCTCACGAAGGGCCCAGAGGCCCACGCAACCCCCTAAGACTAATGCAAAAAAAACTGGTTTCGTCCTAGAGGGCTCCCAGCAAACGGCGCCACCACCGCAGCGCGGGATCGCGAGCCGCACCAGCAGCCAACGACACGCCAATACCTGCAGCACAGAGTAAAACAAGGACACCACCCTTGGCAGGCGTCTCCCCTTCAACCTACACCACCATCGCCGTCGCGCCCCTCACCGTCCGCATTCGCTTAGCTCATCCGCCAAGGTCAACGCAAGCACCTCACCAGCCGACAAGGCCGCCGCCGCCCCACCCACCAGGGTTCGTGCACAAGGCTCGCCCGACGGCAACACCTCGTAACCGCCGCCGCTGCTCACGAAGACGCCAACACTGGCCACCCCGTCCAGTCTCGCACACCACGGATGCCCCTCCCCCAACAGGCTTTCAAAGCTTCATTTACAGCTCGGACGTCTCGCGCAGGCGCCGGATGGTTGACCGCATCTGAACAGCCGCCTGGGTGTTGACCGACCACGCGCCGCCAGCAATGATCTTCCCGCAGGTCTTCGCGGTGCACTTCCAGATGCCAGCGGCCGTGCGCTTGACACTGTTCTTCCCGCAGAAGGAGCAGGTGTACGTCATCCGCTGCGCAATCTCCATGTTCTTGGCCTGCTTCCGCAGCGACGCACCATACCGCGTGCCGTACTTGCCCATCAGGCCGGCCTTACGCGTCCGCTTGCCCATGGTGACCGGGGGGGGATGGGGGGAGGCGGAATGGAGGTAACGCCCTTCTGGCGGCCGCACAGACAGCGGCGGGGCAGGGCGGGGACGCGACGGCGAAATACGGCCGAGGGTGAGAGAAGGTGAGATGGTCGAGACAAACCGCAGTGTCGTCGACGTCGCCCCCACGCCGCCACCGTTCGGTGTGGCTGACCGGTCTGTCAATTGGAATGCATCGGATCGGTCGTCCCAACATCAGGAGCGAGTTGGACTTTCGGAAAGCTCAAGTGACCACAGACAGTCTGTCCGACCGCGTCTGAACCGTAGTCTCACTTCACAACTGATCTACACCACTTTTACGAAACACCTAAAGTTACGAACTTACTAAACGACCCATCACTTAGATAAGCAGTTTATCGTAAAGGAACCGTGGCCAGTCGCCGGCACGTAACCATTAAGTGCCCATACGGCCTGGAACGGTGGCCAATCCAGGCCATAAAGGCCCTTCGGCACGCTAGATCGGCACGGAATCCGTGCCGAAGGCCCCCGTACGTCCTCTCCAGAGGGGGGGGGGGGGGTCCGACCTCGCCACGCGAGACCTGGTCGCGGGGCTTTTCTCACGCAGATTGACCGCGTTGTGTGGCGAGAGATGACTACTGTACCGGCGCTGTGTGCGAGCCAGTCTATTGGCCCATTCTCTATGTAAGGTGGCTATCGCGACCACTAAGACTGCTCGGGTTGTGAACGCCGTATTTTATACGAAGCCGCGTGCATTTTGCACATGTGAGCAAGGCACCCCTGGGGGGGGCCCGGAGCTGCCATGTGGGTGGGGGGGCGTGGGGCGCCAATACGACGCCGCCGCCGGGCTGCCGCCGTCGGACGGGGTGGGGGGGCGTGGGGCGCCCGTACCACGCTGCCGCCGGGCTGCCGCCGCCGAACGGCTTCCGCCACTGACTAACTGTCGCAACGGGCAGGGGGGGCGGCGCCCGCTGCGGGCGCCGCTCGCCAAAGCGCCATCGGAATCAAATCAGTAATGGGAAGGAGGGGGGGGGCTGGCGACGCCGCCCTGCCCCAGGCAGGCAAGAGCGCTGGAGGAGGGCGCTAAAAAGGAGCGGGTTGGAGTCTGATTTGTGGTGCGGGGGCTGCGTGCGTCCGGGAGAGCTCCGCGGGGGCTGCTTGCAGAAGCTGGCGTGGTCCCTGGGGGGTGCTGGCGTGAGAGAAGGGAAGTGCTGCGACAGCGACTCTCTAGGGCCGCGGGTGCGGCGGTAGGGACTGTGCCGGTGATGAGCTGGAAGCAGCAGCGGCGGGGTGGATGCCTCTTCTATCGCCTCTTCCGGGCGTCCTGCGGTACCTCCTGCACGCCACGACCACTTGCGCCGCCTCCCAAGAAGCACTCCCGGGCTATGATGGCTTTGGCGGCCGGCACGACGGTCACCAGGTCCCCCTCGTCAGGCGGAGGGCCGGGGGGGGCGCAGCCCCGGCCGGTGGGCTCCAACGCCTGCTCTCTGCTGCAAATATTCTCAGGAAGCAAAGGGGGGCGACGATAGCGCGCCGCGTTCTTCCCGGCGCCAGCAGCGCCTTCAAGGGGCGCCTGCGAGCACCGCCGGCGCAAGGGGTTGCGGCAGCTCGGCGGGCGGCGCGGGCAGCGACCCTTCACCCGGTGATGGGCCGACCGCGACGAGAAAAACGTCGAGTGCGTGTCGTGCGGCGATTTCATCAACAGGCGACAGAGGTCAGACGGGGTTGGTGGCGGGTAAGTGGGCGGGGCGGAGGAGGCCGCGGCAGTAGGTTGTGGGGGGGGTTGGTGGGCGCGGCGGGGGGGGCGCGCATGTGCGTCAGGCGGGTGGGGGAGGCCGCGGCGGTTGGCGGGGGAGGACGGGGAGGCGGAGGAAGCGGCGGCGCAGGGAGCATGTCGGGGATCGGGGGAGGGGCGGAAGGCGGCGGTGAGAGGTCATAGTGTCCACGGGCAGGGAAGCTCAGGATCCCCAGACCCCCCCCCCCCCCCTGAAATGCCGCCAGGGCCCAGTGTTGTCGGCCTCGCTGTCGGGCGCGCAGTGCGATCACGTACCGCCTTAAATCCGGCCGTCGGCGCAAAGCTCGGCGTCGGCACGATGCTGCGTAAGGCACCGGAGGGAGTCATTCTGGACAAACTCGCCGAGCCGATTCTTGCTCATGCAGTACCCGTATCCCCGAACCCGGTGTGAAGTTTTAACGCTCGTTCAGAGATCTTGTGCTCAGCATTTCCCTGAACTTTATGGGCATTCGCGTTTTTGCGCAAGAGCGTGATTCGCGTTGGCGCGACGTGGTGTTGGTGTCATCCCTCATTTCGGCACGATAACACACAACGCGCAAGCAACCGGCGGGCCTTGCCAACACTCGCACCGTTCCGCGGATGGCCCGAAAGGCACCTCACGCAGCGTGTCTCCACGGCGCGGGCGAATTCGCAAAACTCAAGAAACGAGCCTGGCAGGCGTTGCGACGTACGTTGTTACGCCAGCGGGCTTTAACGCAGGGTCGCCGAATCTCGGAGTGTCGACAGGCGGCGCACCGGCAACGGCGGCGCCTTTGTGTTGCACCGCCACCTCGGTAGCGGCCACCTCGGTGGTCTCCACGGCTGTCGCTGTCGCCGCTGCCAACGCGGCCGCCGCGTCATGGACTACCGACAGATCTTCTGGTGGTTTCGCCCACCATCGCTGCAGGGGTACTTCGTTGCAGGAAGCCCGCAGCGGTCGGCCACCGATGGGACACACAGGCGTGTCAAGCATGGCACAGCCGTCGCGGTGGTGGGAGTGACCTCAACCATTGTCCTGTCCGGCGCCATATTCGCCCCAGCCCTCGCCGCAGGCACAGGAGCGGCACCTCAACTACAGCAGACGGCGGCCCGGAGGCCAGCTGCACCTCGGGTGAGGCGACGACGGGAAGTTCGTTGCTGCAGTTATCAGAAGCGATGCAAGCCTACGCTATTGGGGCAGCCTCGTTGGCGGCGGCTGCATGCGGACCCGCTCGCCGCGGCGGCGACGACGGCAGCTTGAGCCGCGGAATCGACAAGGCGGCCATCAACCGTTCGTGGAAGAAGGCGGCGTGGCTGTGCTGCAGGTTCCCATTGAGCAGGTCCCGGTTGACCGCGTAGCATCGCTTCGCGGAGGCGGCGGGTCGCGCCGTGCTGTCAGGCCCGAGGCGGTGCGCGCCCACACCTGTGAGGTGGCCGTCTTTGCGGCGGTGGCAGCGGTAGCTGCGGTAGCTACGCACGGCAGCGGCGGCAACGGCCGCGGGATCCGCACGATTGGCACGCCAGCGGCCAAGTCGGCGGTCACTATGGCCGGACAATCCGGCGGAGGCGCGCGACCCAGCATTGCCGGGTGGACAAAAAGTTCTCGTCCTTTCAGCTTCACACAAGAGAGCCACGAGCGACGGCAGCTCAAGCTGACCATGCGCCATTGCCGCTACATTTCCAACAGCAAGGCCGGTCCGTTCCTGGACCAATCGGCAGTTCCTTATGAGCGATCTCATTTGCCTCCCGCCGGGTGGATTGCCGCTGTTGATGTTCTCCGAGCTGTCTTCGCCCCCTCGTACGCCGTGATCAGACAATACGGTGGCATCGCTGTTGGGGGCTAACAGCTCCTGGGGATGGTGTGGTGGCGACTGGCTCACAAAAGCTCTTTCCCCCCTCCATCCACCCTGTGACTTGGTGCCGATCTCCTGGGCTGCATCTCCACTGCCCACGCCTGTGCAAAATTTCACAGGGCGGCAGCAATCATGGCCATGATGGCGGCTGTCGCGGCCAGCGGCAGCTTTTCCGTTTCTTATTGTCTTCATTGCTGTGGCAGTATTGACCCCCAGGTAGGGGGGCAACACGTGCCATGCGAGGGGCGGCAGGCCACTAGCCTGACCCGTTCCTCCCCCTGCATTTGGGTCCATATTCCCTAAGTTTGGGATAGTTAGCTGAGTAGTAAATCCAACGTGGATTTGAGGGTTTTCTGCATTTATCGTCTTGAATTTTTGTGTGGCCCGGTGGGCAGGTGCTGGGGTCGGAGATTCCGAGTGGCGAGATTCTGAGGGGACCCTGGGGGGATAAGGGGAGGGACAGCGGGGCTTGGCCTGGCTTCCCCGTCCAGACCAAGAAACTGTTGGCCCACACACCATCTTCTTGTTTGTCAGTGGGGGGATTGCCCCACAACAGGGACAGAGTGTGTGCGACTTGCACTTCTTCCGGTTCCCCCGACACGGGAGGCAGCCCTTGCGCACCACCCCAACTTGGGGGTAGCGTGTGCGAGTGGTTTTTGCCACACTTGTGATGCTCTGGCAGATGTCGAAGCCTCCGGTAATGGGCAGACGCGTGCTGATGAAGAGGAAGCTCCCGCCCATTTTGTTCAGCAGTAGGTGAAGAGCTCTTGCGGCGCCTGTGGCCACAACAGCCTCGGCCGTGCTTGTGTGTCGCTGTGCGTTGGTCCGGTGTGATTAGTTCGATGCAGAGCTTAGCTTGTCTACGTTCATGCCATGTCGTGTTGGTCTGTGGTGAGTGGGATATAATGTATGTACGTTTCTCGTTGCGAGCGCATTTCTTGTACCTCTATGTGGCAGTATTGACCCCCAGGTAGGGGGCAACACGTGCCATGCAAGGGGCGGCAGGCCACTAGCCTGATCCGTTCCTCCCCCTGCATTTGGGTCCATATTCCCTAAGTTCGGGATAGTTAGCTTAGTAGTAAATCCAACTTGGATTTGAGGGTTTTCTGCATTTATCGTCTTGAATTTTCGTGTGGCCCGGTGGGCAGGTGCTGGGGTGGGAGATTCTGAGTGGCGAGATTCTGAGTGGACCCTGGGGGGATAAGGGGAGGGACAGCGGGGCTTGGCCCTGCGTCCCCGTCCCGACCAAGAAACTGTTGGCCCACACACCATCTTCTTGTTTGTCCGTGGGGGGATTGCCCCACAACAGGGATAGAGTGTGTGCGACTTGCACTTCTTCCGGTTCCCCCGACACGGGAGGCAGCCCTCGCACACCGCCCCAACTTGGGTGCTGTGTGTGCGAGTGGTTTTTGCCACATTTGGTGGAGCAGCAGGGGACAGAGGTAAACTTTACCTCCGGGTGCACCCGGGTGTAGGGGGCCCTCTGTCTCAGAGGAACGGTGGTCTTGGACTGTGTCGTGTGGATCGTTAGCCAACACGGCTGGATCGGACCTCCCGACGTTCGGGAAACTCTCCGGTGACGACTTTACTCCGGCGCCTTTGAATACTGGCCAGACACAGGGTGTACCTGGGGTCGCGGAGGTGCTAGAGGCACTCCAGCCAGCAGGGCCGTGGGTATCGGTGCGGGCGGTATGCCACCCCGACCCAGTCGGGTGTTCACCCTGAGGGTCTTTCTCGGACCGGTGGTTCGCACTTCGGCCACCGGGTGGTACACTCAAAGGGAACGTCCCAAGGTGAGAGGACTGTCCCCGCGAGATCCACTCGGGTTGGATTCAACTTCGGCATAGAGCCGTCGCCAACTAGGCGGGTGGAAGACGGCGGACCTTCACTCGTCGGTGATGGGCTCGAGCCTGTGACAGGGGTCGTAGCAAGTTGCTACCCCCGCCACCCTCAAAGAAAGTATCTTTGATCGGGAGCCAAGTTCGGCTATATCGACCAACATGAGGGACCGGTAGTAGCGGCCACCCTCAACGCGGGCGCGAGTAGCGACCCGAGGTCCGGAAAGGAGAAGCACCAAGCCAAGTCGGCCGCCTCTCCTCGTCCCCATGTGAACATGGAGGGTGTTCCACCCAGGTTGAGAGTTCAAGTTGAACGCCTCTTGGACCAATATCACAAGTTGTGGGATGGTCAATTGGGACTCATGAGAGCCACCCAACACCGGATCGAGTTGAAACCCGGTGTACCCCCTATACGCCAACAACCGTATAGGGGAGGGCCCCGTTCAAGGGCCCTCGTCAAGGAGCGCTTCAACAAAACTATTGTTAGGCAGCTGCGCCACTATGTGAGTGAGCATGTGAAAACGTGGGACCAATACATTTCTATTCTTACCACTGCCTACAATTCGCAGGTTCACTCATCTACCGGGGAAGTACCCCTCGCTTTTGTGACCCCCCGTCGCGTGCGGTCTATTGCTGTGCGGCGGTCGCTCCCAACTAGGGAGGATGATGGCAGCACGCCTACTCCTACTGAGAGTAAGGCGGAGTTCGCTGCTAGGCTTGAACACCTCATCCCTAAAGTCAGGGCTGAGATGGACAAAGCACAAAAGCGCTACAAGCGTACCTTTGACAAAAAGGGGCGCAATGCTAAGCATGTCCCCGAACAGGGTGACTGGGTGCTGGTTCACTCACACACCCCAACTGGGGGTAAGTTGGTATTCCAGACGAAGGGGCCGTACCAGGTCCTTCGTACTGATGGGCGGCGTTTCACCATCGAAAGTGACGATGGGGTCCGCACAGTGAACGGACAGGACGTGGTCAAAGTTGCACCACCGCCTGCAGGCGACCCAGCTTGGGCGCGTGCTTTGGAAGCGTGGCGCCTCCCCTCACTACCTGCGGCCAAACAGGGCTCGCAGGAGTACGTGTTCGATAAGTTCATCGACCACGGATGGGATGAGGATACTAACCGCCTCATGTTGAGGGTGCGTTGGTTTGGCTACAAAGCCAAGGATGATACGTGGGAATATGTGGAGGACCTTCCCGCTGAGAAGGTCCGGGCGTACTGTGCCCGGAATGAGATAGACCCTAACAGCCCTCCCTCAACGTGAGGGAAGGCCGAGCAACAGTGCCAAGAGAGTGCTTCAAGTCGAAGTGGTACGCAGAGTGGCTTTAAACTACAGCCCTAACCCTCACACTCTCACAACAAAGGCAACTGCCAACTAGGCACGCATGCTAGACTCTCCCACTCCACGGCCCTCGCCCTCACGTGGAGGCGAGCGGCGAGACCCACGCCGATAACGGTCTCCACTCGTTGGAAGGGGCGGCGGCTCCAAGTCGGAACCGTCGCGCCCCTCACGGTCGCGCAAGTGGCGCCGACCGTGGCTACTCTTCTGCCTGGTCTTGCGCGCAAGTTTGCGACGCAGACGCTGGACAGACTCCGTCTCCGATGGGGTAGAGGACTCCGAGACGGAGTAAGACAACTCGTCTTCCGACACGGAGGGAGAGCGCCGCGAGTGACGGCGACGACGGCGAGGAGGCGAGTATGCCCGGCTCGCACGACGCTTGCCACGCCCAAGTGGGGTTGGCTGGGGCATAATAGCCCCAATGCGAGCCAACTCGGCCGTCATAAACTCCGCCACCGACTCGCAACTCGCGGTCGCCACTGCAGTACGAACGCGCTCCTCAAGTTGAGGAGTCTCGGAACTTTGGAGGGTTGCGGTCGACGCGGCCAACCAGGAAATGGTGCGCACCAACGTGGTGATCATCATCTCTGAGGTTAGAGGCGTGGGCGGTAACACCAACTTGGGGTATACCGTCAGGAGGGTGGCCCCCAAGTTGGGGGACACCGGTGTGGATGACTCCACGGCCACGCTGATCGGGATGTTCCCGTGAGGCTGGAAAGGAACAGGAGGAAGCGGAGGGGCACGCCGAGGTGGCGGTACCCGGGTGTAACTGCGACCCCGACTTGGGGCCCCCGCAGTAGGTTGAGTCATATGGTCATCATATGAGGGCACAGCCATAACTATGGGCTTGTCCGGGGGTGGCGCAGTGTGACGATCCACCCCCGGGGCATACGGGTAGTCCCCGATGCCCAACCCCTCTCGTAGGACCACACGGCCGTCGTGAAGTTCACGAGCGACCCACACGAACTGGCGAAGTGCGCCATCGTCCTTGGGCCCCCGAGTGGGGCGGCGCAACTTGTGCTCAATGCTCTCCCACTCGATAAACTTGTGGAGGCGGAGCATCTCCTCAAGTAGAGTGAGTTGTCCTGACGAGCACCCCTCAGCAACTAGCTGAGGGGTGAGCTGTTCCAAACCCTGGATGAGCCGGAGGGGGAGATGCCAGAGCATCCCCCGCCGCTGAACACATGACACCCAGGTCGACATGACCTCGAGGAGCCACTGGGTGGCCAACATGGCCCACACCAGATGATCAGGGCCAGCCGTCAACATGACGGAGCCGAAGTGGTCAAGCAACCGTGGCAACAATGCCGGGAACCCGTAGGGGACCTCAACTTGAGGCCACCACTCGGGCTTCTTCGGGTAGTATTGCTCCTTACTGGCAGCAGACTGCTGAGGAAACTCAAGTTGAGCCGAGGTCACCAAGTAGGGACCTCGCCGAAAGTCTTTCTCCATCCGCACATCAAAGTGATGAGTGTGCGGATCGGCCTCGTGAAGGTACGGGGGGCGAGTTGCCACCGCGTCCCAAGTGAAGGTCGGCAAGTCGCCGGGACCCGGGATAGTTCCCCCGCGGTCCACCATGGCCTTGGCCCGCTGCACGTCCTCGACCTCCTCGTCGTCCAGGAAGGCAAACTGGTCCGTCCTGAAGCCGGCAGGGAACCCGACCCTACGGGGATACTTCTCCCGTAGGCGGTCCCATACCCGACCCATCGCTGCGCCAAGTCGGCCACAGCGAAGAACAGTCAACCCCTCCTCATACAGAGGCCAAGCGGGGTAAAACCACCGCCCCAAGGCCTCACGCGGGACAACTTGTCCCGCATCCGGGGGAGATCCTGCCGTCAACCCAAAGCCGGGTGACGCGGGAGTCCCACCCCCCGGAGCGATCGCGGAGCCCCCGCCGGAAGTCCCGGCAGGCGCTGCACCGTAGGAGGTGTCCTCCATACGCTCATCGAGAGAGTCCGTCTCCACTCCCGGAGTCGCCATGGCTCTCCCCAAGTTGGGGAGAGACGTCCTGGCTATCGCGGCACGAGACCCGCCTCGAGTTGAGGGGGACTCGGATCGTGGGTAAACGGGTGGCCTCCCCAGCGTGGGGTGGCCCCGTGTAAGGTGAAGGAGAAGTGGTGGTGGTGGTGAGGTGTGAACCGAGGAGAGCAAGCTGCCAAGTGGGCAAGCTTGAGGAGAGGGGCGGCCAACGTGACCGCCTCCACATCCGCGTTACGTACTCAAGGGGGGACAGCAAGTCGCGTCCCCCCCAACGCCGAGACGTGCGTTTACGCACCCCCTCACAGGGCCGACCGGGTCGGTCGGAACTGAGGAGAGGGGAGTGTGGCAGTATTGACCCCCAGGTAGGGGGCAACACGTGCCATGCAAGGGGCGGCAGGCCACTAGCCTGATCCGTTCCTCCCCCTGCATTTGGGTCCATATTCCCTAAGTTCGGGATAGTTAGCTTAGTAGTAAATCCAACTTGGATTTGAGGGTTTTCTGCATTTATCGTCTTGAATTTTCGTGTGGCCCGGTGGGCAGGTGCTGGGGTGGGAGATTCTGAGTGGCGAGATTCTGAGTGGACCCTGGGGGGATAAGGGGAGGGACAGCGGGGCTTGGCCCTGCGTCCCCGTCCCGACCAAGAAACTGTTGGCCCACACACCATCTTCTTGTTTGTCCGTGGGGGGATTGCCCCACAACAGGGATAGAGTGTGTGCGACTTGCACTTCTTCCGGTTCCCCCGACACGGGAGGCAGCCCTCGCACACCGCCCCAACTTGGGTGCTGTGTGTGCGAGTGGTTTTTGCCACACTCTAGGGAGGGCGGGTCTGGTCAGTACGCTTTGTGGCATGTACATGTGTTGTCGCGACCGCTTCTAATATGGTCCTAGCGAGGGCAGCTGTCCCCATTTAAGATGTTGGCGGACGTTCGCTCGTGACCTTCTCTATAAACACTGTGTCACCGCGCCGTAGCACAAGAATTCCAGTACCTCAAGCGCCACAGCATTCCGTGAACATAAAAAGGCTGCGCAGCCAGACCTTCTTGTTTTCTGTCCATCAATCTTCTTCTGAGACTTCGCAGCGCTTGGACGACGACGTTTATGACAGCCGTCCGGCTTTAGCGCACAGGGTGGAGCGTACGAGCCACCCTGTTGTTCTCATTGCTCTCATCCGGCGTGTGAAGAGTTTAAGCACATGCGATATCCGGCAGTATGTGTACGGAGCTGTTGGTTGTGACGGAGGTGCGTGCGACACTCCCGTCCTCACCGGAGTGGGCCACTGTAGCACAATAGGTATCCGCTGCACGTCCACTCTCAGGGAACACTCACCAAAGGGGATCGGCACCAACGTCACCGGGAGGCCAAGGTTGCTGTCCTTGGAGCGCAAGCCACGGGACCAAGATGGGAGCCCAAATGGGAGGGGTTTGTTGTTCTACCTTGGCCGGCGGTGGATTCGCCGCCGGCCCCATCGTTATAAACCCTCGGAGACACTACGAACTACCCTCCACCCCAAGATGCAAGTCCCTCTGGTCATACGTAACTTATGGATACCGTGACCAGTACGGACTCCCAAATTGAAAGTTAAGGGTTAGAAGTAGCCCCCCTAATATTAGGGTCACAATACGGTCATGTATTGCTACATATCCCCCCCTTAGATTCGGCCCGTCCTCGGGTCGAGTTGCATTCGGGTTTCCGAATGTAAGTGGGTCGCGTGACCGTTTACCAGTCGGGTGGGGCTTTGCGCCCTGTCGCGACAGACACCCCTTTTCGAGGTTGTCTGAGGGGGGCGCCCCCCTTTGTGTGGTACACACACGATCCGTTTTCCGGACCGTTGAATTCTCGATGTGGGTTTTTGTTCACGACCCCCCTTTCCGAGGGGTGGTGCAAGCGGATCCGCCACCAGGCGTCTGGTGGTAGGGGGGCCCCTCTCGCGGGACGATTGAGAGGGTGGCGGGGGCTGCCCGCGTTGCGTGGGGGCGGTTGGGGGTGATCCCCCTTGATTACCCCGTGTGGGGAGGCGTGGCCCCGATCCAGGTGCCTGGGTAAAGCGCCCTCGTAGCTCGGCTGGCGCGGGTTGTCCCGCGCTGCCGTATCGCTCGTGCTGAGCTGTCTGGTTATAAGCGCGGGTGCCCGCGCTTCCCTGGCGCGTCCGCGCGAGCGTTCCTTGTACCGGGCCGAGCCGGCTGCGGCTTTTTGGCATGGGGCGCCCCTGCTACCCCGGCTCCACCATGTCGGACCCCCAGGTACCCGGGGGCGAGGACGACCTCCTGCTTGAGGAGGAGGAGGAGGTGATGGTGGACGACGTTCCCGTCTCTGCCACTGCTGCCGAGTGCTTCTTGGCGAGCTCGTCGGAGGACGAAGGCGACCGGGTAACCGTCCGTGTGGCCCCGGAAGGCGCGCCGGGCGGATTGTCGTCCGTGTGCAGCGGCACGACGGCTCCGTCGGGTGGCGGTCAACCGCATGTAGCGGCTGCCCCTACTCCTACTCCTCCGGCGGCCCGGATGGCTCCTGCCGCCGGTGCCGGCGCGGCTCTACCTCAAGACGGTGCAGCCAGTGTGTCGGGCGGTCGTGGCGGCACCCCGGCCGGGACGGCGGGTCAAGACGGCGCGGGTGCCCGCCCGGTTGGTGGTGTGTCCGTGGGGGCGGGTAACGGGTCTGCCCCCTCCGTCCCCGTGGTGCCCACGTCGGGCCCGGGTGGCGGCGATGCTCTGCCCGCGGTGCCGCGGGCGATTGGTGGTCAAGACGTGTCTTCCCCGATGGCGATGGACTCCGGGAGCTACTCCGGGCGGGCGCCTGCCCTTCTTCTTCCTCGTCGGCCCCGTGCGCCTACGGCACCGGCCCATCTGCCGGTGGGGCTTCCCCCGGCGCCCCCGATTCTTCCTGGTCCCGCCCGGGTTGCCCCGTTAGGTGGCGGCGTCGCCTTGGCGGCGGGTCAACCCGCCATGTCGATGTCCGACTTGGTGGCTCGGGTTCGAGGCCTAACTGTGCAGGAGTCCATGGACTCCGCCGGGCGGATGCGGGTGGACTTCCACCAGCCGCGTCACCGTGGAGAGTCCTCCCGGCGCGTCAAGGTGGACCCAAGTTGGGAGCGGGAATTGATGCGGCTGGTCAACCAGCCGAACGCGGTCCGGGTGGAACATCATTGAGTCCTGAGTCATCCGGACGACCGGATTGCGCAGCTCTGGCGCACCCGGGTGGGGCGCGGGGAAGTCTTCCTCGACTCCGCCTTCGGGGTATGCGACTTGGTTGCCCCCGCGTTGCCGCGGGAGGTTGACTACCCGGATAGTGCTCGGGGGGTTGCGGCGGCGGCGGAGCCGGTGGCGTTTGGGGAGACGGTGGGCGATACTTGCCGGTATCCCGGGTTTGAGTACTTCCCGGGGGTATCCCCGTATCTGACGTTGACGGCTCCGTACCCGCCTATGGCGGGGTTGAAGTCGGCGTCTAGCTGGCGACGCAACCATGGTGTCATGGCGGATGCGTTCCGCACCGATATAACGTGTGCGTTGCAGACCGGTAACGGTCGCGCGCCGGTGTACACTCCCGTGCGCCCGCTTCTGTGGCAGGAGGGGTGGGAACCCGCCCCTGCTTTCCGGTTTGACACCGGATCCTTTCTCCGATACTTCAGGAGTGTGTTGGCATCTCGGCCGGTCCACCCGTTGCAGGGGACCTTCACCCTTGAGGTTACCCTCGGGCAGGCTTCCTCCTTCTTGCTGTCCGTCCGCCGGGAGGGGCGCCTGTGTCATCTTCCGACGGGTGTCTGTCGGCATATCGGGCAGCTGGGCGTAGACATGGTAGCTGCCAAGACCGGGTTGGCCCGGGAGTTCGAGGCCCTGCTGGCCGTTCACGATGCCGTGAACTGGGCTGGGGTGTTGGCCCTCCCCCTGTACCGGGACCCGCAGGCTGGGGCTGCCCCCTTGCCTCGTAACTCCTTGCGTATCCGGCGTACTCAGCTGGGTGAGCCCAATTGCCGTGGGTGGGCGTCCACAGAGGCTGTTTCTGACCTGGGTATTCCCATGGTTATCCATGACCCTCTTCAGATCCTCGCCCCGTGGTTCGGTAACCCGATACCGATGGCGGTTGGTCGTCGTCCCCGAGAGTGGGACTCTGCGGGTGGGGCGCCTGAGGTGTCCCGTCGTCGGGCGGAGCCCCGCCGGGTTTACGGTGGAGCCCCTTCAGTGGGGTCCTACCGGGCCTCGTATCAGGCGCCACCGGCTCCGGTAGTAGCCGTGTCGGCTCCGGTGGTTCCTCTGGCTGCGCCAGTGTCACCTTTCGCCCCTGTCATGCGTGACGGGGGTCCCCGTCTATGGTAAGAGGGCGTTGACGCCCTCATTGCCCGTGAGATGCGGGAGGGTCTCTCTGTTAGCTGGGGGGATATCCCCCCAGGTGCTGCGCTGGTCGGTTCCGCGCGTTGCTTTGGTGGCGTGTTGGACCGCCTCCAGACAGCTCTGGAGGACGTGGAGGCTGGCCGCAGCACCCTCGTCCAGCTATGCACCGAGGTAACTCGGGCGATTGACCGTCATGAGATTGCCGACCGGTGGAGCATGGAGGTGTACGCGTTTACGCGTGAGTGGCCTCCCTCGGGCAGCGGGTCTACCCACTGACGAGTGCTATTGTTTGTGAGGGAGAGGGACCCGGTGACCCTTATAGTGGCCGGGTAGTAGTGAGTATAAACTCATCCCCCGCTGGGGCGTTTGCATGATACCAATGCCTGCCTTTGGGGAGTGCCCCGTCTGACTTAGCCGTGGCCTGCCTCGGTTCCTTCTCGCGCCCCCCAACCCATCCTGGTTGGTTAATACTCATGAAGGTCAACCTTCCTTGGTCCGTCACTTGCCCCATGGATGAAGGTGTACATTGGTGTAAGCCTCAGGTTACTTTGAAATTATCGGAGTTAGTCATCTCCTTCAAGTAAACTTCTAAGAGTCAGTAGCTTACTTAGTTTGCCTAAGTCCGCTCCAACTTAGTGAACCTAAGTCTTGCCGAATCCATGTGACACCCTACTTAGTAGGTATAAGCCTCACCCCCCATCAGCCGAAGTCGGTGTCGGTTGGGTTGTTACAGTAGGCCTCGTCGCCTCATGTAAGGCATGAGAAGTTGGCGGGGTATATTTGCCGCTTGTTCCCAGGTGGGTGAGTCGTATCCGACCCACATCACCTTGACGTACCAGGGTCCTGGTAGGTCCGGGTCGGTGTGTCCGACCACGCTCTCTACATGGTATGGAATCCCATCCGGTCCCACCAGGTCATCTGACCGGTGGGTTGTAAGAGCTTCATGTAGCAACCCAGCCGGTACCGGCTGAGGCTGCTCCGGCTTCGGAGCAGGTGTCACATCATCGAGGTTGATGCGTTGTATCTCCGTATCGGAGTGCAGGATGACAGAGTGATCATCTCTGTGTAAGATCTGGTACGGTCCCTTGACCGGTTGCATAGGCTTGTTCCCTCGGAACTTCTGGTGTCTGATGTAGACCCAGTCACCTGTTACCAGGGTTGCGTTGCGTACTCGTAGCCGGGCGTCAAATTTCTTCTTATATCGAAGTTGTGTACGGTCAAGGGCACCCTTGAGCTTGGGTATCATCCACGATAGCTTGGCCAACCAAGCTAAGTGGATCCGTTCGGCCGGTCGGCCCTTCGGTATATCATACGGAGTGCATCTACCCGGTGGCAGCGTCAGGTTACCGACGCCTATCGGCATGACCCATTCCAGTGGGGCAATGCTGGTACTCCGGTGGGGCCTGGCATTGTATGCCAGGGTCAAGACGGACAGAAGCCTGTCCCACGTTTTCGTGTGCTCTGCCACATAGCATTGGAGCATCTTGACGATGGTGCGGTTGAACCGCTCCACTTGCCCGTTGGATTGCGGGTGGTAGTCGGATGCCCGTCGGGGTTCGATGCCGAGCATGCCCAGGACCTTAGTGCAGAATGCTGACGTAAGGTTTGCTCCGTTATCGGACAGGAGTTGCTTCATTACTCCGTAAGCACTGATCCAGTAGTCAACCACTGCGTTCATGATGGTGTAGGCCGTATCGTTCGGGATTGCTACTGCCCGTGACAGCTTAGTAAAGCGATCCGACATGACCAGGATGTGCCTGTTCCCTTCTTCCGTTACCGGAAGCGGCCCGAGTATGTCGATAGCGACTTGCTCGTTGGGCCCATCCGGGGGGAACAATTTCATAGCGGATGCCCGCCTATGAAGACTCATACGATTCCGTGCACACAGGTGGCATCCCCGCACGTGGTCGATTACGTCGACGGCCATTGCTGGCCAGAAGAAGAACCTTCGCATTGCTGCGAACATGCGTGAACCCCCCGGGTATCCGGCTGTGGGGTTCTCGTGTTCTCGTTCCATGACGGCTTGCCGTAAGGACACGGGAACCACGACTTGATGCCGTCCATCGGCGGGTGCCCGCCGGTATATGAGTCCGTCCTCGTTCTCGGAGAAGATGCCGGCCGTGCCGGCCAGGAGGTAAGCACGATGGCGTGTACAGTCATCGTCATTGGCCTGTGCCTCGCGGAAGTCCGCGAGGGTCAATGGGCACGCACGGTGTGCCATGGTATGGTCAACCATACCCTGGGTAGCATTACACACCATGCAAACTGGTACAACTGGGATGTCCTCGTCCACCTCTCGGGTATCCCCGCTCGGTGTATCGAGTCGCGACAGCGCGTCTGCCAGATGATGGGTAGAGCCGGCCTTATATATGGTCCGGTAGTCGTGCTCGGCCATCTTCAGCCTCCACCGGGCTAGCCGACCGTGGCTGTCGGAATCCTTGTCACCAAGGTTGAGAAGCCATCGCAAAGATTCGTGGTCGGACCTCACGATGAACCTGGAACCTTCCAGGTATGGCCGGAGCAGTTGCACTGCCCATATGACTCCGAGGCACTCGCGCTCGGTGGCACTATAGTTACGCTCAGCCAGGTTGAGTATCCGGCTGAAGTACCCTCCCGGATGTAGGTCCGGGATAGCACTATCGGTACCGATGATAGTCTCTCCCTGTGACAGGGTGCATCCCACTTGGGTATCGCAGGCATCGACGTCGATGACGAAGGTCCCGCGTCTATGCGGCAACGCAAGCACGGGTGGGGCTAGCAGAGCTTGCTTGAGCAGCTCGAATGCCTCTCCCTCGCTGGGCGAGGGAGGTTGGAGTACCTTTGGCAAGGCGCTGCTCGTCAGAACCGTTAACGGTTTGGCTATACGAGTAAAGTCCTTGACGAACCGTCGGTATACGTTGCACATTCCCAGGAAGCTTTTCAGCTGTGTCTGGGTGGTCGGGTATCGCGCATCCCGGAGTGCCCGGGTATTAGCTTCGAGCACTCCCAGTTTACCTGGTGTGATCTGGAGACCCAGATACTCGACGGTCTGCTGGAAGAAGGCGCACTTCTTGAGGCGCAGGGTTACCCCGGCGTTCCGCAAGACGGTGAGTACCTCGTCGACATGTTGCACATGGTCATCCATGTTACGCGAGAAGATGATGACGTCGTCCGAGTACACCAGGCAGTTACGCCACTTGACTCCCGACAGTATAATGCCGATGGCCCGCTGGAGCGTGGCGGGGGCGTTGGACAATCCGAAGGGCATCCTTAGGAACTCGTACCTGCCACTGTGACAGACGAACGCCGTCTTGGGGATATCCTCCTCCGCAACGGGGATCTGCCAGTACCCGGCATTGCAGTCGATAGTGGTAAACACTGTGGCTTCCCCCAGCGAGTCGATGCACTCGTCCATCCTTGGTAAAGGGTATGAGTCTTTCTTGGTAACCAAGTTGAGGCGGCGATAATCGATGCAGAACCGAGGGGTTTGATCCTTCTTCGGTACGATAACGACTGGGGCGCCCCACTCCGACATCGAAGGTCGGATCACTTTAGCTTCGCTCATCCTCTTCACTTCTCCATCAACAATCTCTCGTTGCATAGGTCCCGCGCGATGCGGTTGCGACCGGGCTGGTCGAGCACCTGGTACCAGGTCTATACGGTGGTGGGTTGCCCCAATGGTACCCAGGGCTCCGCCGGTCCACATGACGTCATGCTTTCGTAGCATCCGTCGTACCCCTTCAGCTACCGAAGGGGGAAGGTGGTCGAGGTCAGCCTCGGCCAGTGCCTTCAAGGCTTCTTGGTCCTTTGGCGGAATGTCCGCCGGAGCTGTCGATGGGTTAGGCTTCCCGTCATCGGGTTGCTGCCGCTCGGTGGTCTCGGCGACCGCCAGGACCTCAAGTGGTTCCACTTGACCTTTCTTGTCAGGGGTAAGGATATCTCCTTCGTAGAGCTCGGCGATCCCGAGGATAGTTCCCTTCGGAAGGGTGACTGCCTTACGGCGATTGCTCGCCATCACGAGTAGTGATGACCCCCCCGCTGGGAGGTCTACGATACCGTTGGCCACGGTCAACCCATGGCGCTTGTAGGTTCGTAGGTTGGACTGGACTCTGGAGATGCCTACGAGGTCACAGTTAACCGGGAGGACGGTCTCCGATAACGGCTCAAAGCGAGTCCGCTTGGCCAGCCGGGGTGTCTTCGGTTCTACGCTGGCGTATACCTCAGCCACGTTAACATGGCTCCCTTGTAGCGTCAGGTCCCTGACGATAGCTGTCTGTCCTCTCTTCGTCCCGTCGGCCTCTTGCAGCTCGACGGTCCTCCGGCCCGGCCGGATTGCATCAACTTGAACGTTGATGAAGGTGCACCCCAGTATGCAGGGCACAGATAGAGTCTCACACACCAGGAAGTCAACTTCCGTACTGAGCTCCCCGATGGTGACCCGCAGCGACATCGCTGCGGTCGTACGAATGAGACGACCATTCGCATCCTTGATCGTGGGTCCCCGAGAAACTCTGACTCGCGGAAGCCACTTGTCCGGGAGGGTATCCTGCCGGATCAGGTTAGGTCCAGCCCCTGTATCCAGTACAGGGTAATACGATCGGGTCGACTGGGGGTCAACCCCCAGTGTGGCTGATACCTTGAAGTTCTCCAAGGTGAACAGTACATGGCCTACACCGATATCCGGTGTAGCTCGGGCATCCTGGACAGGGCCCTTGTCTGGTTCCCTGTGACGGGGCTTCCCGTCTTCTTCTCCCAACCTTGGTGGTTGGTCATCAATCCCCTGACGCCGTATCGTCGGGGCCGGAAGGTGTACCCGGGCGTTGATGCGGCGTCGGCTCAACCGCGCTCTCCGAGGGGCTTTCCCCGCAGCAGGCCGGGGTGGCTTGCTAGGGTCACCCCAGAGACCCCGTGTCGTTCTTCCTCTTACTAGTTTCCCGTGCTCGGCCGGGTACTATCTTCCGGGACATCCGGGAGAGGATGTGCCTCCTCGACTGCCAGTACTCCCCCTGGAGCTTGCTGCCTACCCGGTGCCGGGCCTCTGGCGGGATACCCCCCAATGGATGCCTTGCGTTGCGCCGCTGCCCGTCGAGACTCCTCCGGGACGAGCGGGCATGAGGACACCCAGTGTTGGGGGTCTCCGCACAACATACATCCGGACGTGCCGGCCGTCCCGGGCGTCCGCGTCGGGTTGGATCCATAGGTCCGGTTGCCTGCCTCGGGCGCCCGAGTGCCTGCCCATTTGGTAGGCCTTGGGTCCCGGTGCCAACCGGAACATGGACTCCCCCAGCCGGTTGTGTGGGAGATTGGGCCGGAATTCGGTACCAATACTTTGAAGATTCGGGTCAAGTGGACCTGACCGGAAGTCGAAATTCACCCGACCCACGATGGTGAAACTTCTGACTTCTGGACGGAAATTCGACTAGGACTTCCGACATACTAGAGCAGGGTAATGCTGCTGGTATTTGTTTCTTGGGATTTTTGCACGGGAGCCAGACGGATTTCTACGCTTTGAGTTCTTTGCATGTGGAGTGATATGATTGGTTTGTTTGAGGGTTCATTTTCTGAGTGTTTTGAGGGGTTGCGTGAGCGTGTGAGGAGGGTTGATAAGGAGGGACAGCAAGGCGGGGAGGGCCCACCTTGGCTGGCCAAGCAAGAAAACACCGTCTGGCTCCGACACATCTTGTTCGTGCCTTGGTGAGTGAACCCGCTCACCACACGCAAGAAGCGTTGTCCGGTTGTTTGGAGGTGCTTGCTTCCGGTGTCCCAAGTTGGGATATCGGCAGTTCTCCCTCTTCCTTCCCTGACTCGGGGTTGGTGCTTGGGAGTACTGCTACAGGTTGGTTCTACCAGCGATGTGCGGAGGTGCCTTCGTACGCACTGCCCATGTCAACAGGGGTTGGTGGGGGTTACCCGTAACCGGGGCATACCCCGTAGTCCGCACATACGGGACGCGCCGTCCCGCTCCCTCGTTGACCTGGAACTGGGTCCCAGCCGGGGCGATGTGCGCTACCGTCCCATGCTCATCGATCACCGGCATCGCCGGTTGCAACAGGTGGCCCTGTCAGTCGACTAGAGGTTCATCCTCACCCGTCGGGGTATGTTCGGTCGCCACCAGTACTAATGCGGCCTTACGTTCCACCTTCTCTTGCTTCGGTACCGGGGTAAGACTGGGCTTGCCTCCCTCACCCTTGGGCTTCGGGGCCAAGGCGCATTCCGGGTGTAGCACCCGGTAGGCGTCCCATAGGGACTTGTACTTATGCATCAGTCGACTGAAGTTCGTCCGGGCCGTATTGGCTCCCCGTGCGGATATCCGCACGTAGTTGGGTACTCCTTCGAACAGGATGGCCCGTAGTTCCCCTTCGCCGAGGAGCTTCCCCAGCTCGTAGTCGAGCTCTTGGATCCGGCGTCCAAACATCTCCTCATCCTCCCAGGACTGGGCGGTGGCGGTGCGAAGGGCCCGATAGTGGTCTTCACACTTGTCCTCACTGAGGTAGCTGCTAAGCAGCTCCTTCAGAATACCACGGTAATCCATGGGGGTGGCTGCGACCCTCCTTCCCGGCATCGAAGATGCCTGGCGGAGGATGCCTCGGACCTGTTCATCAACAAAGAACGGGAGGATCTCCAGTGCCAGCCCCTCGTTGACGAGTGCCTTGTCCGCGGCTGCCTTGAAGCTAGTCAAGAAGCCAATGACCGCCAACGGGCGTCCGTTAGGGCCCCCAAACACAGGGACTCCCTTCATAAAGGTCTGCATAGAGCGGATCGCTCGGTGCGAGGTCGTACGCATCGATTCCGATATGGTAGTGGATCGGTCCTCCAAACGATAACGTTCAGGAGTAGGTACCGACCTGAAAACTTCGTTGACAATCTCCGTGTCCGCGTCCTGGATGTCCAGTCGCTTGGCCAATTGATGAGTAAACTCATCGGACTCCATCCGCTTCAGTAAGCTCGCAGTAACCTGCGCTGTCATCGCTTGCACCAATGACGCTGGAACCTCCGGCGTCGGCGCCTCGTGTACCCGAGTTGCCTGGCTTCCGTCGTCGAGGGGGTAATGGGAGACGGTACCGTCTCCCCCCATCGCCGACTCTGTTCCGGCGTAAGTATCCGCCGGACCATGTCCGCGGAGCCCGCTCTGGGTGCTCCGAGCGTAGCGCTCCGTGTGGCTACGCTCCAACTCAGCCAACGAGTCGGATCCATAACCCGCCGTTTCCGGGGGTTGTCCAGGAGTAGCAACACCGGGGTTGACCCTGGTGGACCCCGAAAGTAGTCCGGCCGGTTCGAACCGTACCGGTGTGGGAGGGCCCCGACGGGGTACCGTCGTATGGCGTGCTGACATCAGCACAGCCATTGCGTCCTCTGTACGCTCTTGACGGGCGTCGAGCCCGGTGAACCGGGCCTCGATGCGAGCCAATGATGCCATCAGGGAGTCCTCTGGTGAAGGTGGCGGCGGCGTGAGGTCGGCAGAGGACAGTTGCGGCGGTTCACCGCCCCCGGCCGTCCGTGCCGTACCAAGCGTCGATCCGGCACCGGAAAGCATTGGCGTCTCAATGTTGTCGATCGGGTTACCGATCCCGGTTCCCGGGTTCAGCTCCGGGGTCGGCGTCGACGCCGATCCGTCATCTTAAACGTTCCCCGTCTCTTGGTTAGACATAGTCTCAATCAGTCAACCGACGTAACAGTCACCACGAATAAGAGAGCGAGGGGGTAGTTGGGGGAGAGTAACCGTAGATCGCAGCCAAACGCAACCACTCAAAACAATCAAACAGATCGCAGCACCACGAGTACAAGAAAAGGACTGGATCCCTATCCGTGTGCCAGGGCCGAAGACAGCGTCACCACAAGTGTGACGGAAACCCGTCCCCTGCTGCTCCACCAATGTAGCACAATAGGTATCCGCTGCACGTCCACTCTCAGGGAACACTCACGAAAGGGGATCGGCACCAACGTCACCAGGAGGCCAAGGTTGCTGTCCTTGGGGCGCAAGCCACGGAACCAAGAAGGGAGCCGAAATGGGAGGGGTTTGTTGTTCTACCTTGGCCGGCGGTGGATTCGCCGCCGGCCCCATCGTTATAAACCCTCGGAGACACTACGAACTACCCTCCACCCCAAGATGCAAGTCCCTCTGGTCATACGTAACTTTTGGATACCGTGACCAGTACGGACTCCCAAATTGAAAGTTAAGGGTTAGAAGTAGCCCCCCCTAATATTAGGGTCACAATACGGTCATCCATATTGCTACAGCCACTCCATCCTGGGATGGCAGCGCGAGAGCCTGAAGAGTTCTGTTCAAATCGGCACGAAGACACAGTGCCGAAGTGTCCACAACAGGGATGGTCCGTCCACGCTGTCGCACCCATTCGGCATGAAACACTTCATGCCGACACGGCAGAAAGCACAGATGCGGGGGTGTGTGATAGGAACAACCCACACTTGGGCAGCCCTCAACGTACTCGTGGTGGTGTCAGCGACCCGTGCCAGCCAATAGGGCGACAGGGTGCGGGGAATTGGATGGAGATGGTGACGGTGGTGGGTCAGGGGAAGCAGACGGCGGGACGTCAGTGGTGATCGAGGGGAGTTCAAAGGGTTAACGTCGTCTTTAGTCTGTGTCTGTGGTTGCCCCTCCGGGCTCCCCCGGTGGCGCCGACGCCCACGCACTATATACTCGCGTCGGGGCACCCGAGGTGCCCCAAAGCATGTCCCCGTCGCGCCGCCGGTAGGCACAAAACTGCCCAACAACAAAGCATGGCTCTCAAAACAAAGCATGGGCGGGCGTGCGCACTAAAGGAATGCAGCCCCAGTTTGTCCAAAACGAAGGGGTCCGGCCTGCGGCGCGTAGCATGTCGTCCCAGCCGGCCCCAGACGCCAGTCGGTCCGAAGGTCCGAGAGGGGTGTAAGCACGGTTCAATCAAGTCGACCGAATCGGCCAGCCGGCTAGCCAGTCACATCGCTGCAATGCTGCAGCGAGGACTTTCTCACAGACTCGCCAGCCGTGGCAGATGTGGCTCGTCGTGGGTGCTGACGGTGGCGCCTTTGGACAGGCCATGATGGGTTATCGATGGCTGCTGTCGTGCGGGCAGCAGACACCGTGAGACAGCGGCTGACTCATCTTGAGTCTGGAAGGTACACCGCGTCATGCCCCAAAATACAAGGAATTGATCCATGTTGCCAGGAGTTGGTTCGGCAAGATCTGTAAGGAGAGGTCCCGGATATTATCCCTTAGGTATGAGGCATGGGATTACGGGGGAAATCCTTACACCTGCCCCCCTTAGCACGTGCGTCGAAGGAAAGCGACGAGAACCTCAGGTGCGTTATCGAGGTCTTTCTTGGTTAGCCAAGTGTTCTCACTGACATCGCAGCCTTTCCACTTGACCAGGAACTGCTGTCGTCCACGGCGTTTTCGTGACCGTATAATGGAGTCCCTTTCATACTCAACCGAACCGTCCGGAAATGCTACGGGAGGTGGAGCGGGAGGAGTTCAACCATACAGATCAGCGCTGTACGGCTTCAGTAGACTTGCGTGAAAGACGTTGTGCACCCTTCGATCAAGGACTGCATGAGGAAGATCCAGACGGAATGGAACATCGTTGATGCTTTCAGTGACGCGGTATGGTCCCTAAAACTTGGGCATGAACTTGCGAGCGCCTTGGAAGGCGTCCGGCATAAGGTTCTTGGTGCTTAGGAGCACGAGATCGTCGACAGAGATCGTACATGGTCAGCGTCGGCGGTCAGCGTACGCGGAGCGTGTCCCATTTGCCTTCTTGATGGCGGTAATGGCAGTCTCCTGAGCTAGTTGCAGACTGCTTAGCCATTCTTAGACTGCTGGCAGTGTCGATTCCTTGTTGTCGAGGATGTCCACAGGTACCGTCCTTGGTTCAAACCCATAGTTCACGAAGAATGGGGAGAACGTCGTGACCGCATTGAGTGACCGGTAGTAATCTACTTCTGCAGCATCAAGGAAGAGGCCGCAATCATGTTGGTGATGGTTCACGAAGTTTCGCAGGATTTCTCCAATCTTCTTGTTCATGGTCTCGGTTTGTCTGTCCGTCTGGGGATGATAGGCCGAAGATGCCTTGATCCTGACCTTTGATGATTTCGATGAGCGACTGCCGGAAGTTGGAGAAGAACATACGGTCTCGGTCGCAGACGACGTCGGATGGTAGAATTGATGACGGTAGACGTGATCATGGTAGAGTTGCGCTTCTACTGGTGCAGTACAGTCGGGTTTTATTGGTGCTAGTCGAGTCATCGTCGACAGTCGGTCTACAATGACGTAAATGCTAATGTGGCTTCTTGGGGTCAGTGGAAGAGGGGTGATACAGTCCATGGAGACACTTGCCCATCGTTGGTTGGGTGGATCTAATGGTTTGAGGTGACCCAGAGGTGAATGGGTGCCAGCCTTGTTTCGCTGGTACAGATCACATGATTGTACGCATACAGGTGTTACAGCCTCAGTGACCTTGTAAGAACCAGAGTATTTTGGCATGAGCTTCCTAGCCCCTTGAAAAGACTCAGGCACGAGGTTCTTTGTACTCAGCATGACGAGGTCGCCGAAAGAGATGTCGCAGCCCCTCCTTGACTTGTTGGCGTACTCAGCGCGATAAACTTTGGCCTTGCGGATGGCGTCAGCAGCGGTCTTGTGTGCCGTACGGAGAGCGGTCAGCCACTCTGCAAGTGCGGGCACCTTGTCGTTAGGGTTTGTCCGGGTGTCAAATGGTACGACGTTGGGCTCGTAGCCGTGCGTCAGGAAGAACGGGGAGTAGGTTGTCACAGAGTTGATGGAGTCGTTGTACGCGACTTCCACGTTTGTAGGATACATAACCCAATTGCTCTGGGTTTGGTCCACAAAGTATCGGAGGACTCCTTCGCTCTTTTTGTTCATGACTTCGGTCTGGCCGTCGGTCTGTGGGTGATAGGATGAGGATGGCCGAAGCTTGACGTTGATCTTGTCCAGTAGTCCGCGCCAAAACTGGGACGTAAAGACCCACTCAATGAAATCATGAGAGGTCCTTGCACATAACGACTACGTACCGCCATGGACGTCACACAAATCGCCAGACAACAGACTCAACTGAGAAAGTGCCAATCGTCTTTTGAAGAGTTACGGAATGATCGGCATAGTTGGGCTGCTTCCTGGGATTCTCTCAGCTTTATTGAGTCCCGAGAAAATAGTTTGCTGGAAGAACACGACCCATGTGACCAACTTTTGCTTCACACTGTGCACTCTCCACGAAGAACCACCAGGCCGACGCGTCGCCACAAAGTCAAAAAGACACCCCCCAGTCCTCAGCACCCACCATTCACAGGTACCCTTTGCAAAGCCCCCCCCCTCTCCCACCGCACTCCACCAATCTCCCGAACTAGCGACGCGCCCTCAAGAGTAGTCGGCTGCACCCCCCCCCGAGTTCAATTCACTTGCGCCCACTATCCTTAGCTTGAGTTGTACGAGGTGTGAGAAGGGTGGTCTTGTTGCTACCGGACCTCAACCCGATCTCCCCTCTCCATCGTCTACAAAACTAATCATGCTGCCCGTCTGGACATTCTTGTGCGCCTATCCGTTCGACGTCTGTGCACTAGTCCCCACGGCGGAAATTGTTATATATATGCTGGGTCACAGTTGGAGACAATGCGACTACGCAATCAATTTTCCGCTTGATCAGCCGCGGCCGCTGCAGACATGAGAACGTGGCATTCTTCATCGCCAGCGAGTCAGCAATCACTGCTAAGACTTCAACAAGCACTACCTTAACCATGAGATATTAACAAGACTGTTGCGCGAAGCTGCATGGTTTTGCACTTTGTATTGCGCGTTTGTGTGCAAGCTCTCTTTTTGTCTGCTTGCTTAAATTTGCCAAGCGGTATAGTTGCACGACGGCCATGTGCTCAAAGAACATCACCAGAGAAGTCTGATGATTACACTTCACGTCGTGTATCGTGAGCACGTGGCCTCCGTGCGGAACCGCCCCGAACAAGACAAACAAAAAACAGCTGATTTGTAGGCCTCCAGCATACCATACGGAGGGGTTGCCAGAAATGGTCAACAGATCTGAGCAAGAAGTCGGGCTGTTTCCGTCACACCTCTTAGAACCGCACTGCACTACAGGGAGAGCGGTGCTCCCGTGCCAAATCGGGCCACCGCGTGGCCACACTGCACTTCAACCGAATCCTCTGGGGACCTCTTTTTTCGATCGGCGGCTTCAGGACCTCCGTGGACGATAAAATCGGCATGACCAAGAGGTCCCGCAGACCAGAAGTATGTCCGGAGCCCTCGAGACGATCAAATATTCTTTCCAGTCACCTCTCTGTGTAGAGTTTGCGAACTTCTCATGCAGGATAGGTCCCTCGGCCTTGTCGTGGTCCGTCATTCGGTGTCCGAAATGGGGCCGAGAATTCCCTTCCCATCGGCCCATCTCGAGATGGGCCTTTGGTGCACCACCGGTGGGGGGGGAGAACGTTCCTCGCGCAAAGAACCGACGGGCCCGCGTCAGTTGGTCCGCAGCCCGCCGAGCAGAACTGAAGTACACGGCAATTTGGGGATCAAATTGCACGCACGCTTTCTCCTGTGCCACTCCGACGCGCTCTCGCAATCCCGTGCCCCTGCACATGACGGCGGGGCACGCCGTCGGCCGTAGATCTCCGCGGTCGTTTCTGGTGCCGCCGCCGCCACCGCTGCCGGCACCCCTGCTGAGCTCTCATCTGTGCCCGCCTTTGTCGCTTCTCTGGAACCCTCCTGTCGACTAGCACGAGTCGCTAGTGGGGGAGCCTGATGAGGTACGTTGTCTCCCGGGCTGGGTCATCTTGCTGGCCTATGGATGGTGTGATGGGGGGCGGGGGAGGAGCGGGACATTTGCAGAAGAGAGGACGCGATACGAGCAGTGGCGAGCGGGTGCGAACTTGTGTTGCTACCCGACTGGGGCTGAGTGGTGTCGTGTGGAAACTGACGCATCCATGTGCGTGTCGCCTTTTACATCTCCAGTGAGATATGTTGTTCTTTGCGTAGGTCTCCATATCTTCCCCTCCTTCTTTCCGTCCTCTGGCCAACAGGCGTGAACGGGGGTGTGGTATAAAACTCGATCCTCTCAGACACGTGTCAATATCCCTCGGGGGAAAGGGACAGGTAACACAGAAAGGGGAACTACGAGAATGGTATGCCTGTTGCCTCACGTGCCTGCTCGCAGAGCAAACAGATACGCACGGTAGTGCACACGGGGAAGAGGAAAGCAAACGCGCAGTTGTCTTTTTCCTGAGGGCGCGGGCCAAGGGCGCCTCGCTGTCCCTCTTAACGTGCATCTGGGGGAGCCTCGGCACGTTGGCCAGGTAGCCCCCCCATAACCCCGAGTGGCCCCGACCCGAGTCTAACCTCGTCAGGTCGGGGGCCACTATCACTACTAATTCTATTCCCACTCACTAATCTCACACTCAAATTCTCTCAAATCAAGTCCCTCACAAGTATGCAAAAACCCATCAGCAATCCCTCTCTCACGTGTGGATAGCGTAGTCCACCGCATCCCAGTGCCGGGCACGGGCCACGGCCGCCAACCATCACCACACGGCGGGCGTGTTCTGGCACCTGGTGCCCTCTGGTTGTAGTCCCGGGTCGGCGCCAAGTCGGGGCCAGGGATGCTACATAGCTCCCTCCCTAGTCCGGCACGTCCTCGGGCCGAACCAGGTGCCACCGTGCACAGCCTCGAGCACGTCCACACCAGTGCCGAGGTCGAGCGTCTTCACCCTGGTCACGATCACCTGCTCCGGTTCTCTGCCCCCCTTCTCTCCTTCACCTTGGCCCCCTCGTTCCCCCGGAGTCTGGACGTCATGTCCAGTTCCGAGATCCAAGCTGGGCCCGTGGTTCCGGCGGCGAGTGTTGCGGAGGAGAACTCGGGTAGTCGCGCCCCTCTCCTGCCTCCGGTTCCTCGGGTGTCGATGTCGGCGCCGGTCGCCACGGCGGGGACGGATCGGGTTCCCCCGGCTTCTGTGATGCACCCGGTCGAGACCCCCCCGGTGGGTCTCCCGGAGATGCTTCTTGGGCAGGACCCTCTGGCGGCCCGGCGTTACTCCACGGTGGTCGGCAACGCCGGCACGGCCCAGTGCCAGCAGGATTGCTTGGACCTCTGGCGCAAGGAACTCCAGCGCGGGGTCTTGACAGAGATGGATAAGGCTCGTCTTCACACGGCGGACCAGATGCGCCTGGCACAAGACCGCTCCCAGAGCTTCTCGGGTTCCTCCTGGGTTGCTCGTCTGGAGGATCTCCCCTTCGCGCTGGTGCTGGATCTGCCCTTGACCGAGCGTCGCGTGTCCGCGTCCGTTCTCCGGTGGCCGGAGGAGGAAGGGTACGTCCACCGGGCGCTCAAGGTCTGGGACGAGGCGCTCAAGGGGTCGGGGAGCCTGACCTGCGACCCCCGTCCGAGCATGGTCGCTCTGGAGCCGCCTTTCCTGACCCGGAAGTACTCCAAGTTGTCACCGGCACGGGAGCAAGGCGAGCGACGCGGCCGTCAGCGTGACTTCCTCGTGAGCTGCAACCATCAGGAGTTCTGGAAGCTGGATAAGGCTAACCGGGCGTCGTACTACCCCAAGGTCATCCCGCAGCAGCAGGAAGTCGAGATCCCGGTCGGGTTTGCTCCTTCCAGCATCCCCTTCACCTGGTACTTCTTGGACGCCTTGACTCAGGCGTCGATCAAGGGCTTCTTCCACTCGACCCCGTACATGATGTACACGTCCGAGATGACAGTCTTGGCGGCCAACCACTGGCTTCACGAGGTCTTGGTGTCCAACCGGCTCTGGTTTCTCCCTGACATCCTGATGGTCTGGATTGTCGACAAGTTGACCGTCGACTTCCTGTACAGCCAGGACGAGGAGTACAAGGAGCTCTTCCAGGCGATGATCGACTTCCGGCGTCTGGTGCCGGTGCATGACCGGAACTTCTTGAACGCGATTGCCGACCAGAACCGCCCGCGTCGGGATGGCTTCGGTTGGGCGCAGGTGGTCTACCAGTCTTCTCCGGCCAAGGTGCAGCTGGCGACGCCGCTTCCGGCGTGGCCGCAGCTAGGTAGCTTTCCTGCCCCGGCCGCCCTTGATCTTTTGCCAGTTGGGCCGCCGGTGCAGGAGTCGGGATGGGCCGCGGCGGTCGGTCAGGCGTCTGCGGCGGCTCCGCTTCCTCCTGTTGCACCTGTCGCCCCGGTGGCCTCGCCTGAACCGTCGCCGGCGCGTTCACGCCCTGTTCCGGCTGTGCCGGTACTTCAAGCTCCTCCGGCACCGCGCCTGTCTGCGGCGAGTCTGGGGGTAACCGTGCGGTCGCCTACCACTCCGGCCGCTCCGCCTCGGACGCCTTCTTCCAACGCCGGCGGCGCTGTGCCTCCGCTGGAGTTGGGTACTCCGGTTTCGGGGGCCGTTGTGGACCGTCCGGTGGTGTCATCCTCGGGGCGGTTCGAGATTCCGGCGCCGACTCTGCGCCTTACCCGCTTCCGGGTGCCTGACTGGTACCTGATCCAAGGTGGTCCGACATGCGACCAGTACGACGTCGGTGTGATTGAAGACCAGCTGGGTCGTCTTCCGGTGCAGGTTGAAGGCGTTGGGTCCTCCCTGGTGCTGGGTACTTACGCCAGCGTCTTGAACAACGTGGTTGACCGGGTGTTTGCTTGCGCGGACAGCGGCCAGATGTCGAACAGCCCGGTGGTTGGCGAACTTCTGGCGACCTTGACGCGGCATGGCTTGGCCCAGCAGTGGTCAGAAACCTTCACTGGCTTCCAGGGGCGCCGACGGGCATATTTGGATGAGCGGGAGCCCCCGGCAACTACCGGTACTACTCCGATGGCGTCATACCGGGATGCACCGCGTCCACCGCACTACGTCATCCCGTCTTCCTCCGGTTCCCGTCGTGCCGCGGAGGCAGCGCTGGAGGACACTCCCGCGGCTCAGCGTCCGCGCCGGGAGTAGTAGTTGGAGGCAAGGAGGGTGAGGGTCTTGGGAGAAGCGAGGAGGGAAGAGGCGGAGAGAAGGGTTGCCCGAGCGGGTGCTTGTTTTCCTTGATTGTTCCATGCTTGTATTGCGTGTTCTCCTTGATATACCCGTTCCCTTCCTCTCAATCCTCTTGTTCCGCATCCGTTGCGGATGAACTCGGCTCGTCCCGAGGGTCTTGGTTGGCCCCATCCTCTTGGTCCTCCTCCGAGTCCGACTCCAGAATCTTGCCGGCTCTGGCCACTGGAGTGCCCTCTATCCCGTTCCGTCGCGTGTAGGCACAGACATCCGCGATGGGTAGCCGGTTTGAGGGTTCCCAGGTATCATCTGCCGGGTTAAAACCGAACCAGCGTACTCGCAGGTACAGGCGTCCGTCTCTCCAGGCATGGTCCACAAACTTGACGTAGACATATTCCCGACCTTCTTCTTGGGATAGCCAGGGTACTGCGGCCCGCTTGCGCCGGGTCAAGTCCCGTTGGCTTGGCGGTGGAGCTCGGGTGACATGGTCGCTGCTCACGCGGTACGGGGAGCCATCCACGTCTAGAAGAAAGGTCCAACCGTCCGTATTCAGGATCTCATAAGGTCCATCCGTCTTCGAGTCCAGCTTCCCCCGGGTCTTGCTATGGTTGTCCACAAAAACCCAGTCGCCACCACCCAGTTCCTTGTTCTTTTCCCGAACGCCCTTGTCATAGCCCCGCTTGTATCGCTCCTGGGTCTTCGAGATTGACTCCTTGACTCTTGGGAGCAGGAGCTTCAGTTGTTCCAGGAACTCATCCTTTGCCTTGGGACCTGACTTCAGTGCAGGCTGGAGACCATCTGGTATTCTTTCCAGGGAGAAGTTGGTCAGCCGCCTTGGGGTGACAAAGTCGAGTGGAGCGACTCCCGTTGTCCGGTGAACTCGGGAGTTGTAGGCTAGAGTGAGGACAGCCAGGAGCTCGTCCCAGTCTTCTTGGTGCTCCTCCACGTAGTGCCGTAGCATTTCTACTAGGGTCCGGTTGAATCGTTCCACCTGGCCGTTCGTTTGAGGGTGGTACGTCGTAGTGTACAAGTTCTTGATGCCCATCAGGTCACAGACTCCTTGGAAGAACAGGGATGCAAACTGGGGACCGTTGTCGGTTAAGACGGAGTCTGGAGGGCCGTAGGCAGCTATCCAGTACTCGCAAAAGGCTGACGTGACATCCAGAGCCGTGATGGTCCTCAGCGGGATTGCTCGAGTGAACTTGGAGAACCGGTCACAAATGATGAGCAGGTATATGTTGCCACTGGATGTTTCAGGTAGGGGCCCCAGGATGTCCATGCTTAAGCTTGCAAAGGGCTCCGCCGCAGGGAATAGGCGTAGCTTAGAAGTCTTCTTCCTCTGGGACAACCGGTTCCTTGCACACGAAACACAAGCCTCCAGGTACTTATGGACGTCACTGGCCATGGTTTCCCAGTAATAGTGTCGTCTCATGGAAGCATACATCCGATTGATACCAGGATGTCCGGCCTGGGGAGACGAGTGCTCCAGGCGTAGGATGTCAGCTCGTAGGCCCCGGGGTACGTAGACTTGAGTGGCCCCATCGAAGGGTGACACCCGTACTAGGAGTCCGTCCGTAGACTCGGAGAAACGACTGTTCCGGTTCAGGTCCATTTGGTGGCGAAGCTCCAAGCATTGAGGATCCATCAGTTGTGCCTCCAGCATCCGGTGAATGGTCACCGGTTGATGAGCTTCAGGTGTCTCATACAGGGGAGCATGCCAGCCACGTCCGACATTCGGGAGGATGAAGCAAGGTATTTCCTCCGGGATAGGACCGGTATCGGCTGCAGGAGTCTCCAGCCGGGACATGGTGTCGGCGCAGTGGTGCTCCCTCCCTGCTCTGGTGCACACCTTGTACTTGAACTCCGAAAGGCGTAGGCGCCACCGGGCGACCCTTCCTTGACTGCTGTCCATGCATAGCAGCCACCTTAGACTGGCGTGATCCGTCCGGATGAGGAACTCTTGTCCTTCAAGATATGGCCGTAACAGGAAGCAAGCCCAGACGACTGCCAAGCACTCGCGCTCGGTCGTGGAATAGTTCTTCTCAGCTGGAGTCAAGACGCGACTGTAGTAGCCTATCGGGAGAAAGTGCCCATCAGGTTGCTGCTGGAGTAGTGAGCACCCCACCTGGACGCCACAGGCATCCGTCTCCAGAACAAACTAGCCCTCCCGCTTGGGTAACGCCAGTACTGGAGTGGTGGTCAGGCGCTTCTTGAGCTCTTCGAAGGCCGCGGTCTGCTTCTCGTCGAACACCGGGAGTTGTGCGGGAAGCTTCTTGCTGGTCAGCTTGGTCAGTGGCCGGGCAATCAGAGCATAGTCCCGTACGAACCGGCGATAGACGTTGCACATACCGAGGAAGCTCTTGAGTTCCGTCCGAGTTTTGGGTTGCCGTGCATGCCGGAGGGCCTTGATGTTCTTCTCATTGACTCGGAGCTCCCCCGGACTCAGCACATGCCCCAGATACTCCACCTCAGTCTCAAACAGGTGGCACTTCTCGGCCTTGAGGGTAACTTCAGCCTTGGACAGGAGGGCCAGGACCTCCCGAAGGTGCTCCAGGTGTTCCGCTGGGGTCTTGGAGAAAACGATAATGTCGTCCAGGTAGATCAAACATGTTCTCCACCTTAGCCCGGACAGGATGATGTCGATGGCTCTTTGGAAGGTCGCCGGAGCATTGGTGAGACCAAAAGGAAGACGCTTGCACCGGAATAGTCCCAGGTGGCACGTGAAGGTGGTCTTGTCCTTGTCCTCGTCAGCCAGAAGGATCTGCCAGTAACCGGCATTACAATCCAGCGTCGAGAAGAGGGTGGCATCACCAATAAAGTCGAGGCAATCATCCATCCGGGGTATCGGGTATACGTCCTTGACTGTCATCTCGTTCAGGCGCCGGTAGTCAACGCAGAAACGGAAGTGACCGCCGGTTTTCGGGACGACTACCACCGGGAAAGCCCACTCGCCATCAGACGGCTCGATAACATCCATCTTTAGCATCTTGTTAACCTGCTTCTCAATCTCATCCCGGCGATGAGGTCCGGCCCGATATGGTTGCATGTGTACTGGCTTAGCTTCCGGCTTGAGTTGAATCCGGTGTAGAGTGGCGTCCATCTTGCCCAGCTCTCCCGACCACAGGTGCCGATATTCCTGGAGAAGCTTCTCCAGTGCCTCCTTCAAGTCGGGAGGGACATTTTCTTGCTTGACCTTCGGCATCCCGGGTGGTGCTTGTTCGGGTTTCGGAGTAGCGCTGCCAGCCTGCTCTTGCTTCGGAGGTAGGTCTAAGGCCGTCAAGTTGGATGCCAGTTCTTGTTGCAGGTTCAGGAGGTCTTCCTTGCTCATAGCACGGGCGGATCCCCGGTAAGGCTCTGCTGTACCAACTCGGGTGCCCTTGGCGAGGGTTATTGGCTTCCGGCTCACGTTGAGGATGAGCACCGGGAACGGGGTGTGCCTTTCTACCTTCTTGTGATGTCCGTGGGCCAAGTATAACCGGTGTTTCGCCAGAAATTCCTTACGTCCGTAGATCAGGCATTGACCTGCAATCCGGGTCGTTACTTGAACCTTGGTCTCCGAGCGAGGAGGTAGGAGCACCGGTTTGAAGAGAGTCAAGGTAGAGGGTGGGATGCGTTCCCTCTTGCTCTTGGCTACACGAACCTTGGCGTCCAGATGTTCCAATACCGGTGACACAAACCCATGGTTGAACTGGACCTTCCCTTCTCCGGGTAGGATGCTCTTGACATGCTGCTTCTGGAAGTCCCAGCCTAGGATGAGGGGGACTGATAGGGTCTTGACTACTAGAAAGGGAAAAAGCATTGGTTCATTGTTGACATAGATGGCGACAGGAAGACGGCCAAGCGGTCGTAGGGTTTGACCCGAAGCGTCGACGATATGGGTCCGGGTAGGCGCTCTCCAGGCATGTCGACGCCAGCCCGGAGGTAACAGGTTCTCAGTGATGACGCTTGGTCCGGCTCCCGTGTCAACCACCGGCGTAACAGCTTGGGGGAGACTATCCCCCACACGCATACGAGCATTAATCTTGAGGTTTTCTTTACGCAGGACGAGCAATGTCCCCTTGAACAAACAGGGTGTCCAGGCGGCTACCGGTTGAGCGGGTAACTGCCGTCCTTTCTCCCGGCACGCAAGGGGAGAACAGGTAGAAGTACCCTGCCGTCGGAGATTCGGGAAGACACTTGGGGAGAGCGCCTGCCCTACTCGTTTCCCGGGTCCGAGGAGTCCTTAGAGGTTTCGGTCTCCAGGTCAAAGTCCGTAGGAGCTTCCCTTGCCAGAGCCTCCGTGATGCTCTGTAAGGTTGCCACTCGGATTGCGTGTACCTGTGCCTGGTCCATCTTGGAGGGTGCTCGCCGGTCAGCCCAGTTGACCGCCTTTGCAAACACCAGTCCTTGACGCTTGAGTTTCTCCTGGAGGTCCTTGGGAATGGTCGGGCACTGGTAGGACATGTGATCCTCCTTCTGGCACAGCCAACAAGACCGGAACCGCTGGTTCTTGACTTGCTTGGGGGCGACCAGGGATGGTTGCTCCTTAGAAACGAAGCCGCCCCACTTGTCCCCTGACCCCATGGGTGAGGCCTCGCCAACTGCGAGTACTGGTACAGGGCTATCACCTCCCTTATACTTGTCGGGTCCGGGTCGAACTCGCGACAACGGCTTGGGAGTTGATACCATGGGAGCTTGGAGGGCCCTGGCTTGCCGGTACTTGCCCTGGGTGTAGGCCATCAACTGCTGGAAGGTATGTTCTTGATGTTCCTGGTTGTAGTTCTCCGCATCCACTTGAAGATATTCAGGAAGCCCTTCCGAGAAGATCATCTTGAGCCTGTCCTCAGGGTAAACGTTGCCACAAGCATCGCTCATCTCCCGGACACGACGGGCGAACGCCTCTGGAGTCTCTTGTCTTTCCATGGTTGCCCGGTTCAGCCTGCCGACTGCTTTACGCAGAGAGTCCGCGTCAGCGTAGTTGGACAGGAGCCAGTTGACCGCCTCCGGATAACTCGCGACGGTACGTCCGACAATGTGTCCGGCAGAGTCTGGTAGAACCTGTGCAAACCGCTGTTCCGCTTCTCCGGTCATGAAGTTAACCAGGAGGTAGAGAGCCTTGCCCTCAGACACATCGTTGTCATTGCATGCCTTGACAAACCGGCGCAGGAAGGCAAAGATAAGCGCCGGTCTCTTCCCGGAAAACTTAGGATGTCCCCCGAAGCTCGGCTGCATTCGCCGGTTCAGGGACGCCATCTTCTTGGCCATCTTCCGGGTGTAACCTTGGTCTTGGTTCTCCAGCCGGTAGTTACCCCAATACGTGACCTTGTTCAGGGTGGCATCTCCCACTTGGTGGGCAGGGAAGTCAAACTCGACTAGCCTGCGCCGGGTGGGACCGGGAGATGCATCCCAATCATATCCCTCCTCAGAGCTGGAGGAACTGGTCTCGCTGGTGCTAGAGCGACGGCGATGACGCCGACGCCTTCGGCTGCTCCGGTTACCGGTCTTGGAGCTCCCCGCCCCATAGGATGCAAGGGGAGGAAAAGCTTGGCCGGTCCCAGGAGTCGAGGTCTCAGGGAGACCCGTAGAACCAGTCACAACGGTGCCTCTGGCATCGCTAGTGCCCACAGGAAGAGGTGTATACACCCAGCTGCCATGTGTGGGTCCAGGAGTAAACACACCAGGGGCTATCCCTGGAGGTTGAGGAGTAGAACCGACAGGAGGGAGACGTCTGCTGCGAGCGGACTCAAACGCCGTTGACCCCTGGGTGGCTCCCACAGGAGGAACAGCCGGAGGAACGGGAGCAGGTGGTGCTTGGCCGCCTGTGGACTCCAGTCCGCTACCGGATGTCATGCCCAGGTCTGCTTCACCCGTAGGGAGAACGCCGGGTTGGGCACCGTCCCCCGCGGTGACCAGGGATGCGTCAAGGGACGCGGGGTCTACCCCTTCGGGCACCGTCGTGCCAGGGAGGGTAGCCATGTTGGTCTCTTGACAGCCACAGTCCAGTTGCCTGCGTGTCCAAAGATCGCCCGACCACAAGAGAGGGGTTGGAGAGCCAGGAATGGGATTCCCGTGAACGGGTGCAAATAATTCCCAAACCACAGAAAAAGACAGAACAGGAACAACCCAACCGCTGCTCCCAAATGTCTCTTCTCAAACACTCCAATCATCCCCTGCTGCTCCACCAAATATGTGGTATAAAACTCGATCCTCTCAGACACGTGTCAATATCCCTCGGGGGAAAGGGACAGGTAACACAGAAAGGGGAACTACGAGAATGGTATGCCTGTTGCCTCACGTGCCTGCTCGCAGAGCAAACAGATACGCACGGTAGTGCACACGGGGAAGAGGAAAGCAAACGCGCAGTTGTCTTTTTCCTGAGGGCGCGGGCCAAGGGCGCCTCGCTGTCCCTCTTAACGTGCATCTGGGGGAGCCTCGGCACGTTGGCCAGGTAGCCCCCCCATAACCCCGAGTGGCCCCGACCCGAGTCTAACCTCGTCAGGTCGGGGGCCACTATCACTACTAATTCTATTCCCACTCACTAATCTCACACTCAAATTCTCTCAAATCAAGTCCCTCACAAGTATGCAAAAACCCATCAGCAATCCCTCTCTCACGTGTGGATAGCGTAGTCCACCGCATCCCAGTGCCGGGCACGGGCCACGGCCGCCAACCATCACCACACGGCGGGCGTGTTCTGGCACCTGGTGCCCTCTGGTTGTAGTCCCGGGTCGGCGCCAAGTCGGGGCCAGGGATGCTACAGGGGGGAGAGCGGGTGCCCCGCTACCTGCGTGGCAGTCTCTCTGCACTCTCTTCATGCCAGATTTGAGGAGGAGAAGGCAAGGTACGATGTCGCCCCCGCTCGGCCGCACTGCGCGCTTTTGAGAGGTCATCATTGAGGGTATGGCGGAGAGGAGGGCTGGGGGGGCGGGAGGGCGATGTGCGAATGGGTGCTACGGCCCAACT
Organism: Pyropia yezoensis; assembly: GCA_009829735.1. Classification (NCBI taxonomy): domain Eukaryota; phylum Rhodophyta; class Bangiophyceae; order Bangiales; family Bangiaceae; genus Pyropia; species Pyropia yezoensis. Next base: position 13,778,222 of record CM020620.1, read on the forward strand.
TGTGTCGTGTACCGCTGTGCTGCGACTGATGTTTTTATGATGCGTATGTAGCTTTCCTCCGAGGGTGCTTCAGTTTCTTTTCTTAGCGCACCTCCCTCCTCCCCTTCGCATGTGTATCTATTTCTCTATCTACCTATGGAGACTTTTCGCCGCCTCGTACGTGGCGACGATACGGGGGCTGAACCAATGAACAAAAGAAGCCTGCTGACGTTTTAATAAATTGGTTCATCGTGGCTTCATCGAAGCAGGTTTCTCTGCAGACATCGCCAAGACTCTGCAAGAGGTGTTGACCAGATAGTGTCCACGTCCTCTCGTCAAAACCTGTCAGAACCATACTCAGGTTAGCTGACAATCAGGTGCTCTCGGCAGACTCGGGCCGGGGCGTTTTTTTGATAGCAGGAATACCTCATGAGAAGGTTTTTTTGCTCGAATTTCGAAGTGCTGTGCAGGGGCATTTTGAAATTGCAAGTACCTGGACCAACCGAAGAGCGTTAGGGCGTACCCACCAACGTGACTATCCGACAATGGACTGGAATGTAACGGTACGGAGCGAAATTGTATATTCTTGTAACGAAGCGACAGCCAATCAGATCAAGCCCAGGGAGACCTCAGTTGGTCCGTGGACTATAGGGGTGACCAAAAGCAGCAATTTTTAGTCACACCGATAGTCAACAAACTATCGGGCGTGTGGTGATACGCGCGTCTGATTGGCTGAAGTGGTTCTCAAATTGTGACAGAAGGTAAGTAGGATTGAATACCGAAAACCAATGTGTGGCCTCGTTTTAGTCTCCTCGTTAGTACACGTGGGTGGGTATGCCCTTAGCGCGACAACAAGCGTGGCCGCTTCAAAAGGAGCTTCGCTAATCACTGTCCTCGCCCTTACAGTGTATAAATGCGTACATCATGTATGAATATCTCCGCGTATTTACATCAAACGTCACGTAACACACGGTCTACGTGCGGTACCATCGCCGTTCGTTTTTAGCCCTGCACACTCTTTCCGCGCCACATTTCGTTAATGGTGGTGACTATTGCTTGCGCTTCAACGATGACGGCGGCTTCAATGACCCGGCTTCAGTGACAGCAGCGCCGTACCAGGACGCCGTACATACAAGAAAGAGTCAAGCCGCGACAGAGGCAAGAGATATATCGGGAGAAGAAAAAACGGGGAAGGTATTACAACACAGCGCGTGAAGAATGAAGGCCTTGGAAGCAAGTTCAGTGCATCGCCCGCGGGCGGAACAAGTCCCACAGCTCGCACGCAGCCACCGAGCCCTCAGTCCGACGACTCGCCATCCTCCCCGTTGGCGTCTCCAGACAGCCACGCGTCCATCGCCGCGTTGGTGTTGAGCTGTACCGTGCGCGCTTTGGCCTTTCGCAGCGTTCTCCTCTTGTCCCCGCCACCCCCCCCACCGGCCGGCGGTGGTGGCCGACCACCCGCGCCAACCACCGTCGCCGTCTCGACGTCGCCACCCGCATCCCCCAGCGATGAAGTGCTCCTGGTCGGTGCCGCGCGGCTGTGGGGCGGGATGGTGCGAACCACCACCTCTGCCTCCACCACTCCGTCGGCAGTCATCCACGGGTGCCGCAGCGCCTGCGAGGCGCTGAGGCGCACGCTCTGCTCCCGCTGCAGCATACCCACGAGCAAGCCCTTGGCAGCTGGCGAGACCCCAGAGAACTGCTTCTCCGGAAACTCCAGGGCACTCGTCAGCACCGCGTGCTTGATGTCCTCTCGGCTCTTGCCCACAAACGGTCGCTCACCGGCGAGCAGGAAGTAGAGTACCACCCCCGCTGCCCACACGTCGACCGCTGGGCCGTACGCCTCCCCGCGGAGGAGCTCCGGAGCGACATAAGCGGGCGTGCCCACCACGGTCCGCAGCAACGGCGCGCGGGTCGAAGTGAAGGTGGCCAGCCCAAAGTCCGTGATGAGCGGGTGGGAGGGCGTGGCGAGCAGCACATTCTCGGGCTTCACGTCCCGGTGGATGATGTGGTTGACGTGGAGGTACTCGAGGCCGCGGAGGATGCCCCTCAGCAGCACCCGCGCGTCGGCCTCGGGAAAGCGGGGGGTCTTGCGGATGGCGTCACGGAGGGACCCCCCGGGGACGTACTGCATGACCAGGTGGGGCTTGCCGTCGTGGGAGAAAAAGTCAACCGCGCTGATGATGTTCGGGTGGTCCGTCGTGGACAGCACCTTGACCTCCCGCCGAATGTACTTGCGCGTCTTGGTCACGTCCGACTTGTCCCGCTTGATGATCTTGACGGCAACCCGTTCAGATGTGAGCCGGTCCACCGCGAGAATAACGGTGGAGAAGTGGCCGCGGCCAATGGTCTTTTGCTTCTTGTAAAACGCAGGGAAGCTCTGTGCGAGGGAAGCGGGTGATGAGGGGGTGCCGCGTCGACAGCAGATGTGGTGGGGATGGGGCGCGCAGTGTGGAGAGGGCGAATGGCCAAGCTGGTCAGAAAACTTGCCGCAAAGCCAGACGACCCGCACGCTCTCGGAGTTCGCCCGCAGCACAACCCACCGCCCCCATGAGTCCAGCACCCACAGGCACACGACACGGCAGAGGCAGTCGAATCCACAGCCCGTCTACGTCAACAGTCGCAACACCACCGCCGCCCCCCCCCCACCCCCACCGCCCGTCACCCCCTCAAAAAAAAACGTACCGCAGTGGCCGCCTTCTCTAAGGCCACCACCCACCTCGTCGCGTCATTTGGTGTCTCGACCGTGACCACCACCTCCCGCTTGTCCAGCTTGACCACAAAGCGGCAAGATGCGTCGCCGTCGGGCCGCCGCACGCTCTTCACCATGGACCGCCAAACCTCTGGGTAGGCCTGTGACCACGTGCAAGCAGACAGACGGAGTAGGAGAAGCGCGACACGAGCACGGGCAACAAGCAGAGACGGGGGGCACACACGGTGAGTAACCAGCGCGCGACTCACTGGCCAGGACGCTGCCAACTGGACGCCAGCCGCCTGGTCACCCTAGTTGCAGCGACTGCGACACCGGTCGGCCCGCCACACCCCAACCACATACTCCAACCCTCTGCCGCTCACCCACACCCCTCTCCTTCTACCTGCCCCCCGACCCGCCCATCGCACGAACCTCATCCGGATGCGCAGCCAGAGAAGAGCCACGGAGTTTGAGGAACAGGCGCTTGGACGCCCCGCCGCCGCCACTGCCCACCCCCACCCCCTCCCACGCGTCGCCGCTGCCGTCGCCGCCGCCCCCCCCCCCCCCCCCCCCCCCCCCCCCCCCCCCCGCCGCCGCCGCCACTCCGCCCCAGCCAAAGCCGAGGCACCGCCTCCAGCCGCACCCACCCCGACTCGCGTGCGTCTGAGCTGTACCGCAGCTGCATGGCGGCGGCGCGTTTGCCAGAGGGGGAGTTGGTTGTCAGCGGCAGGGACCGCCCAAGACACTGAGGGCGGCCGGGGGGCACAGGCAGCGCCGGCTCGCGCCGGCAGACGGCGGGACAATCGCCAGACGGCAGAGCGCCACCACCCACCCACAGCCTCCCCCGGGCCTCTTGGCGAGTGCCTGCCGGTCGACCGCAGCGGGAAGGCCTCCGACTCCACCGTCCACGCCAGTTCCGAGGGAGACCAGGAGGGACGGGAGGGACGAGAGGAAGGGAGGGGCGGGAGGGACGGGAGGGAAGGGCGGGACGTGAAGGACGGGAGGGGGGGGGGCAGCGATGCATCCGTGGGGGGGGGAGGCAAGTGGTCAGGGGGCGCGCCGACCGTGCGGGGACACGCACAGTGTGCCGCGCCGGCGCCGCACAGTCCTCTTCCCCCCTCGTGACGCCAGTGGCAGAAACCGCACCAACCGAGCGAGCACTCCCCACCGCGCCGGGCCGGTGGGGTTGGCCAATGGCACCGCCGTGCCACGCGCCCCCGGCCAGGGGGCCCTGGCAGGGGGGTGCTTGCGTCGGCTTGCAGTGGCATTGCCAGTGGGGGCTGCCGCAGTCCTGGTCAAGGGTGCGCCACAGGCCTCCTTACAGGTGGCACCGGCCGCGGGAGAGTTCAAGGTGGGCGGCTGGGGGGGGGACGGGGCGGGAACTGCGCCGGCCCGCTGCAAGCGGCCGCCACGTGTGAGACAGCAGTGACAGGGAGCGCCTTTCGACCCTGCAAGGGGCGGTCGCCAGTCTGAAAATCCCGAAACCGCTCTGTCCCGTCCTGTCGTGGTGGCCAAAGGGCCCCCCTCGCCGTCGAGAAGGGTGACGGGCGCACCTCGCCTGCGACCCCGCCACCACTTCCAGCGCAGGCTGGCGCGGGGTGGACGCTTCCCATGCCTGTGACCCTGAAGAGGTCTCTGCTTTTCCACTGCATTATGCATGCATCCCGCCGCCCCCCCCCCCCTTGTGCCTGGTAATGTCCCCCAAGGAGCAGCTGAGCATTGACAGCCCGCGAAGTTGGCGGCCCGACTCGGGTGGGCTTTATGTGTCGTGGCACCCGTCGAGGGGGGAAGAGGGGGGGACTGGCAGAGGTTGTGGCGGGTGATGGGGCAGGGGAAGGGAACGGGACCGAGGCGACGGTGACGCTGGCGGCCTCGTCCGCAGCCGGGTGAGTCTGGCGATGGCCGGGACCGCACGGGCAACGAGGGACGGTATGGCCAGTGGCCTGCCACTCAAAATCGGTGACGGGAGCCAAGTGCGGTCAAGAGACCCGCGACTGTGAGGGGAGCGTGGAGCCGCACACGACATTAGCGCAATCCAGCTCTTACATCATGTCCTCGTCGAGGGAGAGAAACGAGAGCCTTCATGAATACATGGGCACCCTCAGCCGAGTTGCAAAAACCACCCACCCCGCGGCCGTGCCGCAGCGCTGTAGCCCGCCGGCGAGCACGCGCGTTTAGCAAATGCAGCGGCACAGAGGCACGGTGGCCGGTTGACTCACCAGAACGGCCGCCAACCAGTAAAGCCCACCCGTCCTCCCTCCCCAAAAAAGCAGCTCCGTCACCACCTTCCCCCGCCAGCCATTCCTACGCAGCATAACACGCCCCCGCGCCCATCTACGCCACACACCGCGTCGGGTTGACCCGCCCCTCCCCCTGGGCGCTCACCTTCACGCCGTAACCCCCCTTCCCGACATCAACAAAATCGGTGCTGACCCAAGTAGCACCTGAAGCCAGCGCAGCGTCTCGCCGCCGCGGGTCCTCCGCCCGGGCTTCCACCCCGTCCGCATCCGCGCGGGTGCGCACGAGGAAGCCCGCCCGCACCGCCGCCGTGATCGCCGCCCCGTCCGCTAGAGGGTCGTTAAACTTGAGCACCGCCGCGTCGGGATGAGTGGCGTCGTCGCCACGGTCGGTAAAGAGCAGCGGGTCCGCCCCGCCCAGGCGGCCGTACGCGTCCCGGAGGTCCCCCCGGTTGTCCAACACAAACAGTACCTTGCCGGCCGCGGCACCCAGGGATGGCCACCCGCGGGTCTCCACCGCCACGCGGAGGGAGGTGGCGTTGCCCTGTACGTCACTCGGCGCGAGCACCCGCTGTCGCCCAAGCGTGGAGAGAATGTCCGCCTCGAGGCTCCGGTAGTCGTCGACGCCCCACGGGACGGGCGCCGGCAGCAGGGGCGTCAGCCGGGTGGCCACCACCTCTAATAGCACCATCAGTGGCGCGTGCGCGCCGCCGGCCTCGGCAGACCAGGCCGCCACCGCCGCGAGCGCCGAGCGGAACGTCGGGGCGGTAGTATTATAGTCAACGTCAGGAAAGTGGAGCACCTTGGCGCCCGCCGGTTGCAGCTCCGCCTCTTGTGCCGCAGACAGCCGCGGCACGGGCGGGCGGATGCCCGCCGCGGCGGCGATGGCAGGGCCCAGAGGTTTTCCATAGGCCCCCCCAGCGGGATCCGCCAGCAGGTCCAGCTCCAGCTGTCGAACCCGCTGAGAGCCCAGCTGCTCCCCTATGGGCGGGTGCCCGTACGCAACCGCCGCGGCAACGTCATCACCGGCGGCCTGCGCTATGAGCTTCTGCAGGGACGGGTGGGGGGGCAGGTGGTATGAGTTGTGAGTGCCAAGGAATTGGGCGTCTTGCAGGGCCGTGTCGGAGGTGAGCGCCGCCCCACAGGGGGGGGCGGCCGCCGACACTGCCGCCCCGGCGACGGCAGCAGTGGCCAGACACGCCAGGGCCACAGAAGCCATTTGTCGAGGCGTAACCATGAAGAGCGTCGCCACCACACGGCGCACACCCGTCTTACTCACCACCGTCGTCCCACACGACCGCTTCCCACCGTTGTCGGTGTCCGCGAAGGTTGCCGCGGTGGCGCCGGCAGCGTAGCAGCGGCCGCAGGCAACGCCCGCTTGACCAACGCGTTTGGCCGCCGTCGGTCACAGGGAGGAGAACGCGCAGCGCAGCCCGCCCGCGACGCGCGGCGCAGAATGGTGGAGGGGGATGGGGGGGCCGGGTGACCGTGAATACGCTCGTACCGGTGAAGCGAGGGGAAGGAGAGAAGAGAGTAAGGCGTGGGTGGGGTGGGGGGGCACCACCGCCGTAGTACATGCGATACAGCGGCTCTACGCGCGTCACGGAAGGTGGCAAAGCGAAGCGGGGTGATGAGGGGCGTCCTCTACGACCCAGACACCTCGCCTGGGTGGGCGTGCTCTCGTCGCTGCGCGGGCGTCCGGACGGAGGTGGCGAAAGGGAGCGACGGTGCGTCGTAGGCGCTGAAACGAGAAATGTATCTATCCACCAAGGGTCTCTTTCAGACCACGCCGCAGGGCACGCCGATTGGGGGCACGCCCCTGATTGCTGACTGCCCCGAGCAATAGGTACTATTTCCATACTGTATTGGTGCATGTATTGGTGGATGGCTATGTGTCAGCGCGCCGTTGGCGCGCGCCCCGGCTTTTGTGTCGTTCGACGACGCGCCAGACCAGCGGCAGCGGGGAGGGTGACGGGGCGGTCCTTCGGTGGAGCCCGTATCCGGATGTGGATATGTACCCAAATCTGCCCGCCGATCAGACAAAGAAATGGTGTACTTGACCTCACCGAGAGACTGGCGGCTCGCGGAACCGGGCCGGTCCACGGTCGCGCTCGTTTGAAAAAAGAACAAGAACGGCGGACGGATCGGGCGGGGCTCTGCTCTTTTGAACGCGCTCGGCTGGCCGCCCATCTATCGCCGCCCCCACCCCGCGGGTTCGCTGCCGCCAAGGTTGTCTCCATCACTGCGGCTGGGGGCGTGGGTCCCCCGCGGCGCTCCCCCGTTGCTGTCCCCCCCTCCACCCCCCGCTGCCTTCCCCAGCCCGACCCCCTCCCCACCCACCTACCCATCATCCCCTCTCCCCGAAAAACGAACCGACGTTGCTTCCTCCACCTCCAACGTGCCGTCCCAGCTCCTTTGCCCCACCCCCCCCCCACCGCCCCGCTCCGTCTTGTCATTATGCCTCCCGCCACCCTCCCGCCACCCCCTCCCCCCCACCTCCCCCCCCAATCCCTCTCCCTCTTGCGGGCCGGAGCGGAGCTGGCGCTCGCCGCGGAGCTCCCCCCCACCGCCACCTTCCTCGCCGACCGCCTCCACGCCGCCGCCCCCTGCGCCGCGTCCGCGGCGCTGCTCGGGCGGGCGCTCCTTCGGGGCGGCCACCCCGCCGCGGCGGTGGACGTGCTGTCACCCTATGCGTTTGCCCCTGACGGGTCGTCGGCGGGTGCGCGGTACCTGCTCGCCGTCGCCGCCGACCGGGCGGGGCGGGCGCGCCAAGCAGAAGACGCCCTCCGGTGGACGCCGCCACCCCCGCCGGGTGGCGGCCCCGGCTCGGCGGCGGCGGCAGCAGCGGCAGCGGCGGCGGCCGGCGACGGCCCGGCCGCAGGGGGTGCGTGTGGGGAGCTCCTCCTCGGGCGCCTCCTCCTGCGCCGTGGGCGAACGGGGGAGGGCGGCCGCCGCCTCGCCGCCGCCGTCCGTGGGGTGCCGCTCCTGTGGGAGGCACTCGCGGCGCTCGCAGCCGCGGGGGAGGACGCCGCCGCCGCGGTCGACGCTGCCACCTGCGGGGGGGGGGGGGCGGTGGCCGACGCCGACGCGGAGCTCCTCGCCCGGGTCACCCGCGCCCGGCGGGCGGTGGGGGTGCCGTGGCCGTATGGGGAGCCTCCGCTGCCAGCCCGGGGGGGGGGGGTGGGGGGAACCCCCGCGGTTGGCGCCGCCGACGGCGGCGGCGGGCGGGGGGCACAAGGACGACGGCCGGCCGCCCCGCCCGCCCCATCCGGCAATGGCTGGGGGGGTAAAGGGGGCGCCCCCGCTGCGGCAGCGTCGCGCGCCTCTGCTGCCGCCGCCGCCGCCGCTACCGCCGCCGCCGCCGTAACGGCGCCCCCGCTGCAGTCGCCGCCACCGCCAGTAGCGTCGGCTGCCGCTCCCGGCGGGTCGCCGGCAACGCCCAAGCGGTCGCTGCGGTTTGGGGGCACGCCCCCGCCCTCCCCCGTTGGTGCCCCCACCGGCGCCGCCGCGGACGGGGCGCCGCCCGCCGCGGCGCCTCCAGGTCGCCGCGGCGCCCCGACCGACGGGGCAGGGGGTGGTGGTGGTGGCGGGGGCGCCGGTGGTGGCGGTGGTGGCGCCGGTGGTGGTGGCGGCGGCGGCGGCGGCGGCGGCGGCGGCGGCGGCGGTGGTGGTGGTGGTGGCGGCAGCAGCGGCTCCCTCCTCGGCCGCCTCCGTCCACGGGACGTGGCGGAGCGCCGCCGCCGCCGACGAGCCGACGGGGCGGCAGCTGCGGCGGCTGCCGCCGCCGCGGCCACTATCACCCCTGCGGCGGCGGCGGCAGCCGCCACAGAGGGCGTGGGCGGGCGTGGGGCGGCGGCAGCAGCACCGGGCCGCCGGGAACGCGGGCGGGGTGTCCCCCGGCGAGGAGCGGCAGCTGCGGCAGCGGCAGCGGCGGCGACCGCCGCCGCAGCTGCTGTCGCGTCGGCGTCTGCCGACGCGGCGGCTGCGGCCGCCACCACGGGCGCGCCGGCGGGTGCATTTGCGGGAGCCACCCCGGGAGGGGGGGGGCGGAGCCCGTGGCTGCCGCCGGCACCCCCGCCATCGGCCGCCCGCCGTGGAGGCGCCGGCGGCGCGGGACTTCTCGCCGCCCGTCGTGCTGCGGCGGCCGGCGGGGCCGCCGCGGCGCCCCCATCCCCCGTGGCAGCTCCGCGCTTTGGCACGTCCCCCCCCCCCCCAACGTCGGTGGGGCGGGCGCCCCCCCCGTGCCTCCCCCTGGCGGGGCGTCCACTGGCCTCGCCATCCCCCCTTCTGCGCGACGCCCCGCCAACACCCCCCCACCCCCCTCTGCGCTGTCCATTGTCCGCACCTACGCGGCCGCGTCGGTGGCGGTGGCCACCTACCGCCTGCCGGACGTGCACGCCGCGCTGGCCACCCTCCCCCCCTGGGAGGCCACCAGCCGGGACGCCCTCTCCCTGGCCGGCCGCGCCCACCACGAGGCGGCGGCCTACGCTCCCGCCGCGGCGGCGTACGCTGCGGCTCTGGCGGCAGCGCCCGCCCGCCTCGAGGGCGTCGTTGACTACTACTCGACGGCGCTGTGGCAGCTACGGGCGGCAGCGCCGGCGGTGGCGCTCGCGTCGGCGGCGGTCGCCGTGGACCGCGGCTGCCCGGCGGCGTGGGTGGCGGCGGGTAACGCGTTTTCTCTCGCCGGCGACGCGGATACGGCGCTCCGCTTCTTCCGCCGGGCGGTGCAGCTGGACCCGGGCGGCGCAGCGTACGCCTACACCCTCGCCGGCCACGAGCTGCGGGGCAAGGCCGCGGCAGGGCCCGCCGCAGCGGCCTACCGCCGCGCCCTCGTTGTCGACGGGCGGGCGGTGGGGGCGCTGTACGGCCTCGCCGCGCTTGCCGAGGCCCGCGACGCGTGGGCGGAAGCGCGGGGCTACTACGCCGCGGCGCTGGCGGTGGCGCCACGGAATGGCAAGCTCCGCTACCACCTGGGGGTGACCCTTGCACGGGGGGGCGGGGGGGGCGGGGGGCTCCCCGCCGCTCTTAGGGAGCTCCGCCTCGCCGTGCGGTACGACGCGGCGGCGGCGGCGGCGACGGTGGTAGCGTCGGCGGCGGCCGCTGCACCGGGGGCGGGGGGGGGGTCCCGCCCCACCTCTGCCGCCGACGGCGGCCTCGTGGCCGACGCCGGGCTACTGCCGCGCGGGGGTGGCGGCGGCGGTGGCGGTGGGGGCGGGGCGGCCGCGGCGGCGGCGGCCGCCGCGAGTGCCGGCGGCGGCCTGATGGCCGCGTTTGAGGCCGCGCGGGTGCTGGCCGCCCTTGGCCGGCTGGGCGACGCGCGCGCCGAGCTCCGCGCCCTCCTCGCCGTTGCGCCGTCCGAGGCGGCCCTGTGGTACGAGCTGGGGCGGGTGGAAAAGGCGGCGGGGGGGGGCGCCGCCGCGCTGCGCGCGTTTAGCACCGCCCTCGGGCTGGCGCCCCGGGAACGGCGGTACAAGCGGGCGCTGGACACGGTCTACGCGGTGGACGAGGACGATTTGTGAGGGAAGGGGCGAGGGCGTGAGGGGTAGGAGGTGGGGCATGTGTAGGGGGCGACATGCTGGCCTGCAAAGGACGGGTGAACTGCCGAATGGGGGGGGTGGTGGTGCGGGAGAGAGCGCTGGAGGCGTGAGGGGTCGGCGTCCTTGCGGCGTTGGCTGTGCGTGCGAGGAGAGTGGCAGTTACGCGGTGCGAGGGAGGGGCGGACGGGGCGGTGACGGTGGGAAAGGGCGTGCAGCAGGTATGTAGCGTCTGTTCTAGGGGGAGAGTGCGACGTCCTCACTCTTTGTATGCTATTCCATGGCACTCATCTTCATCCGCGACGGCCGCGTATGAAAATACAGGTCTCTTTTTCACGAATGACCGCGGCACGACCGCCGCTCCCCTCAGTTGCAGACTTGCCCCGCCCCCCGAGCCCTCCGCGCTCCACGAAACTCCCATTGCACCCTCACACCCGATCCATCCCAGTCTCCCCAGTCCCCAATCCTTCCCACCGCCCTACTCCCCCCGCAGTTGCCTGCCGAGCGCCGCCGCCGCCGCCCGCACCTCCCCATCCGCAGCGAGGACGGCAAGGCGGTCAGCGGTGGCCGCAACCTCTCCCCACCCGCCACCGCCCGCCGCCGCCACGTCGGGAGCCGCCGCCGCAGCGGCGGCAGCGCCCGCCAAAACCGCCTCGGTCGCGACCGTGTCCTCCCCGTCGGTGCCCCCGTCGGCGAGCGCAGCGGCCAGGGCAGCCACCACCGCGGGGGAGGATGCCGCAGCAGCGGGGAACCACGGCGCGCTCATCGCACCCGCGTGGCGAAGGAAGAAGAGCACACGTGTCCAGCCGCCGTCCCCACCGCCACCGCCATCGCCGCCACCGTCGTCGCCCGGGTTGGGCCCGCGGGCGAGTACGCCAAGCAACCCTGGGCCAAGGGCGGCGGCGGCACCACCGCCGCCCGCCCCGTGGCGGACCAGCCCCGTTGCCGCGCCTGCCGCCTTCGCCACCACCCGCAGGTCCGGGTCGGCGAGGCGGTCGGCGAGGAGGGCAACCCCCCCGCGCTCCAGCACCTCCGCCTTAACCGTCGGCGAGTCGGCCATGGCCGTGCCCAGCACCCACACTGCTGCCGCACGGACGGCTGCGTCAGGGTCGGTGGCGGCGGCGGCAATGACCGTGTCCAGCACGTTGACAGTGGGCTTGTGGAAGTTCTCCGCATAGTCGAGGTCCGACGCGTACTCCTCCAGGCCTTCCAGCGCGGCCACCCGGTCAGCGGCAGACGACGACGGGTCAGCAACGGCGGCGCCAAGGGCGCGCACCGCCGCAAAAGTGTCAGGGGTAAAGGCGTCGAGCCAGGCAGCGTTGGCGGGGTCCCGCGGGTCAAACGCGGGGCGCGTCGGCGCCCGGCCCGCCGAAGGGGAGGGGGCAGACCCGGCAGGGGGGGGCGGGCCAATGGCCAACGCCTTGCCACCCCCGCCGGAAGCGGGTGCCGCCGACGGCGGTGCGTCGGCGACCGCGTCGGCCTCGGCACCCGCTGGGCGGCCCCCATCAGCTGCCGTCGCCCCAGTGGCAGTTGACTGGGCCACCGACCACTGGAGCAGCTGGTTGAGGCTGCCCATTCGTTCGTCCATGGTAGCGGGGGGGGGGGGGGAGACTCCCATCAATGGGCAGCGCAGTCGGAAGCAGGGCGTCGCGTCGTGTCAACCTCGAGGGCAGGGGACGGAGTGATTGCGGGGCGGTTGGTGCGTTCCAATATGCCGCAGAGAGGGGAGGAGGGGGCGTGGAGATAAGGAAGGACGGCGGAGGGGGGCGCGTCCGGGTCAGAGGGTAGGGGGGGAGCAACGTCCTCAAAGAGTCGACGCAAGCGAACTGAGCGTCTTGTCGATGCAGGGGGCTGTGGACTGGACACGGCGGCGGTCGGAGCGAAGCTTTGCGAAGGATCGAGAGACGTCCCGCCCGGATTGGAATTGTTTGGAAACGGCACGACTTGATCCGACACAGGTCTGGAGAAAAAAAAAAGGAAACCCTCGCCTCTGACGCACACCAGAGAGAGAATGAAACCCTCTTCTGACGCACACCCGCATTGACGGGTCTCTCTCCTTCAAAGGCCTCACACAGGGTCCGTCCGGCGCAGGAACTGTACGAGGCGCTCCCCCACCCGCTCGCCAAAGTCTTCGGCAGTGTAGTGCCCCGCGCCTTCGACAAACCCTACCGTCGCGGACGGGCACAGCTCGGCGCCAAACCGCTCGGCCACGTCCCGCCCCAGGTACTTGTCCTTGACTCCCCACGCGACCTCCACGTTCCCGCCGCCCTCCTCGGTCCACGCGCGCAGGTCGTCGGCCACCCCGTCGGCGGCCAGGTCCAGCGGGCACGCCCGCACGGCACCACCGAGAGCAAACCCAGCATCGCCCGACAGCATCATTGGGCGTCGGTAGGTGTTGGCATCGGCCAAGTTGAGGAAGTACGGACCGCCCTTTTCGAGCACCCGCTCCACACTCATCGCATCCTGGGTAAAGATGTCGCCCAGCATACCGGGCAGCCTCCACAAGCGGGCTGAAAGAGGGAGCGACGGGACGGACGGCGGCAGTGGGGCATTGAGGATGAACAGGCCCCGCAAGGCGCCAGCGGGGAGCAGCGTCCGCAGCGCAAATGGAAGACCGTGGGAAGCCCCCAGCCAGCCCTGAACCACTACCGTCGCGGACGAAACGCCGAGAGCCTCGAGGACAGAGGACAAGACGGCAACGTACGAGGCGGTGGTGTACTTGAATGCAAAACCAGGCTGGGGCCTGAGCGGACCAGGGTGGGAGTGGGGGAGGGGAAGAGCCGGTGGGTGAGGTACATATGTTCAGGCGTAAGGTGTCATAAATGCCCACATGCACACCCAGCGGTCGCGTTAGTAGCATATGGCCCAGCTACCAGAGAAGTGGCTGGCGGCGTAGCGCGGTGGCCACCCGCCCACGCACAACTCTTGGCACAGGGTGCACGACTCAGATGCCTAGCAGTGAGAGGAGCAACAGTGGCAACGTACTTGTCCGATAGCCCAAACCCAACCCAGTCCGGGGCAACTGTACAGAGGACCCCACACAGCCAGTGGCAAAAAGAGGAAGCCGTCAGTACCAAGGCCAGTGCAGAACGTAGAACTGCTGGTCAGTGAAGGTAAGAGGACGAATTCACATACAGGCCAGCCTCTCCCAAGGTACGCCCCCCCCTTTCAACTCACGCCTCGCCACTGAGACATGGCCCCCTCACCCAGCCCCCAGCAACGCACTCGCACGGTAGCCCGCCGCCGCAACAAGGGGCATCACCTCGCGAAACTGGAAGCTACTGCTCGGCAGGCCGTGCAGCATCAGCACCACCGGAGCAGTCGGCTCTCCCAGTTCCCGGTAGTAGACCTCGACGTTCTTGCCCTCCTGGTCAGGGTTGGCCACCACCACGCGCTTGCCGTAGAGGAGGTCACGCTCCGGGTCTAGCGCGTTCAGTGACCCAAACGTGAAGTTGCTGCGGTCAATGTCGTCGAGCGCGCCGGTGTTGACGTCGGTTTTCTCGACGTAGCCCATCTCACCGACGGACGGGGTGTCGTACAGCGCCTCCTCGGCCGACGCCGCCGGTGCCACCGTCGGCGATGCCGCCGCGGACGCCGCCGCCGCCGACGCTGCCACCGGAGCGGCCGCGGGCGCTTCACCTCCACCGCCGTCCCCACCGCTGCCGCTGCCGCCGCCGCCGCCACCACCGCCACTGCTGCTGCTGTCGCTGTCGCCAGAGGCAACGGCGATGATAGCCCGGCGGGCCCCGGCGGCGGGCGCTGGCTGCCGCCGGGCAGGCAACCAGCCGACCACGGTGGCGAGGCGGCCCGTAGGGACGGCTCGGAGCGTGACGGGGGCGGCCACAAAGGCCCCTATAAGGGACGACATGGCAACCACGGACCGAAACGGGGCGGGCAAGGCAGGGAGAGCGGGGGGGGGGGGTGGAGGGCCCGGGCGACGTGACAGGAGCAGGAGGTGGCCGGTGACGCCGCGACCAACACGCCCGCGAGTCAGGACAGCTGCGGTAGGCGCAAGGGCGATGTATTCAATAGGGCCTCGCAACGGATGGGGGGTGGTGGGTGGCCCCGTGTGCCCACCCTCTCTCCGCCAGCTCTCCCAAGTGTGAGGTGCAAGAGATCGCAACGGATGTCATGCAAACTACACCCATGTACTTACTGTTCCTCCATGGCAGACGAGTCCTTGTCGTCGGCCTCTCGGGGCTACCCTCGTCGACGCCCTGTCGGTCCTTCGCCCCGGCTGTGCGCGGCGGACGCGGACGTGGCACTCTGACGTCTGGCCCTGCGCATGTCCGGTGTATACGTATGGATAGACGGCCGCCGTGCCGTCTACATACTTCTGTTGGCTGGCACCTTTGGCTGCCGGTTCTCTTCAGACCTGGCGGCGGCGACGTCTCCGCCTGCGACCGCCTCGTCCCCCCCGAGCATGGTGGCCCGCGTCTTCCCATGAAAGTGCCCTTGAAAGTGTCGTCGGGCTTGGTCAGCTAGCTGAAGCCCCCCCCTCCGTCCCCGGCTGCCCTTTCCCTCCTATTTGGTGCACCCCATGGCGTCCTGTGCTGTGAGCTTGACCTCGCGCTTCCGCGGAGCCCTGCTGGGCCTTGCTGTGGGCGACGCAGTGGGGGCGCCTCTTGAAAGCCGCTGCCCCGGCACGTTCACGCGCATCATCGACCCAGCGGGTCTGGGCCGCTTGGGCAGCATCCCCGGCCAGTGGACCGACGACACGGCCATGGCGATGTGCCTTGGCGAATCTGCTGGCGCGTCGGCTTTCGAGTGACGACGGCGGCGGCGGTAGCGGCGGCCACCGCGGGGGTGGCCCCGTGTGGGGCCCCGCCGACGCCGCCGACCGCTTCCTGCCCTGGCACCGCGACTGCAACACCTCCCACAGTGGGCGCTGCTACGGCATTGGCGGACCACCCGGGCCGCCCTGGAGCGCTACAAGGACAACCCGTCCGTCCCGCATGCCGGGCTGCCCACTCCCGACCAGGCAGGCAAGGCGGCCTGGTGCGCGTCGCGCCCGTGGCGATGGCCTACGCCCTCGACGCGGCCAACGAGGAGCTGCTGCGGGTGGTGGCTGACAGCTGCCGCGTCACATGCGCGTCACACATGGGGTGGCAGAGGCCATCGACAGGACCGCCGCGCTTGCGTTGCTACTCAAGGGCGCCCTGACGGAGGTGCCCCGGGACACCCTCCTGGACCCGGCCTACGCCCCCGTCCGCGCTGCCGCGCCCGGCTGGGCGCCTGCCGTAACGGAAATTGCGGGCGGCGGGACGTACCGCGCCGAGGGGTGGGGCGTCACCATCATTGGAGGCGCTAACGTTGTGCACAGCATCGAGGCGGCGCTGTGGGCGGCGGCGACCGCGGACACCTACCGGGACGCGATCCTGGCGGCCATCAACCTTGTCAACGACACAGACATGACGGCGGCGATTGCGGGCGCGTTGGTGGGGGCCCTGTGGGGGGAGGAGGCTATCCCTACGCCCTGGTTGGACGCACTCAAGTGGCGCAACCACATTGAAGGGATGGGGGAGGAGCTGCGGGCAGCGGCACAAGACCGGGCGCCCGCTGGTGCCCGAGCAGGGTAAGGAGGGCAAGGAACTCAGGCTGGTACGGCGGAGGGTGCTGGTACGGCGGAGGGTGGGGTGGACGGGCTTGCATGACCTGGCCAGCCAATGGGGATCGCCGTCGCGGCGGTGTTAAGGCCTGAACGGCCAGTGTTGGGGGGCACTAGGTGGCGCCCGCCGTTGACACCAAGGTGGCCTTCGTGATTGTTTGATGGCGGCGCCCCCAGCGCGCGGAGGATAGGCGCCACTCGGTACAAGAGCAAGGGTGGGGAGAAGGGGCGCGGAGGTGGTCGCAGCGGCGGCTCTCCCTGGTGGTGGAAGGGGGGGGGAGGTGGGGATGGTGGAGGCGGTGGCGGTGCTGGTGGGGCAGCGTACAGAGGCGGGCGGGTGGGCTATTCTGGACGACGGGCGGGGTCAGTCGGGAATGGTTGCTGCGACGGCGGCGGGGGCGTCTGGAGAGGGGCCACATACAGGAGGATGGACGCGGCAGTGGTGGTGTGAGGCGGTGGAGGGAGTGGTTTGCTGGTGGTGCGGCCTCCCAACGTCGGCTGTTGGGGAGGCTGTTTGTAGCGACGGCCGTGACAGAGGGTGGTCAGTGGCCGTTCGGCGACGGCGGAGGAAATGCAGGTGGTTGAGTCAACTGAAAAGTCTGCCAGTTATTATTTTTTTAGAGAGTTTTTGCAACCCGTTCGTGGGATCAAATGGGGCAACGTGGCGCGACACGTATGCCACGTAGTGCCAAGTGGCGTCAAGATCCCACGATTGCGTTACATCGTTATATGGGCCCTCCCTACGTCGACATCGGGGGATCGATACGCACAACGTGTCATGAAACGTGTCACAAGCCCCCCCTCGGATGCCGTCGCAGGGGGGCTGGGGCCCCCTTTCCCGGCCACGGACTCTGTTACCCATGATGACAGACAACCTATCGTCACCACCTGACAACTACGGAAGGGGAAGAAGGCGGAGGTGGAAGACCAGTGGCTGGGAGGACTGCCACCGCTTGTTGATTGAGAGGGTGTGAACGACCGAATGGGCAAGTTTACCAGCGGGCGGCCGGGATGCAGCCAGACGGACGATAGAGCCTGTCTCCCTGGCCAGTAGGTGCCACCCTTTGGTGTAGACGCGGGGAAGGTGGGTCGGATGTGTGAGAGAAGACTTCATTTTATTGTTGTCCTAAATAAATAGTTCCGTCGATTCCCCTCCTCTTTCCTCTCCTGCCCATGTACGGAGGTCGCCCCCTCCAGACTGTCGTCCCGTCCCCCCAGGTGGCGCCTCACTTTTTCTGTCTCTACCCCTCCCGGGTGCTCCATCCCAGTGGAAATCAACCGGCGGTACTCCGGGCGGTCCCTGGTCTGCACTTGATGCGGGAGAGTTGTTGATGGTGCGCTTCAGGGGGAGTCGGGTGGTCTTGAAGCCCGATCCCACGAAGTCGACGGTGTGCCAAAACTCACGATCCAGCTCACCGTTGCAATTGATTCATCGTTAGCTCTTCCCACGAAATAGCCACGAATGCTTCCCAGGACCTGGTTGCAAAACCTCTCCATTCCCACGTATGAGTAATATTTGTAATGCAATTATCTGTAACACAAGGAGTAACTCTCCGGCGATGGCCTGGCCTGTCTCAGTGGGAGGGCGCTACACCTCCCGGCCCTGACCATCAGAGCACACGCTCAGCATGACCGACCCGTCGCCCCCCTCGTGGCCTTCCACCCCCTCCCGTGGCGGACGGCGGCGGCGGCGGCCGCGGCGGTGGCGGTGGGAGCCCCCCTTCCACGGCCTCACGCCGACACGGACCGGCCAGGCGACGACGCCGCCCGCTTGGCGCCCGCCGTCCCCCCCGGCGCGGCCCGCATCTGCCACTCAATCCACTTCTTCATCGTGGACACGCGGACGGTAACGTCAACCGTGTCGGGCCGGCCACAGCCTTCGCCATAGCTGGTAACGCCGACCTGGACGTACGTGGGCTCCCTGCGGGGGGTGTCTTTCTTGGGTGGCACCACCTGGTAGAGCGGCCCGCCGCTGTCGCCCTGGCACGTGGAACAGTCACCCTCCCAGACGGCCGTGCAGAGGAGCGCCGGGTGGTCGAGCGCCTCGCCGGGGGGGATTGGCCCGTCGCGGCCGTTCGGATAATTGCGCGGATCCTGCACGTCGCGCTTGTACGCGGCGGCCTCGCGGGGCGTCAGCGCCGGCTGGTCCACAAACAGCGCCCCGTCTGACGGAAAGCCCGCGTCGACGACGAGGCCAAAGCCCGCCGCCCGCACCGCGTCACCTTCTGCCGGTACGGCAGCGTCGGCATTGAGGACAAGCCGCGGCCACGGGATGGCGCCAATGGCCTCTGAGGACGTGCCCTCTGGAGGCCGCAGCGTCAAGACGGCCACGTCGTTCAGCACGTAGGTGGGGGCGATCTCGTAGACCGGGTGGTTGGCGGCTGTAGTGACGGTCATGTTCAAGACTGCCGGGACGCCGCTGCCTCCGCCGTTGGGGGGGAACACCTGCACGGTAGCGCCCAGGGCTACACTGCAGTGGGCGGCGGTGACGACATGGTATGGCGGGTAGAAGGCGCCCGTGCACGAGATCCTTCCGTCTTGCAGCAACCTGGCGAGCAGCGCTTTCTCGGCAGGCATCTGCGCGGGGCGACCGCCCACGATGCGGGCGACGGGGGCGCCGGCGCCGGCGGGGGTGACGAGCGTAGCGTTGTTGTTGTTTATGTCCCCCCCTACCAGCAGCCGCGCAGCTGTGGTGGGTGGTGCGCGGACGACACGCCCCTTCCCCCCAGGGGACACGTTGCGCACGGGACACGAGGCGGGCTTGGGTTCCATCCCCACCGCCACCGTTGCGTCGTGGCACTCGGCGATGGAGGAGCCGGCGATCAGCGACAAGCGGAAAGAGACGGGTCCAGCCTGCTCAATGGAGTGGTACTGCACCGGCGACGCGTACTTCCCTCCGCTGCTTGGGACCTCTTGGGTGGCGGTCACCCGCGGAATCCGCAGGATCTCTACCTCGTGCCCTCCCCGTGAGACCGTCGCCTGGAGCGCCCACGACAAGTTGGTGGTGAACCCAGCGGTTTCGACCGTCATCGACAGGTCGCACGGGCACTGCACGGGCCCACGGGTGACAACCCCCGCGCACGTGTCAACCTCCTCTTGGATAAAGCGGGACGAGACGCGCAGACGGTCGAGTAGGGAGGGAGGGCGGGCGCCCCCGCTGGCACCGCCGACAGGGAGCACCGTCGTTGCCGCCGTCGTCGCCGCCGCCGCCGCCGCCACCAGCAGGGGGCCCACCACTGCCAGGAGCACTGACGTCGTTTTCAGGCAGCGGCTGCCCGTCATTGCAAAAGATTGGCGCTGCGTACGGGGGTGATGACTCCCCAACCCCATCGCGTGAAGACTGAAGGAGGAGGAAGGCGGCTGGCGGCGAGGACACCAATGGTCCGACGGCAGTACCTTGAGGGAGGCGGGGGGGGGATTGGTCTGCCGCGAGCAGGCCGTGCCGCGCTGATGGAGCAGCCCTGGCTGGTCCTTGGTGGCCGTCGAGCCTCGGGCGGATGGGTCGCAACGGAGTGTTGCAGTGCGGAGGGCAGAGAACGCCGGCGCTCCGTCGGCTCCCCTCAGTGGCTTCCCTTTTTTAGCGGCTCGCAGCGCTCGCCTCCCGGGGCGCCTGGGAGACTGGCTTGGGCGGTGCATGCGACGGGGCGCTTGCTACGGAGCGGAGGCAGGTGGCCGGTGCCCCCAGGGGCGAGTGCAGTGAGCAGTGGCGCGGGCGCGCCGCTCCGGTCGCAGTCGGATCTCTGTCCTTCGTGTGGGAGAGATTCCCCAACGCGGCGATGCTGCCCCGACGCTCAGCGGCCGGCCACCGGTGGGGCCCCTCCTCGCCCCGTGCCTGACACGGCCGCGTCCAACGCACCGTGAAGAATAGCTGCGGTGGAGCAGACGCGCGGGGGGGTCAGTGGAGCCAGAGCCCCGCGGGCGTGCGGCCCTTTCTTCTTGAGCAGACGCGCCGCCCCTCCGAGATGGCGGTTCCCGTCCACCTCGATTTTGCTTATTTGACGTGGGGGTGCGGTGGATCTGTCCCGAGAGAACAGCACGGGGCTCCCGCCAGCCTGGGGCGTGCCATGCACTTGCGCCAACCTAGCGCGCCAACATCGCGCACTCTCTTGCTACACGACCGACGACCCCCGCGTGAGGTGAGAGGTGGACGCGCATGGCGAGGACGGCTGCCCTCCCCCGCGGGGCCCGGTGTGTCGACCCACACCAGCGGTACGCGGTCCGTGGGGGCTCCCCCGACGCGAGGCGGGGGCTGGCAGACACGCCTCTGGCGCGCCGCGCTCGCATGCGCAGGACCGCACAGCGGCAGCGGTGCAACCCATTTTCCGCACCCCCCAGGAGGAGGGCGATCATCATCGGCTTGGCACGCGGGATCACGCGCGGGGGGGGGGGGGGGGGGGGCGTCCGTTCATCCTCGTCAAGGCCGGCCGTCAGGACTGAGATCCTGCATGGACTCGTCACCAAAAAAAGAAGGTAGGTGTGCGCCCGCACCAATGGTGGGACCGCTCGTCTGAGGTCTCGTGTTCGCGGCCTGACGTGACGTCAGCAAGCACACGGGTGCGGTGCCAGGCAGGACTGACTGACACTTGCAGCGCTCGGGCCGCTGTTTTGTTGCATACTTTTTTCTGCCGTGTTCTGTGCGGTGGTGGCTTTTTTTTTTACCCGCGTGGGGTACTCATTGGCCCGCTGGCAGGCGCCACCACCCCCGCCTGCCGTGGACAGCACCCATGGCCCGGGGGGAGCTGTCTTCAGCTTGACCCTCGGTGTCTGGGCATCTTGTCTGGGCAATTCAGAGGCTGGACGCAGCAGTGTCCATGCTGTTGCCTCTGGAGTCCGGAGTCTGGACCCTGAAATGCCCAGACAAGAGCAGCAGGCCCTGCAGGGGGTGTCAGGCGGCGCCAGCGTGGGCCACAAAAAAAAAACAAAAAAAAGAACAAACAAGAACGCGGGGCCAGTCTGCATTTCACCCCCAGTTAAGACGCCCGGAGAGCGGACACTAGGGTTCAGAGCGATTCCGGATCAGCCATTGGCCCAGAGCGCTGTGTCAGGAGCAAATATGGCATATATTGAAACTTGTGACCCTATTCCAAGGTTCAAACGACGTGTCTGATGAGAATTGGAGCACAGCTGCCTGGGGCGCCTGCGGTGGGCCTCTCGGGTTGAAAGTCGACATGGAATCGGCATATTTCTTCTCGATGGAAGAGCGCCTAGAGCTTTGTGCGCATCAGCACAGCAATGGCTAAGTCACACAAGGGAGCCCAAGAGAGGGAGAGCAGGTCGTCTGAGGTGGAAGGGGGTACTTGCACGGAAACAAGAGCAGCTTGATCATTCCCCCGTATCCCAAGAGGTCTCTTACAAGGGTTGGTCGTCCGATCCCCCTCCCCTGTATGCGCGCAGGTCGCACGCGGGGAAGCCGGGGGAAGCTGAGGGAATACATAGGAGCCTGGAAGACGTCCAAGCGGTCGTCCAGAGTGCACAGGTCATGTGAAAGAACAGCCAGTGTATCTTTAATCGTCAAGCAAGATGGCAAGGCACATTTCCTCTGCGGCAGCAAGCAAGGCATCGTCGGCCTCCGCTTCGGCCTCCTCCGCTGCTACTGCCTTATCCTTTCTCTGACGATAAGCAGCTATCTTGGTCACAGCCCCTGCGGCCGTATTGGTCGCCCACTTGTTCATGTCGTCCTCGCGCATCTCAAGACACGCTGCCGACTCCCCAGGGCTGCTCCCGGCTGCTATCTTGGCACTAGTCGTGCGCATGTCGGTCTCCTTAGTCGCTTTGCGAGCTCCAGCCGCCGCGGCGGCCCGACGCTTGCCGAGGTTGAACGATGAGTCGTCTAAGCCGCATCCCACGGCCGCTTTCTGCAGCAGTCGCACACAGCGCTCCAGGAAGGTGGCTCCAACTAGGGCCTTGTTGTTCTGGTTGTCATGCCCATGCCACGCCTCTAAGCCTTGCTCACTGCAGAGGCCAATGGATCCATGCCGGTCCAGGAAGTCAGGCGCATGGCAGCAGAGGATGTGGAACTTGGGGATGACACTGCACCACTCAAAGTCCGCAATGAGGCCGTCAACAAAGGCAGCTACTCGTCGACGGAAGGTGGCTCGCTCCGCCGGCGGGATGATCTCAGCCCGGTTCATAACGGGGATGATAGAGCCCCAGAGAGTGCACGCATCGCGATAGGCACGCGCGCGCGATGCGGGCACGAAAGTGTCCAGCAGGTCGCACAAGAGCTCCAGCTTAGCAGCAATCTTGTGGCACTGCTTTCCAGCGAACGCGCCCCCGCGGTACGGAGCCGGGCATACACCCACGCCGGACCGGAGGACCTCGGCCATTGCCATGGAGTACTCAGCCGCCTTCTCCGGCCCTTGATCGAAGACAACCGCTTCAACGCCGAGGATAAGAAGGTAGCCCGTGCCACCCTGCGTCACGTGCAGCGGCATTGGGGCGATGTCAGCAACGTCAATGACCAGGAGGGGCTTCCGATCAATGGAGAGGTGCTCGGTCATGTCCAAGGGCTCGTCCATGCCCGCCAGCGGCACATCTTGGTACGCAAGCGCCATGTCATCAGCGTTCTGGATCGTACGGAGCCGACCCCCCGCCTTGCTTCCAGCTTGCATGTTGCCATACTCATGCAGGTGCTCGGCGTTCACCTTCGTTGGCCGCGCCCACGCAGTACAGTACAGGCAAGGCATCCGACACGTGGCTCCCGCGTGCCCCAGGTGCGTCGTCATGAAGGCATAGTCTCCCATCATGATGAGGTGGACCGGCCTGAGCTGGTCCCCGACAGTCATGCCATTGCTCCGCAGGTCCTCAATGTCGTCCGAGAAGAGGTCCGCCATTGTTGCTTGAGCGGCGTAGTCATCCTTCCGACATGGGAAGGCCCCAAAGAGGATGGTGTTCCCCCGGCTGCAGGGATGCTCCTGGTTGCCACACCCCGAGACCGCCTTGCACGTGCTCTGGGTCCCCCCCTTGTCCATCCCGAAGAGCACAATGACGGCGTTCGTAGACTTGCCCGCCAGCTCGCGCTCGATGAACATCCCACTCCGCCACAGGCGCTCAACCATCGCCTCTAGCGCTGCCCGAACGCTAGCGAGCGTCGCTCCAACCTCCGTGGAGGTCACGAGGTTGCTGCTCTTGGTGTACTCTGCCTTCAACCCGGCACGCATCCCCTCTCGGCTGGCCAGGCCGCTGGCGGGTCCACCTTGGAGACGACGCAGAGCCGCCCACGTCTCCTGGGTCAGGTTCCGAGCAACAACGAACTTGGCCTGCACATCGACCGGAAGAGGAGCCAGCGCGCGTCGTGGCACCACCGCAATGACGCCGTCACGTGCAGCCCTCCGGCTGAGGTCGCCAATCAACGTCTGGTACGAGTCCACGCGGGACTCGCACAGGCTCGACAGAGTGTCCCAAGCGAACGAGGAGCGACGCCGCAGCTGGCGACGACCCACATCTGCACCAAGAGGGACGCTCAGGCGCCGGTACAGCATCGGTCGGCCGTTGCCCCAGCGCGCCCGCACCTCCAGGGGCTTCATCAGCTCAAGGTACATCCGCACGATGCCCAGCAACTCCTCACGCTGCGCGGCGTCCATCCAGGCAAAAGATGACCATACGACTGTGATCGCCTCACCAGCCGTGCGGGTGGAGGGAGCGGGCGCCACGTCCAGCGCGCATGCTCCTACCGTCGTAACGAGACGCGGGGCGGCAGCGGAGGCCTCACACGCGGCGCAAGGCAGCGCAGCTGAACGTGTACGCAGCCCGTCCACAGGTGCCAACCCACAGCCGCTGTGAGGAGCCTCTCCGGGGCCACCGTGCTGGGAAGCAAGAGCCCGTCGGGTAGCCAGAGACCGGCATGCACGACAGACCATCATCCGGTCTCGCGGAGCGCGCGCCGCCTGCTCCAGCGCCACCTGCGGTCCCCAAAGGAGTGCGAGGATACCCGGTGTGGGGGTGATGGTGGGGGGCCCATCGGTCGAAACCAACGGGTGCAGAAGTGAACAGCACGCACCAGGGGGAGTGGGGACATCGTGTGGGGCCATGGCGGCGGACCCGACGTTCACCCGGTAGGATGCCACGGTGCTCGGCGGACGTCACGATGTCTGATCTGACGGGGAGAGGGAAGGCGCCGCGTGTGACGCTCTGATGTCCGGATCTGACCGTGGGCTCAAGCAGGAGCGGGTGGGGCCGTTTGATTTGCGCTCCGGATCAGACCGATTCCCGAAAGAGTGTGAAATTTACATGCAAGGGCAAGAGCCCCTGAAAGTTGAATTCGCGCTCGGGGTAATTGCCGAAGCACTCTGAGGTAACGCCTTTTTTGCATGGAAAAAAAGGCCCGCATTATGGAGCATTTTTTGGGTCTATGAGAAGGACAGTGCCGTACCTCGTTGTTCTCTTGTTCCTTCTTTTGTGTTCTTGCTCCTGTTTTTCTTGTCGTATATAGACGTATATGTTTTCTCTCGTCCAACCAGGAAGCCGTGTCGGGAGAGAAGTGGCCCGAACGTGGCACGTGTTGGATGTAATGCAATATTCGCTCTGAACCCTAGTGTCCGCCCTTAACTGGGGGTGATTTGGGACTGCAGGCGCGCGGGGAAAGCCCCACGCTCGGCGTCAGATGCGCGGCAGTGGGGGGGCGAGCGCGCCATTTGTGCGGCCCACGGCCGCTCCGCGCCCGGGCACGATGCACTCGGCCGCTCGACGGCGGTGGGGGGTCCCCGTGCGCGCTGTCGCGACCACCCCGGTCGCTGCCACCGCACCGGCCGCTCCCTACTTGGCCACAGCGGAGAGGCACCACAGACGGTCGCCTGTGGACGCGCGGCCGCCAAAGAGGGGGGGCGCGGCGGCAGGGCAGGGAGGGGAAGCGGCGCGCAAAGAGAGCAAGGACCCTCTCCGCCCACTGCCGGTGAGCCCCCCCCTTCCCCAACCCTGGCGTGGTCGTGGGCGAGCCCCCCCCACCATCCGTCCCCCCTCCCTGTGACCGGCTTGGCAAGGCACCGGCAGGCCGCGGTGGTGGCTAGGAAGGACAGTGGCGGGCGGAAGTGGCTGGCCGGGCTGCCGGCGGCGGGTGACCGCAACGGCCGAGGTGGTGGCTGCCAGCGGCGGCGGCGGCGACGGGCGGTGGCCGGCGGCGGATGGCGGCTGCAGCGGCCGCCGCGGGGTGCACTACAATGGCCGGCACGGCGGGTGGACACACTGACGGCCGCCCCCGTTGCTCGGCTGACCCGTGTGGGGTGGCCACCGCCGCCGCGTTGTGCCGCGCGCCGCGGGCGGTACCACGGGAGGGCGGGCGGCCAAGCGACCTGCCACGGCGGGGTGGCCGCGGCCACACGCCTCCCCCCTTCCTTTGGCCACCTTCCTCTGGTGCCCCCCCCCCTCGGCGCGGCAGACAGCCACGGACGGTGCCTACCAATGGGGCAGAGAGAGGGGGAGGGGGGGGGTCGGCCGCTGGGCTGTTTGCCCCCCCTGCCCCCCACCGCGGCGGCTGCATGCCCGGCCGCCGCCGCCGCCGCCGGGCTCCCCCGGGCGGGCGTCCGCGTGCGCCCAAGTTTGACGACACAAGGTGGTTTGTGCGGCGGCCGGGGACCGCGGCGGCGGCGGCGGCGGCGGCGACGCCGCCCGCCCCGCCCACCCCTGCGCCGCTGCTCCTATCTGTCATCCACCGTTGCCGTTCAGGCACGCGCAGCGGGTGGGGTGCCCGCTGCACTGCCGCGGCGTCAGCGGCCCCCCCGCCGGCGGCGCCGCCCACCTACCAGTCGGGGGGGGGGAAGGAGGGGGACGTACCACGGCGCGCTGCGGTCTCTCCCACTACAGAAAAGGGTTGGAAGCACGAGTTGGAGGCGGGCGATGGGAGCGGAGGGGGCGACAGGGGGGTGGAGGGGAAGGACGGTCCGCCACAAAAGGTGGGCAAGGATCCCCCACCCGCACCGCCGCGGCGTCGCCGCCCCCCGTGGCGGATGACTTTTGCGCGGCAACCGCGCTGGGCGAGGCGGCCGGCGCGCAAGGCGTGCGTGGGGGGGTCGCCGGCCGTTGAGAAAGTGATCTTTCCGGCAGGGGGGGAGTCTGGCCGCGGCTTTTGAGCGTGGGCGGGGGGGCGGGGGGGGGGGGGCGAAGGGATATGGAGGTGGTGGCAGCGGCCGCGCCCATCAAGGCGACGGGATGGGGACAGTAGGGGGGATGGACGAAGCCGGGATGGTGGGAGCGTCAAAACTGGTAAGCCCGCAGACGGCAATCCCGAACAGCTACCGAGCGGACTGTATTCCTTTCGCACAAGTATTTTTACTCGGGTATTTTTACGATGACCCAGCACCCCGGCGGCCCGCCACCTGATGGCGACGTCCTCCGAAAAGATCCCTCCCGCCCGCGTCGCCCACACTCCGAGAGCCCCACCATTCAGTGGGGTGGCGTGCGGCCGCGGCGGCGGCGGTGGGAGACCCCCTCCACGGCCTCACGCCGACACGGACCGGCCAGGCGACGGCGCCGCCCGCTTGGCGCCCACTGTCCCCCCCGGCGCGGCCCGCATCTGCCACTCAATCCACTTCTTCATCGTGGACACGCGGGCATTGACGTCGGCCGTGTCGGGCCGCCCACAGCCGGCGCCATAGCTGGTAATGCCAACCTGGACGTACGTGGGCTCCCCGCGGGGGGCGTCTTTCTTGGGCGGCACCACCTGGTAGAGCGGCCCGCCGCTGTCGCCCTGGCACGCCGAGCAGTCGCCCGCCCAGACGCCGGTGCACAGGCGTGCCGGGTGGTCGAGCGCCTCCCCGGGGGGGATTGGCCCGTCGCGGCCGTTCGGATAATTGCGCGGATCTTCCACGTCGCGCTGGTACGTCGCCGCCTCGGTGGGCGTCAGCGCCGGCTGGTCCACAAACAGCGCCCCGTCTGACGGAAAGCCCCCGTCGACGACGAGGCCAAAGCCCGCCACCCGCACCGCGTCGCCTTTGGCCGGCACGGCAGCGTCGGCATTGAGGACGAGCCGCGGCCACGGGATGGCGCCAATGGCCTCTGCGGGTGTGCCCTCTGGCGGTTGCACCGTCAAGACGGCCACGTCGTACAGTTCTGCTGGGGTGGAGTCGTACAGCGGGTGGTTGGCGGCGGTGATGACCGTCATGTTGATGCCCGTCGGCCCGTTTCGGGTGCCGCCAGGGGGGAACACCTGCACCCGGTCGCCCAGCGCTGCCCCGCAGTGGGCTGCGGTGATGACGTGGTGCGGCGCGTAAAAGCTGCCCGTGCAGTAGCTAAACCCACGGGGGCTGATCAGCTGGGCAAGGAGCGCCTTCTCAGAGGCCGTCGGCATGGGGCGGCCGCCTACGATGCGGGCCACGGGGGCGGCGGCACTGGCGGGGGGGATGGCCGCGCGCTCGGCCGCGTCCCTCCCGCCCCGTGCCAGCAGCAGCCGACTGGTAGGCGCGTCGCGGACGACGCGCCCCTTCCCCCGGGGGGACACGTCGAGCACGGGGCACGCACCAGGCTTGGGCTCCATCCCCACCCACACTACTGCGCCACGGCACTCGTCGGCGGAGGAGCCGGCGACAAGCGACACGCGCAACGAGACGGGTCCGGCCACCTCAATGGACCTGTACTGCACACGCGACGTGAACAACTCTTCTCCGGGGATTGTGATTCGCTTGTCGGCGGTCACGTTGGGCATCCGCAGGATCTCCATGTCCTTGCCGTCCCGCTCCACAGTGGCCTGGAGGGCCCACGACAGTTTTTCGGAGAGCCGATCCGTATAGACCACCAGCGACATGTCGCACGGGCACTGCACAGGCCCGAGGGTCACAACCCCCGAGCACGTGTCCACCATGTCGCGGGTGAAGCGGGTAGATACGCCCAGCCGGTCGGGAAGGGCGGCGGCGCGGACGCTCCAGCCGGCACCGCCCGCACGCTTGGCCGCCCTCCCTGCCGGCCCCGGCCCCGGCCCCGCCGCCGCCGCCGCCGTCGCCGACAACAGCAGAGGGCCCACCACCGCCAGGACCACGGCCGCCCCAGCCAGGCGGCGGCTGGTAGCCATGACGAGGGTAGCGGTCTGGTGGTTTGCCGCGAGCAGACCGTCCACACCGTGCGGTGGTGTGGGCGGGCAGCGACGGCGGTCTTGGCGGCCGTCGAGTGGGGGGTGGCTGGGGCGCGCGGGAGCACTGGCCGACTGCACACCGTCGCAGTTGTGCCGTCGGCGGCAGCCATATTGTAGCGGTCCGCCGCGCCCGCGGCGCCCCCAGCCCCCCCGCCCAGGCGCGCTCGCGCCAGAGGGGGGGGCGAGGGACCACACGCGTCTGACAGAGAGACTGGGGCGGCGCGCGCGGGGGGACTAGCTATGGGGGAAAGTGTACGCTACACAACCTACAGTCTCATTTAGTAGAGGATGGCGTCAGCCCCATGAAGTGAGTATGATGCGCTGGCGGAGAGTGTGAACCCAGCCGGGCTACTTGGGCTTCTACGGTCCTTGACGGTGCAGCGTGCCTGCCCCACCGGGCGGGCGCCCTCCCCCCGGCAGGGCCCGCACCCTCACCCTCGGCTCTCTCTCTGCTGCTGCCGCGGCCAGCCAGCGCACCCTGATGGGCGGCATGCAACGGGGCGGTGCAAGCCACCTCTTGGGGGGGGTGCGTTGGCGGCTGCAATGCAGGGGGATGGGCCGCGAGCGAGGCTTCGAGCGGGGGCGTAGGATGGACAGTACTGTACGAGTACTGTACATACGTATGCATACACCCCCTTGGCACGGCGCCGACGCCAGGAACGCATTGCGGCCCGCAACGCACCACCAGAGGCAGCTGTCTGAGCGGAGGCGAGGCACAGCAAGGAGGCCCGCCGCGTACCCGCCCCGCGCCGGGCGGATCACACGCCCCTCCGGGCCCGGGAGAGCCAGAGGCGGGGGGCCTCCGGCGGGGGGTCGCCACGGGGGCCCCTCGCCTCTTACTCTTTCACCAAGTGACCAATGATGGGGGACCGCTGCACAGCCGGCGAGCCCATCAATGGGGGCGACCAGGATGGATGGCTTGCCAGCTGGTGGGTTCTTGTCGCGCAGTTTTCCTCGTACATAGGTATGTACAGTATTTACACACATGCAGTATACGTATGTATGTGTTGGTGACGGTGCTGACGATTGGCCCTCTGGCAGTGGCAGGACCCGCCTCCTGGCGACTGCACCGCTCCGTCCCCCACCCCCTCACCGCCTTGCCGGCGTCTGTGCCGGCGCAACCGAGCAAACGCGCGCTCGTGCCCAGCCACCGCCTCCCTCCCGCAGGCATGTCCGAAGCAGGCGGCCAATAGGAGGGGGACGGGGGGGGGGGGGGGGGGGGGGGGGGGGGGTGGGGAGGGGCGTCGTCGCGTGGCCGACGGCTTGGCGGCCGGGAACGGTCAGGTGTGTCGGCCACTGCGGCTACGGGGGGCGGGTGCTGTCCCCACCGCCGCGGTCGTCGCAGCTCCCCCCCCCTCCCTCTCCTCCTCTCACCCGCCCTGCGTCGTCGGCCCTTCCGTCCCATGACTCCCCTCCCGCCGCCGACCAGTGGCGGACGCCGCACCCCCATACGCGCGGTGGCGTCCCCGTCGGCGGCGGGCTCATCCTGCTACTGGCAGCAGCAGCAGCCCAATCAAGGGCGCCGCGCCGACGTGGCCAAAAAAAAAAAAAGAGAGAAAATAACATAGAGCTACGTACCTACCTACCGGCCGGCCGCCCCCCGCCGGTCGCTCAAGAGCGACACGCACCGCACGGGCGCTCTCCAGAAGGGCGCTCGCCAGAGAGCGGCAGCAGGTGAATGGGGAAGAGGGGACGAGACGGGGCGCGCATGACGAGGACGTGGTGCATGCACTCCCCCATTGCGGGCGAGCACAGGCCGACCTCGTCATGGGCGGGCGGCCAGCCCCCCTTAACCCACAACCCCATAGACCGGCCGAGCGCGCGCCGTCGGCGGGGGGGTGGGCGGCGGGCCGCGGCGGCTGGGCGGCGGGCCGCGGCGACGGCGACGGAGGCAGGCAACGGCGGCGGCGGGTTGTCGACCGCGCGCCACGGGGCTGTCGTGGTGGCAGCCGGCAGTGGCCTTGGCGGCGGCGACGGCCGCCGCGGCGTCGGCGGGTGGCGATACCGTATGATACCGAGCGGCGGCCGCAGCCGCAAGGCGTACGGTGGCGTCCGGCACGGGTGGCGGACGCGGCCACAGCCGGCCGCGTCCCGTCTCCCGGCAGGCCCCGGTCGGGGTGGCCACCGCGCCGCCCCCGCCGCACCGCGCGCCAGTTGCAGCGTAATGAGGGGGGAGGGCGGCCGCGCCCATTCGCGTCCCCCCCCCCCCTCAGCCTCGTCCGCCCTCTGCCCTCTGCCCTTCCCCCCACTCCCCTCCTGCGCCACCGACAGCCGCGGACGCTGCTAGGCAAAGGGGTGGAGGAAGGGGGATGGGAGGCGCCGGCCGCTGGGCTGCTTTGGCCGCCCGCGCCCCTCCCCGCCGCGGCTGCGCAGGCAGTAGAGGAAACGCGGCGGCGGGCGCCGCCGCCGCTAACCATGGCGGCTCCGCCCCCGTTTTCACATCCACCCCCGCCGTCCAGGCGCTCGCAGCGGGTGGGGTGCGCGCGCGGCTGCTCCGGCAGGGGGCCCCCAGCAAACCCCTCCCCGCCGCCCCCACCCACCAGACCGAGGGAGGAAAAGGAGGGGGGTGCGCTGCGACGCGCTGGGCTGTGCTCCCCCCCCCCGCCCTTGAGGTGTTCGTGAGGTGTGTTCGCGGGGGTGCTGCCGCTACCGCCGCCGCGGCCGCCGCCGCTGCCGCCACTGCCCCCCGCACGCCCAGCAGGCGAAAAGGGAGCCACCGGCCTGTGTGCGCGCACGCCAGCAGCAGCGGGCGTGGAGAGGGAAGGGGGCAAATGGAGGACGGGGCAACGGGACACGAGGGGCGCCCACGAGGTGTACCATGGAAAAGGATGGTGTATACCCCCTCACCCTCCACCACCCGCCATGGCGTCGCCGCCCGTGGCGAGCGCGGCGGGATGGGGTTTTTGGAAGGGGGGGAGAGGACGGCGTTCCGCCGCGCCACCCGCGCGGGGGTTGAGGCGGGCGGGGCGCGGCGGCCAGGCGCCCCCTGGGCGGCGATCAAGGGGGCGAGCCGCCAGTGTGGCGGGGCCCGGACTGCCAGCGAGCAGCGACGGTGGGGCAGCAACCACGGCGGCGGTGGCGGCAACTGCGGCGGCAGCAGCGGCGGCGGTGGCGGCGGTGGCGGCGGTGGTGGTGGTGGTGGCGGCGGCCGCGCGGCGGCGGCGGCGACGGCGGCGGTGGCAGCGGCGACGGCGGCGGCTGCGGCGGCAGTACATCCATACAAACCTGTGTACCGCCACCGAAGTGACTCGGTGGGGGGGGGGGGCCCTCGAGAGGGCGGGAGCCGCCGCGGCCAACGACGCCCTCGTGCCACGTTTCATCTGCGCGACGGGAGCGGGCGCTACGCCAGTCGGCCCCCCCCACCCGAATCAATCCCGCCAGTGAAATGGGCGGAGGGGCGCAGCGTGCGGGGCCCCGTCCCTCCCTCCAAGTATGTATCCCACGCGGCTCTGCTCGCCCCCACCCACCCCCCCCCCCCCCCCCCCAGCCTTTGGATTCACCCGCAGTGGGCCGCGCGGCCGGCGCGGGCGTGACGATGCGCCGGGGGCGTGCGCGGGACCCCACGGCCCGCCGCGATCCCGCGGTCGTGGCCCCGCCGCCAGCAGCGGGCGTTTGGGGTTGGCTCGTCATCTCCCACGCGCAATCAGCCAGTAGTGGGCCCACCACCCCCATGGGGTGGGCGGGGGGGGGGTGATTCCCACTGGCCTCTATGTATCTAAATATTCATCCTATGGACCATCCAGGGAGGGGGCGCGGGCCCTCGCGAGGCGGTCGAGGGCGACCCTTCGACGAATGAATATTGATCCATTCCCTTTTCTATACCCCACACACGTTATTCTTTCGTGCAGATCGGACGTCACGCAAATGCGCAGTCGTTGGGTTGACCTTACAGCGGCACCCCGCCTGAGAGAAGGATACATACGCGCTGATACATACATACTGTATACCCAGGGATACCACCCCCTACTCACGCCCAGTTAAGAGGGCCTGTTTGCGGTCATCTGGCTTTGTGCCCCCGTGAAGCAGAGTGAAGCACAGACGAAAGAGACAAGAAAAAATGTGCATAAAAAAGAGGAGCTCATAGCGCATCTTATGGTAGTTGAAACGGGTATTTCTTTTCAGTCAGCCGGGCCTCAGGTGCCCTGTTTGTGTCTCTCTTGCGCGGCCTTGCTCGTTCTCTCTGGGTGTTCCCGAGGTTATTTCAGCCAATGAGATGTGTGTATTTTTTCACCCAGAAGACCGCTCTTATTGTGCGTCCCGCAAAAAGTGGACGTGCACGGGTCGTGCAGTGTGGGTTTGATTGGTCCAGTGGCCGATATTTGACATGATCACGACACGAGCACGTCCACTTTTTACGGGACGCACTAAAACGGGGCGTGTACTGGGGAGCATTCATGGGGGGGGGGGGGTGTGGCCCGGCGGGCGCGGGGGGGGGGGGGGCGGGGGAGGGCGTCGCGTTCCCCGCCGGCCGCGCCCCGCTCTCCCCCCCCCCCCCCGCCGGTCGTGTGCGCGTCTCGGCCGCCGCGCCGCAACCGCCACACCCCCCCACGCCCCCCCCCCCCCCCGCCACCGCCTCCCCTTCCCCCCCCCCCCCCCCCCCCCCCCGCCTCCCCCGCGTCCCTGCCCAGGTCTGTCCGTCACCCGACCTTTGCACCCACACACTGCACTGCAGGAAGAGGGGGCGGCGGGGGGGGGGGGAGGGGGGGGTCGAGGGCAGAGGCGGGGAGGCCGCCGCTGCCGCCACCGCCGCCGCCGCCCGCCGCCGCCCTGCCGCGGCCGACGAAGCGCCGCGCGCATTGCCACGTTGGCGGGTGGGCGGGCGGGACACGACCCCCCCCCCCCCCCCCCCCCCCACCTCCCTCCCTCCCTCGCTCCCCCTCCCCCCTTCCCTCCCTCCCCCCCCCCACGCCCACCCCCACGCCACGCCGCACCCCCCCTCTGCAAAGCGCCGGCGGTCGCGTTGGGGTTGGCAGACGCCCCGTCTCCTCCCCCCCCCCCGCCCCCGCAGTCCCCTGTGCGACCGACCCCCCCCCCCCCGACGGCGGCGGCCACACGCGCCGGCGCCGACACCCCCACCGCCGGCCGCGCGCGTCGCTGCGGCGCGGTGCCGTGCACGCGGGCGGGCGGGCGGGCGGGGGGGTGGGGGTGTGGCCGGGCAGGCGGGCGGGTGGGTGGGCGGGCGGGTGGGTGGGCGGGTGGTCGGGTGGGCGGGTGGGTGGGCCGGCCCAGCCGCCGTCTGTGTCCACTGTCACCCCCATTCCCCCCTCCCTCCCCCTCCCCTCCCCTCCCCTCCCCTCCCCTCTACCCTATCCGTACACGCCCCACCGACGAGCCCTCCCGTCTCGCACGCACGGCATCCCCCCCCCCCCCCTCCCTTTCGACTCCTCCTCCACTTCCCGCCCTCCCCCCCCCCCCCCCCCCCCCCTCCCCCCGCCCCCCTTCCCCTGTCGACGCTGCGCGGCGATGAGCGGCGACGCCGGGTGGTAGTTAGCCCCTTGGCGTCATGCGTACGGCCGCGGGGCCCGCGGCGGGCGCCCCTGCTGCGTCTGCTGCCACTGCCGCCGCGGTGACCACCGCCGCCGCTGCGGCTGCTGCAGCGGCCACCACCACCACTACCTCCTCCTCCACCATCGGCCGCCGCCGGTCTGGCCCGCCGTCGGCAGCGGTGGCGGCGGTCCCATCGGGGGGTGGCGGGGGAAGCCGGGGGGGGGGAGGAGGCCGCCGCGGAGGGCTCACGGGTGGTGGTGATGGGGGTGGGGGTGGCAGTGGCGGCGGCGGCGGCGGCGGCGGCGGCGGCGGCGGCGGTAGCGCGGCAACGACGGCATCGGCGGCGGCAGCGGGAGGGGCAGCGCCACCAGCGGCGGTGGCGCCACCACCACCATCGCCCAGGGGGGGGGGGGGGGGGGGGGGGGCGCCCCGCGGCGAGCGCCCGCGCCGGCAGTCGCCCCGGAACCGTGGCGGCCGCGACGCGGTGACCGCGCTGGGCCTGTCTGGCGGGACGGCCGCAGACGGGGGGGGCGGCGGCAGGTGGGCTGGTGGTGGGAGGGGCGGCGCCGCGGGGGGGGGGGGGGGGGAGGCGCCAGCCCGTCGGGGACGCGGACACCCCCCACCGCGGCGGCAACGACGCCGCCGGCAGCCGCGGCGGCGGCGGTGGCGACGGCGGCGGCTGGTCCAGCCGCCGCCACTGCCGCCACCGCCGCCGCCGCCGCCGCCGTCAGGCTGACGGCGGCGGCGGCGGCGGGGGGCATGCCCCTCCGGCGGGTGGGGATCCTGCTCAAGCGGGCGGGCCCCGTCAAGCGGTGGCGCCAGCGGCTGGTCGCCCTCGACGCGGGCGTCCTCGACTATTACCGCCACGTGGGCGGGCGCGCCGCCGAGGCGATGCGGGAACACCAGACGACCGCCACCGCCGCCACCGCCGCCGCCGCCGCCGCCGCCGCCGCTGCCGCCGCTGCGACCACTGCCGCGGCGGGAGGTGGGGGGCTGGGGGGGGGGGGTGCCAGGCGACCCGGCGCACCGCCGCCGCCGTTGCCACGGCGGGAGGGGGGCGGCGGCGGCGGCAATGGGTACGAAGACGCCTGGGCAGCCGCCCCCGACGGGGATACGGATACGGACTTGGAGGTGGACACGCCGCCCCCAGAGGGTGGTGGTGGGGACGCCCGCCCCGCCCGGGGGGGGCCCATGTCCCTCCGCCGCGTCGGGCGGAATGTGAGCCACCACCTGGGCATCAAGGGCGGGGGCGGCGGCGGGGGCGGCGGCGGCGGCGGCGGCACCACCGCTGACTTCCTCCGGTCCGCGTCTGTGTCGCGGAGCTCCCCCGACCTGGTTGCGTCCGAGGCCGCCGCCGCGGCGGCGGCGGCATTGGCCGCGGCGCTGCCAGCGTCGGGGCGGTCCGACGATGGGCTCCGCCTGTCCCACGTGCCGCCTCCGCGGCGACTGCCGTTCAGCGCCACCGACGCGGACGCAGACGCCCGCGGCCGGCGGCCCGACGGGGCGGCGACGGTGGCAGCGGATGGGGAGGCTGGCCGCCCCCGCGCGGCCGCCGCCAACCCGCTTGGTAAGGGCGGCGGCGGCGGCGGCGGTAGTGGCGCCCCCCCTCCCCCCGCCGCCACCGTCACGGCCGCCGAAGGCGCGCCCCGCCCCCGGCGGGGCCGCTGGCGGCACGCGCCCCGCGCCAACGAGCACCGCGGGCGGATCAACCTGCACGGCGCGGCGGTGGTGGCGGACCCCGCCGACGCGCACCGGTTTGCGGTGGACACGGGCGAGTCGGTCTACCACTTTAAGGCCGCCTCCCGCGCCGAGCGGGACAGCTGGGTGGGGGACCTGTGCCGCTCCCAGGCGGCGCTCGCGTCGGTGATTGCGCGCGCCTCCCGGCGCGGGGGGGGGCGGGAAGCGACCGCGGCGGCCGCCGCCGCCGTGGCCGCGGCCGCCGTGGCGGCACCGGCGGTGCCACAGCCGCCGGCCTTGGCGGCAGCGGTGGCGGCGGCGGCGGCGGGGGGGGCGGGCGCGGGGGCGGGGGCGGGCGCCCGCGCGCCGCCGTCGCCCACGAGCGCGCGGCGGCCACCGCTGGTGCCCGACGGGGGGGCGTGGCCGACCAGCGGCGGCTCCTCCCCCTACGCCAATGGCCGTGGCGGTGCGGGCAGTGCCGCCGCGCCGTTGGCGTCGCTGACCGGCCGCGCCGGGGAGGTGGCGGCGGGTGGGGCGGGCCCGACGGGGCGGTCTGCGTCGCCCCGCCGAGCGCTCATGGGCGACGGTGGCAGCGGGCGCGGGCGCCCGGCTGTGACCGCCGCCGCGGCGGCCCCCGCCTTGGGCAGCGACGGCGACGGTGTGGTGGGGGGCGGCGGCGGTGGCAGCGGCGGCGGTGACCTCCCCGCCTCTTCCAGCTCCATCGGCAGCGTCCTTGCGCACCCGCCCGCGCTCGTACGGTCGCCCCTGCTGGCAACCGCCGAGGACGATGGGATTGCAGAGGCGGTGGCCGCCCGGGAGGCCCTCCTCGCCGAGTTGACCCGCGTCCAGACGGCGCTTGCACCACACGCGCAGGCCGCCGGGGAGGGGGAGGGGGGCGCCGACCGCCCGTCGTCTGGGCTGCCCCCGTTGATCGACCGCCTGTACGCGGCCTTTCCGTATGCGCCCGCGGACGGGGTGGGTGGCCCCATAGGGGGCGGCGACGGCGGCGGCGGTGGCGGCGCGGCTGACGGCGGTGGGATGAATGGCGGTGGCGGCACTGGCGCGGCCTCTGCCGCGGACCGCGACGCCCACGTGGCGCGGGAGCTGCAAGACCTCCTCAGCTTGTGTACGCACATTGTGCGCACCGGGGAGCACCTCTTTGAGCGCACCATTGGCGCCCGGCGGGTGGCGAGCAACGCCGACGCCCACTTCCTCCGCACCCAGCAGCATGCCAAGGCCACCAGCGGCCTCGCGGGTGGTGCGGCTGGCGGCGGCGGCAGCGGCGGTGGCAGCAGCATGGGTGGGGGGGAGGGCGGCGGCGGCGGCGGCGGCGGTGGCGGCAGCAGCAGCGTTGGCGGCAGCGTCGGGGGCATTGAGAGCGACGGCGTGGCCGACGCGGACTTTCAAGGCCTGTCGGGCAGCGACGACAGCGACGATGGCGACGCGTTTTACGACGCCCTCGACACGTCTGACGCGTCCCCGGCGAGCGTCTACCCGCACGCCGGGCGGGGGGCGGAGTCCCTGGGGGGGGATGCGAAGGCGGCGGTGGCGCTGCTGCCGCTGTCGACGGCCGCGGCCGGCGCTGTCGTGGGGGGTGGCCTGACGCGGGTGGCGTCGGGCGCGTCGGCGGCGGGCGCCGCCACGGCGGCTGTGGTGACCGCAGCCGGGGTGGTCACGCCCGCCGCGGCGGGGCCGCAGACGGTGGCGGGTGGTGGCCCACCCGCGGTGGCGCTTGCCGCCGTGGCGGCTGGGCCGGAAGCCGATATGCTCTACCCCGTCCCGTGGCGGCGGTCGCTCCCCGCGCGGGAGCCGGCGGCCAAGCCGTCCATCTGGTCGGTGCTCAAGGGCTCTGTCGGCAAGGACCTGTCCAAAATCTCCCTCCCCGTCGTCTTTAACGAGCCCCTCTCCCTCCTCCAGCGCCTCGCCGAGGACCTCCAGTACCGGCAGCTGCTGGACGCGGCGGCGGTGGAGCCCGACCCGCTCCGTCGTCTGCTGCTCGTCACTGTTATGGCGTGCTCCATGTACTCGTCCACCCACGACCGGCTGGCCAAGCCGTTCAACCCGCTGCTGGGGGAGACGTTTGAGCTCTTCCTCCCTGGCGGGGCGGGCGGCGTGCCCCCCGGGGGCGGCTGGACGGCCGCCGCCGCCGCCGCCGCCGCCGGCGACGCGGCGGACCGGCTGGACCCGCGGCTGTCGGCGCCGTCGGCCAACCCCGTGCGCTTCCTCGCCGAGCAGGTGTCCCACCACCCCCCCGTGTCGGCCTGCTACGCCGACGGGGGCCCCCCCGCGTCGCCGTGGCTCTACTACCGGTCGACGGCGGTGCTCAACAAGTTTTGGGGCAAGAGCCTGGAGATCATCCCGACGGGCATCACTCACGTGGAGCTCCCCGCGGTGGGCGACCACTACGCGTGGCAGCCCGTGACGACGTGCGTGCACAACATTGTGGTGGGCCGCATGTGGCTGGACAATTACGGGGAGCTGGTCATCACCGAGCGGTCGTCGGGGGCGGTGGCGCGGGTCAAGCTGGCCAAGACGGGCTGGATGGCCGACGCGCGGTCCCTCGGCGCCCTCTCGGGCACGGTCTTTGACGCGGCGGGCACGCCGCGCCACCGGCTGGCCGGCCACTGGACGCGGTCCATCTGGGAGGTCCTCCCCGGCGGCCGCCGGCGCACCCTCTGGCGCGCCGCCCCGCGGGTCGATGCGGCCGCCGCCGCCGGCTACGCCCTCACCCCCTTTTCGCTCATGCTCAACGCGCCCCTCCCCCCCGGCGCGCCGTGTGCGCCCACCGACACGCGGTGGCGGGGGGACCAGCGGGCGCTGGAGGAGGGGGCGCTGGCGGCGGCGGCGGCGGCCAAGGGCGCCCTCGAGGACCGCCAGCGCGCCGCCCGCCGCGCCCGCGCCGCCGCCGCCGCTGCCGCTGCCGCTGCCGCCGCCGCCCCCGCCGCCACCACCGCCCCCGCCGCCGCTGCGGCCGACAGCGGGTGGGCGCCCCGCTGGTTTGCCCGCGGCCCCGACCGTGCGGCGGACCCGGCGGGGGACTGGCGGTTTACGGGCGACTTTTTCCGCGCCCGCCGGGCGGGCGACTGGGCGGGGTGCGCGGACATTTACTCGCTGCCGCCGCCGGGGGGGGGGGGGGGGGGACGGCGGACCCCCGGGGGGGGGATCCCGCCGCGGCCTGTCGTCGGCGTCGGCGGCGAGCAGCAGCAGCAGCGCGGGGCTGTGAGGGGGGTTGGGGGGGGGGGGAAGGGAAGCCGGGGGGGTGAGGGGGGCGTGTGCGGGGGGGGGGGGGGGGGTGTTAAGGGGCGGTGGTGGGTGGGAGGCGGCAGACTGCGTAGGGCTTGGCGCGGCGGCGCGTCGGTGCTTCGAGCAGGTTTGCTGCGCTGTGGCTGGCGTTGCTTGGCTGGGGGGGCAGCGTTTGGCTGGCCTGGGCTCCCCTGCCCGTGGGCTCCTCTGCGTCTCCAAGGAGGGGGGGCCGCACCGACGCGGTCGGCGCCGGTTCTCTTTCCTGCGCCCCTGCCCCTTTTCTTTTTCTTCCGTGTCCACCCCCGCCGGCAGGGTCCTCCCCCTGCGCCACCCCCCCCTTGGCCGCCCTCTGCCGCCCTCCTCCTGCTCTTCTGTCCGCCCCGTCTCCGCCCACGCCACGCCCCTTGCGTCCCATTTTCCTCCACTGGAGCCCCTCTGCAGCCACCCCCTCGTCCCCAGTCCGTCCTTGCCCTTCCACCCCTGGACCTGCCCCATTGTTTTGGCCCGTCCCCTGTCCCACCCCCTTCTTCATGACCATCCTCCCCCCCCCCGCCCCCATCGTCCCGCCTCCCACCTTGGCTCCCCAGCGTGCCGCCTCACAGCTCGGCCGGCGGCGTCTCAACGGCGCCCACCCGCGACACGGGGCTGCCACCCCCGCCCCCACCGCCGGCGCCACCGCCGCCCGCCCCCGCCGCGCCGCCCCCCCCCGTCGGGTGGCCCATCAAAAAGACGCCCCCGGGGCTCTGCACGCTGATAAACTCAGTGTTGGGCATCGCGTCCCCAAACGGCGACGGCCCGTGCCGCGCCGGCCGGTGGCGGCGGACGTGGAAGCGGGGGCCCCCGCCCCCGCCGCCGGCGCCGCCGTTGCCCCCGGCACCGCCGTTGCCCCCGGCACCGCCGTTGCCCCCGGCACCGCCGGCGCCCCCGGCGCCCCCGGCGCCGCCCGGCCCGCCGCCGCCCATGGGCGCTTCGAGCGCCTCGGGGATCTCCACCGCCTGGCTCTCACTCCCAACGGGGGGCGCGGGGGGGGGGGGCCGCCCCCCGACGGGGGGGGGGGGCGCTGCGCCGCCGCGCTGCCGCCGCCGCCGCCGCCAGAGGGCGCCGGTGCCCCCGGCGGCGGCCCGTTGCCAGCGCCCGCGGGCGGCGGCGGGGGCCTCTGCTGGGGCGGCGGCGGCGGCGGCGGCGCCCCCTGTTGGGGTGGCGGTGGCCCCTGCTGCTGCTGCTGCTGCTGCTGCTGCTGCTGCTGCTGCTGCGGCGGCGGCGGCGGCGGCGGCGGCGGCGGTCCTTGCTGCTGCTGCGGCGGCTCTTGCTGCTGCTGCTGCGGCGGCTTTTGCTGCTGCTGCTGCTGCTGCTGTTGCTGCTGCTGCTGCTGCTGCTGCTGCTGCTGCTGCTGCTGCTGCTGCTGCTGCTGCTGCTGCTGCTGCTGCTGCTGCTGCTGCTGCTGCTGCTGCTGCTGCTGCTGCTGCTTGGGCGGTGTCGCGGCCGCGGGGCCACCACCCCCCCCCCCCCCACCCCCGCCGCCCTTCCCAAACGTCTGGGTCCCCCAGTACGCCCCCGCCCCGTCCACGTGGATGCCCACCACCATCACCGTGTCCCCGGCGGCGCGGAGCATGTTGGCCCGGTGGCCCGGGCTGTTCTTCCACTGCGTAAACACTGCCTGCCCCACCGCCTCCCCCGTCGCAATCCCAGACGACCCCATCGCCACGTTCTCCGCCATCACCGACACCCCCGACGAGAGCGTCGGCAGGGACCCAATCGGCTGGTGGAAGATGCTCCCCCGCCGGGCCATCACCGCCGAGTGCGCCCGCGCGTTGGCCATCATCGCCCCGTCGGCGGCGAGGGCGGGCAGCCCCGACGCCGCCCGGAAGCTATTGGTCGCCGCCATCGCCGCGCACTCGGCGGGGGTGCACCCACCCCCGCCACCGCCACCGCCGCCGCCGCCCGCCTGACGGGCGGTGGGGGGGGGGAGCAGCCGGTGGGGGCTGCCGCCAAGGGCGGCGGCGGCGGTCGCCGCGGCGGCCGCAACCGCCACCGCCGTCGCGCCCAGCGCGAGGGGAAAGAGCAACGCCCACGGAGGGGGGAGCTTGTACGGCCGCCCCATGGTGAGCGGCCGGGAAGGGTTCGAAGCGCTGGGGGGGTGAGGGGGGGGTGGGCAGCCGCACGGGCAGGAGAGGCGGTGAAAAATGACAAACAGGGACGAGGGGGGGGTGTCGTCGTCGTCGTCGTCGTCGTCGTCGTCGTCGGCAGAGGCGGCGACGACCGCGGGTGTGACCGGCTGTGGTGGTGAGCACGAGTGCCTCGGTCACCCAAAGAGGGAACCAAGGAGGGGAGGAGGGCAAGGCACTTCTCCCTGCAGACAGGGCAGTTGTGTTTTTCGTTCGGGGGTGTTCTTCGCCGCTCCACTGTGCAGGGTCTCTCCGCCGCGGCTTGGGGGAATAGCGGCAGCCCCAGGGGGGCGGCAGCCCAGGCCAGCAGTCCGTCCCGCGACCCCTTTGCTCGTGGGGGAGGCCGCTCTCCCCGGCGACGTGCCCACTGCCAGCGCGTACCACGAGCGGCACAGAGGCACAGGCCCGTCCGAACCGCACGGCAGCCACCGCCACGTTGGGACAGCACCGGGAGGGTCGGGGCGGGCGGACAGAGAGAGGGGTTTGCCTGGAGGCCCTATGTCCGTTGGGGGTGACCCACCGTATTTCGTGGTCTATGGACGGGGCTCCCCGTCAGAGACGCGCCCCCGCCGACCCACCTCGCCTAACTGATGGTCAGCTGAAAGGACAAGGGGGGCACGCCCGCCGCTGGTCCCGACGATCAACCTGCGCAAGTTCTTTGGATGCTGCTGTGGTTGCGGGACACCGACGGTGGTCGTCGGAGACCGTGCCCGGGTGCGCACTCCACCAAGACGGTCCTCATGAAGAGTGGCGGTGCGTGGCCACCCACTCATCTGGCCCGTACATACGGCACGCGGGCGGGCACGCCGGCCGCCGCTACCGCCACGTCATTGGCCTGGCCTGGAGGACGCCGACGACGCCTCACGCCCGTTCGGCGCCGCCAGTGATCCGAATCGACGCGTGCAACTCCCGACAGTGGAATGGGGCATCGTCTGCACTCCCTGTCGCGCAAATCCTCCAGTGGGAGGCTTAACGCATGCCTGAATTTAACAGACTCGCAAGGACAGTGGCTGTAATTGTGAGTCCAGCCAGCATCGTTGTGGGCCGCAAGGCCGGCGGGTCGGCGGTGCGGGTCTCGAGCGGCGCCAACGTGCTTTCCTGGGGGGTGCCTTTTTCTTCCCCACTGTCCAGTGTGTGGCTTGTCTGCTTCTGGGATGGCTGGGCCGGGAGCCAGCCGGCCACACCAGCACAATCGCGCGCGGGGGCCAGACTCCGTCCGTGCGCGCGGCCCGAGAGTGGAGAGAGCCAGCTGGCGGCGCTCCCCGCCTGCGCAGTGTCCTTTCAAGGACGGGCGGGGGAGGTGAGACCAAGTCCCGTGGCTCTGGCCCCGTGCTGGAGGCGCCTGCTGCGCCACGCGCGGCCCAATCGGCGCCGCCTGGCAACCAGATCCGGCAGTGTGCCACCGTGGGTACCGGCCCCGCAGGGGGGTTACTTCGGTCTTCCCCCCACCCCCCCCCCCTTCCAGGGCCCCTCACGCGTCGGCGGACGAGCTGTCTCCCTCCTCTCCCCGGCTGCTGTTGCGGGTGTAGGAAGAAGCTGGTCCGGGCGGGTGAGGGGGGGGGCGTGCCCTCCCCTCCCGCGCCGCCCAAAATACGCCACGGGGGGACACAGCGTTTCAAGGGAAAGCACGTCACCACAACGGGCCTTCCCCCCCAACCCCCACCACGGCCCTACAGTAGTGCCGTGTGGCCTCTTGGCTGCGGGCTCCCATCGGTGGGGGGCACACGCGCGGGGGGCAGGGGAGGGGGAGGGGGCGGGTCGCGGCCGATCATGCTGCGCCAGCGACGACGGGTCCCCCATCCACACGAGGCGGCAACGCAGGCATCCTGTCCTTGGGTGAGGTGGGAAGTGGGGAGGGGTGCGGCGGCGTTGGCGCCCACGGGCTCCCGGCAGTTTGCCGCCGCGCCTTTGCCTGCGAGCCGATCCGGCAGAGGCCGCCACTCCGGCGGCGCGGGCACACCGGCAGGACGGCTGGCCCCACCCACGCGCGCCCCTGTGCCTCTCCCGCATCCACCTCTCGGCCGCCCCCCACGCCCTCCTCCCCCCCCCCTTCACCGG
The DNA here is from genome assembly GCA_009829735.1 of Pyropia yezoensis. Lineage (NCBI taxonomy): Eukaryota > Rhodophyta > Bangiophyceae > Bangiales > Bangiaceae > Pyropia > Pyropia yezoensis. Next base: position 13,820,960 of record CM020620.1, read on the forward strand.
TTTGCTGCCTCCAACGAAAACGGGTTGGTGGCGCGGGCGCACGGGGGGTCGCCGACACGGCTCGCCCCCGGCATCCCATCCACGGCTCGCCGACAGAGCCCCCCACCTCCCTCTGCCGCCTCGCACGGCGGGTGGGAGGCGTCGACGCTCTCGCTCCTCTCTGACCTCCTCCTCCCTGCTCCCCTGACACGACGCCGACGGCAGACCCGTGCGGGCGCGCTCGGGCCGGCCTGCGGCCCCGTCACGGCCGCCAGCCGAGGCGGCCCCCTCACGGCCCCGGGCGGGCGCACCAGCCTCCGCCGGCTGACGTTGCCGTCCGCTCCACGTACGGTCTGCCGGTGGCGCCTGTGGCAGCCGCGTCCCAAGACGGCGGACCTTCCCCCCCCCCCTCGCCGCCACAACCACACCCACCAACGCGGCCTGGCTTGACCCCACTCCCCCCACGGGAGCCGACCGAGCTCGCCCAAACGCCCCGCAACGACGGCGCCGATTTTGGTGTCCCCGTGGGCGCCTCCCACTGGAGGTTGTCCCTGCGTCAACTGTCACGATCACTCGTCAGTACAGCGGGTCCCCAGTAACGACTACGTAACGGGGACGGCTGGCGGCGGTGCGTGGGGGTGCAGTCGACCAGCGGGCGGGGGTGGGGGCGCTGGGAGAAAGGGTGGCCGCGCCACGACCAGGGCTCCGAATCGAGGACAACACTCGCCCCCTGCCCGAGGCCCTCTTGCTGGGGATTGGGCCGTGCCGGGTGGAGCCCCGGCTGCGGGGCGGCTCCCCCACCCGCCCCCGTCTACGACTGCCGTTGCTGTGCCTGACGCCAGAGGCACGTGGGGGACCCCGCCCGTCGCCGACGCTGGGACGGGCGGCTGGGCACGCCTCGCCCCGCTCTCCCCCGCCTACGTGGGGGGCGCGCTGACGAGGACCCACAGCCCCGGGCGGGGCGAACGGACATCCAATTACCTCTGCCAGCTTGTGCGAAGGCGAGCCGCGGGGAGCCGGAGGTGGTCCCCGTGGTGCGCCTCCTTTTCTGACCCTTGACCGAGGTGGAGCGAACTGTGTTTTTTTGAACGGTGCCTGTCGGCCACCCCCGTGTTGCCTTTTGACAGTGAGAGAGGTCCGCTGTCGGGCGGCGGCGTGTCTATTTTTCTTCCACCCCCGCCCGGTGGCCCCGCCCGGTGGCCCCTGGCTTTGACAGAGCCGGGCTGCACCCAGGGGGGTGTGCCGGGGGAGCCTCGGTTCCGTGGTTGGTGTCGGGCGGGCCGCCCCACCGAGCGCGACGCGGGCCACCGCGTCCCAGCACAGGGGGCCCCCCGTGTCGTCGCGGAGGCGCCCTCGACGGCGCGCACGGTCGCTGCAGCAGCACGGCCCGGCGACAGCCCCGCCCAGCGGGTGACCTGGTTGGTTTTTCCCTCCCCTCCTCTGGGGGTGTGGTCTTGGTGCTGGCTGGTGTCCGGCCTTTGTTGGTGTCTCCATCCAGCCTATGCTACACGCCGGTGTGGGGGGCTCTTGTCCGGCTTTTTGCTTGGTCGTGTGGCCGTGGCGGCGGTATTTTTGAGCGGCACCGCCGGGCCTCGCGGGTGTTTGGCGGAGTGTGTCGGAGAGGGGGGGGGGCGGGTGGGTGGGCACAGTCGTCGTGTCGTGGCTGCTGCCCCTGTGGGGACCAACCTGCTTTTTGGTTGGGGGAGGTGGCCGAGGCCCCATCGACCGCCTTGCTGCATTTTTTGGTGGTGTCCTCGTGTCGACTTCCCCCACCACCCAACCACCACCACACCCTGCCGCCCAGACTCGTCTGTGGTCTGACGGGTACCGCCTGCCCCCCCGCCGCCCCCGCTGTGAGGGCCTTTCGACGTAGCACGGCCTCGGCGGGCGGGGGAGGGCCACTCGCGCCCACCTGGCTCGCCCCGCATCGGCGGCTGTGGTTGGTCGGGGGGCGTGGCCTCTGCGCACAGACCCATTTGGAGAAGAGGGTGCTGTGGGAGGGGGGGGGGTGGGAGGGCGACCCCCTGACGCTGCCGCCACTGATTGCACGGTGGGGGGGGGGGGGGGGGGGGGGGGGGGTGGGGTCGCCGTGCTCGCCAGCCCTCCGTTGGGTCCCACACGATTGGTGTGCCGGGTGGTGGTTGGTGGCCGAGGGGGAGGGGGAACCCCGCTGCTGGCTGCTGCCGCCGTCGGCTGCCATCCCGGGCACACGCCGAGAGGGGCACCCCCCCCCACCACCACCTGCCCCGGGGGCCCCCCCTCCTCTCTCTCTTCTACCAGGGGGCGCCGCCTGCGCGCGTGCCCGTGTCCCGCTGTCGCCGGCTTCCTTCCGAATTGACGGGGAGTGGGAAGGGGAACGGGACGGAGCCCCCACGTTGCGTTGGGGTGGGGGGGGGGGGCGCGTGGCTGACGACTGCCCCGGCCGAGCGGGCGGCGCTGCTGGGGCGGCGGGCGCCCACCTGCGAAGGCGGGTCGGTCGGTCCATACGCCACCGCGTCCCAGCGGGCGCGCCCCCCATTTTCTTGCCCCCCCCTGCCAACAACACTACCACCCCGTCTGTGTCGTGGCGGTGTGTGTGTTTTTTCTGGGCGGGGGGGGGAGCGCGGGTCGGTCTGTCGTGTCGTTGAGGACTGTCGGCATCCAGGCAGCTCGGGACGGGGGCGGGAGCGCGTCTTCACACCCAGTGTATCCATCCAGCCTGCGCCTCGTGGCGGTGCGGCTTGCGTGGTGTGGGCAGGGGGGTGGGCGGGGGGGTGGGGGTTCGCAGGTGCATCCATCCGCGTGTGCGTTGGAGGCCGGGCTTTTGCTGGAGCAGGCCGCGCCCCCCGCCGTCTGCCAGGGGGCGCCCGCGTGCCACCCGCGCCTGCAGGGCGAGAGGAAGGGGGGGGGCGTGGTAAGGCGGGAGGGTGAGGGGAGCGCTGCCGCCGCCGCATTCGCTGTCGTCGCTGACGCCGCGCTTCGGCTGTGTCTTCCCACCCCCACACCGGTGCACCCGTGTGCACACGGGTGGAGGTGTTGCAGCCGGGGTGCCAGCGCGCGGGGGTGTTTGCGTGTGTGTTCGTGTGTGCGTTGGTTCTCTCTGTGGGGGTGGGTGTGTCGCTCCCCGGCTCTTGGTTTTGGAGACGGGGGGAGGAGAGGGGTGGTTGTCCCACAGGCCGGGGCGCGTGCGCGTACGCGGTGTGCGCGGGTGGCGGCCCGGTGTTTCGGACGGGGGCTCAAAGCGCTCCCCACCCCCTTCTTCCCCCTCCAATCCCCCTCCCTTATTGTGCCCACTCCCCCGGCGTGTGTGCCGTGGAGCAACACGGGTGGTGGGGTCGGCGGCGACGCGCGGCTGTCGTCTGGCACACGCCACGGCACGGCCCACGAGGTCGTGGCTGGCGCGCACCGACGGCGGTCCGCGGGAGCTGCTGCCAGCCGACCGAGCGCCGTACGGGCCTTTTTTCTCCCCTCCCGCGGGCGCGTCGTGCCTCGGCTCGTGGGGCTGTCGGTGGGCGGTTCGGGTACCCGGGTGTAGCCGCCGCGGCGCGGCCTTTATAGGAGGCCAGGCCAGCGCTTCGGTGCGGGCGGCGTCGGACGGGAAATCGGTGGCTGTTTGGCAGCGGCGCCGGCGGCGTGTGTGCCGTCGGTTGGCAGGGAGGCCGCTGACCGAGTGCGTCGCCGCGCATTGCTCCCTCCCCCCTTGTCCCGCACCTCCTTTTGCCCACGATGAGGCGCAGCCGGCGGCTCGACGGCGGAGCCGCCATGGGCGGTCCCACCGCCACCGCCTCGCCCACCAGCATTTCGTCGGCGGGGTGGCGCAAGTGGCTCCCCGTGGTGGGCTCCAGGCGGGTAGCGACGGGTAGCGGTGGCGACAGCAGCAGCGGCGTTGGTGGAGGCGGTGGCAGCAGCGGCAGCAGCAGCGGCGGCCGCGCTGCGGCTGCGGCGGCGGCGGCGGGCGGCATCGCCGCTACCATTGACGAGGCGACGGCGGCGACCGACGCTGCGTACGAGGCGTGGGCGGCGGTGCCACCATCGAGTGCGGGCGGCGGCGGGGGGGGCTTCCCCCTCTTGGCGGTGCGCCCCCGGGGCGGCGGCCTTGCCGCGAGCCGGTCGGTGCCGCACATGACCGAGGAGAGCTTGACGCGGCTGCTCGCTGGCAGCAGCGTCGGCGGCGGCAATGCTGCCAACGTGAGCCGCGGGGGTGGGGGCGGCGGCAAGGCGGCGTCTCGGTCGGCCAAGGCGGCCAAGGCAGCCAAGGTGGCTGCCGCAACCCCCGCCGCCGCCGTGACCACACCCGCTGCCGCTAACGCCGGCTCGCCGCCCCCACCATCTGCGGGGGCGGATCGCAACGGCGATTGGCGTCACGGCAATTCGCACCACCTCCACTCGCGTCCCGGCGCGCGCGTGTCGGTCGATGCGGGGGGTTTTGGCAGTAGCACAGGGGGTGGAGGCGGCAGCATGGGTGCGGGCGTTGGCGGGCGGGTAGGCGGCCGGGGGCGGGGGGCCAACCGCGGCGCCCGTGCGACGGTGGACCTTGGCAGCGCCGTCGCGGCGCCACCGTCGGGGGGGTCGGGGGTGGGGGGGGAGCCGGGGGTGGTCCCCGGGACGATGGGGGGGGTAAGGGCGGGGGCGGGTGGCGCTGCCGCCGGCGTCCACCCGGGCGTCAGCGGCGGGCGGCCGGGCTTTGGCGGCCGCCTGTCGGCGTTTCGGCACCGCAACTTTGGGGGCGGGGCGGCCGCTGCCGCGGCCGCCGCCAGTGGCGCCCCTGCGGGCGTCGCGCGCATGCAGCGGGCGCCACGCCGGCGGGCCAGCAACTACCGTTCTGGTGGGGGTCTTGGGGGATTGGGCGCCGGCGGTGGGGCGGCCGGCGGCGGTGGCGACCCGGTGCTCGGCCCCGGTGGGCGGATGCGTCAGCCGCCCGCTACGGCCTCTGCGGGCAGCGGCGCGGGTGGGGATGTGGGCAAGCGCGAGGCGTACCGGTCTGGGTATGACCCGCTTGCGCTCCTCCGCCGCCTCCCCGCGTCGGTCGCGTCGGCGGTGGAGGTGCGGGTGTCGGGCAGCCGGTGGCTGGTGCACTCGTGGACGCCCCACTGGGCTGAGCTCCGTGGCCGGTTGGTCGTGTTGCTGGACCCCGAGGCGCCCGGCTGGGAGGGCATGGGCGCCGACGTTGCCGCCGGTGGGGGGGCGCTGGGCGTTGGCGCTGCCGGTGGCGGCGGCGTCGGCGACGCGGCGGTGCGCGCCCTCTTCTCCACCCACCGGCTGTTTGTGTCGCGCCACGGGCGGGGCGGCACGACGCTGCGGCTACGGCGGGCGGCGGGCGCTGCGTCTTCGTCCGTGTGGCTGCGCTTCCTCGATGACGCGACGGCGGGGGCGTGGGAAAAGGCGCTAGTGCAGGCGTCTGCGTCGCGGGTAGTGGGCGTGTCGGACTTTGTGTTTGTGGCGCCGATTGGTAAGGGCGCGTCGGGCAAGGTCTTTCTCGTCCGCGACCGGGTGACGGGGGAGCGGCTTGCGCTCAAGGTCATCGACAAGCGAAAGGTGTTTGACACGCGGTCGGGCTTTCGGCATGCGGTGGACGAGCGGCTGGCGCTGCAACTGACCGCGGGGCACCCGTTCTTCACGCAGCTCCGTTACGCATTTCAGACACGCACCAACCTGTACGTGGCCCTCGCGTTTTGTGATGGTGGCGACCTCTTCCAGTACCTTCGCACCCACGGGGGGCGGCTGCGGGAGCCACAGTTGCGGTTGGTCGCCGCGGAGGTGCTCCTTGCGCTTGAGGAGCTCCACGCGCTAGGCTTTGTGTATCGGGACCTCAAGCCGGAGAACGTGCTGCTCGACCGTGACGGCCACGTGCGACTGGCGGACTTCGGCCTCTGCAAGCAGCTGCGAAACCAGCTCACATCTACCATCTGTGGCACCCACACCTACGCTGCCCCCGAGACATTGTCGGGGATGGCGTACAACACGTCCATCGACTGCTGGGCGCTTGGCATTTTCCTCTACCATCTGCTGCGGGGGCGTACGCCGTACGAGGCGCCAACGCTGGAGCAGGTCATCCACAAGATGTCCCACTCGCCGGTCAAGTTCCCCTCCTCCACCTCCCCCGAGCTCACCGCCCTTATCACGGGTCTGCTCGACTTTAAGCCTGCCAATCGCCTGGGCTGTGGGCTAGGGGGGGTGTCCTCCCTTCGGTCGCATCCTTTCTTTGCGGGCGTTGACTGGGAGGCGGTGCGGCGGGGCGCGCCTCACGCGGACGCGCTGTCGACCAAGGCGCCTCCCCCGGGGGGGATTGCCGCCGCCGCGCCGTCGGCACAACCGCTCAAATCGCTCGCTCCGCCACCCGTTGCACGCAGCCGCCGCCGGCGGGTGCACAGCGCGGGGGGCGGCGGGGACGATGCCGACGGCCGTGCGCCGCCCGCCGACGCGGCCACGCCCGACGGCATGCAGGACGAGTTGCGGAACTTTGACCTTGCCGAGTGGGGCCACGTCAGCATTGACAATGACCGCGACGACGCAACGTACGGGGACGACACGCTGTGGCCGCCCGTCCGGGCACGCAAACGCATCGCGGACGAGCTGTTTGTGGTGGGCTTTGCTTACGCCTCTCCGCGGCCGGGGGGGGCGCCGCCAGGACGGCCGGCCGGGGGGGGGGGGTATGGGGTGGGCGTATGATGATGTGGCGCGGGCTGGGCTGGCCCCCCCTCTCTGTTATCTCCTTTCCTTTCATTTTCTTTCCTATCCTGTTTTCGTTGCCCGCGTCTCGCTCGCACCGTGCATGTGCGGGCCTGTTGTTTTCTCACCCGTTGGCTGCTTGGTCTCCCTCGTCGCTGGTCTGCTGGCATGGATGCCGGACTCCACAACGCGCGCCCGACCCGACCAATTGGCTCACAGGACAGACCCGCCCAGCCCTTGGCATACCGCGTGCTTGGCAGCTGTGCCACGCTTGCCAGCGGCGCCACCGTCCACGCACTCTACCAGCAGGGGACGCCTACGGGTCCTGTCCGCCTGTGCCTTTTTTTGTCATCCGCTCTCTTGAGGCCATGCAGGAAGCCTCTTCCAGGCTCAGCGCGTCTGTCCATCTCCGCGCGCAGCGTCGTGCAAGACCGGTTCGCAGGTGACCCGCGATGCGACCTACGCCACCATCCCCTCTGGTTGCCATGGCGGCTTGTAGCCGCTTCGACCTGTACCCGCCTCCGCCCACCCCACTGCACTCCCGCTTCCCCCAAGCCAACTCCGTCACCTTCCCATAACACATACCGCTCACGTCTCCCAATCCCCCTACGCACCACGGGTCTTGTCGGGGACGCACCCGCCCACCCACCGGGGCCACCCGCCATCCCCACTCAGTCCCCCAACACGCGTGCACCGCCCGAGCGCGCCGGCAGACATGCGGGCACCGCCGACGCCGCCGCCGCAGCAGAAGCAGCTGCCGCCGCCGCCATCACAGCCGCCGCTGCGTCGCCGCGGCAGCGGCGCCCGGCGGCGGCGCCCAGTGGCGCACGGCCCACCGCCAGCTGCCGCCTTTCTCCACGCGCCCGCGTTTGCACCGGGGCGGCGCGCCGCTCGAAGGGAAACGCCCCACGTGGCGTCGGCTGCCGCCCCTCAGGGGCCGACGCCTATTGCGGCGGTGGCGATGGCCGTCGCCACGGCGGTGGCGGTGGGGGACGGCCCGCCGGGCACGACCCACCGCCACCGGGCCGTATGGGGGCGTGCCCGCGCGCATACCCTGCGGCGGCGGCGGCTGCGCGTGCAGGCGGTGGTCCGCTTGCCGCCAACCCCCCCGGTGCTCGTGTGGGCAGCAGTGTTGATTGCTCGGTCGAGGGACCGGGCTACACACGGGGGGCATCTCGGGTACCGTTCCCCCTCCGCACCGAATCGGCGGGTGCGCGCTCCTTGGCTGCCGCAGCGGCACCGCCGTGGGCGACGCGAGCGCGGGCGGGCACACAGCGCTGGCGGCCAGCCACCGTCCATCCAACCTCCCCCACTTCGTGCCATGGCGCGCTGTCGACCAACGACCTCCTGGTGCCTGGCTGCCGCCCGGTCCCCAGCCGCTGTCGCCGCCGCCCGTGCACCCACCCCCCCTCCCCCTTTCTCTCACCCTTCTATTAGGATGGTGGAGCCGACTCCCCCCTCGTCACCGTCGCCGTCGCCGATGGCATCGTCTTCCCAAAACCACGGGTGCGCCAGCGCCCCCGCCACCGTCACGCGCTTGCCCGGGTCGGACCGCAGCATGCCGCGGATGAGGGCGCGGGCGTCCCCCCCCACACCCCCCCAGACGGCCCCCGGAAACGACACGCGTCCCCGCCGGATGGCCTCGAGCGTCTCGGCCGCGTCGTTGCCAACAAATGGGTAGCGGCCAGAGAGGACGGTGTACGCCAAGACGCCCGCCGCCCACACGTCCACCGGCAAGCCATAGGGCTCCCGCTCGACAATCTCGGGCGCCACGCAGTGCGGCGTGCCGACCGCGTCGGTGAGGCAGTGGTCCACCCCTGCTGGGTGACCCCCGTCGGCATAGACGGTGAGGGAGGTGAGGGCAACCATGGCAGACGACAGCACCCCTTCCGCCCCAAACACAATGTTCTCCGCCCGGATGTCCCGGTGCACCACCCCGTGGGCGTGGAGGTGCGCGAGTGCACCAAGGACGCGACGCATGAGCTTCTTGGCGTCCGCCTCGGGCAGCCGCCGCACCCGCCCCAGCACGCCAAGGAGGTTCCCCCCCGACACGGCCTCGCGCACAATCGCAACGCTAGTGGCGCTCTCAAACACGTCGAGGACGCCCACCACCGACGGGCAGGGCGGGAGGGTGCGGGCCATGTCGGCCTCCCGGGCGACCATGCCCGCCACCCGCGGGTTGGCTTGCACCCGCTTGAGCACCGTCACCGTCACGGGCTCGCCCGTATCCCGGCAGACGCCCTCCCGGCTCGCCGCGCCGTCCGCCCCCGACAGCGCGTAGTAGGCGTCGACGCGCCAGCTGGTGGCGGCAACGAGCGCGAGCAGCCACGTGCCATACGCGTCTTCGGTGGGCATGGACAGCCGCACCGCCCGGGACGTGGTGCGGATGTGGATGGTCAGGCCGCGGGGCTTGCCCGACACGGCCGCATCGAGGAGACACAGCCGCCACGCGGGGGGTATCGCCACCGCCGACATGACCGTGTGGGACGGGGGCGGGGGGGCGCCCGTCAGGTTGCACCCGGCCAGCCGCAGCAGCGTTGGCGTGCGGGGCGCCAGCCGTGAGTGCCGGACGGGGACCGTCGCGGCAAGCGGCTCAGGGGCATGGCGCAGGTGGGTATTCATGGCGCCGGCCCCCCCTGGGACGAAGGGAGGGTGGGGGGGGCAGGCAGGGGCAAGACGGGCCCGGGGGGAGGGTGAGGGGGGGGGGGAGAGGGGGGCGGTAAAACAGGGGGGGGGGGGTGGAGAAGTCCAAGGCCAGCGGGAGTGGGTGGGGGGGAGGGAAGGAGACGGGAAGCGCACCCAAGAGGACGAGAGTGTCAGGCGGTGCCAGCAGGCGCTTGGAGTGCTGGGCAGAGCGGGAAGGGGAAGGGGCGGCGGGCGACACTCACAGCTGTGCGGGGCAGGGAGGTGGTGGCCTGTGTGGAACGGGGAGGGAAGCGGGGCGGTGGGCACAGTCGTGCCAAACCCACCGGGGAAGGTGGACAGACGCCCCCGCGGGGGCGTCCGCGGCCGCCACGGTGCCGAGGGGGGTGGTGCGGCTCGCTCGGTCGGGGTGTTGTGCTGCGCCGCAGTGGCGTCGTCCCGCGCGTGCGGGTGTCGCTGCCCGCCTCAAGCCACCACCCCACCACCGTCGCATACAGTAGCGGTCGGGCGGGCGGCCACGACAACGGGCCGGGGGGGTGGAGAAGGGCGGCCCGCCGAGCACGCACGCGGCGGCTGGCGGCCACGTGCTGCCCCCCCCCACTCAGGGAGCCCCCGCCACCGCCACGACCATCGTGGCGGGGTGGCCCCGCCGACTGCCACTACTGCCACTGCCACCGGAAACGCGGACACGATAACCGCCGCCGACGACGGGGACAATACCGCTGCTGCGCCCCCGCGCCAGGCGGCACACCCGCCCTGCGGCGGCCGCGGATGGGTGGCACTACAGCGCCCCAGACGAGGGGGAAGCGGGAGGGTTGCTGTCAGCGGGTGAAGCGTCTGCTCGGCTCTTCGACTGCTTTTACGGCTGACGTGTGGGTGGCGGCGGCTCGGCCACCTCGGGAGGGTGCCAGTTCCAAGTTTTGTAGAATTCTGTCCCTGACAGTGTCTTCAATCAGTGTGAAGTTGAACAAGTAATAATTGTTCCAGGGTTGCGTGCCACGAAGGGATGGACTTGGTCTCTACTGGCGAAGGCGTGCAGGCCCACGCTCGCTCGACGGCAATACATACAGCGCCAAGGAGCATGAGCCTGCCTACACTGCTCCCCCACCTCGCACCCTCCGTCTTTGCCCTTCATCGTTTCATCCATTCCCGCCTCTTTCCCTTCCCACCGCTCCCCATCTCCGCCTCCACCTCCTCCTCCTCATGGACGTCGTCACGACGACACCCCCCCCGCCGGCCCCTCCCGCTGATGCCGTCGTGCCCACGGCGGTCCCTCCACCCGGCACCGACGGTCGCCGTCGCGACGGCCGCGCGCCCACCGCTGCGCGGCCGCCCACCATTGAGCTGGCCTGGCACGCCACTGCTGACGGCAGCTGCCGGTGGACCGTCGGCGCCACCACCGTCACGGCCGCCGTTATCGGGCCCGCCGACTGCCCGCCCGCCCGGCAGGTGCCCGACGCGGCCACGCTGGCCGTCACGGTCCGGTCAGCGGCGGCCGGGGCAGCCACGCCCGGAGGGCGGCTGGTCGCTTCCGTGCGAGCGGGGGGCGGCGCGGTCGAGGCGGTAGGGGGCGGAGGGGGGGGCGTCAGCGCCGACCCGGCCGGTACCCCCGGCTGGGACGCTGTCGTGGCCGACCGGGCGGCGGAAGGGCGGCTCGCCGCTGCCTTGCAGACGGTGGTGCGTCTCTCTGCCCACCCCCGGGCGGCCATTTCTGTGGCCGTCCACGTGGTCACTTCGGGGGGGGGGGGGGTGGAGGCGGCGGTGCTCAACGCGGCGGCCGCCGCGCTCATCAACGCGGGGGTACCCATGCGGGGGGTGCTGGCGGCGGGGAGCGTGGCGGCGCGCGCCAGCGCCGCCGCCATGGACGCTGTCGATAGCGATGGCGGCGGCGGCAGGCTGTGGGTAGACCCGACGGTAGAAGAGGCAGCGGCTGCGACGGCGGTGGTGACGGTGGCCTCGCTGGCGCCGCCTAGTGGGGGGGGCGAAGGGGTGGTGGGGGACGCTACGTACGTTGCCACCCACATGGCGGGGCAGCTCCTCCCTCGGGCCGTGTACGGGGCGGCGCTGGCGTTGGCGGCTGAGACGGCCGGGGGGGCGGCGGCGGCGATGCGGACGGCTGTGGAGCGGCGGCTGTCCTCGGGAGGGGAAGCCGTTTGAGGCAGCTGCGAGAGGGTCGTTGGAGGGGGGCCGGGGGTGGAGGGGGAGGATGGGGTCGCCTCGTCAGTTTTGTTCCTCGGGTTGGTGTGACGGTAGCAGCGGCAGGGGTGGCCGACGCCACACATATCTGGTGTGCACAGTCCACCGCGCGCAATCAGGTGGGTGTCGACTGTGTGGGCTCATCAGGCCCGGCTGCCCCTTAGCAGCATTCGCTGGAGTTGTGCCGCATACGGCAGACCAGGAGGCGTCCCGCTTGTAGGGCCATCATCCTCCGCTACCACCGGGGTGGCGGCGCTGCCCCGCCCCCCTGTCGCGCCCCGTCTTGGTCTGCCACACACCTGTGGACACCGCGCGGGCCTTGCGCCGAGCGGCAATAGGCGGCAGGCGACTGGTTCGGAGAGCAGGCTGCGGCGGTGGGCGGGGGTCGAAGGGGATACCTGCTGCCCCACACCCCAGTCCATCCGGAGGGCGACTGGGAGTAGGACTGCGAGCAAAAATTGGGCTGGTCGACCTGGGTGGGATGGGTGGGGTGGGAGAAGGAACGAGTGGTGAGAGAGACGCGTGGTCCGATTTTCGCGGTGGCTGCTGTTGTGGGAGCGCTTTGCGAGGAGGCACTCCCGCCAGCTAGAGTAGTCTGTCCAACCCCTCATTTTTTCTCTCACTGGAGAGTCAGCCCTGCATGCAGAGGGCAAGAGAAAGAGACGGCCCTGCGCGCGGCGGGGGTGCGGCTCGGCCGGGCGCCCCCCTAGCCCGATATTTTCACCCGCCACAGCGCCTCGTTGGTGGTCATATACAGCCACTCCCCCCCTACCGCCACGTTGGTCACTTGCCGCGCGTCGCCCGGTGTGGGAAAAAGCCCCAGCCCCCGGAGACGCCCGTCCATCACCCACACCCCCCCCACGCCGCTCGCGTAGACGCGGTCGCCCTTCCCTCCCCGGGCGTGCACCACCGTCAGGCCGTCCACCCCCGACGGCACCTTCTTTTTGCCCCCCCCCGCGGCCGCCCTCTGGGGCATGGACGCGCGGGGCGTCAGCAGGTGGCGACGCTCCCAGCCGGGCTTGGCGGGCAGGTACCGCCCCCAGCCGCGGACGCCCGAGCCCCGCAACCCAACGCGGCGATAAGCAAACCAGCCGCCCAGCTGCGAGTCCCCCACCAGCAGCGCGCCGTCGAGGAGGGCCACCCCGTTGGGCCGCGGCAGCCGGTCGTCAATGAGCGTCAGCTGCCGCCGCCAGTCGGTGACCGACTGGCTCGCACCGCGGGGCGGCAGGTAATAGACGCCGTTGAAGCGGAGCTTCTTAGCCGGGTCCGCGTCTTGCCCCCGTAGCCCATAGGGAGGATCAGTAAAGTAGAACCCCCCGTCGTCATCCCACACCATGTCATTGGGGCTGTTCAGCCGCTGCCCCCGGTAGCTGTCGACGAGCACCTCCTCGGTGCGGGCCGCGTCGCCCGGCGACACGAGCACAATCCGCCGCTTGACGTGCTGGCACGCAGCCAGCCGCCCGTCGGGGGCCCAGGCGAGGCCATTGGCCCCTCCCGAACCCGCCCACCAGGTAGTCGTCTTGCCCGTCTCGGGGCGGTACGCGAGCACCTTGGCATTGGGGATGTCCGTGAAGAGAACCACCCCAGCGGCGGGGTAGGGGAGGGGGCCCTCAGCAAAGCTCGCCCCAGACAGGCGCACCGGCGCGGCGGGGCGGGGAAAGATCCACGGCGGCGATACGGCCGGCCGGGGGGGGAAGAACGGGGGGGGGGGGGGGGGGGGGGAAGCGCCGCTGTGGGGCGCGCCGCAGCCGCGGCGGCCACCACCACCACCACCGCCGCCGCCACGGCGGTGAGGACCACACCTACGGGGCACAGTCGTCTCCGCTGTGCCTGGTCAGGCCGGGGGGGGCGAGGGGCGCACTGGCCACATTGCCTGTCCATGATGAGGATCAGAGGAGGTGGGGGGGTGGTTGGGGACGGGGGTGGGAGGCAATGGGGAAACTCCAAAGCCCCAAAAATGGTCACCAGCGTCGGTTAGGGGGGCATGGGGGGGGTGGGGAGGGGTGGCAAGGAGAGCGCGGGCACTTGGACTTGGCCGCCTCAAGAGCGGCGGGGCAGTAGCCGACCGCCGGCCTGGTCCAAGAGCAGACACCGGCCCGCCGCGGCGCGCGAGTGCGCGACGAGAGACCGCCCAAAGGGGCCCACCGCCACGGGGGCAGGAGGAGGGGGCGAGGTATGGCGGACGAGAGAGAAGAGTGGCGGGCCGGGGGTGGCGTCAACCGACGCGCGGTGGCGGGCAGTCAAGTAGCGGCGGGGGGGCTCCCTCCCGCGCGGGGTGGATAGGGTTCGTCCCCGACTGGGGGGGGTAATGCAGGGGAGGAGGGGAAAGCGGTACTCCTCCGTGGAGGCAATCGTCGGAGAAGTGCGCACCCGGAACCACATTGCGGAATGACCATACTATGCCGAAAATGACATCTCATGCCGGTGTGCATTCCGGGAGTCATGCCGAGAACCATATCCCAGCATGAAATCGGATCTGGTTCGATTGTGGTTCGAAAAGAGAGCCTCGCATGGAAGAGCTCTCGGTCAGCAGAGAATATTGGATGGCCAATCAGAGGGCGCCCCGAGTGAGTCAAGAGACTGGCAACTGTTGGCCCACCTCCCGAGTGGGACTCTTTCGGGTTTGTGAATAGGTGTGCGCGTCCTCTTTAGGCCTGACTGGGCCGTGGCAGCCGAGCAACGAGTCCTCACGGTTCTTCGTATCCCAAACGTACCTTCCCAACCGACTCAACCACGCTGTTGGTGAAGCAGTCGGCTTGTCGACGCTACCGCCTTCCCGGACCGACGACCACGCCTACACCACAACTCGACTCTGACCCCTAACGGGAGTGCCGACCCGCTCGCTGTCGACCCATACAGCTCCATTGTCACCCATTCCCATATACACGCACGCCAGGACCACACCCTTCCGCCGTTGAACCCTCCCGCAGCGCAGCACCAACATCAACCTCTACCGACCCTGATTCAGTAACGAGAAAGGCAACTGCGAAGCCAGCAGGCGTCCAGGGACCTCTTAAGTGGAGAACGCGCCAAGGCAACTGCGAAGCCAGCATGCAGGGGATCAGGGCGCACGTAAGTGGAAAACTGGCTGCAAGTCGGAGCTGCCGGGTGTTCTTTCCCAGCCATTTGGCCGGCCGCTTTTCCAGTGCCAGCTCCTGCTACTAGCCGCCTCAGGAGCGCCTCCACCGCACCCACGCTCCCACCCCATGACCTTCAGGTGCGGCCACTCGTCGCTCGGGGACCCGAAGTCCCAGGCGTGGCGCCGACAGCCAACAAGTGGCAGCACGCATCCGGGTCGGGCCGGCACCTCTCTGAGGCACTGGATGACCGCCGCCTGCCGCTGCTCCGCGTTCAACCAACGTACAAGCACCTGCACAACACCCCTGCGCTGAGAGCCATCGGCGTCCATGTGGAGCACATGGGAGCGCCAAGGGGAGCCGTTCAAGTCCTCGGCACCACGGACAAACTGCTGGACGAGCTCCGCCGGTGTGCTCCAGTGGAACGTGGTGACGATGCTAACAGTGTTCACCACGGTGACAGTCGCGCTGGTGACGTCAGCGGGGTCGGCACGAAGGCACGCTGCCAAAGCCGAAAGGTCGCTCCACGAGGCAACGGACGACAGGGTCACTCCCACACTGCGATACGACACCGCCGGCTCCTCAGCGCCCATCGCCCCCCACTCGTCTGCGGCGCGCGCTGCGGTCCTCTGCTCCCTACGGTTCTTCTCTACAATGTAGTCCTGCGCCTCCTCTGCGCGCAACATCTGCAAGGGGAGCGTAGGGCCGCGCTTGTTCGACCGCCGAAACATCTGCTTGCAGGAAATATGTTTGCTCTCGTTCTCGCTTTTGTCGCCTTCCGCCAGGTTCCCACGGAAGCGAAGTTCCTGGAGGAGGTAGTACATGAGGCGATGGAGCTTGGTGGTATGGACCCGTCCGAGGAGAGCCTGGATCATCCGCCCAAGCAGGTGTGCCGAGTCGGGAATCTCCTTGGCCGTGGAGTCGGGCATGATGCGCATGCTGTACTTGCTGTCGCCAAGAAGCATGCCGTTTACGAGGGCAGTCTGACAAAACACAGTAAAAACAGCGTCCTCCTGCGGGATGTCCTCAAAAATGGCACGATGGAGGGACCCTGGCCACATATCTGGGCCTTCAGGTGGTTGCTCCAGTGCGAGCATCTTGAGCCGGTCTTCCTCTGTCGAGGTTGTGGCACCCCATCCGTCGCCCGGCGCGTCGAGGGACTCGAAGTCTTCCGCCACCGAGGTAGCACAGTGGGCATTCTCACCCACCACTAAGGGCGGGGGGCCACACCGAGAAGCACCGGATGGTGTGGCATCTGGAGACGAACCACCTGCCGCCAATGCACGTGCATGGGATGACATCTTGGGGCCGAACAGACCAGCGAGCATGTGCGTCTACTCGAGGCAAAAGTGTCGCCAATGGCGCCCCGTCATTGACGTCTGCAGGACGGACACTGGCACGAAGCATCTGCGTGTCGAGTGTGTGGTAAGAAAGCATGGTCCAGAGCGCTCGCAAAAGGAGGTGGAAAAGGAAACAAAACGCCATGGGTCAGCAGCGGCGCGGGGCAGAAAATAACGAGTGCCTCCACGGCGCAACGTAGCAGGCACCAAACAAATGCTCTAACCGCATGGTGATCAGCACGTACCCCGACGTCGATGGAGAGGCCCGACAGAGACGGCCGAGCTGGTCAGTTGACCATGTCTATCGTCTCCTGCACTTTCCCCAATACGGCCTGCCCGTCCGGACAGGCGGCCTCCAGCATTGCCGGTAAGCGCCCAGCTTCCACACATGAATCACGTGAAAAGAGACATGAATCACGTGAAAAGAGACGAGACGATAGAGCGACTCCCTCCCAGTCCCCAGACCATGCCACGCACCGAGCACAGGCACAAAGGGAAGTGCGCTTGTAGCCCGTCCAAGAGCGAGGCGCGTGCGAGGACGGCCTTCATGTAGCCGCCTCGTAGACGCCGCCAGCTGCGCCTCCAGCGTGCTCACCAAAGGGCGCAGTCGCGCTGTACCGCCTGCAGCGACACAGGCAACGTCGCGCTGCGTCAGGAGGTGCGTACAGTTCTAGTTGCACTGGCTGCCCATAAGCGCCAGGAGGGAGCGCTCCTCCACGTTGTCCACGACGATGCCGAGCACACGGGGTACAAGGACGACCCTGCCGACCGTCGGGAGCAACACCTCAACACCGTGCTCGTTCGCGTGCACCACGCCCCGGAGTGCAAGGGCAAGGAAGTGCTGGAGGAGGTCATCGCGGCCGTCGCTGACGGCTCGCCGGGAGCGGGTTGCGACCGTTGCCGACAACCTTGGGAATATGTCGTAGGTGCGAGAGCACTTCCCACATCCCGCCGTTGTCCCGCGCACTCGAGGCGAGTGCGTTGACTGGGTACATCAGCTGGCCGCCGTTCCAAGCGACGACCGCCTCGTCGTAGTGAATTTGAATGCCGACGACGTAGACATGCTCCCCATTCGTCCGAAGTACGTCCGCCTGCTCCTCCAACAATAAGTCAGAGTCCATCATGTGCCACCTGCACCGCTCCCCGCTTGCAGTATGCGGCAGCTCGGTCCCCTCCAGCACGATGTCATCCGACATGCGCAGCTGGTCCAGCACGGCGTCGAATACGTCACGGAAATATACCGGGTACGGTACGACCCCGATGAAGATGTGTGCCACCTGCCACCGGCGCCTGGCTAGCACACAGCCGTGCTCGGTCTGCACCGCCGCTCCGAATGCGTACGGGGACGAGAACAGCTCCGTCATCAATTCCGGCGGACCGCCCGGCGCCGCCATGGCAGCCTCCAGCGGCAAGACGGCGTCGGCAAACCCCATCATACCGTCCTGTGTCATCCCGGACCCACCGAACGTCACGATAAGGCGTAAGACCGCGCGAAGGCAGCCCTTCGCAGTTCTGTAGGATGCTTCTCGTCATCGGGCGATGTGTGCCACTACATCTTGTGTTCTTGGAGACGCCGCTTTCGGTACAATTGTCGGCGTGAGTCTGTGCCTCGCGGTCTTTGCAATGGCGCTGCCCGCGTGGGTCACATTGTGCTTCTTTCGGAGCGACGGCGCCCCTGAGTCGCGCGTGCGTTGCTGGTGCTTCCCAGTGACACCTAGTGAGGTGACTTCGGTTCTGGTGAATGGGAAAGGGGGGGGGGGGGGGGGGGGGGGGGGGAACTCTACTGGCGGAGCGGACGCACACTTAAGCGCGACCAGCGAGCGGCGGGGTTGGGGGTGGCGTCTACTCTGACCACGACTTCCCGCTCTCTTCAACTTTCACATCCGCGCGCTAACGCCCGTCGTGTCCTTGTTGTGGTTCAGCCCACCCCCCGCCCCCCTCGCCCGTCGCTTCTGTCTTGCACTTCCGCCAACCCCTCCCCCCTTCCGCGCGCTCATCCTGCCCATCCCATCTGCCCCATCACCCCCGCAATTCTCTTATCCACGGCCCCCCATGCATTCCTGCTGGTCACCCTTGGAAGCTGGCAAGTACAAGCGCCGTCTTCACCATGTCGGGTAACAGCGGAAGCGGTGGCGCTCCCCGCACTGGGGGGAGCGCCCAAAAAATCGGGGAGCCTGCACCGGCGGCTCACCGGACCTACCCCGGCGGTGCCGCTCGGGCTGGGCCTCGGAAGCCCAGTGCTCCGCCTCCCAGGGCGCCGGTGCTCGGTCGAGGACCCCCCCCGTACCTCGGTTCGCTGGTGAGGTCGCGCTGGCGCCGGATTGGAGCTGCCCTCCACACACTCTGGGGAGCCCCTGGCGTGGGATCCCTGAACAGCCTCGCGACGACGCGCTGCACCGCTTTCGCGGTCATGGTGAGATGGGCCTCACTGCGAGTACGGAGACGACTGGCAGACGTCCTGGCGCGCTGCTGGGGCCTGCAGTCACGCCCCCCCCCCCCCCCTCCGCTGAGGTGCATGACACTAAGCTCGGGCACTGACACTACTGGCAGCCAGCGGAAGGCGCTCTTGGCGGGTACTCGCACTGCGCCGGAAATGGCGACACCCCCACCCCCGCCGCCGACACGAGCTTCCAGCCCTCGCAGCGGCCCGGCTGACATGTACGCCCCGCCGCCGTCGGACACGCCGACGACGGTAACCTTCTCCTCACTGTCCTCTTCTCCCATGTCAGGAGGGGCTCCTGCACGTCGTAGCGGTCGCGGTCGCGGCGGTCGCGGTGGATTGGCCGCCATGTACGCCCCGCCGCCGTGCGACACACCGAAGACGGCGACCTACTCCTCGCTGTCCCCTTCTCCTGTGGCAGGAGGGTGTGCCGCAGGTGGTCGCCTTCGCGGTCGCTGTGGTCGCGGTAGATTGGCCGCTATGTACGCCCCGCCGCCGTCAGGCGCGCCGACGACGGACACGTACACCGTGCCGTCCCCTTCCATCATCGCCGGTGGGGCTTCCGGACGTGGTCGCGGTCGCGGCGGTCGCGGTGGATTGGCCGCCATGTTCGCCTCGCCGCCGTCGGACACGCCGACGATGGCGACGCACTCCTCGCCATCGTTAGTGCCGACGGGGAAAGGGGCGCCAAGCGCGGCACCGTCCGCCAGTGCACTCGTCCCTCCGTCTGACAGGCGCTTTTGAACGTCCCGGTCTCCGTCCCCGAAGCGGAGAGCGGCCCCTGTGACGGCGGCGGCCGCGGTCACGTTGGCAGGGGCCACGGCTCTGGAGGATGTTGCCGCGGAGTCGGCAGTACAATGTGCCGATCTCAAACACATTATCCGCGCTGTGCCTGCCGGTTTCAAGACGCTGGACAACAAGGCAATCAGGCTTCAAGGGGCAGTCGAGCAACTCACCAGCCTCGTCGTGACCAACCTCCGCACGGTCGACGGCCTTGCTGTCCGCTTGCAGGCGACGTTCAACGCGCAGGCCAGCACTACATCCGCATTGGTGCAGTTCCGTGAGCAAGTGTCGGGGGCACTTCCGGCAGTGGCGTCCGGGTTGTCGGAGGGTCGAGTCTTGAGCAACTCTGGAGATTCCCCTGCAGATCGTGCTGTGGCTGACAACGGTGAAGATTCGCGGACACGAGCGCTCGTTCGCAGCATAGGGGTACAGTTTGAGGGACTCGGGGCGTGGGCGAGCGGGGGCGGAGAAAACGCGCGGGGGTGGGTGGCGGGGTCGGGGAAGTCTGGGGGTTGGTCGTGCGCAACGTGGGGGTTGGTTGTGTGCAAGGCGGGGGGCGGGGGGGGGGGGGGGGGGGCAGTCTGCTAACTCTACGAAGCTGTTGTCACTTGGGTCTTCCTGTACATTAACGTGCACGTATTTGTGGCAGTATTGACCCCCAGGTAGGGGGGCAACACGTGCCATGCAAGGGGCGGCAGGCCACTAGCCTGATCCGTTCCTCCCCCTGCATTTGGGTCCATATTCCCTAAGTTTGGGATAGTTAGCTTAGTAGTAAATCCAACTTGGATTTGAGGGGGGGGAGGGGAGGGAGTGATTCTGCATTTATCGTCTTGAATTTTCGTGTGGCCCGGTGGGCAGGTGCTGGGGTGGGAGATTCTGAGCGGCGAGATTCTGAGGGGACCCTGGGGGGATAAGGGGAGGGACAGCGGGGCTTGGCCCTGCGTCCCCGTCCCGACCAAGAAACTGTTGGACCACACACCATCTTCTTGTTTGTCAGTGGGGGGTTTGCCCCACAACAGGGACAGGGTGTGTGCGACTTGCACTTCTTCCGGTTCCTCCGACACGGGAGGCAGCCCTTGTACACCGCCCCAACTTGGGTGTCGCGTGTGTAAGTGGTTTTTGCCACATTTGGTGGAGCAGCAGGGGACAGAGGTAAACTTTACCTCCGGGTGCACCCGGGTGTAGGGGGCCCTCTGTCTCAGAGGAACGGTGGACTTGGACCGTGTCATACGGATCGTCTGCCGACATGGCTAGTTCGGACCCCCCGTCGTCCGGGGAGTACACGGGTGACGCACGTACTTCAGTGCCTTTGAATACTGGTGAGACACAGGTGGGTTTACCTGGGGTCGCAGAGGGACTAGAGGTCCCTCAAGCCAGCAGGACTGGAAGTGCGGGCGGGCAACAGGCCACCCCGACTCAGTCGGGAGTTCACTCGGGTGACACTTCTGATGTGGGTGGGCCGAAGTCTGGCCACCGTGTGGTACACTCAACGGGAACGTCCCAAGGGGTGAGGACTGTCCCCGCGGGTTCCACTCGGGTTGGAGCCAACTTTGGCTTGGAGCCGTCGCCAACTAGGCTTTCGGAGGACGGCGGACCTCCGTCGGTCGGCGATGGGCTCGCGCCCATGCCCCCGGTTGAGACCCCTGAGGAACGTGGTTACCCCTCAGGTGGACTCCCGGAGGCGGACCGAGACTCAACTGGAGTCGACAATTCACTCCTCGCGGAAACTGTCCGTCGGGAGGCGACCAATGTGTTGCGGCAGACTTTGCCGGACCTAGTGGTCACGATGACGAATACCATTCTGAATCAGATTGTGGCGAGTTTGCCAGATTGTCTTCATGTCCAGACCGGATTGGGGCTTTCGAGCCCGCAGGCGCAGGGGGAATCCCTCCTTACGCCTATCTCAGGTCGTCCCGAGCAGGGGGCGACACCTGTGACTCCCAACGAGGGAGCCACACCATACTCGGTGGGGCGTACGCCCTTCACGGGGGAGTTTCCCTCGGAAACGCCGGCGGCTACACCAAGCTCGCCGCGCCAGACTACAGGCACTGAGGGTGGACTTACCCCAGTGCCACAGCGGCTATTCCCTCAACGTGAGGTGCTGCCCAAGATCCAGGTAGCCAACCCGGTCTACCAGAGGATCTTTGACTGTGAGACCTACGCCTTCCACAACAAGTCGGTGGCGTATGGTCCTGTCCAGGCCCGAGCTATGGGCCGTGCCAAGAAGAATGTACTTCACTCTTTTGGGCACAAAGCGGAGTGGGATGGAACTCCCCCCCTCCGTGTCTTTGAGTTTCTACGTCGTTTCACAAAAGCCTGTGACGACAATGCCATAAGTGAAGGCATGGCTTTCTACATGCTACAGGAGTTTACGAGGGGCGACCTGCGGACAGAACTTATGTCCGTCATGCCCAGCTCCTCAAGTGGAGGCGCTGGTGAGGTGACGTCCTATTTGGAGCTCGTCAACTGGTTGTTGAGAGCCATGGTTGATGAAGCGGCGTTGGCTTCTCAAATCGAGGAGTTTACGCAAGCCCATCAGGACGAGGCTGAGGACGAGTTGTCCTTTGCGGAGCGAGTCCGTAAGCTCAACAATATTTGTGGGTTTCTTCATCCACAAGCTGTGGTGAAGAGTCGGTTTGTGGAGGGACTCCATTGGTCAGTCTGGATGGAGACCCGGGAGCATAACACTGCCCGGGCGACCCTGGCCGAGTTGGCTAGGTTCGCCTACCGCAGAGGCGAGGCCTACCGCAAGCTGCCGGAGGAACAACGCCAGGAGCGTCAGGCCGAGTTGGCCAAGGAACGTGAGGAGGCGCGCCAGGCCAGAGAGCTGAGGGAGGCGCGCCGAATCCGCAGGGAGAGGGTGGTAGCTGCCGTGGGAACTTCCCAGGGTACCTCTTCGTCTTCCCCAGTCGGGAAGACCCCTCCGGGAACAGATAATCGGTGTTGGAACTGCAACTCCGATGGACACTGGGCATATGATTGCCCCAAGTTGAGTAAACTCATCCAACAACTTGTAAGGAATGCGAGTAAGAAGTCGGCTACGAACGAAGTACGTTCACGCCGCGAGGGTGGGTCTCGACCGGTCGTCGCGGTCGCCACACCCTCGGCGGAGGAGGCGGACACGTCGTCCTCGGACTCGTCGTCTTCCCCTCCGCCCTCAGATTCGGACGCCAAGTCGGCGGGAAACGAATGACCGTTGGAGCTGGCCGTTCGAAGCTCACAACGGCAGCCTCGACCAAGTGGGCCAAGAGGACGAACCAACCGTGCCGGATACTGCGGCGACCTAAGGGAGTCCGCCCACCTCGGCTAGGACTCCCCAAGAACGGAAACCCACGTCGGGTCATCGCGGTGCTGACGGGTGAGAACTTCCAGGTGGCTGGACGGGTGCAACTTGCCCCCGGCCGTGCCACCTGTGCCCGTATCGTACTTGATACTGGGTCAGGAGCCTCCTTGATACGCAAGTCGCTATTACCAAAGGAGATGAAGCTCCAACGCTGGAGGTCTAAAGCTGACCATCTGATCGATATCAATGGTGGGGTACTTCCCATCGTTGGTGCCGTGACCCTACCAACTAGGTTGGGGACCCATGAGGTCGACGTGACCTATGGAGTAGTTGAGAATATATCGGTACCCCTGCTTCTGGGTACCCCTTATGTTGTTACACAAGTGCCTTTGATTTGTGGCCCTGAGTATTGGGTCAAGTTGATAAATGGGGAAACCATCCCCATCCTTGGTAAGGGAAAGTCTGTGGCTCCTGTGACAGTCTCACAGTCGAAGCCTGTTTGCTCTGTGAGGGAAGGGTTTACTGCTACCCTGCGTTTGGCCCGTAAAGTCACGTTGCCCCCCAACTCGGTGGCGCACGTTGACGTTGTAACTGATTATACGGGGAACGGGTTGGTGCACCCTCACCCCCTTCTTGCTCGCAAGCACCAAGTGCATGTTGCCCTTGGCACGATGGACTCCAAAGCCGGAGTCCCGTGGAGGATCCAGGTTATGAACCTGAGCTCGTCGCCCAAGTACTTCAAGTCGGGGGCCAAGTTCGGCTATATCGACCAATGTGAGGGACCGGTAGTAGCGGTTACCCTCAATGCGGGCGCGAGTAGCGACCCGAAGTCCGGAAAGGAGAAGCACCAAGCCAAGTCGGCCGCCTCTCCTCGGCCCCATGTGAACATGGAGGGTGTTCCACCCAGGTTGAGGGTTCAAGTTGAACGCCTCTTGGACCAATATCACAAGTTGTGGGATGGTCAATTGGGACTCATGAGAGCCACCCAACACCGGATCGAGTTGAAGCCCGGTGCACCCCCTATACGCCAACAACCGTATAGGGGAGGACCCCGTTCAAGGGCCCCCGTCAAGGAGCAAGTTGCTCGCATGGAGGCCCTCGATGTGATCGAGGCCAGTAACGCCGAGTGGGCGAGTCCGGTGGTTATCGTCCCCAAAGTTGATGGGACCCCCCGGTTCTGTATCGACTACCGTAAGCTCAACGAGAGCACGGTGAAGGACAGTTATCCCCTACCTAGGATGGACGACTGAATGGACTCTCTGGGGGAGGCAAACGTGTTCTCTACCCTGGACTGTAACGCGGGGTACTGGCAAATTCCCATTGCCCCGGAGGACAGGCATAAAACTACCTTTACCTGTCACTGTGGTACCTACCAGTGCAAGCGACTACCGTTTGGACTGTGTAACGCGCCGGCAACTTTCCAGCGCGCTATGGACATGATTCTGGCCGGAGTACGGTGGCAGATCTGTCTCGTGTACCTAGACGATATCATTGTGTTCTCCCGAAGTCCGGAGGAACACATTGGCCATCTTGGCCAGGTGCTCAAGCTACTTGCTGACGCCGGTGTGTCACTGAAGGCGAGTAAGTGCCACCTCTTCACTCAAGAGGTGGAGTACTTGGGACATGTTGTCCGTCCGGGGCGCCTCAGTGTCAACGAGAAGAACTTGAGAGCCATCTGTAAGGCTCAGTACCCCCGGACCCAGACCCAGATGAGGAGCTTCCTCGGGATGTGTAACGTGTACCGACGTTTCACCAAGGGCTTCGCCAAGGTGGCGAAGCCGTTGAATGAGTTAGTGAGCTCAACGCTACCGAAGAACCTGCCTCCCCCAAGTCGGGTGGAGCAGGAATCCTTTGAGACTCTTCGGGACCTTCTGCTGAAGCCTCCTATCCTGGCTATTCCCAGGTTGGGAGGCCACTACATCCTGGATGTGAACGCTAGCTACGACCAACTTGGTTGTGTGTTGCTTCAGCAGCAGTCGGACAAGGAGTACTTGCCGGTGGGATACTTCAGCACGGGGCTGAACTCGGCAGAGAAGAACTACGGAGTCACCGAGTTGGAAGGACTCGCAGTGGTGTGGGCGGTGACGTCACTTCGTCACTACCTAGAGGGTGAGAAGTTCCCCATCCGCTGTGACCACCGCGCGTTGCAGTTCATCTTTAAGACGGATTGTACGAACACTCGTCTCAACCGGTGGAGCGTGCGACTGGCACCCTTCAACTTTGATATTGAGTACCGACCTGGCAGGCAACATGCCCTTGCCGACGGCCTTTCTCGGGTACCTACCGAGGGGCTGGACACTAACCCAGTCGGTGAGGACATCCCCATCGTGGGGGTAGTCACGCGTTCGGATCAGGCGTTGAACCCCGAGGCGCCAGGGAACAAGAAGTACTTGCCCCTGTCCCTGGACGAGGTGGTGAAGGCCCAGGCCGAGGATCCCTTCTGCAAGTCGCAGAGGGATACACAGGATACAGTGGAGGAGACGCGGTTCTTTCTCGGAGACGATGGCCTCCTCATGAGGAGGGGGGTATTCCAGGGGACCGAACAACTTGTCGTCCCCGCATCTCTCAAGGACAGTATTCTTGAGAGGGAGCATAACGCTCCCACAGGTGGACACCTGGGGTCTAGTAAACTGTACCAGACCCTGAGGACCAGGTACTACTGGCCGTCCATGGTGGTGGACATCTACAGTTGGGTGGCTGCCTGCACAAGTTGTGCGCAGAACCGCCTGATGGAACGGCGGCCTAGTACGGCTATGCTATTGTTCCCGGCCAAGGAGCCCTTTGCCGCGTTGGCGATGGACATCCTTGGGCCACTGCCAGTGACCGAGGAGGGCAACCAGTACCTCCTGGTCATCTGTGACCGCTTCACGAAACTTACGCGAGCGATCCCACTGGCAGAGATCACGGCCATGTCGGTCGTGTCAGCCTTCCTAGATCACTGGGTTGCCGCGTATGGCATTCCGGATAGTACACTATCGGACAATGGACCGCAATTTGCGTCCGTACTGTTTCAGGGGGTGCTGGATATGTTGGGGGTTAAGGCAAACTATGCCACGCCCTACCACCCACAAACTAATGGGCAGGTGGAGCGCTTCAACAAAACTATTGTTCGGCAGCTGCGCCACTATGTGAGTGAGCACGTGAAAACGTGGGACCAATACATTTCTATTCTTACCACTGCCTACAATTCGCAGGTTCACTCATCTACCGGGGAAGTACCCCTCGCTTTTGTGACCCCCCGTCGCGTGCGGTCTATTGCCGTGCGGCGGCCGCTCCCAACTAGGGAGGATGGTGGCAGTACGCCTACTCCTACTGAGAGTAAGGCGGAGTTCGCTGCTAGGCTTGAAAAACTCATCCCTAAAGTCAGGGCTGAGATGGACAAAGCACAAAAGCGCTACAAGCGTACCTTTGACAAAAAGGTGCGCAACGCCAAACACGTCCCCGAGCAGGGTGACTGGGTACTGGTTCACTCACACACCCCAACTGGGGGTAACTTGGTATTCCAGACGAAGGGGCCGTACCAGGTCCTTCGTACTGATGGGCGGCGCTTCACCATCGAAAGTGACGATGGGGTCCGCACAGTGAACGGACAGGACGTGGTCAAAGTTGCACCACCGCCTGCAGGCGACCCAGCTTGGGCGCGAGCGCTGGAAGCGTGGCGCCTCCCCTCGCTGCCTGCGGCCAAAAAGGGCCCGCAGGAGTACGTGTTCGATAAGTTCATCGACCACGGCTGGGATGAGGACACTGACCGCCTCATGTTGAGGGTGCGTTGGTTCGGCTACAAAGCCAAGGATGATACGTGGGAGCATGTGGAGGACCTTCCCGCTGAGAAGGTCCGGGCATACTGTGCCCGGAATGAGATAGACCCTAACAGCCCTCCCTCAACGTGAGGGAAGGCTGAGTAACAGCGCCAAGAGAGTGCTTCAAGTCGAAGTGGTATGCAGAGTGGCTTTTAACTACAGCCCTAACCCTCACACTCTCACAACAAAGGCAGCTGCCAACTAGGCATGCATGCTAGACTCTCCAACCCCACGGCCCTCGCCCTCGCGTGGAGGCGAGCGGCGAGACCCACGGCGATAACGCTCCCCACCAGTCGGCGGGGCCGGCGGCTCCAAGTCGGAACCGTCGCGCCCCTCACGGTCGCGCAAGTGGCGACGACCGCGGCTGCTCTTCTGCTTTGTCTTGCGCGCAAGTTGGCGACGCAGACGCCGGACCGACTCCGACTCTGACGGAGTCGAGGACTCCGAGACGTAATAAGACAACTCGTCTTCCGACACGGAGGGAGAGCGCCGCGAGCGTCGGCGACGACGGCGAGGAGGCGAGTATGCCCGGCTCGCACGACGTTTGCCACGCCCAAGTGGGGCTGGCTGGGGCATAATAGCCCCAATGCGAGCCAACTCGGCCGTCATAAACTCCGCCACCGACTCGCAACTCGCGGTCGCCACAACAGTACGAACGCGCTCATCAAGTTGAGGAGTCTCGAAAGTTTGAAGGGTTGCGGTCGACGCGGCCAACCAGGAAATGGTGCGCACCAACGTGGTGATCATCATCTCTGGGGTTAGAGGCGCGGGCGGTAACACCAACTTGGGGTATACCGTCAGGAGGGTGGCCCCCAAGTTGGGGGACACCGGGGTGGACGACTCAACGGCCACGCTAATCGGGATGTCCCCGTGTGGCTGGTAGGGGACAGGAGGAAGCGGAGGGGCACGCCGAGGTGGCGGTGCCCGGGTGTAACTGCGACCCCGACTTGGGGCACCCGCAGTGGGTTGAGTCATATGGTCATCGTGGGAGGGCACGGCCATAACTATGGCCTTGTCCGGGGGTGGCGCAGTGTGGCGATCCACCCCCGGGTCATACGGGTAGTCCCCGATGCCCAACCCCTCTCGTAGGACCACACGGCCGTCGTGAAGTTCACGAGCGACCCATACGAACTGGCGAAGTGCGCCATCGTCCTTGGGCCCACGAGTGGGGCGGCGCAACTTGTGCTCAATGCTCTCCCACGCGATAAACTTGTGGAGGCGGAGCATCTCCTCATGTAGAGTGATTTGTCCTGATGAGCACCCCTCATCAACTAGCTGAGGGGTGAGCTGTTCCAAACCTTGGATAAGCCGGAGGGGAAGATGCCAGAGCATCCTCCGCCGCTGGACACAGGACACCCAGGTCGACATGACCTCGAGGAGCCACTGGGTGGCCAACATGGCCCACACCAGATGATCCGGACTAGCCGTCAACATGACGGAGCCGAAGTGGTCAAGCAACCGTGGCAGCAACGCCGGGAACCCGTAGGGGACCTCAACTTGAGGCCACCACTCGGGCTTCTTCGGATAGTACTGCTCCTTACTGGCAGCAGACTGTTGAGGAAACTCAATTTGAGCCGAGGTCACCAAGTAGGGACCTCGCCGGAAGTCCTTCTCCATCCGCACATCAAAGTGATGAGTGTGCGGACCGGCCTCGTGGAGGTACGGGGGGCGAGTTGCCACCGCGTCCCAAGTAAAGGTCGGCAAGTCTCCGGGACCCGGGATAGTTTCCCCGCGGTCCACCATGGCCTTGGCACGCTGAACGTCCTCAACCTCCTCATCGTCCAGGAAGGCAAACTGGTCCGTCCTGAAGCCGGCAGGGAACCCGACCCTACGGGGATACTTCTCCCGTAGGCGGTCCCATACCCGACCCATCGCTGCGCCAAGTCGGCCACAGCGAAGAACAGTCAACCCCTCCTCATAGAGAGGCCAAGCGGGGTAAAACCACCGCCCCAAGGCCTCACGCGGGACCACTCGTCCCGCCTCCGGGGGAGATCCCGCCGTCAACCCAAAGCCGGGTGACGCGGGAGTCCCATCCCCCGGAGCGATCGCGGAGCCCCCGCCGGAAGTCCCAGCGGGCGCTGCACCGTAGGAGGTGTCCTCCATACGTTCATCGAGGGAGTCCGTCTCCACCCCCGGGGTCGCCATGGCTCTCCCCAAGTTGGGGAGAGACGCCCTGGCTACAGCGGAACGAGACCCGCCTCGAGTTGAGGGGGACTCGGATCGTGGGTAGACGGGTGGCCTCCCCAGCGTGGGGCGGCCCCGTGGAAGGTGAAGGGGAGGTGGTGGTGATGGTGAAGTGTGAGCCGGGGAGAGCAAGCTGCCGAGTGGGCAAGCTTGAGGAGAGGGGCGGTCAACGTGACCGCCTCTACGTCCACGGTACGTACTCGAGGAGGGACAGCAAGTCGCGCCCCCAACGCCGAGATGTGCGTTTACGCACCCCCTCACAGGGCCGACCGGGTCGGTCGGAACTGAGGAGAGGGGAGTGTGGCAGTATTGACCCCCAGGTAGGGGGGCAACACGTGCCATGCAAGGGGCGGCAGGCCACTAGCCTGATCCGTTCCTCCCCCTGCATTTGGGTCCATATTCCCTAAGTTTGGGATAGTTAGCTTAGTAGTAAATCCAACTTGGATTTGAGGGGGGGGAGGGGAGGGAGTGATTCTGCATTTATCGTCTTGAATTTTCGTGTGGCCCGGTGGGCAGGTGCTGGGGTGGGAGATTCTGAGTGGCGAGATTCTGAGGGGACCCTGGGGGGATAAGGGGAGGGACAGCGGGGCTCGGCCCTGCGTCCCCGTCCCGACCAAGAAACTGTTGGACCACACACCATCTTCTTGTTTGTCAGTGGGGGGGTTGCCCCACAACAGAGACAGAGTGTGTGCGACTTGCACTTCTTCCGGTTCCCCCGACACGGGAGGCAGCCCTTATACACCGCCTTAACTTTGGTGTCGCGTGTGTAAGTGGTTTTTGCCACAGTATTGTATGTATGTGCACGTATTGTAGGGTTCACGTTGACAGGAGGTGCTCTTCCCGGAGATGATAGAAAACTGGCTCAACGCCACCCGCAGCAGTGAAGCCGACCGCACGACGGAGTGGGAGCGCGAGCTGATGGTGTCCTGTACGGTCAAGCAGAAAGGATCGTCATGGCGCGATGCGTGAAAGCTGGTACTCAGCGACCCGCTGCTTGCGTCCACGTCCAGCCCTCCTTTGGCAAGCCTTCCTTTGCAGAAGTACCTGACAAGAGGATTGACGACTTTTGCAGCGCCATCGCTGCAACTGCCCACAGAGTGTACCTCATGTGCTTGAACGAACAGGCGCGAGCGGGCGTTACGCGAGAAGCCACTAACGAGGCTGGCACGCGCTTCACCATCAAGATCAGCAAGGCCGCCGCCGCCAAGCTGTGCGTCGACAACGAGCTGATCCACGACTGCGACTCGTTACATGCAATCAAGGACGCGAAGGTGGCAGTGTTCAAGCGCTTTGGGAGTTGCGACCGGTTCGTCGTGCCAAGCTCGGTGCCGGAGGGTAGCCGGGGCTGCAGCGCCTGCTCGGGCATCTTGCCGTCGTCTCGACAAAGATCGAGGAGTCCCTCAAGCGCTCGGCCAACGTCACCAGACCTACCACCCCCGGTGTGAACTCCGGGCATCGCGAGCCGTGGCGAGTGATGCTGAATGTGCTGCATGGCGCCCTCACGAGAAAGGGGGTGACTCGCAATGGCCTGCCCATGATCGACGGAGACCGTGCCGACCGTGGGTTTGCGCCGGTGAAACAAGTACGCAGAAATGGAGCTCGGAACCTGGGCTCTGGTGACGCCGTCAGGTCGGCGTCGGCGGCGGCGGCCGGGGCTGCCGCGTTGGCTGCTCGATTGGACACCGACGGGATGGCAGGGGCGACCAGGACGGCCGCGGAGGTTGCCCGGTCTGGGGCCGGTGGGATGGCAGGGGCGTCCGGGATTGCCCCCGCGGGCGAGCCATCGATGCAGGGTGGGATGGAGGTCGTGGGCGGGACAATGCCTTCGGCCGGCGGACCTGCGCGGAGTGGAGTGGCACCGAAGAGGGGCCGGCGTCCTTCGGCGGGCCGTCGTTGATGGGAGCGGGGCCGGCGTCCTTGGGCGGGCCGTTGGCGGTGGGTGAGCTACCTCCCGCTTGTGGGGTGACCAATGGCTGGCTGGAGCAAGTTGGCGGGCCGTGGCCGGCGATCGCTCTTCTTCCGGTCGACGACTCCATGGCCGTAGTCGCTCGGCCAGTGGACAGGCGGTCAAATTCGTCTGGCATTATGATATCGGTGCAAGGTGCAGTGGGGAGGGTCCGTGGCTGGGCTCCGGTTGGTAACGAGGGTGCGGGTGCGGGTGCGGGTGTTGGTGTGGTGGGGGTGGGGGTGGGGGTGCGGGTGTGGGAGTGGGTGTGGGTGCGGGTGCGGGTGCGGGTGTGGGTTCGGGTGGCCATAGTGACGGTGCAGGAGGTGGTGGGACTTGCGCTGGGCGGTAGGTACGGCCTCGTCACATGCTGGGTCAGAGGTGTGCTTCTGGTGGCGTGTGGGTCGCCGTCTTGGCGACAGTAGCGAACCCGGTATGTACCGGAAGCGTCTGTGTAACCAACTGCGGATTCCCCGCGGAGGTGGTGTTATGGCGGCGGTGGTGGCGGTGGTTGTAGACCAGGGGTGACCATCCGCGACAGCCGCACACTTCCGGTGGGATGCTTGACATCCTTTGTTAGGTAAACCCAGAACATTATATTCCATTGCATGGGAATGCTTTCGGAAGAGATCCAAGAACAAAGCACCTCGCGTGTGCGAAGTCTCTCGTGTCTATCTCGCGTAAAAGAGAAAATGTCTCGTATGTAGGCCATTCTCATGCTTGGACGAACTGGGAATGACCCTGTGGTTATTTCGGGCATGGCCCTTGAACGTACATCGGCATGAAGTTGGGGTTCATTCGGGGTGCACACTTGCCCAACGATGGCGGGCAGCCAAAAGTCGGAGGCGGCGGTAAAAGGTCGGCGGCGACCGGCTGCGGTGACGGTGTTAGGGACAGTGAGAGGGGTAAATGGGCGCGGCAACGAGACAGTCGCAGTGATGTTGCCGCCACTGGCACCGCCACACCGCCATGGCGTGCCTGTCGTGGACGGCAGCAGCGGCGCGGAGAGCGTCGAGGGGGCGGCACCCCGCCGCACCACCCACCCATCCGCCGTCTGTGGAGCTGATCCGCCCCCTCCCCACAGACCGACGCACCGCCACGCCAGACGCGGACGGGCGGTCGAGCGGCCACCCCCGCCCACCGCCCGCAGCCGGCAGGGGGATAGGTGCTGGCACACGCCGCTCGCTGGCGGTGAAAGTGTCCGCGGCGGCGGGCAGCGTACCGCCGCGGCGCGTGTTGCTCGCGCTGCCGTTGGGAGGGGGAGAGGGCTGCCGGCCTGGCGGTCGCGCCGCACGCAGCGGGGCGGGGAGTGCCTCCACAACCTCTTGCCTGTGACATGCGCGCCACGCGGGTGAGTCAGTCTCTATGTACCAGAATGGCATGAGGGGTGGACGGCTGACACCCATCCCGAGATGGGTCCGTGTGGACCGGGCAGGCGGCCGCCTGTTCTATGGTGTTTTTTTAGGCTGCGGCTGGACACCGCACCGCCGGGGGCCGGGAATGACGAGAGACACAATTGACTTGGTCGGGTGCGTGGATGACGCCGTAGTCAAGTGTATGACTACAGGTAGTTGAAAGGTGCCGTTGAGCCTCTCAGCCTTCGGTGACCACTCACAGAGCGTGCGAGAGCTCGTGGATGTCCTTGTTCTGTATTGTTGACTGGTACATCTGAGGCAACTTGCGTAAGCTCTGTATTTAAGTGCCTGTTGCACTTTCGGTGCTTTAAAGCGCGTGCCCTCGCCTCGGTCATGTGGTTCCTCTTAAGCTGGCTCTGGCTTTACACCCGCCCGAGCCTGGTTGACTCGCTCGAGCAGTGGAGTCGAGAGCAGCTCTCTGCAGCCAGCCACACCGGGATTGCCGAGCACGGATGAAGGGGCCCTTGCACGGAGCTGCCACCCCGGCGACGACGGGTATCGGCGTGTCTCGACCCACCCCCTCCCTCTGCCCGGTGGCTGCCGCCTCCGCGCCACACCACCCACAATTACTGGCCGAAGGGAGGGGGAGAGCGCATCCACGAAAAGAGTGCGCCAAAAGAGTTGGCGCGTGCCCCCCAAGCCACCAGCAGACCACAGGAGGAGGAGGAAGCAGCGTCGGTGGGGAAGCAAAAAAATAAAAAGGAACCAAAACGAAAGGACGCCGCAACGCACCTGCCACACAGCCGCCGCGTGGGTTTGCCGCATGCCTCGCCCACACCCCGAGGGCCGTGTCCACTTCCGCTGTCAGGGCTCTGCCGCCGCAACGGGGGGAGGGGAGGCGAAGGAAGCGCACCGCATCGACCCGGCTGGCGTGCACCGCCACTGTCAGGGGGGGGGGCGGTCGCGCGGCCCGCGCCTGCCACAACCGACCAGTGGCAGATACAGCCCCCGCGTCGGGCGGCGCCGGGGACTACCTGCGGCACGCGCCGCCCCGACACACTGCCTCCCTGCTGGCCAGACCCCCGCCGACCTCGCCTCCCCCTGGTGAGGCGTGCGCCAGTTGGCGTCGCGCCTTGTTGGGGTTTCCCCGCGCTGGGGACCGTGGGGTTGCTTGCATGGAGGGGGGTAAAGGAGCGCCACCGGCGGTGTTGACGGTGAGGGCTTGACGGTGACGGCGGGGCTTCGGCGGTCGCCGCGTGGTGGCGGCGGCTGCCGCGGCGCCGGCTGCGGCCGTTGCCGTGGCGGCGGCGGTTGGTGACGCAGCGTGTGTCGTTTCCTCCCGCCCCAGCCGCGGGTGACGGTGGCAGCTGCCGTCATTGAGGGTGCGCATGGCCGCCGTTGCGACGGCTGCAGCGCCCCCGCGCGGGGGGAGGGGCGGGTGCCGGCCGCGCAGGGCTGCTGGCTGTGTGGAGGGTGGCTAAGGCGTCGTCTTCGCCCCCCCCCCCTTCTCTTCCTTATCGTGTCGATGTGGCCTGCTGCGCTGGTCGAGTCGTACTGCTGATGGGGGATGAGCGGCCCGGAGGAGCCTGGGACTCGTCCAAGAGCTTTCCCGCGCGTTCTTCCCCGCCCGTAGTATCTGGCAACGAGGAAGGGCAGGCGGGAAAGCTAGGGGAGTGCACGGCACCCAACGACGGTGGACGAGGTTGTCGATGCAAACCTGAACTGAGGACTGGTACAGACACCACAGCCGCCTTGGCAGACAGTTGCAACGGCGACATTTGGGGGAGGGTGTGCCATCACCAGTCGCCCCCTCGCGGGAAGCGGCAAGAGAGACGGCCCTCCGTGGCGAGCTCCCCCAGCACCTTCGAACCGCTACTCAGAGACAGGTTGCCCCAACGGGGGCGGCAACCACGGCCAACCCCACGCAGCAGGGTGCTGCTTGTCCCAACGACCGGGGGGAGGCGTGCACTCTTCTTCCCCGTCCGCAGAGCTCATGGAAAGAGCCCCCGCCCGCCGTACGGTGTCTGGGCACGCGATGCTGAACGATCCCTCTTGGCCGGCGTCGACTGGGGCTCGACGCTTCGGCGGCGGCTGCTGAAGAGTGAACAATGACCCGGTCCGCCTGTTGGCAAGCGCCATCTTTGTGTCTCACCATACTATAATTACACTTGCCTGGAATTGATAGACTTGATTCAATCGCTCTGATCCCCTCGAGACTGAATTTCCCCGGGATCCCTTATGGCTGCTGGCCTCACGCGCTGGCGCGTGCACGTCCGCTGAGGGCCAATGGGAGCGGTTGTTGTGGTGGTCTGGGGTAAACCGTACTGTACTGGGTGCCGCCCGTCGGCGCCTCACGATCTGCAATCCCCCCCCCCCATTCCCCCCCTTGACCCTGTCAGTGACCGCCGTCCGTGTCCCAGACAGGGCGTCGTGCTCCCGCGTCGCCCCCGCCGCCCCCCCCCTGGCCGACTGAGCGCTGTTCTGCGGCTTTGGGGTGACGGTTGAGTGGCCTCGCATGGCCGATCCGCCCCCCCGAGGCATCGTCGAAACTCACCCACCACGGCGGCGCCCGCGCGCATGGGCGGCGGGGGTGCCATCCCATCCCCGTTTCCGAGGCAGCAGCGCCCGCCACCACCCAGCAGATTCCGCATCCGCGAGATTCCCCCTGGACGCGGCGGGCGCCCCATATATTCGCCCACGAGACCCGCTTGCATCCCCTATGCGCCACCACCACCGGCCCGCGGGGAGGAGGGGGCGGTGGTGCGGGGTGGGGGGGGTCATCCCCCCCCCCCCACCCCCAAGGGAGAAGTGGGGGGGGGGCGAGACGCTCGCCGTCCCTTGCCCCGCCCGCGCTACCGGTCCGAGGGGGTTGCTGTCGTCGGCCGTCGACGGCGGCGACCGATGATCAGCAGTGTCCTCCCGGCAACCGGCGATCACCCTGGGATACCCCGAGCTACCATCACGCCCGCCTTCGCCAACCTTCACCGTGTTCTTCGTCAAGCTCCACCCCCTTGGTCAATCCATCACCGTCCCCAAGCACCCACCGCCCTCTTCCTTGACCCCTCCCCCTCCCCACGGCTCACCACCTCCTCCTCCCTCCCGTCCCCGTCCCCCCACCCCCATCACCTAGTCTCTCCACCCCCGCTGTCGCGCAGGCTCGGTCACCATGCATCCGGCGGCGCCACGCGCCACCGCCCCCGGGCGGTCCATGCCGGTGGTGCCCCTGCCGCCGCCACAGGCGGCGGCTGCCAAGCAGGCGGCGACGCCGCCCCCCGGGTGGGGCCTCCCCGGCTCGGCGTCCACCTGCTCGTCGGCTGGCTCTACGGGCGACTCGCCGCCGCCGCCGCTGCCGCCACCGCGGATGCGGGCGCCGTCGGCGCCGCTGGCGCTGTCCCCCTCCCTCGCCGCCTCTGCGCCGCGGCGACAGCGGGCGGTGGCGGCGGCGGCAACCGCGGGCACGCCCGCTGCCGCCCCCGCCAGCATTACTGCTGACACCTTCACCACCCCCATCCCCACCCTCACCCCCGACGCCGCCGCCGCCGCTGCTGCCCGCTCACCCTCGCCGCTGCTCCTGCCTCCAACCGACGCGGACGCCAACGATGGTGGGTGGGATGCGTGGGACGACTGGGGTGCGCCGACGGTGCCGCCGCCGTCGCGGTCGCGGCGGGCGGCGGGATCCCCGTCGTGCTCCACGGACTTTGCGCTCATTGACTTTGGGCTGCCCCGTGGGGGGGCGCCGCCGCCAGCCGCCGCCGCCGCCGCCGCCGCCGCGTCGCCAGCTCCCCCACTGGCCACACTGCCGCCGCCGCCGCCGTCGGCGGCGGCCGTGGCGCCGCGCCGCCGGTGGGCGCCGCCGCCCATGCCGCTGCCGCTGCGCCCCCCGACGGGGCAGCCTGGCAAGGCAGGCGAGCCCGCGGCGGCGGCGGCGGCGGCCGACTGGGAGGAGGAGGAGGAGGAGGACTGGGGCATCACGCCCGTCACGCCCGTCACGCCCGCCACGGCCGGCGCGGCGGCGGCGGGTGCGCACGTGGATGCCGACGGTTGGCCGCTGGGCGCCGGGACGCGAACCGCCGCCGCCGCCGCCGCCGCCCCCTCTCCTGCGGGCGACGGCGGCGGCGTCTACCACACCAGCCGCATCCCCCTGGCGCGCGTCTACGTTGTGACGGTGGGGGGCGTCGAGTACGCGGCGTGCACGCCCGAGGCGGCGGCCGCGGCGGCCGCGGCGGCCCGCCGGGGCCTCCCTGGTGGGTACGAGCCCGCACCGGCAGCGTCCCGCAGCGACCACCGTCGCGAGCTTCTCCGCCCGGCCGAGCGGGAGGCGGCGGTGGTGGCGGCGCACGCCACGGCGGCGGGGCGGGTGCCGGCCTTGGCAGCCGCTCGCGCCGCGTTTGTATCGGCCATGTACATGGCGGCGGGGCGGTCGGCGCCATGATGCGGTGATGAGGGGGGGGGTGGGGGGGGGGCGGGAGGCGGGGCCGGTGGGAATGCAGGGCTTTTGCCCGCGTGCAGATTCCCCCCGATGTGGGGGGCACAAGCGCGGTTGTGTGCCAGGCAGCTGAACTTCTTTTCACTCGTGCACGGGCAATCGGTGGAGGGGGGAAGACGGCAGAGGCGGCAAGGAGCTGGCGTGCATAGATGGCGAATGATCGTGAACTAAGTGACCCACCCGTCCCCCTCCCCCCACCCCCCCGCTCCCCCTCTGCTGCCTCTCCCTCCTGCTCCCGCTCCCCCCCCCGCCTCCTCGCCCCCCCTCCCCCCTACCTACCGCCCGTCACTTGCCCCCAAACGGGGGCCCAAAGACGGTGCTATCCCACCACCGCCGCCCCGGGCGGGCGGCCCAGCCAACCCCCCCCCGGCAGCCACACCCGCCCGCCGTCACCACACACTCGGACCGGTGGCCCGCCCGCCACGCGCGCTCCTGACACGCGCGGGAGCAAAAGCGGACCGCCCGGCAGCGGCCACACGCCTGCAGGCGTCCCCCCCCCCCGCCACACACGTCACACACGCGGCGGGCGGCGTCCTCGGCGAGCGTCTCGGCGAGGCCCCGGAGGACGCGGCCCGCCTCGGGCAGGTCCGCCACGCCCAGCGTCTCGAGCCGCCCCCGCGCCGCGTCGACGGCGCCCGCCAGGTCGTAAACGGCGGCCTGCCGCCAGGTGCGGGTGTCGGGCATCAGCTCCACGAGGAGCACCAGGTGGGTGCGGAAGCTGTCCCCGTCGCCCGCCGCGACGGCCGCCCGGAAGGCGTTGACCAGCACCGCCGCCGCGGAGCGGCAGCCACACCCGTCCGCCCGCGCCTCGGCGCGGACGTCACCCGCAAAGAGGAGGCGCGTCGGCAGCGGGGCGGTGGAGAGGAGCTCCGACAGCACCCGCGCGGCGCAGGCCGACACGACCGGCGCGGCGGCGGGGGACACCTCAGCAGGGCGTTCATACATGCCCCATACCCCCAGCAGCAGCTCACGCCCGCCCGGCGCGGTGCGGAGGCCGTGCAGCAGGCCGTGCGTGTCGGTGACGGCGTCGCCCAGCAGGAGGAGCAGCTTGGCCTGCACCGCCGCCGACCGCACCGCCCCCGACGCGACGAGCGCGCGGAGGAGCTCCACCACCAGCGCCGCCGCCGCCGCAGACGACGCGTAGGCCGCGTCCAGGGGCCCCCCCCCGACCTTGCGCAGGTACAGCCGCGCGGCGGTCGGCTCGGGGCCGGCCGTGTCGAGGGCGCCCGAGTAGGCGTGGCGGAGGGCGTCGCCAAAGCGGGCGGCGGTGCGGGTGTTGAGCGTCACCACCCCGCGGATGATGACGGCGAGGGTGGAGAGCACCTCTGACGCCAGCAGCACCACCGCCTGGTTGTTGTACAGCAGCTCCTTGGCGCCGGGCCGCCGCGGGCGGGGGGGGGGAGGGGGGGGGGGGGGGACGTGACCCCACCCGCCCCGGCGGCGGCGGCACCGTCGACGGGCGGCCGCCCGGCGGCAGCCGCCGTCGCCCCCTCCCCCCGCTTCTCACCCCCCCCCCCCCTCCTCCTCCCCCTCCTCCTCCTCGTCCTCCTCCTCGGGAGGGAAGTACCGCAGCGACGCCACGTACCGCACGAGGGCGGCGGCGCCCCGGGCGTCAACAGCGAGCATCCCCGCCGCCTCGAGGTGGTCCGCCAGCAGCTCCCGCGCGTAGCAGAGGGCGTGGACGTCTGACGGGAGGCGACGGAGGGAGCGGAGCTCCGTCGACCGCCGCAGCCGCTCGCCGCCGCCGCCGCCGCCACCACCACCATCATGGCCGCCGCCGCCGCCGCCGCCGCCGCCGGCATCCCCCCCCCCCGGGCCGCCGTCGGGGGGGGGCGGCCACGCGGCGGCGCGGGCAATGGCCAGCTCACAAAACGTGCGGATGGGGGGCGTCAGCGCGCACGGCGGGCGGCCGCTGCCGCTGCCGCAGCCGCCCCCACCGGCGGCCGAGCCCCGCCGCCCGCGGCTGGCCCCGCCGCCGCCGCCGCCGCCGCCGCTGCTGCTGCTGTGGCCGGCCGGCCGGCCGGCCGCGTCGGCGGTGGCGGCGGCAGCGTGGCGGGGCGGTGCCGCGGGGGCGGCGGCGACGGCAGCGTCACGGCGGGGATGTCGGGGGGGGGCAACGTGCGCCATGGCAGCGTCCCCGGGGGGAGGGGGGGGGGGCGGGCGGCAGAGGCGGTGGCCGAGGCGGGTGTCGGAGGCGGGAGGAGGGGGCGGAGCAGACAGCGGGGGGGGGGGGGTTGAAGGGGAGGCGCCGGGGGGGGGCGGGGGGGGGGGGAGATGGATGGGGTGGACGGGCAGGAGGAATGGTGGGCGGGGGGAGCGAGGGGAGGTGGGAGGAGGTGGAGCGCGTGCAGGAGGGAGCGTGCGCGACGCAGGGTGGGGTGGGGTGGAGTGGCGGGGGGGGCGGGGGAAGGGGCGGTGGAGGAGGTGAGAATCGTGGGAGGCCACCGGGGTGGGGTGGGGAGCGCGACGGGAGCGGGTGGCGCAGCGGGCTGGCCCGCGCTTTGACCGTGGGGGGAGGGGCAGGAGGGTTTTCTGCCAATGGGGCTGGGGGCAAGGCGTCGGCGGGTGGCGGCGGGGCTGGGGGAGACGGGACGCCGAGGGGTGGACGCCCCCCGTCGCGGCCTGCACCCACTGGCAGGAGCAAGGGCGCGCAGTGGTGCCAGGCGGTCCCGCTCGCGTGCCGCTGACGCAGCGCGGGCGTGGGCGCTCGGGTGCTGCCTGCCCCGGATGTGGGCAGGCGGGGAGGGGCGGGGTGGGTGGGTGGGTGGGTGGGCGGGAGGGCAGGTGGTGGCGGTGACGGCCGACACCCCCCCCCCCCCCCCCCTCTCCCCACCCCGCCTGGCCGCCAACCGCGCTGCCGCCGTCTGGGCGAGCGCCCTCGGGCGGGGCCGGGGCGCGGCCAGGCGGCACCGCCGCACCGCGCGGTTTGGGGAGAGGGGGAGCAGGGGGGGCGCGCCGACCGCGGGGGCTGCGGCAGTTGGCAGAGGATGGAGGCGGGGGCGCGGGCGGTGATGGCGGGGGCGTGCGGGTGGGTGGTGGTGTGGGGTGGGGTGGGAGCGCGGGGGGGGGAGCAAGCGCGGCGAGAGCGGGGGGCGGGTGGAGGAGGGGAGGACGGGGGCGCGCGCCCGAGCAGTGGCCCTTGCAGGGGGGATGGGGACGCGACGCGGCCAGCCGCTCCCCCCCCCCCCACCCGCCGTGACGCACCGTCGCCCGCGCAATGGGCCGCGGCGGCCGCGGCCGCGTGTGCAGGCGGGAGAGGGGGAAGGGGCGGGTGGGGGCGGCGGGGCGGCACCGACCAAGGGGCGTCGGCGGCCACGGAGAGTGGGGGGGGTGGCCACGGATGGGGCGCCGCGCCCGCGGCGCGCGCCGCCGCTGGGAGGGGGGTGGGCGGCACTCGCTGGCGGATGTCGCCGCGGCGCTACGTACCACACGCCAGCGCAGAGGAACAAAGGGGGAAGGGGAGGGGGGGGAGGGCGGTAGAGAGGCCCACGGCCGCCACACCACCGCCACCCCCTTCCCTCATCGACTCGCCGCCCAGACCCGCACCCCCCCCCCCAGTCTCCCAAGAGCCGCGCGGCGGCGACACGGTTTTCCCGCATGGGGCGCACCACCACCACGGCTCCACCACTGGACAACCACCCCCTTTGGCCGACAGCACCCAGCTGCTCCCCAGCGCCCCTTGCGGTTGTGTGTTGGGCGGGCTCGGGGCCGCACGCACGGCAGCGGCGGCGGCTCGCCGCTGTTGGGGCGGATGATCCACGCTCAGTGGGAGCCCCTTGAGGGCGGGGCTCGCGCCGAGCGCTGGCCCCTCCCACGCAGGGCACCGTCAAGGACACGAGTGTGCACGGGCCAGCGCGCGTGGGACCCCCGATCGTCGCTGCCATCGTCGGGATCACGGGTCGCCTGGTCGATCGTGTTGCAAGTAGAGTTGAGTGTGTGGCGTCCTGCTTCGAGCAGTACAGCCAGTGGCCAATATCGCTTGTCCACTTTACAGCTGAGAATCTAATAATTAATTTGTCACGATCTGCACCCTGCCCAGGCGCCCTGGGTTTGCAGCTAGCGGCTGCGACTTGGTAGAATCCGATGGCACCCCTCTCCCCCCCCCCCCCCATCCTCAACACCACCAACCATTGATGAGACAACCACCCTCGCACGCACTAGCCAACAGGACAGCGAGGCCTACAGTGCGTACGGGGTTATATGTGGGGGTCATCTGGGAAAGTAGCCCACTTTTATTTTAGACTATATGCCAAGATTGTGGCAGTATTGGCAGAAATCGTATCAGACTCACGGCCTGCTACCGACCGCGGATCTGTGTAGATGGGGCAGCCGACGTCCGTGCACGCCCCAGACACAGCAATCCAAGAGTCCTTCTTCTTCGTCGTTCAATGTCTCTCCCCTCGCAATCGTCCCCTCGGCGCGCTGTGCCCGCCCTCATGTAGGGCCGGCGCAGCCCCCCACGTCAGGGCACGCACACGAGCCCGCACGGGCATCCCCCCCAACAGGCATGCAGGCGCGCCCACACACGCCGGGCGAAGCCCCCCCCTCGTGCACGCACAAAAAATACAGGTGCACTCACACGAGCCAGGGGTACACGCACGAGCAGCGCCTGCCACACAGGTCGCCGACAGGCCAGCAGGGCGCCGCCAGCACGCAGGCAACGCAGAGAATCTCGCCCCCGAAGGCGCCAATCAACCACCCGTGTGATACGCAATCACAGGTGTCGTGCAATCCCGCGCAATAATTGGCCAGCACCTGGCAATCCATAGCCGCGGCCGCAAGCACGCAGTAGATAAGATGAAATCAGCCACACTTCCCCCTTTCCATCTCGGAGGGCTTTGAGGCCGCGGCAGCACGGATGATCCACTGCTGGATAGGGTTGTTGTCTTCCCCGGTCGTCAAGATGCGCTCGAGCGCAGCGCCATGGTGTGGTTTTGTCAGCCCGTCGGCGGCGTTGTGCTCGGACTTGAGCAGGCCGACATTGGAGATCTCCTGGTTGTTATGAGCCTCTCGGGCCGC
Source organism: Pyropia yezoensis (assembly GCA_009829735.1). NCBI lineage: Eukaryota > Rhodophyta > Bangiophyceae > Bangiales > Bangiaceae > Pyropia > Pyropia yezoensis. The sequence continues at coordinate 13,862,138 of CM020620.1, forward strand.
CGCCACGTCAATCATCAGTCGCTTCTCCGTCGGGTGCGAGGCGCGCGTAACGACATCAAACAGCTGCTTGGAGTCCGTCAGCATAATGAGCGGGATGTGCTGGTGGTAGATACGCTCCAGGTCATGTTTGATGATAAACGCTTCGTCAAACGCGTTGGCAAACGCGTACACCTCGCCCGCCATAATGGAGCGTACCACTCGGCGTGACTTCTTGCTCGAGTAGGACAGCACGTGGCATGCGCCGCGGTCGTCACATAGCAAGATTAGGTAGCCCAGCTGGGACGACCCGTCATCGTTTGACGCAAAGGACGCATCCGCGTACACTTTCAGCCGCAGCGATGCACGTCGGAGGGGGCGGTAAGAAAGCGCCCATTCGCTGGTATTCTTCGCGCGCTTGATGGCCTTACTAAGCTCTCGCACGTGCCGCTCACAGTACAACTTGGGAGTAGCTTGGGCCGCACGGTTGATGGCACAACACAGGTCCGGCCGAGTGTGCGAAAGCCAAGCGACAGCGGCGCGTACGGATATAAACTCGTCGTACGTCGCCGACAGCTTCAGGGGGCACAGGGCGGCGATGTAGTTCATCTGGCCCAACCGTGTGCACCAATCAGCGCCGCGGGTGGAAGTGACGGTGACTCCGAGGAACTCAAAATTGTCCCACTGCCGAGGTTTCGCGTCAAACTGACGTAGAGTTGCCTCTGTCAGCACCTGGAAGGTCTCGTTGCCGCCGAGTATGCTGTCATCGACATAGGTACCCAGTAGACCGTCTACACCGTCCGCCCCGTCTCGCACATACAGCGCAGGGTCCCCCGTCGTTGGTGCCATGCCCAGGTCGTTCTCCACATGGGCAGTGAACGTGGAGGCCCAGTAGTCACCTGCGTCACAAATCCCGTACAGCGGCCGCACCAGCTGCAACACCTCGACCTCACCAATTCCAAAGTACTCCCTGTCTGCCGCCCTTGGTTGCAGGTAGACGTCCCGAGTCATCTTCTCCATGCTTTGGAGGTAGGACTGGTTCACATCGTGCGCGAATAGTCGATATCCCAGCACGGCACTGGTAGACACCACAACCTTGGTAGACCGCTGCCGCAACGTCGACAGGTTGTGCACCACGAATCGCTTGTCCCGATCTTCGTGGCCTTGCGCAACGTAGCGTGACTTCGGTTGCTCATTGGGCGATCCGACGTGCTTGAGGGTGTGGACAAAACGCCCTCCGACGATATTTGCCCCCTCAGGTAAGGACTGCTTCTTGACGACCTTCATTGTGCCGCGCCCCAACAGGCCGTCCACCTCCCGTTGAGTTGATGCTCGAAATGGCTCCGATTGGATGCGCACGTCGGTCTCCTTAAGCACCTCGGTTATAAGCACGTCCGATGAGGGATATACGTGCTCAGGCGGCGGGCCGGTGTGCGAGAAGGTGTGCAGTCCGGCACAGACGTCCGCCAGCAACTGCTCTCCTGTGCGCATGACGTCCACCCGTTGATCCAGCTCCGCGTCCCCCACCTCGCGCACGGACAGCTCCACGTCATTTTGCAGAGACGGCGCCGCGTCGCGTGATCCGTCATGAGACGTCGGATCGCTCTCAGCCCCGTCAGCTCCAGGCACAGTGCTGTGGCGGTACAGCTTCACCTTATCGATGGAGAACAGCTTTGCCGCGCCGTCTACGTCGATCCAGACGTGCTTTGCCATCAACCTTGACGACCGCGTACGGCCCCACCCAACAGTCGACCGGCTTCTCACGAAAAACAAGCACGGTCATGCCAGCAGCAACGTCCGCTTCGGTGGCATGCGGTACACGCATGCGGAGGGCCCTGCGGAGTCGAGCCCGCGCAACGGTCCGCCGCATCTCGTCCCGTGCCGTTCTCATCGCCTCCAGACGCACCTTTTGTTCCGGCAGGTCAACAGGGCTAATCGGGGTGCGTGGGACGATGCCAAACACAAGCAGGGTCGGCACAAGCCCAGCTGGTCCTGCGGTGTTGTTCATTGCGGAGACGGCGAGGGAGAGTGCGTGCTCCGCGGCCAGCGTCGGATGATCAGCCCGCACGCGACGATAAATCTGGCGCAGGTACGCGTGATAGCGCTCTCCAGATCCCAACGCATTGTGTGACTCGATGCCGGACTCGATGTGCTTGGTGCCCACGGCCTGCAGCAGTGCCCGCCATTTGGCCGACGTCAGCTGCGGCCCCTGGTCCGTGTGCATCACGTCCGGATGCCCAGCGTAGGGGTACACCCATGTGCGCAGGTACACGTTCCACACTGCGTCGGCGGTCTCGCCGTCACGCAAAAATGCGCCCGCGTTAAAGCCCGTGTCCTTGTCCACCACATAGAGAACCGGCTCACTTTCCAGCCACATAAGGTCGACAAGAACCGTCCGGTTAAACACGATATCCTCAGGGGGCAGGGACACGCGGAAGCGAGTCGGCTCCTTGGCGAGTCGTTGACACGTGTCGCACGTGGCGGTCACATCCTGCAGCCGGCTTAAAGTCTCCGTGTTGGCGTGTGAGTCGTTTGCTTGTCGCAACACAGCCAGCAAACGCTCAGGTGGGGGGTGACAGAAGTGGCGATGCAGGCGCTCCACCTCCACCATAGTGTATAAGGTGTCCCGACCCCACTCCAAGAACACGTGCCCGTACTTGCGCGTTACGGGTATCGAAATGTTGTAGGCGACGCACACCAGCTTGTTGGACACATTGTTGATGTACATTTTGTTCGCGTCCAGGGCGTCGAGGCCAAACAGGAAAGGTATGTTGACGTCGACCACGTCCACATCCATGGGCAGGAACAGGTCATCGGCTAACGGCACACAGATACGCAGCACGCCTCGGCTTGGGTTATCCGATCCACCGAAGCGAAAGGCGGCGTTCTTTGGCTCCACCAGGTGCAGCTCATTGCCAGCAAAGCTCGCGTAGGCAGCCGCCTGCTGGCGGCCAATCACCGTCCGCTCCGCCCCTGTGTCCAGACAGGCGCCAAGAAACACGTTCGTATCGGCAGCGGCAGCGATCAGGCACTCAGATACGTTGGCTCCCATGTGGTCGCGGGGAGGCCGGCCCCGACGGCGTCTGAATATAGAGGAAAGGCGACGAGTCATTCCTCCATTGCAAAATCCGCCTTGGAGTCGCCGTCCACCGCGCCTGCCAGTGGGGCACCACTTCGGGAGGCCAATAGGGCGTCAAACAGCTGGCGGTCGTCGTCAGCGCCCACCTCGTCTCGGCCATCGCCGTCCTCAGACGCACTGGCACGCTCACCAATCAGCATGGCGTCCACCTGGGTGCACAGCTCGAACAGCACGGCAGCGGTCGAGGCCTTTCCGGTGTCCTTCTTGGCGTAATAGTCGAGCCGACGCTGAGCTGCCTTAGCGGCGTCAATCGGGCGGGGGCAGTCCTTCATGGTGTGCCCGGCATCATCACAGTTAAAGCACCCCATAATTGTCAGCGGGTTAAGGCCACTCGGACGGGAAGAACTGCCCGTCCGCTTGGTGTGGCCAGTTGCAGTGCCACGGTTGGGGCGCGCGTATCGCCCCTGGCCGGCAAACAGTATGCCCGGCACGTCCTGGGTAGACGGCAAACGATGCCCGGACGAGCTCGCGTGGGCAACAGCCAGTCACGCCTCCTTGTGCAGATGTAACGCGGCCTCCAGCTCGCCGTACAGGTGTTGAAAGGTCAAACCGTGCGTGGCAATGCGGCTCAGCGGCTCAGTCGCCCAAGGGCTGCCGACCACAGCGTTCCGCAAAAATCCAACCTTGTGGGCGTCGCCCTGGGGAGAGCGGGGCACCTGCGGGGCGAGCTTGGTGATGGTCTTGTACGTCTGCTCGAGCGCGGCCGCCTCCGTCACTCCGTCGCTGAGCAGCGTGCTCATACGGAATCCCACAAGGTAATTCTTAACCCGGTTCTGTCGGACAATGGAGTTGTACTCAGCGCTCACCATGTCCACGGCCTGGCTCAAGGACGTAGCGTACGACTGCACCTTGTCGAGATAAAACCGCTTAGCGTCACCGCTGAGGATGTTGTGCATGTACTGAAAACGCTGCTCCTGGTTGAGATCGTAGTCGCGCGCGACCTGCTGGTACTCAGCCACATACTCCATCCAAGCCTCCCCAAGTTTACCGGAGAACTTGGACGACGCGTCACGAAAACGCATAGCAATGTTATGAGCAGTTCGGTCACCAGCCACAGGGGGTGCGTCACCACGGCGGGCGGGAGATGGCGGTTGGCTGGCTGCCACACTTCCGCCTACACGACGCCCAGAGGCGACGAGCTCCGTCGCAAGCTGGTTGGCTGCCACACGATCCTCAGGGTCGACGTACAGCGACGTAGCCAGGGTCATGATCACACGGTGGGAGGAATGTTGCTGCAGGTTGGCCCCGTGCCTGTCAAGCCACTTACGCAACTCGCGATGAGCGTATGGCAGCGTAGTCACGTCGGGCCCGAACAGAACGGCAGGGGGAAACAACTCCGACACGGCCGCCTTCACCTGCTCGCCGGATGAAGTTGCCTCCCGCACCTCCTCCTCCAGCATGCGGACGGACGAGATGAAGCCCATCTGCCCCTCCGATAGCAGGGTCGGATCTGCGAGGGCCAAAAAATTCGTAGTTGGGGACGCGTTGTTGTGCGGCGCGTCCGCCATGTTGAGGTTGTCAGGCAGCTCCTCGGTCAAAAGTTAGTCGTAGGTAGAACAATCGTTGTCTCAGGTCCCAAATCCACCGATGCGCGCAGGTCGACCACCCAGCGCCTGGCTTCACCCTGCCTCACCACGCTAGTCCCCCGAGACACCCTGTCAGGGTTGCGGGCGTCCGTACCCAAGCCTACCCGGCGCTCCGGTGTTACCCAGGAGGGGTCGTGACGTAGACCTTGTGGTACGTCCTCGTACGCTCCCCCGTGGGTTTCTAGACAGGCCTTCCGACCCCAGGCCCCCACGGCTTCACGACTCGGTACCCTCCTTAGATCAAGTCCCCTGGGGGACCTGCGTGGAGAAACAGGATAGAGACAAACACTAGGCAGTCGCCCGCTCACGCACAGGTTCTCTCTCTCTCTCTCTCTCTCTCGCCAGTACAGGTGATTCGCGAATGTGGCATTATTGGCAGAAATCGTATCAGACTCACGGCCTGCTACCGACCGCGGATCTATGTAGATGGGGCAGCCGACGTCCGTGCACGCCCCAGACACAGCAATCCAAGAGTCCTTCTTCTTCGTCGTTCAATGTCTCTCCCCTCGCAATCGTCCCCTCGGCGCGCTGTGCCCGCCCTCATGTAGGGCCGGCGCAGCCCCCCACGTCAGGGCACGCACACGAGCCCGCATGGGCATCCCCCCCCACAGGCACGCAGGCGCGCCCACACACGCCGGGCCAAGCCCCCCCCTCGTGCACGCACAAAAAATATAGGTGCACTCACACGAGCCAGGGGTACGCACGAGCAGCGCCTGCCACACAGGTCGCCGACAGGCCAGCAGGGCGCCGCCAGCACGCAGGCAACGCAGAGAATCTCGCCCCCGAAGGCGCCAATCAACCACCCGTGTGATACGCAATCACAGGTGTCGTGCAATCCCGCGCAATAATTGGCCAGCACCTGGCAATCCATAGCCGCGGCCGCAAGCACGCAGTAGATACGATGAAATCAGCCACAAAGATTGAAGGACTGTTGTTGGTGTCGGACCAGTCCTTCTCATAAATGTGTATACAATTTGGTCACTGCTGCAGAGATGGAGTTGCCGCTGAGCGGTCGCCCTGCGGACAAGTCACAAGCCGGGGGTCAAACACGCTCCACGGGGGGACCGTGTTCAGCGCAAAGGTAAAAGACAGGTTCATATCACACTCTCACGCACAGGGCTCACTCGTCCTCGGCCTCCTCGCTCAGTACCACCATGTCCACTGTGGCGCCAATAGCCTCTATGTCCTCCTCAGCTGTCAACCACTGTCTCGCCGCCACCTCCCACCCCGAGTCACCCACACCCTCGAACTCCTCTGAGATGGTCGCGTTAGCCATAGAGGCGACAATGTCTGAGACGTCCATGTGCGAGTTGTTAAAAGCCGGGACCACCCCGTGCACAGTGCGCCGCACATCTGCTGCGGCCTCGGCGGGGAGCACGTCGGCCTGGAGCCAGCAGTTGGCCAGATGCTCGGCAGGGATAGCCAGCCACTCCTCCTCGATAATTCGCGCGGCGTCCATCAAGTGCGCTTGGCCACCGACGTCCAGACACCCCCCACGTGGCACTCGTGATGCCACGGCGCCAGACGCAATCTGGGTGTTCAGGTTGCGGACCACCCGTTGCAGCAAGCGGAACTTGTACCGACGCTTCAGTGCCGCAATGACCCCGGCGTCCAACGGCTGGTACACGGCCGTGGTATTTGGCGGGAGCTCAATCACGGTCACCTGGGGGTCGGATACTTCACTGTGGCAGCCAAGGTTGTCCATTATGAGGAAGACGTGGCTCCTTGTCCGCATTCTGATGGCTGGTAGAAACACCTCCTTAAACCACCGCAGGAATACGGCTGAGTCCATCCAGGCCGACTGTTGCGAAAAGTAAGGTAGGGGACACCGGTTGCCCTCGCCAGTGAAGCACAGAGGCTGGACGGCCTTACCGATCATGGCGACAGGAAGCTTGTGGGACCCATCTGCGTTACAGCACAGGGTGAGGGTGACCCGGTCCTTGCTTTTCATCACTTTGGAGCCCCTCGCGTGACGGCGGTCTCCCGACGGCACGTAGGACCGGGAAGGAAGGCACCTGCACAGGAGGCCAGTTTCATCCACATTGTAGATCAGGTCTGGGTCCACTCCTTCCAGTTGGCGCCGGATTTCAGCCATCCGCGCCGCAGCCTCCTCCACGTTGGTGGATGCCCCAGACCCGTGCAGAGCCACGTTGGACCACCCGTTGCGTCGGGCCCACCCCTGGATGAAGCCGTTTGATGCAGAGAAGTTGGTGAAGCCCAGGGAGGCCGCAATCTCCAGCGCCTTGCACGGTAGGATTGCCAGCGACAGTGGAATCCGCTTGCGCCCGCGGGCCCGCACGGCCAAGCACCAAGCGTGCAGCTGCGCATCAAGGGCCGGATGAGTGCCGGCTTTCGACGACAGCTCGTCAGGCGAAGCGCCGCCTTCCGCTCTGGCGAGAATGGGAGCCCGGTGGGAGTAGATCTTTTCCAGCGTGCTCTGGGAGTAGCGTCCACCCAGCTGGTTGTGGATGAAGGGCCAGTATTTGCCCGCCTCTTTCCACTGGATCACACGGAGCTTAGTCACGTGAGTAATGGGGGTTCTTTTACATCTATGTCCCGCCACATCACGCGCCGGCACCCGCGAAGACGGAGGTGATGACAGTACAGCGTGCGCCGTCACGGCTGCCGCTCGGGCAGCCTCCCGCACTCCCTCTGACAAATCAGGAGCCACGTCAGGGTGGTGGTGCATCATTGACGCCTCGGCGGCCGCCGCCGCAGCGTTGATGCCTCTTGCGACGCCTGCAAGCCGCTGCCCGCTTGATATCGTTGTGGGTGCCGAAGGCGACTGCGCAGTGTCAGCTGCAGGCCCCGGTTGCCCAGCGGGCACACTGCCCACTCCGCTATCCAACGGGGCGACGGCATTGGCAGGCCGCCGTTGCATCGTGGACTGGGCGACGGAAGAAGCACCCGTTGGGCTACCAGTTGTTGAAGCCGGATCCGATCGCCTGTCGGCAGGGGCGACGGTCTCGTGACCCTCCTGAATCTTGGTGGGCGAAGCGTCAATAAGAGGCAGATCTGCGGGCTCCAATGAGTATCAGAGGAGCACACGCAACTTGACTGGGGGAGCGCACAGTGCACGTAATGCCAAAGGAAAAAGAGGGGAGCCCGGCCGCTCGATAGAGGCCGCAGGGGAGGTGGGACGGCGCGGCCGCAGGGATGGTGGGACGGCGCGGTGGTGGTGACGGCGGTGGGGTGTCGCGTCCGTGCGCGCCGTGTTTGACCAGAACAGCAATTGTGTTTCTGGCCAGTCCTAATTTGTGGGTGTCCGCATTCGAATTCCGGTGGGATAGAGACTTCTCTTCACAAATGGAGAGTTTCCCTCGTGTGAGTGCGGCTGGGTTATATGTGGACCACATATAACCCAGCCGGACATAGTCCAATAACTACTGTACCCCATATCAATAATTGATCCCCCTGCCCTTGGAGGCGATAACGGCCGCTACTCGACGGGACATGGGGTCAATGAGGGTCTTGAAGAACGCGTCCGGTATGGCCGTCCACTCCTCAAAAAGTGCCAGAAAGAGGTCGTGCTTGTTCTTCGGGGCGGTCTCGGTTCTCACGTGCCGGGGCACCGGCGCCGCTGCCCACCTTGTTGGCCACATGGGCAACGGTGCTCTTCTTGACGTCGAGCGCGGCCGCAATGGCCCCGTTGCTGTTGCTCTTGGACGCCATCTCCTTCATGGCAGAAGTCTGCTGGCTCGCCAGGGACACCCGGTTGTGACCTGCCATGGTTGCGATTTTTTCTCTTTTTTTTCTCAGCTGTGATGCATGTGGAGGACGTTTTTATACCGGTCGGCAGTCGCCTTGTGTGGCGGCGCTTCCCCAGCAAAATGTGGTCCTGAATACGCCTGGAGCGAGATATACAACGAGATTGCAGCAAAGTTCAGGCATGGGACCCGGGATTTTCGACGGTGGACAAACGATTTTGGCCGGCGATTGTCCAGTGCGTACGCGGTTATATGACAGGGTCATCCGAGGAAGTAGCCCATCAATGTTCCAGCCCATGTTCCGCCCGAACGGCACCGTACCGCATGTGTTTACACAAAATGAGATTAAATCAGGAGTATTTGAACGTTGGCAATACAGGGGGATGGCAAGCAGACGACCGAGTGTTCCGACGGAGTCAAAGCAAGCAGTCGCTACAGTACGTGCGGGGCGGGGGAGCTGGGGCAGCGTGCTGCTACGCCTGCTAAGGATGAGACACGAACACGTTGAAGTTTTGAGCAGCACATCAGCTGGGCTCACTCTCCCTCTGCTCCACTCAGAACCATATCCATCGTCTCTTCAATAGCCTCCACATCGTCCTCGGCGGTGAGCCACCGACGCACAGGCCTCGCCTGGTCGGCAACCCCAACCCCCCCAAACTCTCCGGAGAAGTATTGTTGGCAATCAGCGAGGTGATCTCGGACACGTCCGCGTCGACAGCACAAGCAATCGACACGGGTGCTCGCTGGGGGGGCACCGGCGCCGGGGGGGGTACTGGCGCGTGCTGCAGGTGTCCCATCGACGGCCCCGTCGGCGCGCGCGATGGGTCCTCCCCCCCGCCGCGCGCCCGGCCGAGTGCCATGCTCGGCCGCGATCCCCGCCGAAGCGATAGGCTGGTTATCAGGAAAAGGTGGAACGGCGGCAGTGAAAACCGTGGTAGCCGAATCGGAATGGTGGTTGGACATGAAGCGCAAGGGAAGCGTTACGAAAGAACGAGGGTGGGTACCGCGAACTGTGGGTGGCAGGTGGGATGCGGGTGGCCGCCGCGCACGTGCGTCGGACAAGAGCCAAACATTTAGCTGTCCTGCTGTGTCAGTCCAATAATGTATGCTGGGAAATTCGAGGCCATGTTTGATGCGGAACATTGGGTCGAGCTGAGGACGCCTCTCGTGCGATGTGCGGCTGGGTAATGTGACAGGGCTCACATAACCGAGCCGCACATAACCGAGTACGCACTGTACGTAGGACTGCGGCGGAAATGGTGCCGGTCCCGACCGGTATTGTACATCCCCCAAAAAGTAGACCTGCAGCAGTCGTGACGGTCCAATTCGTGTGCATGACATGCCTGGAACGTGAAGGAGAGATGCAATTTCAGGGGCAATTCTAGAGCAGTCATGCGCAAGGGTTGCGTCTCATTGGCTGCTCAATCTTCGTCGGAAGATCCTCACCTGTGACAGTCTAGCCCTCAAACAGGAACGGCGGAACATTGCAGAACACAGAGAGGACAGACCCCAGCGTAGGGGCCTGCGGGAGGTGTCTCACACCACGCAGGGGGCAGCATGCTGCAGTCGTGACCTGCCCGAGGCCAATGAGTCATGCAGAAACCGTGCAGAGGCACACCGGTTGGCTTTGTGTGGCTCTGCGCCGGCTTTGTGTGGCTCTGAGCCCTTCTCGAGTCCAACAGGCACAAAAATTGCTCTGCCTGCAGGCTCAGGGTGCAATAGATCCTGTCGCAGTCGTGCACCCGCAAAGGATCTGGTGCTGCGCTCTCGGAAGCGCATTAGTGACCCATGCGAGGCCAGCAGGTGCACAGATCAGTGTCAGCAGACCGGCTGGAAATCAGAAGCCCCTGAGATCGCGCGGCCCGATGCTGTTGCGCCTCAAGGCTGTCTGTGGCAGCCTTTGAAGTACCGTGAAGGCCATGGGACGCCGTTGGCCCTTGAGATCTGACGCGACGACGCCCAAGCTTTAGTGCCTGAGCGAGTGAAGAACGCACTTTTTGTTTTCTTGGAAATTACACATGTGAACAAATGTACATGCCTACAATGAAAACAATGTTCCATGACTCCTCTTGATTTGCTTCACGCCGGTGTAAGACCGAGCGCAGATCCCCAAGCACTAAGTTTTGTCGCAGTAAGCCGACGACAGAGTGGCCCAACAGTTTTTCTTCGTCCCGCACTTCATCTTAGTCGAAGCGGGGCCGCCCGACTTCAACTCTGTCGAAGGCAAGGCAGCTTCGGCATGGTGGTTGAGCATCCCGGGGAAGGAACGGTGTGGAAGAACGAGCGGACTTTAATTAGGGAAGCTTGGGGGCGTGGCCAAAATAGAGGCGATGGACATCGCAGAGGTCTCTAACAACTAGGCAAGAAAGATCACAAGGAAGAAGTAGGGCATGGAAGAGGATGGAGTGAGGCGATGGGTACACACGAGGGTAGCCAAAGACCTGCGACCAAAAGCAGAAAAGATATGCAAAGGGGTACGCCGACAGGGGGACTGGGATACAAGAAAGGCAGGCTGTGCAAAACGAATGGAAACAACGACCAATGCAGGAGGGGAGAAAGACGAGGGCGTGAGGCGAGTGAGGCTGCTGGGGGGGTGACAACGACGGCGGGGACCACGACGGGGGCGGCGACGCCGACGAGGGCGGCATCGACGACGGAGGCGGCGACGACGCCGACAGGGGGAGTGGCGGACGCGTGCGGTGATGACCGTCGGTGGGTGGTCTGGTTTTCACATGGGGCGACGAATGCATGTCCGTGCGAAGCTTCGTGTCGATCGCCCACCACTTCTGAACGTGTACAGTGAATTACTCGATTGGTCGTATTTGTGACATGCCGCGGTCGTGCACGACATATGTTGCATTGCATGTCACGCATGACAACATACATGAGCTACTTTTTTGGGGATGTACAATGGTGAGCGTGTCTGCCGTGTCGGCGCGCGTAGGTATCTGGGGAACCGGCGTGGCAGTGGTATATAGTGGGGCCAGCGGCCGCAGTGGTCTGGTAATTAGGGGGCTCGTGGTATTCAGGTGGAACTTGGCCCAGAGGTCCGGGCAACTTGGCTGTCATCGTCATTCGGCACGATCTCAATTGAAGCGGACGACACACTCGAAGGCAGTTACGGACGCAGCACTCAGAGCCTTTCAACAAACTCGTTGGAACCTGTAGTTACGCAGAACAAGTCATCTGGCGCGTTCGCTCGTGCATGCTTCGGCAAGGTTGTTCCGGGGAGAGCCGGGCGTCGTCGCGGCGGCCTTTATTAGGGGCTGGGAAAAGCGAACATTTAGTTCTAAAAGATGTAGGTAGGTATGCAAGGCGCATCGCTCACACCACACGCTCCTCCTACGATCAGAACGTCCCTGACGGCGGCCAGGAGGTCACCCGATCTCGCGTGTCGTTGGAGGTCCTCGATGGCTGGGGTATCCGTGCAGAGAAGGCCCGCAGCATAATTCAAATTAGGACTCCGTCCGTTCATTTCTTCAACAGCCGACATGAGAGAGTTATCCAACCCATTGAGGTTGTTCCGCTTTGTTCAGTTTTGTGGCGTTCAAAGAACCTCCTGGTGGCGCAAATTCATAACCACAAGCAGACATGTGCTGCACGCCCAGGGCGTGCACTAAGCTGCACTCCCCGGGCGAGATTAGGTGTGCTTTACGGCGTGTCACGCGTGCACGTCCGAGATTTCGGGGCGTGCACTGGGGCGGGATCGTACTCTCAATAGACTTGCATACATTCTGGTACTTCGCATCTCGCAATGAAGCCCTGATTGAATGGTCATCAAGGGCCCAGCAAGAGAGGCCATCCTGTTCCGCATACGGGGTGGGGGCAATGCTACGTGCATCCAGTCTGGGATTACCTGCGCCCAGGTCACGCACATGTCGTGGTTGTCGTGGGGCCTTTGAGGCAGTCCCGCCGGACGTGGCTGTTTGCTTTCTCGCTTTCTTGGCGCAGTGGGGGCCAGAGCAGGCGTGTCTGCTCCACGGGCGCCGCCACGAGCACAGTTGTTACGAGGTTCAATAAATTCAATTTAAGTTTTCATGAAGGTATCTATCAATGAATAACGTACTGAAAGGATTTCAGAGACCCACCGTTCATTGAATGTCTTATTTGACCACTTACACCGAAAACCATGGACAATTTGAACTTAATCCGTAGTTGGTCCACCATGTTCTCCACACGCTCGCCGTGCCGGCGGAAACGCCATCACCTCTCTCCGTTCATTGCCATCTTCGGGTGCCCCGCCGTCGAGACCGCGCGCGGGCCCTGCGAAGAGGCTGAGCCGGCGACCCCCCCGCTCCTGCGGGAGCGTGACCACGCTCGCCGCAGTTTTAGAAATGACTTGCTAGCGGAGTTTCGCTCGGCTGTTTGTGCTGCACCAGCTTGTTTCAAGGGCGACAGACGGCTCCGACTCCAGGCAGCAAATCAAACTCCAACATCGCGTCACTCGCCCTGCGGCCCGAGCCAATACTGGGGAGCGAGGTCGGGAGCCGTGAGCGTCGAGCACCGTCATCGGCACCTTGTTTGATTCCCGCCGTACACTCTTCTCCAGCCGCAGTCCTCGCTAAGGCGTCGCTTCAACCGCTACAACCAGACTCGCTCGAAGCTTGTGCACCGGCGCCGACCTCAGGAGCTGTGCAAGAGTCCCTCATGCGTCACCACGCGAAGCAAAGTGCACGATAGGGGCAAGTGCGAAGGGGACCGCGCGGGGCTTTCTAGGGAAAGGGAGGGCCGGGTCGCAACCAGCACCACAAGCACGAAGCACATGTCACACACGGGGTGCAAGAGAGCAAACTCCGCGAAACTGTGAACAGCAATCAGAGGCAGAACAGCACACCTCAATACGACATGTATCGCGTATTTACTCAAACAAATAAAATGAATGAATCATGGTAATACGAAAATAAAGGCAATTAATCAAAAGCATGAATGAACGCCGCAACAAAAAAAAATCATTTTTAACAACCGTGGCCACGAGTGAATGTAGCCAGTGCGCCCAATTCGGGCAGAAAGAGTCCAGCGCGACGCAAGAAACCACTCGAAGCAGCCGTCAATGGTGTCAGAACGTTTTCATAATTTGCCCTCGCCTGGTAAAGTCGTGTTCAATTCTTGGGGCGTACAGGGCGGGATGAACTATGGAGTGTGTGCTTAAGGCGTTTTTAGGTCGTTTCACGCCTGCACGCCCTCGAAAAAAGGTCGTGCAGCAAAAGCCTAACCACAAGCCAGCTGTGTTCACGCCCAAGCAACTCGAGAGTCTCGGCGAAGCGTTTTGTCACATTAGTTGCCCTTCGTGAGGGACAGTAAGCCAATATTCAGCACATTATTCACGCCCTCTGACACACTCTGGTTCATCATCGGAAATGTATGTCCCGCTCATCCCACCGAGGCCCGGAATGGTCCCACCGCTCACTAGGGCCAAGCTGGGAGCGAGCCATTTCAAGCTGAGCAGCCATGTTGCGGTGTTGCACAATCCTTGCCCTGTGATTGGCTCGAGCTCATTGAAGACCGATTCTGTTTCCTTTCTGATGTGTTACGGCCATCAATCATGTCCTGAAGCGACCGCAGCCGTGACATTCGCGCTCTCGTTTGCTGGGAAGCGATGGCTTCTAGTGAGAGCTAAAGCTGTCAGGATTTCCTCTCGCTCCAGCCTCAACGCGCTTCTGCCCGGGTGCAGACCAAGCCCAATAGAGTGCCTTTATCCCAAGGTGCCTGCCCCCGGAAAAACGACACCATATGGCAGCCCATACGGTCACTGCGTACGGTCTTCTTCTCGCGAACAGTCCAGTGCGGCAGCGTTCGCGGCTTGGCCATGGCCATCATGTCCAGGAATCAGTCCTTTTGGACCTCTCGCCATCTCAAGGAAATTCGTATCCCCTGCGGCGTTGTGTGGGGACTCAATCTTCCCCGATGGTCGGGAGATGTGGTCGGGATTCGCAGCGCGTGTAGGGGCCGTGTGGTCACTGTGCGGTAGGTTTGGGTATCACGCCCCCAAAAACCGGTGCATGCGAGCCTCGCCGCCCATGGATGCACACGACTGATTGGGTCAGTACCAACATTGAATCTGAAGAAGCGATCTTTTGTTTGTCTTTTCTCCCTGTGATGCAGATCGGTGCCTCATTTTGGCGTACGTACAAACGGTGTTGCGCTTCAGGACAGAATGACCCCGCGCGCTGGGGTAGTCGCTCAGATGTAGACACGTTGCTGGACTACCTCTTCGCTCTGTTTCGCGACCACAGTCTGGTGCTGGAGCTCGTGAATCCAGAGGCGGGCCCTGTCGGAGTTGAGGGCGATGACGCCCTCGAGAAAGTGACGGGTACGTGGGCTATGAGATCTAACAGGGGCAAGCGCAAGCGCGACGCCGTGAAGCTGGCGTTCTAATCGCTCTCTACGACCCCACAGAATGTACGCCAAGGTCAGTCGGCCCCCGCTCTCATTGCGATTGTTAAGAAGCAACTGGAGGACGCTCTTTCTCCTCGCTCAACGACTCGCGCGGTGAGTACTGGAGACAAGACGAGCGGGCTCGGCGAAGGCCAGCAGCCTGAGATAGCTGAGGGGGGGGGGCTAACAGATGACGGTGAGAGCGGATCAGGTGGTGCGGCTAGGCGCGTGAATGTGAGTGCTCGTGGGGACATGTCTGTAGATGATGAGGAGGGCGGTGATGAGATCTTTGAGTGAGGTCGGTGTGGGGGTCCATTGTGCATATCTAGTCGGATACTGCGTGAGCAGCTTTGATTCGTTTTGATGTCTGTATCTTCTCGGACGCGTCACGTCCAAATGAGTGAAACTTGTGTGGTACACCTCCCAAACTCAACGTTGAAGGGAAGCGCAAACGCTACCGAGGAAAAAATGAATTAGAAGCGCAAGACTACTCTATCGATTCTCAGAACATTGGTGACACGCCAGAACGCAAAAGACCGCGGTCCTGCACCACACGCGTCGCTTTGACCCTCACGTCAGAGCGTTCACGGTCACGGCGCCTGCCACGCTGGCCAGTGCTCACATCATCTTTCCTCGCAAATGACTCAATACCGCCAGCACGATCGTTACCATACGAAGCAACGAGCGCTGAAGATGTGCCGGACTGCGAAGGACAAAGGTTGTGCAGTCGAAAACAAGCACGAATGAGGCTGGTGCGCTTGCCGAAAGGGACCCTCACGGGGTGCCAAAAAATCCTCCATCTCCAGAGCAGCATCCCAAAAGCCTGCTATATGTGTACGCGCAGGGATGACAGGTAAAAGGTGTAGGCGTCCTTTCATCAGTCACCTCTGCCGCATCGTCGTCACGGGACCGCCAAGACCTCACTGGCTGCATACGCCCCGTCAGCCGCGATGCAGTTCCCATCTCGAGTAATTGCCCGTGACAATCGACTGACCCGGTCTAGCAGCGCCTGACCGAGCGAGGTTGTAGTAAAAGCGGTCGAGTCATGCGTCGCTCCCGGACTGATGCACGCCATCCAACGAAGCTTTCAGTCGGAGTCACATATGGCTTTGACATTGAAGTCGTAAAATCCTTGCCTCGAGTAGTAGTCGGCGACGTAGAACACGTCGGTAGCCAATGGTTGCTCGTGCTCGGCCGCAATTCCGTCGAGGGCGCCGCACACGTTTTCAAGCGGCGAGTTGCGACGGCTACGGAAGCCAGATGCGTACGACAGCCTACGGGCGGGGTTTTCCAGTTGGAAGTTCAGGTCTAGAGAGGGCGTAGCGTTTACTGCACATACTAGGTCCCACAGAGCACGATGGACCGTACACGGGTGAACGCCGAGGGCCGTGCCGATGTCGATGTAGCTCCCACCGCCGAAGGATCGAAGGGCAATGGCGGTGCGCACCTTAGGGGCCATACCGCGACGGGGGAGGTTGGGCTTCAGGACTGGTGAGCTCATGGAAGGCGGGTGCCGGCATGCGCATAGCACAATTAAAGTGCTGGCCATACGTTGCCTCTACGTCGTCACAAGACACCTGGGGGTTGGGATGCATCGGTGTGGACAGGAAACCTGTCTGGCAGTAGACCCTGCCTGGTACAGAGGCAACAAAGTGACCAACGTGAACAAAGGATGGGGGGTCCATGATGGTAATGTGCACATGAAGCACAAGAGAGCAGCTGCGCGTCACACCGGCTGCGCCCGGATGGTCGAGCGCCGCCACGCACACCACACAGCACAGGACACGCCATACCCCTTTTCTCGGTAGTATTGTGCAGGCGAACTGTCAGCAATAAAGCAGATAACTACGCATGCGGTCCACTATAACGACCGTGCGTGCGTCCTGTCGCAGTCCAGAGCGCGTTATAACGGCGTTATGTTTATACGAAGCGGAACTGCGAAAGGGCCTGAGGCCCGTCAAAGCCGATTTGGACGCAGAGAACGTGCTCTTTGTCGCCTACGACCTGGGGATATAGTTGTTCGTCGCTTTTTATTTGGCCATCACGACCAGCACGTCACGGTCGTTCTCCCCATCCAGAAGTTTTGACTAACGGTTATATCCCCAGGGAAAAAAAAGAACTGAACAGCGTTTAATTTCTTCTTTGTAACAACGAACGTGTTCGTCCGAACAGCGCTCTCGAAGCGATGACAACGATTGCTAGCAAGCTTCTTGCGTGGGTGTGCATTTATTGGCAGATCATCTTTCTCAACAACGTCAAAAGAACGCCTCAAGTGATGCTGCGGTAGCATGGTCCCTCCTCCGTGTGAGTTGGTCCCCGGCTACAATGTTGCCGGCGCTGGGGAAGTCCGTGGACAGTGCTGAGCATCGGTCGCGCAAAATTTCTCTGCTTTTTCGTGTTCCACCGCGCATCATACTTGACTGTTCCGCACAAGCCAGTGTTGCGCTGGCAGCACGTTTTTTGTTCGACAGAGCGGAAAACGTGTCCAGATGAAAAATTCAAAGACGATTTCCGCACAAAGAAGCAGCCGATTATCTACGCGGAAAAACGGATGCGCGCAGCCGATCGCAGATCTTTAAGAAACACGGTCTTAGACCCACTGCGCAGGCTAAGTGCCCCAGGTTGACTATCGGTGACCGCGAGGCCCCCACGGCGACGCGGTCGCGGTCAAGCAGCGCGATCCGCACAAACTGTGCAGACACGTGTATGCCTTGCGCCGACGGGCTGTGCAAGAGGTTGCGGAACGATGGAATCGGGTGTCCCACCCGTCATCAATGTGCATGCTTCCGGCAAGGGGTGGAAAAAAAAACATGCACTTGCACCAAGGGTGTTTTTTTGTTGGTGTGGATATGTGGCAGAGTGCAGGCAGGATGTGGGAGAGCGCGCACGGCGAGTGATCTTTAGCGTCTCAGGCATGGATGGCAGCAATAACATGTATATATTATATTATTTTAATTGATTACTTAATTAATCCATAGATTAATCAATGTGCCTTTCGAGCCTCATGAATTACTTAAAGCTGAGGCAGGTACAGTCTGTGCCGGTTGTTGTCACGTCGGATGCAGGGCGTTGAGAGACATTATTCCAGACGAGGGCATGCCAATGGCTCCGATTATGTTGGCGACCGGCCGGCGGATGACAGAACGATCGAATGTGTGAGCGTCTCGGAGTGCAGCTGAGCCATCCACGTATCAATGTTGATTGCGCATGTAGCTCTCTTAGACCCGGATTGACACCGGCGCGTGGTCGGAGCACCAGAACCCTTGCTTGGCGAGTCAAGCGCCATCTCAGTCAATTATCGGTTGCCATTCACTTGGACGTGTGCTTTTGTGCCACCACTTCACCTGCGCCGCCTGCGCACCCGCCACTCGCCTCAACGGCATGTGAGGCCCCCCCCCATCAGCCCACTCTGTCTACCACCGGCACGCACCACCCCCTCCAGCCCCTTCCAGCAGGGAACATCAGTCACCAGGGTCGATACAACCTCTCCGGCTCGCCTCCGTACCTGTCGCAGAGGCGGGACTACACAAGCAACCCCCTCCCGTCCGGCCTTATCTGGACGGTGACTGCGACTTCTTATTGAGGCGACCCGCGAGTTTTCTTGTGTGTGCACGAACCATCTTTGTGTCTTTGGGCGTGCCTTGTATGTGCGCTGTGTCGTTGCTGCATCGGTTCGACTCTGATCATCGGAACTGTTACGCGTACGCAGGTGCTCCATGTCTTTCTCCTGCGCCTGCTGCACTGCTGTTTGATCTGTATGTCTGGGAAGTGATTAAGCAGGGGCACCCCTTGCGGGCGTCGCCGTCACTGCGGCTGACTGCTTCGCCTCCGGCGCCGTGGCCGCCGTCGCCTCACCTGTTGCGGCCGGGACGACCGCGGTCATCGACCTCCCTCGGCACTGACGCCCCCCCCCCCCCCCCCTTGACTGTCCCTGCCGCGTCCGCACCGGCCGCGTCGTGGCCGAATCCTCCGTCGCCCGCTCACGGCCGCCGCCTTTCGTAACTCCGTCAGCGTCGTGGCTGCCACTGCCTTACCTGTTGCGGCCGGAACGGCCGGGGCTTTCCCCCACCGTCGGCACCGGCGGCTTCCCCCCCCCCCCCCCCCCCCCCCTTCCGCATCTCCTCCGGCCCCATCGTGAACGCCCCCCTCCCCCCCCTGCGGCTCCGTGGGGGGTGGCTCTTGCACACGACTGGTAGTCTGGGTGGTGCGGTTGGATGAGTGGAGGATATGATATCTGTGTCTGGATGATTTTCCGTTGCGTGTCAGCGGGTGCATGTCTCCGGACTTTCGCCGGTGACGTCATCGTATTCCTGTGTGTGCGTGAAGTCCGTCCGGACTCAAACCACTCTCGCTACCCCTCCCTCTTTTCTTCCGATTCCCGTCCATTGAGCACCTTCTCGATCGTATTATCCTAAATTCCCGCACTCTCCTCCGCCGCCAGCCAAGATGACGCCCCAGACGACACGTCCGCTGGTTGTGTCCCAAGGAAGAGGCCGTCGGTCAGGGTTGACCGTTGCTGCACCTGTGTGATCTCTTCCACGGCGTGGGTCACCGGTGCAGTGTCCGCACAATGGTAGTCGGCGTAGCATGCATCGAGCGCGTCCTGCGTAGGTGTCGGTAGGCACCGGGCCTTTACCCAGCAACGCGCCGGGGACTCGGGCGTGGTTTCTTCCCACTCGTCATGGATGATGCGAGTCACGCCCAGCTAAGAAACGCATCCAGGATTTGCTAACGTGGCAGTTGTCCGCGTCACTCCGTCAGCCGCCGTCGCTGCATCAAACTACGAGCCCGCACAGGAGGCGGCGCTTGTAGCGCAGCATTGGAGCCGCGATGGCGCCTGCGTCAAACGGTTGACAGACAGCAGTCGTGTTGAGAGGGAGGGCGATGAGGAGCATCTGCTCGTCACTGATGTCGTCGTCGGATGCGAGGTTATCGACCCCAAGAGCCACCTTGTCTGTCGTGTGCCGCCGGACACAGGGCGAAAACACCTCGTACACACATTTCTTGAACACGACGCCATCCATCCAGCTGTTTCTTTGACTGAAGTACGGCAGTGGTGAAGCAAACCCCGGCGGTCTGAAGCACAAAGAGAGAACGGAATTGCCAATGACAGCTACAGGTACTGTACGGGACCCCGTGGCGTTGCAAGCAAGGACCAGCGTGACCCGCTCTTTTGCCTTCATCGCTCTTGTGCCCCCCGCCGCCTGAGGCTGCTCCACAGGCACAAACGACCGGTTCGGTAGGCAGCGGTAGAACAGCCCCGTCTCGTTCATATTGAAGATGTTCTCAGGGTCAAGGTCGTGATGTAGCCCCGGTATATCTGTCATCCGCGCCGCCGCTTCCGCCCTGTGGACCGACCCGCCCGCCCCATGGAGCGCCACGCTTGCTAAACTATGCCGCTGCGTCCACCGTTGCAGCCAGCGTCGTGACGCACAAAAAGATTTCACTCCAAGCTCCTCGGCCAGCTTCCTGGCGTTCTCTTGCAGGAGGGAGATAGTGAAGGGGATACGCTTACGCCCGCGCCTTGAGAGGAGTACGAACCAGTCATACAGGCGCTTCTCAATGGACCCTAAAATTGGAGCTTCTCCCGTTTGCTCGGGAAGACTGCGTGCCAGCCACCGCCAGCGACCGGTAGTGTGCGCGCCGCTCCCATACCTTGCGGAGGTTGTCGGCGGAGGCCTACGGGGCAATGGTGCGCTAGATGTCTTGGACGGACACACCCCGCTCGCGGGCTTGGATGATGTCGAGCCGTACACCAAAAGTGAGCGCCCACCGGGCCGCACCGGGCGACAGAGCCGGTCGATCTGGACTTGATCGCCGCCGACGCCCAGGGATTCCGCCTGAGCACAGAGAGCGCTCGGCTGCACCACCGCGCACACCGTCCAGAGCGACGGTAGCCACCTCCGCAGCGAGCCGCGCAGCGTCAGGGTTGGCATGTGCGACGCCAGGGGCCTCGAGGGAGAAGGCCGCTTCTCCCGCGGACGCTGCGGCATCCAACGGCGCGGTCAACGAGGCAGGACCCTCGCGACCACGAGCAGGGGTGGCTCCCGCGGGTTCATTGGATTGGGGAAGTGTGAGGGGGTTGGATGGGTGCACAGGCGCGTCGTTGACGTACATGTTGAGGGTGCAGAAGGGGTTCAGAGGAATGGCGCCTGGTCGAAAGAAGTAGGCGGCGTCATTAGCTGGCGACGAGGGATGGCGCCGACGGGCGGGTGACGACGGGGCCAAGAAAAGCAGCGCTCGGTTTGTCAGGGGGTACAGTAGGTAGGACTGTCAACAAGCCGATCGAGTCTCTCAATTGTCGTCGAAACTTTCTTTATTTGTGCGATCGATTGTGACCGGGTATTATCGCGGACGTGACAATATCAGGTCAGACAATAACCGATCAGACTGTACAGCAATTTAGACCCGGACACCAGGACTGGCTGTCAGCCACACTGGCGTCATGTGGGCGTTGTGCCGGTTCGTCGGCGTTTGCGACCGACCGGGGGCGGCAGCGCACGTGAGTTGGGCGGCGCCCTGCCGGCTGTCACGAAGAGCTTAGCGGCGGCCGGCGGCGGATATGGCTCCGTATCGTCGCCCTCAACATCGTTCCCGGTGCCACCACGGGGATGGCGGAGCGAGCCGCCGCCACGTCCTGCGCAACTGGCCGCCGGGGCGTTTGTTCTCCTTGTGGCCTGCGCTGCTGTCGCTACTGTCTGCCGTGTCGGGGCGGCCCCGGTGGGTGCCGGGGGGCCCGGCCCCCACCCCTGTCGCGCTGTGCGCGATGCTGGTGATAATCTTTCCGGGCGTGGGGCAGGCACCGGACCTGTTGGCAGCCGGACAAGGTGGAGGCGGCCAAGTCGTCGGATTTGCCCAAGGCGGCGTACGTGATCAAGGCGGCGGATGTGCGCAAGGCAGCGAACGTGCTCAAGTCGGCGGACATGCTCAAGGCTGTGGACGTGGTCAAGGCGGTGGGTGTGGTCAAGGCGGTGGAAGTGCCCAAGGCGGCGGGCGTGACCACGGCGGCGGACGTGCATAAGGCCAAGACGATGGCGGACGTGTGGAGGGGTGGGGGGAGGGTGAATGATACTACCGGAATTCTATGCACATGGTTGAAGACGAGGGGTTGTCAAGCGTACCAGGTTTGTTCCAGCGTACGGTATTGGGAGTCGTGGCTGGGGCACGAGTATCTACTGTCAGCCAGTCGACTCTCGCCAAGCGTAGTGGCGCCAGTGACCGGAGTCATGAGTATTCACAAATGTATTAGCCTGTTGTATGTTTCGGCAACAGTATGAGTACTGCAAGAGTAGCTAGGGCATAAAAAACTGGTCAATTTACGAAAATGTACTCCACTTTACGCTTCCGTGTGACTGGATTCCCTTCTCGTGGCTCTTCTGCAGGCTGATCAAGCGAAGGGAGATCGGGATCCTGCGCTGCGCCTGTCTGTTGTCACGACACCTGGGGGAGAGCCAGGTGGTACACGGGCGCTGGCAAGAGTGGATGTCATTGGCTTCGGCATGCCCGAGAGCACTGCCTGACCTTCCATCGCATCAGCCGACTGCAAAAACAATTGTCAGCCCCTCACCCGCCCCACCCTGGGCACCGCCCCGAGGGCCTGAGGGACCTCGGCGACGCATACAGGGTTGTTGTGGCGGGTGCGCCTGGAGGGCGATGGGTCGAGGAGCGAAAACACGTCAGAATATGAGTCGACAGGGTCGTGCTCCGCTTGAGTTTTCGAAATCCGCGTATCACGGGCCGAGAAAATATCCCATGAGTACTGGCTGCCAATACTCGGGCGATTTCCATGCCAGCGTATGTAAACGTATACGTTCAATTGGCTTAATTAATCTTTAGATTAATCTATCATTCATCTATCTGGGGCTCTGAGCTTTTAGATTAATCAAAGAACAATTTCTGTACTGATACCACGTACATGCCTGACTTCTGAAGCAATTGCGGCCACAATTGTTCGACTGAGACTGGCTGTTTTTCTGACCTGTACCCTTATCTTAATCGCACCAAAGTCCCCCCTCGGAGCGCCAGCGGGCCAACATTGCTGGAGTCACGTGGCTCCCAGTGACACAAAGAACGCATTCTTCCTCCAGCCCATCCATACCGCGCCCGCCCTCACCCACACTATCGGTTGCACCACCACTCTCCCCATCCTCTGCAGGAACTGAACCAAAGAAGTCGAGGTCGTCCTCGCTCATGTCGACGCCGTCCAGGAGCTTGATGTTCATGTGCACAAACATTAGCTTGGCCATCTTGTCGTGGGTCAACCTGTTCCGGATGAGGGAGTGGATATACTTTTGCGTTGAGAAGGACCTCTCCACAGCGCAGGATGACGGCACCATGCCCGCGAGCGCCTTCCCAATCTCGCGGAGGGCGGGGGCGGAGCCCCCAAAGAGAGACCACCAGCCCCACAGGTCACGTGGACAGGCTACGAATTCAAATTGGGGGTCTATATCTATATTTGGCTATATTCAGGTTTTAATTCAGTTGATCCTGGACCTGACTTTTATTATACTTCTCAACGTTGATTTTTCGCAGTACAGCTAAAAACTGAAAACGTATTGATTTAAACAATAAATTAATCAAGTCAAAGTTAAAAACGTTACTTTTTTGATAAGTTTGGTATGGTGGATGCACGCTCATGAAGCAAATGGGTATTTGGGTTGCTGAGCGAAAATGGCGCGAGTACCGTCACGACGCCTGAAAAGTATGGGCGTATACGCTTGAGCCAGATACGCTTGACAACCCCTGTTTAAGACCTTCTGCGGATGGGGGGAGTTGTCACACCGCCATCGTATTCGCTCTCCAGAGGGGGTTGTCGCACCCCCACCCCGCTGGACAACTCCCCCCCTCCCCCGCGCGCCCCCCGTCGCGCCCAGCCGTCCTCGTCATCGGCCAATGAGGCCGGCAGGGACTCGTCCTCCCTTGCCTCCCTCGCCCCCTCCTCGGCTCCACCCCCCCCGCCCGCAAAGCGTGTCATCACGGTGGTCGACGGAGTGGGAAAGTGCGCAGTACACCAGCGCAGTCTCCCGCCGCCGCAGATCCGCGGCACCGCTGGGGGGATGAGTGGCGTCAACGATGGTGGCAACCGGTGCAGCGCGTGCACGTCAGCGGGCCGGCCACCGGTGCAGCGCGTGCACATCAGCTGCAGCGGGCTACACCACCGCGAGGAGCAAAGACTGCAGGCGAGACATTTGGCACCCGTAGGTGCCGCTTCTTCTCACCTCTGGGCAGCACCAACGTTAGTGAGGCGGGCAGAGAGGTTGGGGGAGCGGGCACAGGTCGGGGGCGCTGACACGGCTGCTAGGTAAAGGGCCATGGAAAACTGGACGTTGTGCCCTGACTTCCCAAGGGGAACAGCGCATGTGCTTGAAGGGGGAGTTGGCTAGCCCTGATCTGGCTGACGCCAGCGTGGCGCCCCCAGTCGGCCCGCCCCCCTTCCCTTCCTTCTTTCCCTGTTCCACCGCCAACGGGGCGGCGGCGGCGGCCAGCTCCCCCCGAGTGGCCTTGCCGGCGCAGCACCGACGGCGGGTGGTGGTGGGGGTGGCAATGGCGGCAGCGGGGGGTTGTGCCCCAAGGAGCAGCGGCGGCGGCGACGGCGGCGGCGACGACGGCGCGCGCCACCGTCTGCGCTCAAGGGTGGCGGGGGCCGTCGCGGCAGCGGCAGCGGATGCTCGCAGCCGCGGTGTCCAAGAGGCAGGTGTGCACCACCGCCACGGTGAGCGGCCCCCCCCCTCCTCCCCAGTCGGCGTCTTTGGGCTTCGGCGGTGGGGACGGCGGCAGCGGCGGTGGCGGTGGCAGCGACGGGGAGCGGCGGCGGCGGCGACGGTGCTGATGGCGTCAGCGGCGGGCACGGCGGACCGCGGCGGCGGCGGCGTGAGCAGCGGGACATCGAGTGTTTATGAAGAGGGCGCGGCCGTGGGGAGGGGCTTTGCGTCTGGGAGGGGGGCGGGCGGGGTCAACAGCGCTCACAACGGGGCGACACGGGCGTCCAACGGGGCGTGACAGAGGGGGCATTGCGTGTATTGGCCGCCCGCCCCTCCCGTCCCCTTGCCCACGTCACACCCCCGTGACGCGCGGTCGTTTCCCCAGAAGGTGGGGCAAGATCCCCCCCCCCCCCACCCCCCATCCACCCTGCTCTGAAAGCGGGGGATCTCGACGGCCGCCCACCGTGAACGTGTCTGGCCTTCACCGCGAGGGGGGACCAACGCCTAGTTAAGAGGGCCTTCGGCTTTGTGCCCCCGTCACGCAGAGTGAAGCACCAACGAAAGAGACAAGAAAAAATGCGCATAAAAAAGAGGAGCTCATAGCGCATCTTATGGTGTTTCGCACGGGTATTTGCTTCCACCTGAGTCCGGGCCTCAGGTGCCTGTTTGTGTCTTTCTTGTGCGGCCTTCCGCGTTCTCTCTGGGTGTTGCCGAGGTTGTTCAACCAATGAGATGTGTGTATTTTCACCCAGAAGACCGCTCTTAACTGGGCGTGGGACGGAGGGCAGTGGAGAGAGGACGCACCCGCCAACCCCCCCCCCCGCCGGCCCAAGGAATGGGGGGGGAAGAGGCGCTGCTGGGGGCGAGCGGCTGACAGCCCCCCCCCCCCCCCGAGCAGACACCCCCACGCGGCTGCCGGCAGTGACAGCGGCCGCCGCCCCTCGTCCGTGCCGTCGCTGCCACCGCGGCCAGTGGCAGACACAGCCCCTCCCCCCACCAACCCCCTACGTCCTCTTCCGCCCAACCCCCTACGCCCCCCTCCCCCTCGTCCGCGTGGCAGTGCCGTGGTGGGCGGCCGCACGCCGCGGCGGCGCGCGCCGTGCGGGGCGGCACCGCCCGCCCGCCCGCCCGCCCGCCCGCCTCAAGAGCTGTGTATGTCTACTTTCCACGCGGCAGCGGCGGTAGCCGCGGGGCCGCGGCGGTAGCCGCGGGGCCCCGCGATCGTGTGCGTGCCCGCGCCGCCGCCGCCGCGGGCCCGCGTCGTCGGCGGCGGCGTTTTACAGACGCACGCACGCGCTCCCGCCGGCCGGCGACGGGGCAGACAGGGACGTGCCGCGTGATGCAGAAAGGGGGGGACGGAGGGGGGGGGGAGGGGGGCTCCCGCCGGCCGGCGACGGGGCAGACAGGGACGTGCCGTGTGGTGCAGGAAGGGGGGGACGGAGGGGGGGGGGAGGGGGGGGGCGGGGGGGGGGGGGGAGCGGTGATGGAGGTGGCGATGGCAACGGGGGCTCTGGGCGGCCGGGGAAGGGACCGGGGGGGGGGGGGGGTGGGGGGGGTTGGTGGTGTTTTTGGTGCCGCCAGAGTGGCGGCCGTCCTGTGACGGCGGGCGCCGCTGTATCCCGTTGGAGGGGGACTCCCCCCGCACTGCGCAGAGGTGGCGCGCTCGCGGGCGGGCCGTCCTCTCCCCCTCCCCCCCAGGCGGCGCCCCCACGTCCGGGGCTGCACGTCCAGGGCAAACCCCGATTAATCTCCACCCTCCCCCTGCCCGCATGGCCCTCTCTCCCCCGCCGTCCCCCCTTCATCACAAAAGCGCCCCTCCTTCCCTCCGCTCCTTGACGCCAACCGCTGCTCCCCCACCCCCGCCCCGTGCGCGTCCACACCCCCCCATCACTCATCAGCTCGGCTTCTTCACTCACCGACCCGCAAGCCCCCCCCCCACCCGCCCCCCCTCAGCGCCCCCCCTGGCACAAGCCCCGCAGCCATGGGGCCCTTTTTTGTCGCCCCCCCGCGCCACCGCCGCCGCCGGTGGCTGGCCCTCACCGCCGCTGCTGCGGTTGCGGTTGCCGCCGCCGCCGTGACCGTCAGTGGGGTCATCAACCCGCTGGGGGAAGCGCCCGCCACAGGCGGCGGCCGCGGCGGCGGCGGCGGTGGCAGGGGGGCTCCAAAGACCAAGGGCCCCCCGCCCGGCCGTGGCCGCAACGGCGGCGGCGGCGGCGGCAGCGGCAAGAGCCGCGGCAAGAGTGGCAAGAGCGGTAAGGGCGGCAGCAGCAGCAGCAGCAGCAGCGGCGGAGGCAGCAGCGGCAATAGCGGCAACAGCGGCAACAGCGGCGGCGGCCGTGGGGCGCAGCGGGGGAGCGGCGGCGCCCCCCGGGGGCGTGCCGCGGCGCGCAACGTGGCGGCCCTGCAGGGCAAGGGCGTCTTCCGGGTGCGCGGCGGCGGCGGCGGCGGTGGCGGCGTGCAGGCGGGCTGGGAGGCGGCGCGGGGGGGGGAGTTTATGGCCAAGTTCTTCCTCCCCAGCGGGGTGGACTTTTACTGTGGGGGCTCCCTGGTCGGCGGCCGGGGCGACCGCGTCCTGTCCGCGGCGCACTGCTTTGAGGGCGCCGACGTGTCGGCGGATGTGGTGCGCGTGGGGGGGGTGGCCCTCTTTGACGGCTTCCAGGTCAAGGTACGGCTGAAGGGTGGCGGAGGGGCGACGAGTGGGTCGGGGGGGGGGGGGAGGGGGGGGGGGGGGAAGCGGGACTGCTGGGAATGAAGAGGGCAGCAACCACCGGAGTGAGCTGAGCGCAGGCCTCTGTAGCACTCACTGACCTGCATCGGCTCCTGACACGGCGGCTGCTCTGACTCTTCCCGCCCTCTTTTCGTCTGTTGCTCGTGGCTACCTGAGGCCCTCTGGCCGCCGCACCACCCCCCGTGCCTCGTCCCCCCCCCCCACTCCGTCCCCCCCCCCCCCCTTTGCTATGTGCAGATCAAGGCGGTGGTCCTCCACCCCGACTATGACCCCGTCACGCTGGAGAACGACCTGGCGGTGGTGACCCTGGCGGGGATGCCCTCCTCCAAGGAGCTCCGCGACGCGGGCGTGTACCCCGCCCAGCTCAACCGGGTGGGCGGCCGCCCGTGGGTGGGGGAGGAGGTGACCCACACTGGCTGGGGAGAAACGTCGGGCACCGGCGGCGGCACGACGGTGGCGGCGGAGCTGGCCGCCACACGGATGCGGGTGAGCGCCCACGCAGACTGCATCGCCTACCTGGACGGCCGCGGGTGGGACACGGCGGGCCTGGACCCGGCTCACCTCCTTTGCGCGTCGCTCGGCGACAGTACGAGCAGCTGCTCGGGCGACTCGGGGGGTACGTGGGGTGCTTTGCGCCACAGGGGGGGGGGGGGGGGGGGGGGGGGGGGGGGGGGGGGGAGAAGTTGGCGTGTTGCACCGCCCACCCGCTGCTTGCCAAGGGGGAGGCGGGCAGCGGGTGACTGTCCCTGGGACCTCACAGGTGAGGTGGTCACTGACGCGTTAGTCATACGGCCGCTCCCGGCTGGCGTGCCAAACGTTCCCATGGTGCTGCGTGCCGCGGAGACTCTCCCTTGCTCCCCTCCCCCCCCTCCCCCCCCCCCACCCCTCCTCCAGGTCCCCTCTTCCGCAAGGTCGCCTCCCCCGGGGGGAAGAAGCGGCCCACGTGGGTGCTCTACGGCGTCCTCTCCTTTGGCCACGCCGACGACACGGGCGACGAGTGCCCGGTCGACGCGCCAGAATGGTACGTGAGGCGACGGGGAGAGGCCGCCGCCGCCGCCGCGGCTACCACCCCCACCACCACCACAGCCGCCACAGCCGCCGCCGCCTCTGCCGCCGTCGCCGCCGCAGAGGCGCCACCGCTCAGAGACACCCCCCCCCCCCGACCCCTCTCCTGCCCCCCGCCAGGCAGCTGGCCGCGTCGACAGACGCAAATTTCTCTCTGGTGCTATTTTTTTGCGATTACTAACGGGAGTTCTGGTTTCAGTGCGCTCCTCTTGCTTGTTCTTATCCCCCGCCTGGTGGCTGTGCCTGCCGTCACGCCCCTCTCCCGCCCCCCCCCCCTCCCCCACCTCCCTTCCAACCCACCCATCCCACGCAGGTACACCCGCGTGTCGGGATACAAGTCGTGGGTGGGGAAGCACCTCGGGTGAGGGCAGCGGGAGGCGGCCGCCGGGGGCACATGGGCCGCGGCGCCTGCGCGCCAGCAGCTGGCGTGCAGGGGGCCGCTCTGCGCGATTAAAGAATTCAATGGAATTCATGCTCTTGGTCCTGGACGTGTTTGGAGGACGGCGCTGCACCGCGCACGGCCCATGACCTTCTTTGACTCTGGCCCCCGTTGATGAGATCAAGGCTCCCAGGGTAAGGGGTTCTCTTGCGGCGCTGCCACCGCGCCGTGCCAGCTGCAGGAGAGAGGGAGGGAGGGAAGGGGGGGGCGGGGGCGGGGGTGGGGTCGGCGCTGACTGCCACCGCTGACGCCACAGGCCGCCTCCGCCGCTGCACCCCCGTCTGTGGCGGCGGTGGCGGTGGGGGGGGCTCTAGCGCTGGGGCTGGGGCTGGGGCGGGCGGCGGCGGCGGCGGCGGCGGCGAGTGCGGTGACAACCCGGCGGTGGCTGCGGTGGTGGCGGCCGCGGCAGTGGCGGCGGCAGCGGCGGCGGCTGCGGGTATGGTCGCGCGCGCATGGCGCTCCCGGCGGGCGTCGCGCCGATGCCGGTGACGACGTGCGTCGGGTACAGTAGGGGGCAGGTGCTGAGCAGACCCCGCCGCGGCAGCGTTTGGAAGCAGTGGCGAAGCGGCGCCACCGCGGCAGCGTTGGCAGCGTTGGTGGCGTCCTCGCGGCAGCCCCCTCCTCTGGTCACAGTGGTGGCTGCCGCCGCCGCCGTCGCCTCCGCCACCGCCGCCGTCGCCGCGCCGCCCGTCGTGTGCATCGACGACACGACAGTCGCTTTGCAAGGCGGTGCCACCGTCGTATCCCTGTGCGGCTGCCGGCGGCGGCGGGCGCTATGGCGGGGCCCTGTAGAGAGGGTATGGCGGCAGGGAAGACCAAGGCGGCGGATGCAGCGGCGCCGTGGGAGAGCCACGCCGGACAGCCCGCCAGCGGCGGATAGCTTCGGGCAGCAGCGTAGCGCGCTCCTCCACGCGGGGCGCCACGCTTCGCGGGTGGACGGGCGAGGTCGGGGGTCTCTGCCTTCTTGGCCATCTGTCTGGCCTACGGGAGTCACGGCACGCGTGACCCCACGGTCACGGGGTGACCGCCAGCGGTTGGCGCAGGCGGCCTCTCACGTTAGGTTCCCCCCATTTGAACTCAAAATGTCTTGCAAATTAGTATATAGTGGGTTCTCTTTGTGAATAATGCTGCCCATTTTAGGTGCTGACTACAGTCATTATTCGACTATATGAAGGGGGCCTAGGGGTTAAATCGGAATATCCTTTACAGCGGATTTGCAACGAGTGCGTGGACTGACAAACACCGCCGGGCGTCGCAGCAGTGTCGACCAATCAAATGACACGCTCGCAAGAAATCCGCGTCATAGGGTGAGGCGAGCAGGGCGCACCAGTCAGGCGCACAAGTTGCTTCCTACCCACGACCAGTCACAACCATAATAGCACGACGGCATCTACTCCTCGCACTCGTCCTCCCCCTCCCCTAGCGCCATGTCGACCGTCTCATCCAACGCCTCCACATCATTCTCCGCAGCAAACCACTGCTCAACAGCAGCGGAGCGCTCACTGTCAGACACACCCTCAAAATCGTCCCACAAGCGGCTCTTAGCCATCAAAGCTACCACCTCTGAAACGTCAGTGTGGACGTTATCCGCCACAGGTACGACCCCGTGCAGCTGCCGGCGCACTTCATCGGCTGCCTCGTCCGGCAAGACCTCCGCAGTGAGCCAGCAGTTAGCCAGCTGCACCGCAGTGACCTTCTCCAACTCCTCAGCGATATTCTTGGCGGCGTCCCTCCGGATGGTGTTGGTCGGCGGCGGCGTCAGCGAGAGGGATGAGCCGAATCGGTGAGGCGCACCCACCGTCAGTCCTGCGCAACGCATAAAATTATGGAGCAACTCTCTGGAAAACAGGAATCGCCCTCGGGCGAGGAAGCTTGATTATGTGACCCTGTCATATAATCGAGCCGCATATAACCGAATAATGACTGTATCTAGATAAGCTCGGTCCGCTTGACTTTGACTTTCACACAGTTGCCGACAATAACATACAATGGCCATGTCGTCGACATGTACAGTTTGTATTGCAGTCCCCCGAATTTTGTCTCATGTCGGCAACAGCGACAGTGGCCAGCGACACATGACGAGATTTTTTTTTTGAAGAAGTCGCCCTGTGTTCCATTAACATATTGTTCGTTTGCACTAAAAGCTTGTCTAGACATATGAAAATTGCCCTGAAAGCCCGTACAGTACACACAGCTGTCCTCCTTGAGAGCGACACTGTCTTGATGTGGGCAGATAAGTTCTACAGAATGTGGGCGATGGCGATGAGAATTGTGGGGTTCTGGTCAACGAGGTCTCGATCGAATGCAGTCATGGTCGGCTGTCGCCCGGGCGACTGGCATCTGGCGAGAAACAGCCCGCTTCTTGCGGAAACTGAAGGCCATCTGAACGACTGGTGAGCGAAGCGCCAAAGATCCGCGCGCAACAAGAGGATTTGCTCTCCTACTCTCGAAATTCTCACAGCTGCCGTTGTCACTTGTCCAACCCGTTCATCAGTCGCTTGCCTGTGCAGTGCCACCTTCTGGCAGAGAGCATCTCCCACTGCTCACTATCGATCAGTGCGCTCAGCTCTGGTCGAGTGGTCGTAGCGTGACCGCTCTTGCGCAAGCCTCGCGGCCCCCCGTCCACGACGCCTCCATGTCCCCTTTTTCTTTCGTTGCTGACTCCGTCTCACCGGAAGGTCCTTGTCGTCTACCACCCAAGAGCAAGGAGACGCGGATACATCTTGTGTGTATGGTGCGGGAGGATGGCGTCCCCGTCAAGACGGCTGGAGCGCAATAGCAGATGTCTCGTCGGTCTGCCTCTCGTGTCGCAGAACTGGCCGGGCGCGCCACACGGGGTCGGGAGACAGCTGGTGTGACCCGTTTCTCCCTTTGCATTTGATCTCGAAATTCCCTAAGTCAGGGATACTTTGCTTGATAGCCAATCCAACATGGATTTGAGGGTTTTCTGCATTTTATCGTCTTGAATTTTTGTGTGTCCCGGTGGGCAGGCGCTGGGGTGCGAGATTCTGAGCGGCGAGATTCAGAGAGGGCCCTGGAGGGATAAGGGGATCGACAGCGGGGCTTGGCCTTGCTTCCCCGTCCCGACCAAGAAATTGTTGGCCCACACACCATCTTTTTGTTTTGTCGTAGGGGGATTGCTCCACAACAGAGATAGCGTGTGTGCGACTTGCACTTCTTCCGGTTCCGCCGACACGGGAGGCAGCCCTTGTGCACCGCCCCAGCTGGGGTGCTGTGTGCGCGAGTGGTTTTTGCCACATCTCGGTTCCTCAGCTACTTTGAGGAGACGGGTGGGCGCCGTGGACTACAATCCCGATACCTGGAAACGGCACAAGGACAACGTGCAGGACGACGAGGCCGTGAAGCAGGTTGTTCTTGAAGCTGTAGAGGAGCAACCCGAGCTGTTCTTAGACGAGACTGCCGTTGCCGTTGCTTACGTCGAGCGTGTGGTCGGCGCGGGTGTGGGGGTGTCGGCCTCGTCCGTATCTCGTGTGCTATCTCACAACGGCATCATGCGCAAGGTTCTCGAGAAGGCGTTTTTCTCGCGGAACGGGGCGCAACGCCTGGCTTGGGTGGAGGCCCAATGGGACATCCCACTCCGCTGCCGCTTCTATGTGGAAGAAGCACACAGGACCGCTCGGGCGGCGGAGAGGCGCAGGGCGTGGTCCCAGCGAGGGGACCGCGCCGATTGCTACGTGTCGTCCTCCGCTGGTGTGCGCACCAGCTCCTTCGTCGCGATGGGCCACTCACCCATGATGGACTGG
Source organism: Pyropia yezoensis (assembly GCA_009829735.1). NCBI lineage: Eukaryota > Rhodophyta > Bangiophyceae > Bangiales > Bangiaceae > Pyropia > Pyropia yezoensis. The sequence goes on from CM020620.1 coordinate 13,894,618, forward strand.
ATGATTACTCGCCCTCTCCCTGGTCAGACGTTGGTTGACTTTCTACTTTTCGTCGTCAACCGGCTACTGCCCCACATGGCTGCTGGCGACCCAGAGCGGGCGTGGGTAGACCAGCCGGACAGGTGCGTTCTGATCCTGTGCAATGCACGGGTGCATGATACAGCTTCCCTGACTGTGTTGCGAGAGGCGGGCGTGTTTGTGTTGCTGCTACCCCCGTACTCCCCCGACTTGAATCCGGTTGAGGACGTGCTTAGTGTGGGGAGCTCCTGGTTGCGCAAGTGGGTGTCCTCTGCGCAGTACAATGAGTGGCCCATGCTCTCCATTGACTCAATGTTGGGCCATGTGACGGGGGAGATGTGCACCGGCTTGTGGCAGCCACCGTGTGCCGCTATCTGCTTTGCGTGCCGTAAACTCTCGAGCAATGCCTTGTCCCTGACATCGCCTCCAAAATAGAGGAGCAGAGGCACGCAGCAAGCACTCGCCTCTGCCCACGACCTCAATCGGCGCTAAAAGCTCGCCACGTTCACCTCATGTAAGGTCCTGCCTGCGTCTTCTCGCTCTCCAGTACTCGCCACCACATAAGGGGTATCAGCCCTGCGCCCCCGGCACCCGTTGTGATGGCGCCGGCCGCTACCACCCCAAACCTAGGGGGAGGGGGTGACCGTCGGTAGGGTGAGACGAGAACACGAAAAGGGAGACACTCTGGGAGGGAGGGGGGGTGTAACCAGATGTATTCGCCACTGGCGCTGCCTGCCAGGCGGGGTCATGGGCCGACACCGCAACGACCACGGTCGAACCGGGGAGTAAAAAGTGGTAGCTGAACTGTGAGGGGACCAATAAGTCGAGGGACGCCCGTGCACGCGCACGAGCGCGCAAGGGCTCCGCCTCGTTGATAACTCAGTCTGCATCCCTGCCACTTTCGGTCGGCGTTGTAGCATCCCTGGCCCCGACTTGGCGTCGACCCGGGATGGCGACCAGAGGGCACCAGGTGCCAGAACACGCCCGCCGTGTGGTGATGGTTGGCGGCCGTGGCCCGTGCCCGGCACTGGGATGCGGTGGACTACGCGACCCACACGTGAGACAGGGATTTCTGATGGGTTTCTGCATATTTGTGAGGGACTTAATTTGAGAGCATTTGAGTGTGAGATTAGTGAGTGGGAATAGAATTAGTAGTGAAAGTGGCCCCCGACCTGACGAGGTTAGACTCAGGTCGGGGCCACTCGGGGGTATGGGGGGGCTACCTGGCCAACGTGCCGAGGCTCCCCCAGATGCACGTTAAGAGGGACAGCGAGGCGCCCTTGGCCCGCGCCCTCAGGAAAAAGACAACTGCGCGTTTGCTTTCCTCTTCCCCGTGTGCACTGCCGTGCGTATCTGTTTGCTCTGCGAGCAGGCACGTGAGGCAACAGGCATACCACTCTCGTAGTTCCCCTTTCTGTGTAACCTGTCCCTTTCCCCGGAGGGATATTGACAGGTGTCTGAGAGGATCGAGTTTTATACCACAGGCGTCTCCCCTCCCTTCTTGAGCCACCCCAGCGCGTCATCCGTGGCAGCGCAGTCGCGTCTCAGGGGGGCAGCAGCGCGGCCTCCACCGCATGGAGGTGAGGTCGCGGAGGCTGCGGCGCTAGGCGCAGCGACTCTGGCCTGCAGCGGTGGGCGGCCTCGACAAAACGTGCACGGTCGACAGTGTGTACACCGATGCGTGCTTGCCAAGCCCATGGAGAGCTATTGGCCGAGGGCGCCATGGTGCACCCATTCGCGGCAAGCGTGGCAAAATCGGGCACGGGAGTGCACGAGGCTGCCTCTTCTGAAAGAGCACGGCAGCGCGGCCTTCGCTACCCCTGCGGCAGCTGCCGTCCGCCGCCACCACGAATACAAAGGCCGCGGCGTTGTTGAACGCTGCCGTGCCAAAAGAACGGCGGAGCGGGGGACAGCACGCCACCGTCACAGCGGGTTTGACGTCGCATCACGTCCCCTGCGGTGGTGACATTGAACTATCCCCGCCACGGGGGAGACAAAGCACTACAGGGGCAACGCCGCAACATCTTCACCAAACGGTAGGTAGAACAAAACCCCCACCGCGGGAGCGATTGCGCACCAGCTGCGCTGCATGCGTGAGAGCGCACATCAGCCACCCACTGGGTGACAGGGCACCTTGCCTACGGAAAGGGCGAGACCGCACCACCCCTACCGCTGGCGAAACTGCCCGACCCCCACCCGGGGGGCGACATCGCGAGAGCCCCGCTGCAGCGCCACACCGCACCAGCCGCGCTATAGGGCCGTCGCATCACCGCCCCAACCGAGGGGGCGGCAGGGCACGAGCTCCGCTGCGGGGGCGCCACTGCAACACTTTCACCGCGTGGGCGACGTCTAGCCTCCCCCTGTCAAAGGAACGACACAGCATCCTCCCCACCGAGGGGGCCACAGAGCACCACCACCACGGAGTGGTGACTGGGAACCACCTCTGCCACGTGGATGACACGACACTACCCCCCCCGCAAGGGCGACACCGTACCATCCGCGCTGCAGGGCGTCACCACACAATAGTCACCGATGGGGCGATAATGCAACTCCCATGCCCACGGGGCGACACCGCACCCAAAAACTTCGAGGGGGCGACGCCGCACCGCCACCGCCACGAGGGCGCCACTGCTCCACCCCCACCAAGGGGGCGACACCGCGAGAACCCTGCCGCAGGCGCAACACCGCACCAGCCGCGCTACAGCGGCGTCGCTTCAGAACCCCACCAGAGGGGGCGGCAGGGCGCGAGCTACGCCTCGCGGGCGGCACTGCAACACTTTCACAGCGTGGGCGACATGGAGCCTCCCCCTGTCAAGTGGGCAACACAGCACCTCCCCCATCGAGGGGGCGACACCGCACCACCCTAACCGAGGAGTCACACCGCACCACCCCCACAGAGGGGTGAGGATTCATCACGCCCACCACCGGGTGACAACGCACAAGTCCCACCGCGGGGGGGACACCGCACCAGCCACGCTGCACGGGCGTCATCGCACCACGCCCACGGCGGGTGCGGCACCTAAATAGCCCCGCCGCAGAGGCGCCTGCTCAGCACCCTCACCGAGTGGGCGACATGCAAACTTCCCGACCGAGGGGGCGACACGGGATAACCCCAACCGAGGGGGTGACACCGCACGTCGCCCACCGAGGGGGCGGCACAACACGAACCCCACCAAGTGGTGACACGGCGCAACCCCCACCACGCGGGAGACACCGCACCCCCCCACCGAGGGCGGGCGGCATAGAATGACAGGCGTGCACCCCTCATCGCGTCCCCACTGGCAATGCCCACCACGTGCTGCGCCGCCGTGCCGTCGTAGCCCTTGTAGTTTTCTTACGCGTGCGGCGCGATCTGGCGGCCACGGGGGGGGGTGATAGTGGGTCTGCCCTGCGTGTGAATGCTGCTGGCGGTGGGGTTGGAGCAGCTTGTGCTGGCGGTGGCGGGCGTGGCTCTTCCCTGGCGGCGGCGGCGGCGGCAAGTGGTGCGGGGGGGGAGTCTGCTCTCTCCCGCTGCTGAGGGTGCGGAGGATACTGGCGGTGTACGTAGAGGACCCTCTGGCGGTGCTGTTGGGGATGAGGCTGAGGGGGGGGGCTGCACCAGGCGGCGTTGGGCGCAGTGCGGCTCGCGCGGGGGGTGCGCCGGCGGGTCTTGGTGGCGGCGTCGCGGGTCTACCAGTAAATCCTGGTGGCAACCATGGCCAGGGCTGGCATGCGGCGGAGGGGGGGGGGGTGTCACCCCCTTATCCCCCGCTGGCTGGCGCCCCTGAGGGAGCGGCCGCGGATCGGCAAGGCTTTCATCCCGGGGATGTGAGGAGGACGTCCTTCGGACGTGGTGCGCATGGGAGGGGGAAGCCACAGCCTCGGTGCCGCCTGCCAGGGTTGCAGACGCACCTCACCGGCCGGGCGGAACGGGCACCCGCTCCTGGCCATCCCGCGTCTTCCAGAACGGCACAGGCAGCGAACAGCAGCATCATAACCGTCCCCACCCCCTGCCCGATAGATGCAGACCCCGGCTCTCAATCGAAGTCGGGGATCACGGCCGCTGAACCGCGACGACCAGGCCGCCACGCGGGCCGGCTGAAGGTGCTGTGCCATGCAGATTAGCCCTGACTTGTACGGTCGCACCCCCATCCCCTTCCGGGCGCTCGACAGCGATGCAGTCGGCACAGTCCGCCGCTGCCGTGCCACCTCTCCCCTCCGTCACCTGGGCGTCGTCCAACACCACCACAACCACCCCCCCCCTTCAACACGCGGGGCTGACCTCCACCTCAGTTCAAGAGACGGGAGGTCGACCGCCCGAGTGAATTAAAGAGGCCACCTATTCGGCACTGCGAGATTGTGAGGCACCACCCACACCCGGGCAGCCCTCAACGTACTGGTAAACGGTGTCAGCTGCCCGCGCAAGCAAATGAGGCTGCGGGGCGCGGGGAAGATGACGGGCGGGATGACGGTGATGGGGGTGGGGAAGAAGATGGGCGTGATGTCAGTGAGGGTCGAGGGGGTCGAGGGGTTCGAGGGTAAAGGAGGTCGTTGTGTCTGTGTTCGTTGTTTCCCCCGAGGTCTCCCCGGGTGGCGCCCGCACTCACGCATTATATACCCCCGGGGGGGCACCCAGGGTGCCCGAAAGCATGCGATTGCCCGTGCCGCTGGGGGGGCGGCACCATTGGGCTCCAAACAAGGCATAGGCTCTCAGAACAGTCAAGGTGGGTGTGCGCGCCCCACCAGACAGCCCCAAGCGGGGGCGGGGGCGGCGAGCGGCGCTCGTGGCGCCGCGCGGCTGGCCTCACACGCCGGTCGGCCGGAAAGGCCGCAGAGGCGTGTAAGCCAGACGCCAGTCTTCGGGTCGAAATCTCCCGTAGGTCAGCAAATCTTGCCGTTCCCATTGGCTCGTGGGGAGATTGTTCCGGCTGGCCGATGAGTCAGAGATGTGGCTTGTCCTGTGGTCCGTTAGTCCTCTGATCCGCGGAGAGAAAGTATCCATCCGGGGATGAGTCTGGGTACTAACGGGTAGCCGATCCGCGGCTCTCGTGCTGACCGTCCGCGACCCGTAGAATCTCAGCCGGACACCGCGACATCTCCAGATTACCAGGGAGTTGATGCGTCTTGGAAGGAGTTGGCCGAGAAGGACAGGGAAGGAGAGGCCCCAGTCCTTATCCCCGAAGCTAGAGTCTTGGGGATTTAGGGGGCATATCCTTACAGAGATGGCCGTCTGACCTACTATGCATTTGAGTTTGCAACCGCCAATTTCCTTCATAGCAACGGCTTGGGCGGGAGCACCTGCAGCCGAGAGAAAGGTCAACGAGGGTGCGGGCGGCGGGATCGCACCCCCTCTCAGCGCGCAACGGCGGCAGCCCTCGCCACCCGCCCCGCCAAAGCCCGCCGCCGCCAAGCTGGGTGTCACGGCATGCCAGCCGCCGGCCCTCCGCGCGCCCCCAACTGCCACGGCCGTCCTCCCCCGCCACCGCCGGCACCGCCATAGCGCTATGCCCCCCACTCGGCCGTAGCCGCCCCTGGCGCCGTGGGTTCAGCATTTACGGAAAGGCAGCGGGCACTCCTTCGCGTTGCAGGCGCCGCGACCGCCAGCAGACCCCGACGACGGCGTTAGAACGCCGCCAAGGAATACCTCGGCCCGAGTGGGAGCGCTGCGCTAACGCCAGTTGACGCCTCGAGGTGCGACGTGAGCCTGGACGCATGAGTAAAAGATTGATACAGGGGCGCTTTTTAAGCAGCGCTGCCCTGTGCGTTTGTTGTCTCAAAGAACCGCTCGAAGCCCTCTTCCCCCTGCCTAATCTAAGAGAAGAATTGCTGGAGCGAGGCCAGCATGGAAGGCGCAACAAGCCCCGCGCGCTTAGCACAGCCGAGGAGAACATCACAAACCTCCGTGCAAGTGATGCGTTGACTGGTCGCCGAGCACCCGTTAAAGAGCAGCTCTGAGCCAACAAACTCTGTCAAAGAAATCTTGGCCTCGGGAGATACAGAACCCTCCGGAATTTGAATGTAGCGCATGGCGGCCCGCTTGAGCTGGGCGCCGGTCTCGCTGAAGTAGGGGTTGGCCAATCCCGTGACCTCGGCGGCGTCCCTCGTGCTGGCGGCTGCCATTCCCGCCTCAGTCGCCACCCGCCGCATTGCCCTACGTGTGCCAGGGGAGTACCTTGGGCGCTTGCTCAATGCCGCCTCGAGGGCGTCCACAACGGTCTGGCGGGGCTGGAGCACGTCCACGGCGCCCAGTGGACCAGGCGGCGGCACAGAGCTACGGCCAGCGCCGGACGCAGAGCTGTCTGCCACGAATGCGCCAAGCCTGCGGGCGACCGTCGTGCTGGTGCCACCGTCATGTCACACCGCCGCAGTACCCTCCTGCAGCCTAACAGGCGCAGACGCCGCTGCGCCGCCCAGCCCCGCACTTTCCACGAGCGCAGCCTGCTGGTAATGGGTCTTAAATCGTGACCCAGCCACGAAAAGGAGCTCTGCCAATCGGCGCTTGTTCTCCTTGGCACGCTCCCGCTTGCTACGGAGGGTGGGCGGCATCTGATCCAAGGCCGCCCGCACCCGGGCCTGCATCGCCTCTTCATCGTGTGCGATGCACGCAAACCTCGGCCTCGCGCCCGGCCGTACACTCTCTTGAAAAGTGTGTAGAGAGTGCCCCTTCTCGCCACACTTAGCGCACGACACCATACACGGCGCGAACGTCGTCTTGGCGCAGCCGCACTTGTCCTGGGCGTTAACCATGATGGGGCCCGCCGGGAATTGTGAGTTCCGAGACGGCAAACGCCGCACAAGCGCCCGGTGCTGACATAGAAGAATGTAGGCAGACAAAACAAGCAGTAAGAAATAGAACCAAATCCAGGAAGCAGAACGATGCCGAGAGACACGCGTACCACAAGTCAGCACATGCGCGAACAGTCGAACAACTCTTCGGTCCGTGCTCCCTCTGTCATCGCAGTGGACCAGAAGATAGTGGAAAATGGGCTTACCAGGGGCAGGAGAGCCGGACGAGCAACCATCAGATGCGCTAACATCAGCCATCGTGGTAAAAGAACAGCTGTGCAGGGAGAAGCGAGCAGCGAGGGGGGGACAACAACAACGGAAGATCTCTGGCGTCCGTCAATGTTGCAAATGGCAGCTGCAGGCACACGGGGTGATAGCCTGACGCGCTCGGGCGTCCACGATGGGCGTCGGCGTCGACGACGGCGACCGCCGCCGGTTGTCGCCGACGCCGGGATAGCTTGACGACGCACCACCAATTCTCAGACCCCAATTACGAGTAAAGCGACACGGACGCGAAAGGTCTTCGAAAGGACCAAGTACATCTAAAATTATATTAATAAAGTTACATCCTGAAAATGGAATTCAACTGGTGCTGTCGCTGTTGCCGACATGAGACAAAACTCGGGGGACTGCAATACTTTCACCCCAAGCGTTGTTGTTCGCGCTGTTTGTTCTTGCAAGGCTTGCCCGTCCCAGGTTGGTGGCACACGGGCCCACCCAACCCCGCAATCGGCCCCGCCCTCCCTCCCCCTCTTCACGGCGCCGGGAACGCGCGCCGCGCCGCCCGCCCGCCGGGCCGGGCCGGGCTGCCACACGGGCCGCCGCCGCAGCCAGTGTGTGTCAATGGGGGCTGTGGTCCGCGCGTCCGGCGGGGCCTGGCCAGGCAGGCCCCGCGGGCTCTGCCTCGACCTGTGCCCTGGCGGGCGCCGCCGGGGTGGCCAGCCACCAGCCGGCTCCGCCGCCCTTCCCCCACCCCACCACCCCCTCGCCCCCCCGCCTTGTTCCTGCAGGCTGTCACCGCGCTCCTCCCCCCGCCCACCCGCTCAACGTCGACGCGTCGGCGGCGGCCGTCCCCTCCCCCGCCCCCCGCGCCGTCTGCCATCACCCCCCCCCCCCCCCCCCCCCCCCCCCTCACCCCGCCCACCACCGCCCCCCCTTTGGCGGCGCCCTTGCCCCCACACACACACACCCGCCCGCCCGCCGTGGTCGCTGTGCGCGTCCCAAAGGGCGCACGCCTCCCCCCCCCCCCCCCCCGTGCCACCGGCTCACCCCCACACGGCGGCGGCGGTCCCCCGCCGCGGCTGTGGGGGCCCGCGGGGCGCGGGGCGTGGGCGTGCCCCTCTGCCTCGCCCCCCGCCCCCCTCCCCCCCCCCCTTACTCTTCCTCCTCCCCTCCCATCCCCCCTCGCGCCGACCGCCGCGCCCCCACCGCCGGCCATGCGCACCGCCCCGCGGGCGGGCGGTGGGGCCACCAGCGGCTGACGTTTTGCGCCCGTTGGGGGGGCGGGAGCGAAGAGGAAGAGTGGGGGGGTGGGGGGGGGGGGGTGGTGCGCAGGCCGCCGCCGCCGCCGCCGCCGCCGCCGCCGCCGCCGCCACCGCCGCCGCCGCCGCGGCTGCGCCCCGAGTGCCACGCGCGGCACTCTGTGCCGCCAGCCACGCCTCGGCGTCAGTGGCGGCGGCGGCAGCAGCGGCAGCGTCTGTGGCTCACCTGCCTGGTTCTCCCTTTTCCCCTCGTCCCCCCTCCCCCCTCCCTCCCCGCCTCCTCGCCCTCTTTCCCTGCCAGAGCAACCTCCATCCTCCCATTGCTCTATCGGCGCGACCTCCACCTTCCCCTTGGCTACCAGAGTGGCCACCGCTGCTGCTCCGCCCACTCCCTCGGCGACTTTCTTTACCCAACCTTGCCTGCGTGGCGCGGCCTGGTGTAACGCTGCTCGCGCCCTCCCCTCCCCGCGACCCCCCTCCCTCTCTCCCCTGTCATCTCTCGGCCAATTGTCCATCATGAGCTCTCCCCCTTCCCCCGGCGCCCCCCCCACCGTGCCGCACGTGCGGCAAGGCGCCCGAGCGGCGCTGCGGCGGGCGTTTTCCACCTCCTCCCGCACCGCCGCCGGCCTGTGGCCGTCGTCCCCCTCGCCGCCGACGGGGTCACCAGCCGCGGGCGCCGGCAGTGACGCTGCTGCCGCCAGCGGCAATGGGGACACTGGCGGCGGCGGCTGCGGTGGCGGCGGCGGCGGCGGCTGCGGCGGCGGCGGCGGCGGCTGCGGCGGCGGCGGCGGCGGCGGTGGCAGTGGCGGTGGCGGTGTCGGCGGCGGCTGCGGCGACGGTGCAGCCGCCGACGCGCCGACGCCCAGCACGGCCACGTCGGTGGCGGCCGCGGCGGTGGCCGCTGCAACCGCGGCGGGTGCGGCAGCCGCGGCGGCGGCGGGCGCGGCGGCGGGTGCGGCGGCGGGAGCTGCGGCCGCAGCGGGGGGGGCGGCGGCGGCAGCGGCGGGCATGTCCCGCCCGTCGTCCCCACGGGTGGCCACGGGGCGGGGGGGGGGGGCGGCGGCGCGGCGGCCGCCAACGGTGCCAGTTGCCGGGGGGGGGGGGGGGGGGGCGGGGGCGGGAACACCCCCGGCGGCCGGCCCGCGGCCGCGGGCGGTGCGGCGGCTGTGGCAGCGACGGCCGGGTCGCCCCGGCCCCCCTCCCCGTGGCGGCCCGACCGGCGGGCGTCGGCGGGCGCCCTGCCCCCACCCGCCCTGCCGTCGGGGCGCGATGGCGGCGCGGCGGCGCCGGATCCGTCCGGCGCCGCCCCCCGCATGCGGCGGCACGTGTCCCTGTTTGTGCGCCGCAACAGCCGGCGGCGGCGGCAGAGCGGCCGCGCCTCGTCGGCGGCGTGCCTCTTCCCCTCCTTTCCCGAAGAGGGGGCGGCCGCCGCGGCTAGGGAACGGCCGGGCACCGCCGCCGCCGCCGCCGCCGCTTCCGACTCGGCCGCTGCCGCCGCTGCCGCCGCCGCCCGGAGGGGGGGGGGCGCGGCGGGAGCCTCCCCCGCCGCCGCCCCCACCGCCGCGGCGGTTGCGTCGGCCGCGTGTGCCGCTGCTGCCAATGCCGCCGCCGCGGCGGTCGCCGCCGCGGCGCCCGGCCTTGCGCCGCTGCCAGAGGCGGCGGTGGCGCCGACGGTGGCGGCACCCTCGGCGGCCGCGCCGTCGGCAGGCGCGCCGGGCACCACGACGGATGGGCGGCCGCGGGGGGTGGTGGCCGCGGGCGCCCCTGCCGACGGCGGGGACAGCGAGGAGGGGGAGCCCATTTTTGTTGGCTGCGTCGACCCCGCCCGCTTCCGCCGGGCCATCTCCTCCCACGACGTGTGGTCCCCGCGGTGGGGTGTCAGCACAGGCGGCAGCGACAGCGAGGATGGGGATGGCGGCGGCGGCGGCGGCGGCGGCGGCGGCGGCGGTGGCGGCGGTGGCGGTGGCGGCGGCTGGGAGCGGCCTCCTGGCTCCCTCTGGTCGCCCCTCCCCCCTGGGGGCATGCCGGCACCGCCGTCACGGCCTACCTCCTTTTACGCCGGCCTCGGCGGCGCGTCCACCTCGTCGGTCACGCGCGGGGAGGCGGGCGGCGCGATGGGCGACGACGCCGACGATGCCGAGTCGTGGGGCGTTGACGTTGAGTACGTGGTGGAGAGCCGCCTGGAAGACTGGGCCGACGCGGACGCCGTGTCGGCGGACCTCGAAGACTTTTTTGACGGCCAGAGCGTCGCGTCGTCGCGGCTCCACGAGCCCGCCACGTCGGGCTACGGCTATGGGGGGCGCAGCAACGAGGCGCTCAATGAGTTTGTTTCCAAAGGTGGCGGCGGTGGGGGGGGGGGGGGCGGAGGGGGCGGGGGCGGGGGGCTCCGCCTTGACGCCTCCCGGATGCGGTGGGTCGGCAACGAGGCGGAAATGCACGCCCTCTTTGAGTGTGTCGGCGTGCCCGCCGACGCGCTGGCCGCCGACGCGGCGGCGCCCGGTGGCGGCGGGGACGGCCGTGGCGCCGCCGCCGGCTGCGGCGGCGGCACCGAGTTTGTCGTCCCCCCAGACGTGGAGGCCGCCTGGGTCGCCGCCACAGTAGCGCACAACTCGCTGGTGGCGAGCTGGGCGTCGCCTGACGACGGCGGCGACGGTGGCGGCGATGGCGGCGGCGGCGGCGGCGGCGGCGGCGGCGGCGGCGAGACCGGTGCCGAGTGCCCTGCGCCAGGGTCTGCCGCCGACGCGGCGGCAGACGGCGGGGCGTCTGCGCACGCGGCGGTGGGCAGGGGGGGTTGGGGCGGCGACGCCACTGTGGCGGCGGCTGGGGGGGGGGAAGGCCCCGGCGGGTGGGGGGGAGGGGGGGGGGGTGGCCTCGCCGCAGAGTGGGCAGAGCTGCTGGGGGCGGGCGGCGGGTGGGGGGCGGGGGGGCCCGCCGAAGGGTGAACCCCGCCCCCCCCCCCCCCTTCAACAGAAAAAAGAAAGAGGAACAGAAACAGGTCAGGGGGAAGAATAAGTCAAGCAACGGGATGAAGACGCGTCGCGCCCCCCGCCGCGTCGGCCGCCACGGCGGTCAAGGCGGCGCGGTCGGCTCGGGTGAGGGAGACCCCCGCGCAGTGGGTATAAGACCGTGTTCCGAAACCTGCAATGACTTCTGCGCAGTCTCATGAGATGGCCGCCACCTGGGTCGCCCAGCGACTCCCTCTCTACCAAGTGAAGCGGCATCTGGCCTCTCGCTGAGGCTGCTAACGCCGCTGCGGGCGCCCCCCCCCTCCCCCTGCCAGCACCGCCGCCCCCCCCCCCGGCCCGGCAACGGCGTTGTGTCGGCGGCACCGGCCGGCCGCCACCCGTCCCCCAGCAGCAGCCGCCTGACCCCCCTGCTGAGCTCACCCAGCCGCTTGGGCGCAGACCCCTCTCACCCACTACTCCGCTGACTACCCGGCGCGCTTGACCACCACCGCTCATCGTCGTGCATCTTCGACGCCGCTCGGCGTCACGCACGCGGGGTGGAAGCTCAACAGGTGGCCGCCAAGGGCAGCCGCCGAGCCGACCCCCCCCGCCGCTGCCACGCCTGCTGACCGCGCCGCACCGTCGCAACGGCTGGCGCTGCGGCTGGCCGCCGCGCTCCCGCTGCCCCCTCCCCACAGGAGCGTCGACTCCTTTCCGTCCGCGTCGGCGAAGATGGCGTCGAGGGCGTCGAGGGTGGCGGCTGCCGCGTCGCCAGCCGAGCGTGACGATTGACGGCCACCGTGGGGGCTGGTTGACAAGTGGGACGCACGGTCCTCGCGTGGCGCCGCCGCTTCCGCCGCCGCCATCATGCCGGTAGCCGCCGCAGCCGGCAGCGCGCTCACGCCACCCCCCCCCCACGACCGGCCGCCATGGGTCGGCCCGCACGGCGCTAGCGGCGGCGGCCCCCGGGGCCCCGCGGGCGCGGAGGTCGTCACACTGAGCACCGGCACCGAATGATACGTGGGCGGCGTCAGCAGCTGCGACGGCGGCACCAACGGCAACGCCCCGACTGCCGCCGTCGCCCCCACAGGCACCACCACCGCTGCCGTCCCCGCCCCTGCCGCCGTCGTGGGCGGGCGGTTCCTCGTATCCGTCCCATCCACGAAGTCGTCACTACAAGTGGGAGCAGGGTAGGGGATTGGGCGGTCAGAAAAATATACAGAAGACGTACCTATGTAAACGAAGACCATGCTCGTCAACACGTGGCGCCCCCGCCTACGCCTGCGAGATAGCAGAAGATTCAGTAAGGCCAGAGAATTGCCTTCGTCCAGAGACTAAGTAAAACCACTTGCTGTTTTGTCAGACAAGTCAGCCCGATCCCGATTTGAGCACGCGAGGAAAAAGGGAGGCGCTCGTGGTGAAAGGCAGTCGTCAATTCCTCTGCGCTTCCCGCTAATTCCGCTCTCTGTCGATGGCCGCCCGTGACCCGACGGCGCTTGCGCGGCATCGGAGTACCCAATCTCTGCTTTGGTCGCATGCCATCACGCCACAGGGCAATGTGAAGGGGGGGGAGACAGGGCGTGAACGGACTGCTCGTGACATGCCCGCCTGCGCTTTCCGAGTCGCAAACCAACACGAGGATCCGCGCGCGCGCTTCTCTCGGCTCCAGAAAGACCCGCGCACGGGCTTCCATGACGCTGCGCGGTCCACCTCTGTGGTGCCCAGACGCTGCGCGGCTGACGGCGGATGTCATCTCTCGTCGCCATGCCGTGAGTGGGGGGGCTGCTCCCCGTCACTTCTGGCGCTCTCCCGCTCCCTGCCGTCGTTGGGGCGGCCGCCGTCTCGGTCGCGCCTACGCCCGCCGGCGTCTTGGCCGCCGTCTTGGTCCCTCGCGCCACCGCCGGCGCCCCAGGCTGCCGTTTTGGTCCCGCCCACGCCCGTCGTCGCCTTGGCCGCCCCCCCACCCGCGGCATTGCCGTCCTCCATGATAGGGGTCAAGAGCCCGCGCCACCACTGGGCGCGGGCGTCACACGGACCCCCGCCTGCCCACCGCAACTAGGTGTCCTTGCCGCGCACCGGGAGATGCGGCTATTCCCCTTCGTAGGGAGGGGAGGGAGCGCATCCGCGGCGAGTCCCTACCCCCGTCCGCGTCCCCGCGGACCGCCTCGCCCGACCCCGCCGGCGCCGCTGCGAGCCTTCTTGTGCAGCCGTGGCGCCTCACCGACGCGCCAAAGACGCTTCTGCCAGGAGCGCAATCCCGCCGAGTGCACGGGCACCCCACTCGGCCCCCCCCCCCCCCCCCGCCTACCCCCAGTTACCTCCCCCACGACCGTCCCCCGCCACCCGACGGCCGCCACGGGCAGCCCGACCGTTTTGATAAACACGTCGCGCGCGCGGACCGCCGCGGCATTCCCACCGACGCGGAGGATGCATCGTAGAAGAAACTGCCGCGTCTGCGACGGCTGCAACAGGAAAGCAAACGAGATGGCGGGAGGCGAGGGGGTGGGGAGGGGGTGGGGGGGGGGTTGGGAAGGGGAGGGGCCAGGTATTCCCGTCGTATGTACGAGCTCCCGTCTAAGAGCCCCGTCCCTGCGGCAACGGCGCCAACGCTGCCGGCCACCTTGAAGCCTTTCCTAAATTTAGGCGCCGATCGTCTGTGACCGGCTGGCCACGGCAGACGGCCGACGGAGGGGCCACGGTTTGCGCTCGCCCCCCGACCCGTCGTGGAGGTCGGGGGAGGCGCACGTCACTGCCAAGGCCGCAGACCAGACCCCGACCCGATTTCCAATCGTAGGTAGGTCCCCAGCTGCACAGACGCTGCCGGGCGGTGGCGGCCGCCCCGCCAACCGCGCCGCTCCAGCGTCGGCACATGCGTGGGCGGTGTGCCCCCCTGCCTCGCCTTTTTTTTTCCCACCGTGTCCTATTGTTTTCCATGCACGGCACCGTCCCACGCGCGGCAGGGCGGTCGGTACGGTACGGACCCTGTCTGGGACGCGGGGCGCGGGCCTACCGGCGCAGCTGTGGGGAAACGCCGCTGGCACCGCCCAACGGAGCGGGACGGGCGGCATGCCGACATACCTACTGTATGTACATATGGGCCGGTACCTGCATCTGGACGAGGGAGCCTGCGTTCCTCCCCGACTCCGCCCCGCCGCCCCTCCTTCAGGGTCTGTCAGAAGCAGTCGAAACGCCTCCACCTCCCCCCCCCCCCCCAATCTCCTCCCCATCCCACCGCCGCCGCCACGGCCTTCCGACTTCGCCGCCACGGCCGCCCTCCGTCGCCTCCCAGCGGCCCCCTCATCCCGCCCAGCCGGCCTTGCGCGCCGGTGCCGCGCCGCGCCGCACCCGCGGCAGGCGCCGCGCCGCACGCTCCGCCCCGCCCTCGGTTGCAAGCACAGCCACCCACGCCCGCCGCGCTCCCGCTGCCCCCTCCTTCCGCCGCCCCCTCCACCGTGGGGGTCCTCCCTCGCCATCGCACCGCCGCCGCTGCCGTGAGCAGCAGCAGCAGCGGCGGCGGCGGCGGCGGCGGCGGAGGCGGCGGTGGCACGAGGTGATTCCTCGGTGCCGCCCCCCCCCCCCCCCCCCCCCCCCCCCCCCTGGCGCCGCCACCGCCACACCCAAGCTGGCCGCAACCCCCCCCCACGCGCGGGTGGAGTCCCCGCCGCTGCGCACCCCCACACGGGCGGGCCGACCGCGGGCGGGGGCGTCGGGAGGGGCGCTGTCCGCTGGTGCCGCCAGCGGTGACCCTGGCGGTGGTGTACTGGCGGTGACGGCGGGTGCTGGCAGCAGCCGCCCCCCGTGGCCAGGGAGAGAGAGACACGGGGCAAGGGCGGAGCGAGGGGAGGTGTCCGAGGTGCTCCCCGGCGGGCGGCACGGGCCCTGACCGTTGGAGCGCATCCCCTGCGACCGCGCCACGGACGCGCCACCCTACCCCGCCCCCCTTCCTGCTCGCCGCAGCCAACCGATGCGGCGGCAGGGGCGGGCGCGGCGATGCGGCGGGGAGCCCCCCGCTCCGCCACAGGGCGCCACGCCGTCGGTGGCGGCGGCGCGCCCTGTGGCGGGCGGCAGCAGCCGCGGCGGAGCGGCGCGGGCGTGAAAAGCACAGGGCGGGGCAGCGACAGTGGTCAACAGCAAGACAGACGGAAAAAAAAAAAAAAAAAAAGGCAGCAAGCCAACCCGCATCGACCCGACGGGGCGGCCGCGCAGCCGCGGCGGGCGGTGGGGCGGAGCGGGGGGGGCGGCCACCCGCGGGCGGCAGACGCACCAGCCGCGCCGCGGGCCGCCCCCGGCCAGCCACGGCGGGCGGGGTGGCCCACCGCGGGTGGCCCCACCGCCGCCGCCGCCGCCGCCGCCGCCGCCGCCGCCGTCGTCGCCGTCGTCGTCGCCGCCGCGCCAGAGCGGCAGCGGCCGTGGCCGCCGCGGTCGGGCTCACGGCGCGGACCGGCGGGGCGCAACAGCGGCGCACGGGGGGACGGCTGGGGGGACCACACCCCCGACACCTCCCTCCCCCCCACACCCCCCGCCCCCCCCCCGCCCCTTTCCCTTCCCCGGCGGCGGGAGCGCAGGCCGCAGGCAGCGGTCGGTGAACAGCGGCGGGCACGCACGGGGCCCCCTCTCTCCCCGCCACGACAACGACGCGCGCGGGGGGGGGGTGGGGGGGGCGGCGGGGCCTCTCGCGCGCGGGGGCACGGCGGCGGCCGCCGGCGGCACGACACGACCACTGGGAGCGCCGTTTGAAAGTTGAAACAGCGGGTCTCCCTCCCCACCGCCCCCCGTCGGCCGCCACGCGCCACGCGCGTCCCCCCATTCAAACCCAACCCCCCCCCCCCCCCCCCCACCGCCAAAGGCCGTGCGCTGCGGACCCGCGTGGGCGAGGCGCCCCGCGGGTGGGCGGGCGCCCCGCGCGCGCCGCTGCCCCTGTGCTCCCCACCCCACCCCCCCCCTCCCCCGGCACCTCCCCCCCCACGCCCCCTTGCCCCACCTGCCCGTCGCTGCACCCGGCGCTCTACCCCTTCCCGTCGCCGCGCCGCAGGCCGGCGGTGCGGGCCGGCGGGGGCGCCGACGCCCCCCACGCCGGCCGTGGCGCGCTGCCGCCCCACGCCAGTGCACTGTGGGCGGGCGGACGGCCGGGCGGGCGGGCGGGCGGGCGGGCGGGCGGGCGGGCGGGCGGGCGGGCGGGCGGGCGGGCGGGCGGTGCGCGCCGGTCGGCCAGCCCGTCTCCCGACGCCAGGCGCTGACGCTGCCCCCCGGCCCCGCCACCCACCTTGGTCACCCACTGCAGCCCCACCCACGAGGTCCCCACTGTCACCCCCCCCCCCCCCCCCCTCCCCCCTCTCCTTGTAGGTTGCCCCCCCGCTTGTGGTGCCGCTCCCGCCCCCCGCCGACCTCACCTCCTGGTCCTGCGGGGAATCCGCTCCTCGGCGGTCGGCCGCTCCCTCACCCCCCCCCCCGCCCCCCTCATCTAACCCGCTCCTGCCCCCCCCCCCCCCCCGCTCCCGCCCCAACCCCCCCCCCCCCGCTCCCGCCCCTCCACCCCGCCCCCGTCGGCCGCGTCGACACGGGAGCGGGGCCGCCATGGCGTCGCTGCCGGCACTGCCGCCCCGCCGCCCGCCGCCCGCCGCGCCGTTGCGCCCGCCCGCCGCCGCCGCCGCCGCCGCCGCCCGCGCCATTCGGTTGGACGACGGCGGCGACGGTGGCGACGGCCTCGACGGCGGCGGCGGCGGCGGCGGCGGCGGCGGCGGTGGCGGCGGTGGCGGCTTTTACGCGGGGCCCTTTTGCCCCGACTTTGGGGACCCCGTCGACGTTGCCGACGGCGGCGGCGGCGGCCAGGGTGCGGCCGCCGCCGCCGCCGCGGCTGGTCGCCCGCCGGGCGTGGGAGCCCCCCCGCCCCCGGCCACCCCCGCCACCGTCGACGCCGTGACGACGACGACGGCGGCCGCCGGCGGGGAATCCTCCCCCGCCGACGGGGTGCTGGTCGCGGGGGGGGCCCGCCTGGCCGTGCCGCCCGCCGTGTGGGCGCGCCTCTACCCCTTCCAGCGGGCGGGGGTGGCCTGGCTGTGGTCCCTCCACCCCGCTGCCAGCGGCGACGGTGGCGGCGGCGGCGACGGCGGCAGCGGCGGCGGGCGCCCCCCCTCGGGCGGCATCCTGGCCGACGACATGGGCACCGGCAAGACGGTCCAGCTGGCCGCCTACATGGCCGCCCTGTGCGGCACCCCCGACACCCGCACGGCGGCGGTGCTGGTGGCCGCGCCGCTGAGCCTCCTCCGCCACTGGGCGACGACGCTGGCCGACTGGCTGGCCGCCGCCGCGACGGTGGTGACCTACCACGGCGGGGAGGCGGCCAAGCGGGACGCGGCGGCCGCCGCGACCGCCGCGACGCCGCCCCACCCGGTGGTGGTGCTGACCACGTACGGCACCCTCCGGGCGGGGGGCGGCGCCGTGCTGGCCGCCGCCCGGCCGGCCGGCTGGGACCTCCTCGTTGCGGATGAGGGGCACCTGCTGGCCAACCCGCGGACCGCCACCACCCGGGCGGTGCGGGGCGTGGCCGCCCGCCAACGGCTGGTCGTGACAGGCACCCCCCTGGCCAACCGGCTGGCCGAGCTGTGGGCCCTCTACGACGTTGCCTGCCCGGGGCTCCTCGGCAGCGCCCACCACTTTCGTGTCACCTACAATGACCCAATCGTCGCCGCCCGCGAGCGGTACGCGTCGGCCTATGCGCGGCGGGTGGGGGCCACCGCCCACGCGGCGCTCGGCCGGGCCATTGGCGCCCGCTTCCTCCGCCGCACCAAGGCCGACGCGTTTGGGGAGGGGGGGGGGGCGCTCGGCGCCCTCCCCGCCGGTGGCGGCGGTGCCACCCCCGCCGCCACCTGCACGGTCACCGCCGCCGCGGGCACCCCGCCGGGGGGCGCGTCAGCGGGGGGGGGGGGGGGGGGCGTCGCCGCCGCCCCCCCCGCCCCCCGTGGGGCGCACAAGAACGAGCTCCTCGTTTGGGTGCAGCTGTCTCCTGCGCAGGAGACGCTCTACCGCGCGTTCCTCGCGTCGACGACCGTCGAGCGGGTGCTGCGGCACAGGGTGTCGCCGCTGGCGGCGCTGCAGGTGCTCCTCGGCGTGTGCAGTGACCCGGCTCGGGTGGCGGCGTCGCTGCAGGCAGACCGCGTCGGCGGGGGGGAGGGGGTGCCCGCGGGGGGGGGGGGGGGGGGGGGAAACCCGCCCCCTCGGGGGGGGACGACCTCGCCGCGTCCATGGCGCGGCTGGCGCTGCGCTCGCCCCCACCTGCCAGCAACGGCGGCGGCGGCAGCGTCGGCGGCGGTGGCAGTGGCGGTGGCGGTGGCGGTGGCGGTGGCGGTGGCGGTGGCGGTGTCAAGAGCGGGGGTGACGCCAGCGGGGTGGCCCCCCCCGCGGCGGCAGCGGCGGTGAATGCCAAGCTCACCGTGCTGCTGGCGCTCCTCGCCCGCTTCCGCGCGGGCGGCCACCGCACGCTCGTCTTTTCCTCCTCCCGCACCCTCCTCGACGTGGTCGCCGCCACCCTGGACGCACACGGCATGGACGGGGTCGTGCGGCTGGACGGGCGCATGAACAGCCCCGCCCGGGAGGCGGTGGTGGCCGCCTTCAACGCCCCCGCCGACGGCGGCGGCGGCGGCGGCGGCGGCGGCGCCCCCCCTCCCCCCTCGGTGATGCTGCTGACCAAGCAGGTGGGCGCGCTGGGCCTCACCCTCACCGCCGCCACCCGCGTCGTCCTCTTTGAGCCCCACTGGTCCCCCGCCGCCGACGCGCAGGCGGTGGACCGGGCGTACCGCATTGGCCAGACGCGGGACGTGCTCGTCTTTCGGCTGGTCATGGCGGGGGGGATTGAGGAGCGGATTGTGCGGCGGCAGGTGGCCAAGCAGGGGCTCGCCCGGCTCCTCGGCGCGTCAGCGGGGGTGGGCGTCGGGTCGGGGGGGGCGCGCGGGTCTGCTGCCACGACCGCCGCCGCCACGGCCGCCACTGCTACCACCGCCGCTGGCGGCGGCGGCCCAGGTGGCCGTGACGGGGGCGCGACGGCGGCCATGGACGGCGGCCGCTTCTTCTCCGCCGCCGAGCTGTACGACGTCTTCTCGCTGGGCAACGTCGCAGACGCGCCAACGGCGCGGCTGTTTGCCGACACCCTCGCCGCGCGGCCCGACACGGCGGCGGTACGGCGGCACGTCCGCCGCGTCGCCGCCGAGGTGGGGTGGCTGGCGGGGCAGCCCGCGCCGGGCGGCCGGGTGCTGGGCGTGTCCCACTGGGACCTGGTGTTTGGGGGGGGAGACGGGCGCCTTGCGGGGGCGGGGGGGGGGGGGGGGCGTCGTCGGACCCCGCACAGCCGCGCCCGCCGCCACCCCCGCCGCCGCCACACGAGGCGGCCGTGCCCGACCGGCGGCCGCGGGGCCCGCCGCCACCGCCGCCGCGGGTACCGGCTGCAGAGACGGGCGGGGTGGCGTGGCGGCCGACCGCCCCGCCCCGCCGGCAGGTGCTCATTGAGGACGATGAGCCGACCGTCGACGGGGCAGACGTGGCGGCGGCGGCCGTGTCGTGGACCACCGCCGCGGCAGCGACGGCGGCGGCGGCGGCGGCAGCGGCGGCGTCGGTGGCCGTGGGGGCGGGGGTGGGGGGAGCCGCCACGGTGCCGCCGGCCGCGCCGCCGGCCGCTGAGCCAGACACACGACGGGGGGGGGCGCCGGCCGCGCGGGCGCCGCTGCGGCTGGTGCCGCCGCCGCCGCCGCGGCTGCCGCGCCAACCCCCGTCACGGTCGCCCGCGCCGCCGGCTGACGCTCCGGCCGTCGCACCCGCTGCGGCGACCACGGCGGCGGCGGCTGCAGCGGCGGCGGCGCCGTCGCCACCTTCGCCGCAGCCAGCAACGGCGACGGTGGATGGCGGTGGCAGCGGCGGTGGCAGCGGCGGTGGCGGCGGCGGCGGCGGCGGCAGCGGTGGCGGCGGCCAGCCGGTACGGGTGGCCGTTGCGGGGCGGTCGCCGCCCGCTGTCGTGCAGCCGCCGCCGCCCCCGCGGGCGGCGCGGGGCGGGTCGGGCGAGCCGCGTGGTCCGGCGGCGGCGGCCGCGGCGCCTCGGCGGAAGCGGGTGGTGGTCATCCCAGACTCGGACGATGAGTCGTAAATAGTTGTTGCACTGGTGGGGCCGGGGGGGGGGTAGCGCGCGGCTGTTGGTGGGGCGGCAGGAGCGAGCCACTGTGCGAGGGGAATGCCAATGGTCGCACGACCGCTGCGCTCCGTGTCCGCTCCGGGACAACCAGGACGGAGGACTGCTGCCGAGGCCAAAGTAGACGCCCGCTATGAGATACTGTTCGTGCCCGGGGGGCTGAGGCTTGCACCTCCAAGCGCCGGGAAAACACGGGCGCTGGGCTTGCTGCTCTGGTCTCCACCGGGGTCCACACCAGCCGCCTCGGACACGCTCATCCCCCACACCGACGCGTGCTGCCCTCCCAGCCTCTGCTCGTCCACGCGTCGAAAGGTAGTTGCCTGTGCCCAACTGTATGTACATACACGCACATCCATCCCCCCTCCACGGCAGCCTCAGGCACCTCTGGCTTCCTTTTCGCAGCGTCTAGCCACGCCCCCCCCCCCCCCCCCCCCCCCCCGCCACCAGTCCTTCACACCACCAACGCGCGGGCGCGGTCGGCCACAGCGTCTGGGGTAAAGCCAAAGTAGGCGAGCACCTCCTCCCCCGGCCCCGACCGCCCAAACTGCTCAATCGACACGGCGTGGTCGGCGTAGCGGCTCCACCCAAACGCCGCCGCCGCCTCGACCGACAGGCGGCGCTCGCGGCCCACCGCCGGGGGCAGGACCGCCTCCTTGTACTCGGCCGGCTGCGCCTCAAACACCTCCCAGCAGGGCAGCGACACGGTGCGGACGGTGAGGCCGTCGGCACGGAGCCGCTTCGCAGCGCCGACGATCACGTCCACCTCAGAGCCCGTGGCGATCAAGAGGAGCTGCGGTGACTCCCCGTCGGGGCTATTGTCCGACAGCACGTAGCCGCCCCGCTTGGCGCCGTCGTAGCTGCCCTCGTCGAGCTTTCCCGTGCCCTGACGCGTCAGGACCAGGAGGGTGGGGGTGGTCTTGGCGTGCAGCCCCACCGCGTAGGCGGCGGCCGTCTCGGTCGCATCGGCAGGGCGGAACACCTGCATGTTGGGCATGGCACGGAAGGTGGCGAGCTGCTCAATCGACTGGTGGGTGGGGCCGTCCTCCCCACAGCCAACGCTGTCGTGCGTCGTCACGTACAAGACGCCCAGGTGGCTCAGCGCCGCAAGCCGCATGGCCGCCTTGGCGTAATCCGTAAAGATGGTGAACGTGGCGCAGTAGGGGCGGAGGCCATAGCCCGCAGCGATGATGCCGTTGGTGGCCGCCGCCATGGCGTGCTCTCGCACCCCATACCGGATGTTCCGCCCCGCACGGTCGGTGGCGGAAAAGTCGGTCGAGTCCTCAATCAGCGTCAGGTTGCTGGGCGCCAGGTCGGCCGAGCCGCCTACCAAGTTGGGCAACGCCGCCGCCAGAATCTGCAGCAGCCCCGCCGACGCCTTGCGCGTCGCCATGCCGTCCGCGTCGGCCGCAAAGGCCTGCATCTTGGCCTCCCAGTCGCCGGGCAGGGCGCCCTCCACCACCGCCGACTCAAAGGCGGCCGCCTTTTCGGGCTCAGCCGCCGCGTAGCGCGCGAACAGGGCCTCCCAGTCGGCCTGCAGGGCCGCGCCCGTCTCCACCTTTTGGCGGCAGTGGGTGAGCACCTCGTCGGGTACCTCAAACGGCTTGTACCGCCAGTTCAACGCCTGGCGCGTCAGGGCTACCTCCTCTTCGCCCAGCGCGGACCCGTGCGAGGCGGCGGTGTTGCCCTTGTTGGGCGACCCAAACCCAATCGTCGTCACAATGTTGATGAGGGTGGGCTTGTCCGTGCACGCCTTGGCCTCTTCGATGGCCTTCTCGATAGACGCCAAGTCCGAGTTGCCATTTGGAACGTCAAGCACCTGCCAGCCGTACGAGCGGTACCGGTCCGACGTGTCCTCTGACATGGCCAGATCCGTTGACCCGTCTGGAGCGGCCATTGAAAGACGTATGGGAAGCAAGCACACCAGCACAAGGACAAAAAAAGCTCGAAGAGTCAGTACAGCGCACCACGTTACCCCGCCAAGGTTGATGATCACCTCGTGTAAACCCATCCAAAAGAAGCGCACTAGCCAACCAGCCCACGGAAGAAACCAACAGACGTACCGATCGAGATGGAGTTGTCGTCATAGATGGCAATGAGCTTGCCAAGCCCTAGATGCCCAGCCAAGGAGCACGCCTCGGAGCTCATGCCCTCCATCACGCACCCGTCGCCCATGATGCAATACGTATAGTTATCGATGATGGTAAACTCGTCCGTGT
Organism: Pyropia yezoensis; assembly: GCA_009829735.1. NCBI lineage: Eukaryota > Rhodophyta > Bangiophyceae > Bangiales > Bangiaceae > Pyropia > Pyropia yezoensis. The sequence continues at coordinate 13,917,215 of CM020620.1, forward strand.
TGTACGTCGCAGCCGCGTGCGCCTCAGCAATGGCCATCCCCACCGCGTTGCAGATGCCCTGCCCCAGCGGCCCCGTAGTCACCTCCACTCCCGGCGTATCGTTGCTCTCTGGGTGCCCCGGGGTCGCAGAGTTGAGCTGCCGAAACTGCTGGATGTCCTCCAGCGACACGGACGCAAAGCCGTACAGGTAGAGCAGCGAGTAGATGAGCATGGAGCCGTGGCCCGCAGAAAGCACAAAGCGGTCGCGGTTGATAAACTTGGGGTTGCGGGGGTTAAACCGCAGGTGCCGGTCCCACAGCGCAAACGCGGTGGGGGCCATCCCCATGGGCATCCCCGGGTGGCCGCTCTGCGCCTTTTCCACAGCATCTACAGCCAAGAACCGGATCGTGTTGACCGCCTTGTCCGTGAAGGGCTCCCCCGTCTGCATCAGCTCCGCGGGGACTGCCGACGACTCGGGCGCCGCCGCGTCCATCCGCGGCGCACCTCGCCGGGCAGCCACCACGCGGCGGCGGGCGGCGGCGGCGCCGGGAGCACGAATGCGGGAGCCAACCCATGCCGTCTGGTCGGGACGGCCGCCGGCCAGGCGGCCAACCGACACGGGCGCGCCCACAAACGCCATGGTGCCCAAGCGGGTGGGGGGAAGAAGGTCGACTCGCTCCGGGTGCTCCAGGCGAGTCCGCGCGCGGGAGGAAGGAGGGCTGCGTTCACAAAGAGAGGCGCCGGCGTGTAGAAAGCGGGCTGCAGGCCGAGGGGAGTTGGGGTGGGGTACCAACAAAACGCAGCCAGAGGCAACCAGGAGGGAGACGTGAAGATAGGGATGGAGGGGCTGTCATCAAGGGGGAAACGACATGCAAACCGGGTCGCATCATCGCAGCCCCCCCCCCCCGCAGAGCGTCGGCTGGACAGCCGGCTCCTCACACGGCCCAGACTCGCCGCGGCACGGCAACCAGTCCCTGGACGCCATCCGGTGGGTCAGCCACTCGGAGCGCCTGCAAAACCGTCTCTCACCCTCGGGCAAAGCCGGTGGACGCGACCGCGACGGCTGTGGGTGAGTCGGTGATCCTCGAGCCGCCAGCCTCCCACGCTCCCCTCAGTGGGACTGGATGGCTGCTGTCCCATTGGTTCCAGCACGTGCCAGAGGCGTGCACTCTTTTTGCATGGGAGATACCGAAAGATACAAGCACACGAGTGTGACATTTGATTCAACTGCAAGCCTTTCTCGGTCAAGTGGCACCCGTCTCCCGAACAACACCCTTTCTCGAAGCGTGAGCTACGGGTAAATGGTAATGCACCTGCTCTCACATACGACGGGGCAGGCAGGAGCATCGTATCTGACCGCCCCTGAATTTTTTTTCGGGAATTCTGGACACCGCTTGCATCTGTCTTTGGAGGTGCTTTGGGATCCTTGTTTGAAATACTAATAACGTTTGCCATTGTTTGCAAGAGACTCACCAAAGCCCTCTTTGAACAGCTTCGAAATCAAGGAGAGCTTGCTTCGAGGAGCATGTGGCAGCCTGCCGCAACACTCCTCCTTCCGTGCTCGCCACCTTGGATGCTGCCTAATGCTTTTTCTACTTGCCTGCGTACGACCGCTCATCCTCCCCCCGTCGCTTCTGCTTCCACCCCACTCATCCCCGCCCCCGCCCTCCGGCCCCCCCCAGCCCGCCCTATCTCTATACAGTCTTTCTCCATTGCTGAGACATCCTTTCTTGGGCACGGTGTCTAGCACAGTCTTTCTCCATTACTATCACCCCTTTTTGTCGATCGTCGCCATGCGGGAAATCACGAGACTCTCAGGTCGAACCTTATATTTGCAGCCTTGGACCGCCTTTGAGGGCACTTCTATCATGCGTCGACCTGCGATCGACCTGTTCATGGCAGCCCGTTCGGAAGAATAACTCCTACTGATCTCGTGTGCGACGCTTTTCGCCGTGCGAAGATGACAAGGTCGAGACGAATTGGGCATCCGAGCCGCCAGTGCCTTGGGCACACCGCACTCCGGGTGACTGCAGTAAGGGGCTCTCCAGGGCCTGCCCCGTGCCCAAGGCAACGCGGGGCAGGCGGGATGGGCAGGGGCTCTCTCGCCCGTGCCCGCTGGCACCGCAGAAGTCTTTCGAGGGGGGGGGGGTGGGGGGTGCTTCTACCAGTAGTTCCCGCCCCGCCGCTGCCTGCCCCAGCAAGGGGGGGGGGAGGGGGGGCGGCAGGGTGCTCCTGCCTGTCAAGTGCGGGGGGTCGGTGCCCCCCCTCCTCCTCGGAGGGGAGGATCGTGGGAGGGCTCCCATTTTAGCCCGCTGGATCTTCCGCTGGCTGCGTGGGGGGGGGGGGGAGTTGAGGTACCCTCACCCGCACTTGCCGACTCCATCACGGCCGGGCAGAGCGGGGGGGGGGGTGTGCCTGCTTTTTTTCCTCGCCGATGCCTGTCTGGGTGGGGGGGGGAGGGGGGACAGGGGGGGGGGGCTGTGCTTAAGCCTGTGCTTTTTTGCCTCGCCGCTGCCTGTCTAGGTTTGGAGGGGGTGGGCGGGGGGGGCAGGGGGGTTGTGCTCTTGCCAACGTTTTGTTGTCTTGCCGCTGCCTGTCTGGGTGCGGGGAGGAGGGGGGGGAGGGGGGGGGGTTGTGCTTTTGCCGACGTTTTTTTGCCTCGCCGCTGCCTGGCTGGGTGCGGGGGGGCTGGGGGACAGGGGGGGGGTGCTGTGCTTACGCCTGTGAATTTTTGCATGGCCACTGCCTGGCTGGGTTGGGGGGGGCTCGAAGACGGGGGGGGGGGGGCTGTGCTTTCGCCTGTGCTTTTTTGCTTCGCCGCTGCCTGTCTCGGCTTGGAGGGGGTGGGCGGGGGGGGCAGGGGGGTTGTGCTCTTGCCAACGTTTTGTTGTCTTGCCGCTGCCTGTCTGGGTGCGGGGAGGAGGGGGGGAGGGGGGGGGGTTGTGCTTTTGCCGACGTTTTTTTGCCTCGCCGCTGCCTGGTTGCGTGCGGGGGGGCTTGGGGACAGGGGGGGGGTGCTGTGCTTACGCCTGTGCTTTTTTGCCTCGCCGCTGCCTGGCTGGGTGGGGGGGGGCTGGGGAACAGGGGGTGGGTGCTGTGCTTTCGTCGGCCCTTTTTTTGTCTCGCGGCTGCCTGTCTGGGTGGAGGAAGGAGGGGGGGAAGGAGGGGGGGGGTTCGTTTTCCGTCGCTTTTGCCTGGCCGCTGGCTGTCTGGGTAGTGGGGGAGGGGGGGGGGGGCCGCAATGTGCGCTTCTGTCAGCGCTTTTTTGCCCGGCCGCTGCCTGTCAGCGGGAGCGTGGGGATTCAGGAGGGGAAGAGGGTGTGCTCTTGCCGGCGCTTGTTTGCCTCACTGCTGCCTGTTTGGATGGGGGCGGGTGGCGGAGGTGGTGGGCGTGTGTTTCCCCCCCGGCGCCTTTTTGCCTCCCTGCTGCCTGTCTGGTCGGGGGTGGGAGGGGCGGGGGGGGTTATGCTTTCGCCGGCGCTTTTTTGACTCACCGCTGCCTGTCTGGGTGGGGGGGGGCTGGGGGAGGTGGGGCGGGGGGGGTGTCCTTTTGCCGGCGCTTTTTGCCTCGCCGCTGCCTGGCCGGGTGGGGGGGGGGGCGGAGTGCCCTTAGCCGAGTACCCTGCCTCGAGAACGTTTTGTGCGAGTGGTGTGAGGAAGGGGGGAGGAGATGCATGCAGCTAGGTCAAGGTCGGAAGCGGGTGCTGTTGTTTGTGGGGGTGGATGGGGGAAAGGGGTAAGAGTGGTTTTTACAGGAGATGACTGGTGGGTTATACCACCTGCTGCATACAAGGTGAGTGGGGCTGGGCGGGGGGGTTCTGGAGTCAAGAAGGGTAAGAAGGCGGGGGGCAGTCTTTAATTTCCAGGGGCTGATGCCTCGACTGTGCTGAGCAATTCTGCAGTGCCGAGGATGGCCTGCTCTCCGTCCTCAGCCGCAAACCATGACACAACTCCCTCTCGCACGTCGCCCGCACTCTCGCCGGAAAAATCGTCCTCACCCAGTGTTGTGCTGCGCAGCAGTGCAAGCACCGCCTCCACATCCTGACCAACAGAGTCAAACCCACCCGTATATTCTGCGTGAGCAGAAACAACAGACGCAGATATTGTCACAGGGAGAATCGTCGACTTCAGCCAGCAATGCACAATGGATGCTGCCGTCATGCCCTCCCACTCGTTCCGAATGAGCTTGGCAGCATCTAGAAGGTGCGCTTGCCCCCCGACCGCCAAACCACAGTTCCTCGCAGGAGGCTCCCCTGACAAGGCAGGGGGGAGTACGGCAGCCACCATGTCTGCCTGCAGCTGCGCTCGGTCGTTTTCGCCCATATCGTCCTGCGTCCTCTCCATGGCAGGCTCCTTGGCGGGGCCATACCGCCGCACGATCTCCTCAAGTGTCGCAGGGGCGGCAGTGGAGGGCTCGATTGGTCGGGGTTGAGGCAGGGCGGGTGCTTGGGAAGAGGGGGCGGATGAGGAGGGAAAGGAGGGGGTGGGGGGCTGGGAAGGAGGGGGGGGGTATGGGGGGGGTTTGGGGAGGGGGGTTGGGGGGGGGCGACACGGGCCGGATGAGAGCGACAGGTTGGGCCCGTACAATAACGGCCAGCAGCCGCCGCTTGTAGCGCCGCTTTAACGCCGCAATTACACCGGCGTCCATGGGCTTGTACACGGCAGTCGTGTTAGGTGGCCGGAAAATGATGTCCACATCTGGCGCTGTCAACTCCACGTCATGCGTGGCTGAGTTGTCCATAATCAGCACGCACTTGGCTCCGCCATGGCGCCTCCGCACCGCCGGTAAAAAGACGGTTCTCCACCATTGCGCGTAAACATGCCCGTCCATCCACGCCTTCTTCTGCGAAAAATACGGGAGGGGGCAGGCATTGCCCTCACCCCTGAAGCAAAGGGGGACAGCAGCGGCGCCAATCATGGACACCGGCAGCTTGTGCGAGGCGGTGGCGTTGGTGCAAAGCACCAATGTCACGCGGTCCATGTGACGCATGGCCTTCGTCCCGCGAGCGCGCGTCCGCTGACTGCGAGGGATATAGGAGCTTGAACGAAGACACCGGTACCGCAAGCCCGTCTCGTAGATCCGCTCCGGAGGGTAGCCCTCCAGGCGGCGCCTGATCTCTGCTACGGCGGCTGCGGCGGCAGCCAGGTTGACCGCCCCCGCCTGGCCATGCATAGCCACATTGCATATGTTGTGCCGCTTGAGGAAAAGCCATTGCTGGAAGAGAACTCCATGATGGACATATCTGCCGCTATAATGCTGGCCGCCTCTTGCAGCAATGCCATTGTGATAGGTATGCGCCGATGGCCCAGGTGTAGCATCCCTGGCCCCGACTTGGCGCCGACCCGGGACTACAACCAGAGGGCACCAGGTGCCAGAACACGCCCGCCGTGTGGTGATGGTTGGCGGCCGTGGCCCGTGCCCGGCACTGGGATGCGGTGGACTACGCTATCCACACGTGAGAGAGGGATTTCTGATGGGGTTTTGCATACTTGTGAGGGACTTGATTTGAGAGAAATTGAGTGTGAGATTAGTGAGTGGGAATAGAATTAGTAGTGATAGTGGCCCCCGACCTGACGAGGTTAGACTCGGGTCGGGGCCACTCGGGGTTATGGGGGGGCTACCTGGCCAACGTGCCGAGGCTCCCCCAGATGCACGTTAAGAGGGACAGCGAGGCGCCCTTGGCCCGCGCCCTCAGGAAAAAGACAACTGCGCGTTTGCTTTCCTCTTCCCCGTGTGCACTACCGTGCGTATCTGTTTGCTCTGCGAGCAGGCACGTGAGGCAACAGGCATACCATTCTCGTAGTTCCCCTTTCTGTGTTACCTGTCCCTTTCCCCCGAGGGATATTGACACGTGTCTGAGAGGATCGAGTTTTATACCACATACTTGGTGGAGCAGCAGGGGACTGTCGGAGTGTTTGAGAGGAGACATTTGGGAGCAGCGTTTGGGTTGTTCCTGTTCTGTCTTTTTCTGTGGTTTGGGAATTATTTTCACCCGTTCACGGGAATCCCATTCCTGGCTCTCCAACCCCTCTCTTGTGGTCTTGCGATCTTTGGACACGCAGGCAACTGGACTGTGGCTGTCAAGAGACCAACATGGCTACCCTCCCTGGCACGACGGTGCCCGAAGGGGTAGACCCCGCGTCCCTTGACGCATCCCTGGTCACCGCGGGGGACGGTGCCCAACCCGGCGTTCTCCCTACGGGTGAAGCAGACCTGGGTGTGACATCCGGTAGCGGACTGGAGTCTACAGGCGGCCAAGCACCTCCTGCTCCCGTTCCTCCGGCTGTTCCTCCTGTGGGAGCCACCCCGGGGTCAACGGCGTTTGAGTCCGCTCGCAGCAGACGTCTCCCTCCTGTCGGTTCTACTCCTCAACCTCCAGCGATAGCCCCTCGTGTGTTTACTTCTGGACCCACACATGGCAGCTGGGTGTATAGACCTCTTCCTGTGGGCACTAGCAGTGCCAGAGGCACCGCTGTGACTGGTTCTACGGGTCTCCCTGAGACCTCGACTCCTGGAACCGGCCAAGCTTCCCCTTGCATCCTATGGGGCAAGGAGCTCTAAGACCGGTAACCGGAGCAGCCGGAGGCGTCGGCGTCGTCGCCGTCGCTCTAGCACCAGCGAGACCAGTTCCTCCAGCTCTGAGGAGGGATATGACTGGGATGCATCTCCCGGTCCCACCCGGCGCAGGCTAGTCGAGTTTGACTTCCCTGCCCACCAAGTGGGAGATGCCACCCTGAACAAGGTCACGTATTGGGGTAACTACCGGCTGGAGAACCAAGACCAAGGTTACACCCGGAAGATGGCCAAGAAGATGGCATCCCTGAACCGGCGAATGCAGCCGAGCTTCGGGGGACATCCTAAGTTTTCCGGGAAGAGACCGGCGCTTCTCTTTGCCTTCCTGCGCCGGTTTGTCAAGGCATGCAATGACAACGATGTGTCCGAGGGCAAGGCTCTCTACCTCCTGGTTAACTTCATGACCGGAGAAGCGGAACAGCGGTTTGCACAGGTTCTACCAGACTCTGCCGGACACATTGTCGGGCGTACCGTTGGGAGTTATCCGGAGGCGGTCAACTGGCTCCTGTCCAGCTACGCTGACGCGGACTCCCTACGTAAAGCAGTCGGCAGGCTGAACCGGGCAACCATGGAGAGACAAGAGACTCCAGAGGCCTTCGCCCGTCGTGTCCGGGAGATGAGCGAGGCTTGTGGCAACGTTTACCCTGAGGACAGGCTCAAGATGATTTTCTCGGAAGGGCTTCCTGAATATCTTCAAGTGGATGCGGAGAACTACAACCAGGAACATCAAGAACATACCTTCCAGCAGTTGATGGCCTACACCCAGGGCAAGTACCGGCAAGCCAGGGCCCTCCAAGCTCCCATGGTATCAACCCCCAAGCCGTTGTCGCGAGTTCGTCCCGGACCCGACAAGTATAAGGGAGGTGATAGCCCTGTACCGGTACTCGCAGTTGGCGAGGCCTCACCCGTGGGGTCAGGGGACAAGTGAGGCGGCTTCGTTTCTAAGGAGCAACCTTCCCTGGTCGCTCCCAAGCAGGTCAAGAACCAGCGGTTCCGGTCTTGCTGGCTGTGCCAGAAGGAGGACCACCAGTCCTACCAGTGCCCGACCATTCCCAAGGATCTCCAGGAGAAACTCAAGCGTCAGGGACTGGTGTTTGCAAAGGCGGTCAACTGGGCTGACCGGCGAGCACCCTCCAAGATGGACAAGGCACAGGTACACGCAATCCGAGTGGCAACCTTACAGAGCATCACGGAGGCTCTGGCAAGGGAAGCTCCTACGGACTTTGACCTGGAGACCGAAACCTCTCAGGACTCTTCGGACCCGGGAAACGAGTAGGGCAGGCGCTCTCCCCGAGTGTCTTCCCGAATCTCCAACGGCAGGGTGCTTCTACCCGTTCTCCCCTTGCGTGCCGGGAGAAAGGACGGCAGTTACCTGCTCAACTGGTAGCCGCCTGGACACCCTGTTTGTTCAAGGGGACCTTGCTCGTCCTGCGTAAGGAAAACGTCAAGATTAATGCTCGTATGCGTGTGGGGGATAGCCTCCCCCAAGCTGTTCGCCGGTGGTTGACACGGGAGCCGGACCAAGCGTCATCACTGAAACCTGTTACCTCCGGGCTGGGGTCGACATGCCTGGAGAGCGCCTACCAAAACCCACATTGTCGACGCATCAGGTCGAACCCTACGACCGCTGGGCCGCCTTCCCGTCGCCATCTATGTCAACAATGAACCAATGCTTTTTCCCTTTCAAGTAGTCAAGACCCTATCAGTCCCCCTTATCCTAGGCTGGGACTTCCAGAAGCAGCATGTCAAGAGCATCCTACCCGGAGAAGGGAAGGTGCAGTTCAACCATGGGTTTGTGTCACCGGTATTGGAGCATCTGGACGCCAAGGTTCGTGTAGCCAAGAACAAGAGGGAACACATCCCACCCTCTACCTTGACTCTCTTCAAACCGGTGCTCCTACCTCCTCGCTCGGAGACCAAGGTTCAAGTAACGACCCGGATTGCAGGTCAATGCCTGATCTACGGGCGTAAGGAATTTCTGGCAAAACACCGGTTATACTTGGCCCACGGACATCCCAAGAAGGTAGAAAGGCACACCCCGTTCTCGGTGCTGATCTTCAACGTGAGCCGGAAGCCAATAACCCTCGCCAAGGGCACCCGAGTTGGTACAGCAGAGCCTTAGCGGGGGTCCGCCCGTGTTATGAGCAAGGAAGACCTCTTAAACCTGCAACAAGAGCTGGCATCCAACTTGACGGCCTTAGACGTACCTCCGAAACAAGAGCAGGCTGGCAGCGCTACTCCGAAGCCCGAACAAGCACCACCCGGGATGCCGAAGGTCAAACAAGAAAATGTCCCTCCCGACTTGAAGGAGGCACTGGAGAAGCTTCTCCAGGAATATCGGCACCTGTGGTCGGGAGAGCTGGGCAAGATGGACGCCACTCTACACCGGATTCAACTCAAGCCGGAAGCTCAGCCAGTACACCTGCAACCATACCGGGCTGGACCTCATCGCCGGGATGAGATTGAGAAGCAGGTTAACAAGATGCTCAAGATGGATGTTATCGAGCCGTCTGATGGCGAGTGGGCCTTCCCGGTGGTAGTCGTCCCGAAACCTGGCAGTCACTTCCGTTTCTGCGTTGACTACAGGCGCCTGAACGAGATGACCATCAAGGATGTATACCCGATACCCCGGATGGATGATTGCATCGACTTTCTTGGTGATGCCACCCTCTTCTCGACGCTGGATTGCAATGCCGGTTACTGGCAGATCCCTCTGGCTGACGAGGACAAGGACAAGACCACCTTCACGTGCCACCTGGGACTATTCCGGTGCAAGCGTCTTCCTTTTGGTCTCACCAATGCTCCGGCCACCTTCCAAAGAGCCATCGACACCATCCTGTCGGGGCTAAGGTGGAGAACATGTTTGGTCTACCTGGACGACATTATAGTTTTCTCCAAGACCCCAGCGGAACACCTGGAGCACCTTCGAGAGGTCCTGGCCCTCCTGTCCAAGGCTGGAGTTACCCTCAAGGCCGAGAAGTGCCACCGGTTTGAGACTGAGGTGGAGTACCTGGGGCACGTGCTGAGTCCGGGGGAGCTCCGAGTCAATGAGAAGAACATCAAGGCCCTCCGGCATGCACGGCAACCTAAAACCCAGACGGAACTCAAGAGTTTCCTGGGTATGTGCAACGTCTACCGCCGGTTCGTACGGGACTATGCTCTGATTGCCCGGCCATTGACCAAGCTCACCAGCAAGAAGCTTCCCGCACAACTCCCGGTGTTCGACGAGAAGCAGACCGCGGCCTTCGAAGAGCTCAAGAAGCGCCTGACCACCACTCCAGTACTGGCGTTACCCAAGCGGGAGGGCCAGTTTGTTCTGGAGACTGATGCCTGTGGTGTCCAGGTGGGGTGCTCACTACTCCAGCAGCAACCTGATGGGCACTTCCTCCCGATAGGCTACTACAGTCGCGTCCTGACTCCAGCCGAGAAGAATTATTCCACGACGGAGCGCGAGTGCTTGGCGGTCGTGTGTGCTTGCTTCCTGTTACGTCCATATCTTGAAGGACAAGAGTTCCTCATCCGGACAGACCACGCCAGCCTAAGGTGGCTGCTATGTATGGACAGCAGCCAAGGAAGGGTCGCCCGGTGGCGCTTACGCCTTTCGGAGTTCAAGTACAAGGTGTGCACCAGAGCAGGGAGGGAGCACCACTGCGCCCACACCATGTCCCGGCTGGAGACTCCTGCAGCCGACACCGGTCCTATTCCGGAGGAAATACCTTGCTTCATCCTCCCGAATGTTGGACGTGGCTGGCATGCTCCCCTGTATGAGACACCTGAAGCTCATCAACCGGTGACCATTCACCGGATGCTGGAGGCACAACTGACAGATCCTCAATGCTTGGAGCTTCGCCACCAAATGGACCTGAACCGGAACAGTCGTTTCTCCGAGTCTACAGATGGACTCCTGGTACGGGTGTCACCCTTCGATGGGGCAACTCAAGTCTACGTACCCCGAAGTCTGCGAGCTGACATCCTACGCCTGGAGCACTCGTCTCCCCAGGCCGGACATCCTGGCATCAATCGGATGTATGCTTCAATGCGACGACATTACTACTGGGAAACCATGGCCAGCGACGTCCATAAGCACCTGGAGGCTTGTGTTTCTTGTGAAAGGAACCGGTTGTCCCAGAGGAAGAAGACTTCTAAGCTACGCCTGTTCCCGGCGGCGGAGCCCTTTGCAAGCTTAAGCATGGACATCCTGGGGCCCCTATCTGAAACATCCAGCGGCAACATATACCTGCTCATCATTTGTGACCGGTTCTCCAAGTTTACTCGAGCAATCCCGCTGAGGACCATTACGGCTCTGGATGTCACGTCAGCCTTCTGCGAGTACTGGATAGCTGCCTATGGCCCTCCAGACTCCGTCTTAACAGACAATGGCCCCCAGTTTGCACCCCTGTTCTTCCAAGGAGTCTGTGACCTGATGGGCATCAAGAACTTGTTCACCACGACGTACCACCCGCAAACGAACGGCCAGGTGGAACGATTCAACCGGACCCTAGTGGATATGCTACGGCACTACGTGGAAGAGCACCAAGAAGACTGGGATGAGCTCCTGGCTGTCCTTACTCTAGCCTACAACTCCCGAGTTCACCGGACAACGGGGGTCGCTCCACTCGACTTTGTCACCCCAAGGCGGCTGACCAACTTCTCCCTGGAAAGAATACCAGACGGTCTCCAGCCTGCATTGAAGTCAGGTCCCAAGGCCAAGGATGAGTTCCTGGAACAACTGAAGCTCCTGCTCCCCAGAGTCAAGGAGTCAATCTCAAAGACCCAAGAGCGATACAAGCGGGACTATGACAAGGGAGTCCGGGAAAAGAACAAGGAACTGGGTGGTGCCGACTGGGTTTTTGTGGACAACCAGAGCAAGACCCGGGGGAAGCTGGACTCTAAGACGGATGGACCTTATGAGATCCTGAATACGGATGGCTGGACCTTCCTTCTAGACGTGGATGGCTCCCCGTACCGGGTGAGCAGCGACCATGTCACCCGAGCTCCACCGCCAAGCAAACGGGACTTGACCCGGCGCAAGCGGGCCGCAGTACCCTGGCTATCCCAAGAAGAAGGCGGGGAATATGTCTACGTCGAGTTTGTCGACCATGCCTGGAGAGACGGGCGCTTGTACCTGCGAGTACGCTGGTTCGGTTTTAACCCGGCAGATGTTACCTGGGAACCCTCAAACCGGTTACCCATCGCGGACGTCTGCGCCTACACGCGACGGAACGGGATTGAGGGCACTCCGGTGGCCAGAGCCGGCAAGATCCTGGAGTCGGACTCGGAGGAGGACCAGGAGGACGGGGCCGATCAAGACCCTCAGGACGAGCCGAGCTCACCCGCAACGGATGCGGAACAAGAGGATTGAGAAGAAGGGAACGGGTATATCAAGGAAAACACGCAATGCAAGCATGGAACAATCAAGGAAAACAAGCACCCGCTCGAGCAACCCTTCTCTCCGCCTCTTCCCTCCTCACTTCCCCCAAGACTCTCACCCTCCTTGCCTCCAAGTACTACTCCCGGCGCGGACGCTGTGCCGCGGGAGCGTCCTCCAGCGCTGCCTCCGCGGCACGACGGGAACCGGAGGAAGGCGGGATGACGTAGTGCGGTGGGCGCGGCGCATCCAGGTATGACGCCATCGGAGTAGTACCGGTAGTTGCCGGGCGCTCCCGCTCATCCAGATATGCCTGTCGGCGCCCCTGGAAGCCAGTGAAGGTCTCTGACCACTGCTGGGCCAAGCCATGCCGCGTCAAAGTCGCCAGAAGTTCGCCAATCACCGGGCTGTCCGACATCTGGCCGCTGTCCGCGCAAGCAAACACCCGGTCAACCACGTTGTTCAAGACGCTGGCGTAAGTACCCAGCACCAGGGAAGACCCGACGCCTTCAACCTGCACCGGAAGACGACCCAGCTGGTCTTCAATCATACCGACGTCGTACTGGTCGCATGTCGGGCCACCTTGGTTCAGGTACCAGTCAGGCACCCGGAAGCGGGTAAGGCGCAGAGTCGGCGCCGGGATCTCGAACCGCCCCGAGGATGCCACTACCGGACGGTCCACAACAGCCCCAGAAACCGGAGTCCCCAACTCCAGCGGAGGCACAGGGCCGCCGACGTTTGAAGAAGGCGCCCGAGGTTGAACGGCCGGAGTAGTCGGCGACCGCACGGCCACCCCCAGACTCGCTGCAGACAAGCGCGGTGCCGGAGGAGCTTGAAGTACCGGCACAGACGGAGCGGAACGCAAACGCGCCGGCGACGGTCCAGGAGAAGCCACCGGGACGACAGGTGCAACAGGAGCAAGCGGAGCCGCCGCAGACGCCCGACCGACCGCCGCGGCCCATCCCGACTCTTGCACCGGCGGCCCAGTTGGCAGAACATCGAGGGCGATCGGAGCAGGTGATCGTGACCGGGGTGAAGACGCTCGACCTCGGCACCGGTGTGGACGTGCTCGAGGCTGTGCACGGTGGCACCTGGTTCGGCCCGAGGACGTGCCGGACTAGGGAGGGAGCTATGTAGCATCCCTGGCCCCGACTCGGCGCCGACCCGGGACTACAACCAGAGGGCACCAGGTGCCAGAACACGCCCGCCGTGTGGTGATGGTTGGCGGCCGTGGCCCGTGCCCGGCACTGGGATGCGGTGGACTACGCTATCCACACGTAAGAGAGGGATTTCTGATGGGGTTTTGCATACTTGTGAGGGACTTGATTTGAGAGAAATTGAGTGTGAGATTAGTGAGTGGGAATAGAATTAGTAGTGATAGTGGCCCCCGACCTGACGAGGTTAGACTCGGGTCGGGGCCACTCGGGGTTATGGGGGGGCTACCTGGCCAACGTGCCGAGGCTCCCCCAGATGCACGTTAAGAGGGACAGCGAGGCGCCCTTGGCCCGCGCCCTCAGGAAAAAGACAACTGCGCGTTTGCTTTCCTCTTCCCCGTGTGCACTACCGTGCGTATCTGTTTGCTCTGCGAGCAGGCACGTGAGGCAACAGGCATACCATTCTCGTAGTTCCCCTTTCTGTGTTACCTGTCCCTTTCCCCCGAGGGATATTGACACGTGTCTGAGAGGATCGAGTTTTATACCACATACTTGGTGGAGCAGCAGGGGACTGTCGGAGTGTTTGAGAGGAGACATTTGGGAGCAGCGTTTGGGTTGTTCCTGTTCTGTCTTTTTCTGTGGTTTGGGAATTATTTTCACCCGTTCACGGGAATCCCATTCCTGGCTCTCCAACCCCTCTCTTGTGGTCTTGCGATCTTTGGACACGCAGGCAACTGGACTGTGGCTGTCAAGAGACCAACATGGCTACCCTCCCTGGCACGACGGTGCCCGAAGGGGTAGACCCCGCGTCCCTTGACGCATCCCTGGTCACCGCGGGGGACGGTGCCCAACCCGGCGTTCTCCCTACGGGTGAAGCAGACCTGGGTGTGACATCCGGTAGCGGACTGGAGTCTACAGGCGGCCAAGCACCTCCTGCTCCCGTTCCTCCGGCTGTTCCTCCTGTGGGAGCCACCCCGGGGTCAACGGCGTTTGAGTCCGCTCGCAGCAGACGTCTCCCTCCTGTCGGTTCTACTCCTCAACCTCCAGCGATAGCCCCTCGTGTGTTTACTTCTGGACCCACACATGGCAGCTGGGTGTATAGACCTCTTCCTGTGGGCACTAGCAGTGCCAGAGGCACCGCTGTGACTGGTTCTACGGGTCTCCCTGAGACCTCGACTCCTGGAACCGGCCAAGCTTCCCCTTGCATCCTATGGGGCAAGGAGCTCTAAGACCGGTAACCGGAGCAGCCGGAGGCGTCGGCGTCGTCGCCGTCGCTCTAGCACCAGCGAGACCAGTTCCTCCAGCTCTGAGGAGGGATATGACTGGGATGCATCTCCCGGTCCCACCCGGCGCAGGCTAGTCGAGTTTGACTTCCCTGCCCACCAAGTGGGAGATGCCACCCTGAACAAGGTCACGTATTGGGGTAACTACCGGCTGGAGAACCAAGACCAAGGTTACACCCGGAAGATGGCCAAGAAGATGGCATCCCTGAACCGGCGAATGCAGCCGAGCTTCGGGGGACATCCTAAGTTTTCCGGGAAGAGACCGGCGCTTCTCTTTGCCTTCCTGCGCCGGTTTGTCAAGGCATGCAATGACAACGATGTGTCCGAGGGCAAGGCTCTCTACCTCCTGGTTAACTTCATGACCGGAGAAGCGGAACAGCGGTTTGCACAGGTTCTACCAGACTCTGCCGGACACATTGTCGGGCGTACCGTTGGGAGTTATCCGGAGGCGGTCAACTGGCTCCTGTCCAGCTACGCTGACGCGGACTCCCTACGTAAAGCAGTCGGCAGGCTGAACCGGGCAACCATGGAGAGACAAGAGACTCCAGAGGCCTTCGCCCGTCGTGTCCGGGAGATGAGCGAGGCTTGTGGCAACGTTTACCCTGAGGACAGGCTCAAGATGATTTTCTCGGAAGGGCTTCCTGAATATCTTCAAGTGGATGCGGAGAACTACAACCAGGAACATCAAGAACATACCTTCCAGCAGTTGATGGCCTACACCCAGGGCAAGTACCGGCAAGCCAGGGCCCTCCAAGCTCCCATGGTATCAACCCCCAAGCCGTTGTCGCGAGTTCGTCCCGGACCCGACAAGTATAAGGGAGGTGATAGCCCTGTACCGGTACTCGCAGTTGGCGAGGCCTCACCCGTGGGGTCAGGGGACAAGTGAGGCGGCTTCGTTTCTAAGGAGCAACCTTCCCTGGTCGCTCCCAAGCAGGTCAAGAACCAGCGGTTCCGGTCTTGCTGGCTGTGCCAGAAGGAGGACCACCAGTCCTACCAGTGCCCGACCATTCCCAAGGATCTCCAGGAGAAACTCAAGCGTCAGGGACTGGTGTTTGCAAAGGCGGTCAACTGGGCTGACCGGCGAGCACCCTCCAAGATGGACAAGGCACAGGTACACGCAATCCGAGTGGCAACCTTACAGAGCATCACGGAGGCTCTGGCAAGGGAAGCTCCTACGGACTTTGACCTGGAGACCGAAACCTCTCAGGACTCTTCGGACCCGGGAAACGAGTAGGGCAGGCGCTCTCCCCGAGTGTCTTCCCGAATCTCCAACGGCAGGGTGCTTCTACCCGTTCTCCCCTTGCGTGCCGGGAGAAAGGACGGCAGTTACCTGCTCAACTGGTAGCCGCCTGGACACCCTGTTTGTTCAAGGGGACCTTGCTCGTCCTGCGTAAGGAAAACGTCAAGATTAATGCTCGTATGCGTGTGGGGGATAGCCTCCCCCAAGCTGTTCGCCGGTGGTTGACACGGGAGCCGGACCAAGCGTCATCACTGAAACCTGTTACCTCCGGGCTGGGGTCGACATGCCTGGAGAGCGCCTACCAAAACCCACATTGTCGACGCATCAGGTCGAACCCTACGACCGCTGGGCCGCCTTCCCGTCGCCATCTATGTCAACAATGAACCAATGCTTTTTCCCTTTCAAGTAGTCAAGACCCTATCAGTCCCCCTTATCCTAGGCTGGGACTTCCAGAAGCAGCATGTCAAGAGCATCCTACCCGGAGAAGGGAAGGTGCAGTTCAACCATGGGTTTGTGTCACCGGTATTGGAGCATCTGGACGCCAAGGTTCGTGTAGCCAAGAACAAGAGGGAACACATCCCACCCTCTACCTTGACTCTCTTCAAACCGGTGCTCCTACCTCCTCGCTCGGAGACCAAGGTTCAAGTAACGACCCGGATTGCAGGTCAATGCCTGATCTACGGGCGTAAGGAATTTCTGGCAAAACACCGGTTATACTTGGCCCACGGACATCCCAAGAAGGTAGAAAGGCACACCCCGTTCTCGGTGCTGATCGTCAACGTGAGCCGGAAGCCAATAACCCTCGCCAAGGGCACCCGAGTTGGTACAGCAGAGCCTTAGCGGGGGTCCGCCCGTGTTATGAGCAAGGAAGACCTCTTAAACCTGCAACAAGAGCTGGCATCCAACTTGACGGCCTTAGACGTACCTCCGAAACAAGAGCAGGCTGGCAGCGCTACTCCGAAGCCCGAACAAGCACCACCCGGGATGCCGAAGGTCAAACAAGAAAATGTCCCTCCCGACTTGAAGGAGGCACTGGAGAAGCTTCTCCAGGAATATCGGCACCTGTGGTCGGGAGAGCTGGGCAAGATGGACGCCACTCTACACCGGATTCAACTCAAGCCGGAAGCTCAGCCAGTACACCTGCAACCATACCGGGCTGGACCTCATCGCCGGGATGAGATTGAGAAGCAGGTTAACAAGATGCTCAAGATGGATGTTATCGAGCCGTCTGATGGCGAGTGGGCCTTCCCGGTGGTAGTCGTCCCGAAACCTGGCAGTCACTTCCGTTTCTGCGTTGACTACAGGCGCCTGAGCGAGATGACCATCAAGGATGTATACCCGATACCCCGGATGGATGATTGCATCGACTTTCTTGGTGATGCCACCCTCTTCTCGACGCTGGATTGTAATGCCGGTTACTGGCAGATCCCTCTGGCTGACGAGGACAAGGACAAGACCACCTTCACGTGCCACCTGGGACTATTCCGGTGCAAGCGTCTTCCTTTTGGTCTCACCAATGCTCCGGCCACCTTCCAAAGAGCCATCGACATCATCCTGTCGGGGCTAAGGTGGAGAACATGTTTGGTCTACCTGGACGACATTATAGTTTTCTCCAAGACCCCAGCGGAACACCTGGAGCACCTTCGAGAGGTCCTGGCCCTCCTGTCCAAGGCTGGAGTTACCCCCAAGGCCGAGAAGTGCCACCGGTTTGAGACTGAGGTGGAGTACCTGGGGCACGTGCTGAGTCCGGGGGAGCTCCGAGTCAATGAGAAGAACATCAAGGCCCTCCGGCATGCACGGCAACCTAAAACCCAGACGGAACTCAAGAGTTTCCTGGGTATGTGCAACGTCTACCGCCGGTTCGTAGGGGACTATGCTCTGATTGCCCGGCCATTGACCAAGCTCACCAGCAAGAAGCTTCCCGCACAACTCCCGGTGTTCGACGAGAAGCAGACCGCGGCCTTCGAAGAGCTCAAGAAGCGCCTGACCACCACTCCAGTACTGGCGTTACCCAAGCGGGAGGGCCAGTTTGTTCTGGAGACTGATGCCTGTGGTGTCCAGGTGGGGTGCTCACTACTCCAGCAGCAACCTGATGGGCACTTCCTCCCGATAGGCTACTACAGTCGCGTCCTGACTCCAGCCGAGAAGAATTATTCCACGACGGAGCGCGAGTGCTTGGCGGTCGTGTGGGCTTGCTTCCTGTTACGTCCATATCTTGAAGGACAAGAGTTCCTCATCCGGACGGACCACGCCAGCCTAAGGTGGCTGCTATGTATGGACAGCAGCCAAGGAAGGGTCGCCCGGTGGCGCTTAC
This sequence comes from Pyropia yezoensis, assembly GCA_009829735.1. NCBI lineage: Eukaryota > Rhodophyta > Bangiophyceae > Bangiales > Bangiaceae > Pyropia > Pyropia yezoensis. Next base: position 13,935,127 of record CM020620.1, read on the forward strand.
GCCTTTCGGAGTTCAAGTACAAGGTGTGCACCAGAGCAGGGAGAGAGCACCACTGCGCCGACACCATGTCCCGGCTGGAGACTCCTGCAGCCGACACCGGTCCTATTCCGGAGGAAATACCTTGCTTCATCCTCCCGAATGTTGGACGTGGCTGGCATGCTCCCCTGTATGAGACACCTGAAGCTCATCAACCGGTGACCATTCACCGGATGCTGGAGGCACAACTGACAGATCCTCAATGCTTGGAGCTTCGCCACCAAATGGACCTGAACCGGAACAGTCGTTTCTCCGAGTCTACAGATGGACTCCTGGTACGGGTGTCACCCTTCGATGGGGCAACTCAAGTCTACGTACCCCGAAGTCTGCGAGCTGACATCCTACGCCTGGAGCACTCGTCTCCCCAGGACGGACATCCTGGCATCAATCGGATGTATGCTTCAATGCGACGACATTACTACTGGGAAACCATGGCCAGCGACGTCCATAAGCACCTGGAGGCTTGTGTTTCTTGTGTAAGGAACCGGTTGTCCCAGAGGAAGAAGACTTCTAAGCTACGCCTGTTCCCGGCGGCGGAGCCCTTTGCAAGCTTAAGCATGGACATCCTGGGGCCCCTATCTGAAACATCCAGCGGCAACATATACCTGCTCATCATTTGTGACCGGTTCTCCAAGTTTACTCGAGCAATCCCGCTGAGGACCATTACGGCTCTGGATGTCACGTCAGCCTTCTGCGAGTACTGGATAGCTGCCTATGGCCCTCCAGACTCCGTCTTAACAGACAATGGCCCCCAGTTTGCACCCCTGTTCTTCCAAGGAGTCTGTGACCTGATGGGCATCAAGAACTTGTTCACCACGACGTACCACCCGCAAACGAACGGCCAGGTGGAACGATTCAACCGGACCCTAGTGGATATGCTACGGCACTACGTGGAAGAGCACCAAGAAGACTGGGATGAGCTCCTGGCTGTCCTTACTCTAGCCTACAACTCCCGAGTTCACCGGACAACGGGGGTCGCTCCACTCGACTTTGTCACCCCAAGGCGGCTGACCAACTTCTCCCTGGAAAGAATACCAGACGGTCTCCAGCCTGCATTGAAGTCAGGTCCCAAGGCCAAGGATGAGTTCCTGGAACAACTGAAGCTCCTGCTCCCCAGAGTCAAGGAGTCAATCTCAAAGACCCAAGAGCGATACAAGCGGGACTATGACAAGGGAGTCCGGGAAAAGAACAAGGAACTGGGTGGTGCCGACTGGGTTTTTGTGGACAACCAGAGCAAGACCCGGGGGAAGCTGGACTCTAAGACGGATGGACCTTATGAGATCCTGAATACGGATGGCTGGACCTTCCTTCTAGACGTGGATGGCTCCCCGTACCGGGTGAGCAGCGACCATGTCACCCGAGCTCCACCGCCAAGCAAACGGGACTTGACCCGGCGCAAGCGGGCCGCAGTACCCTGGCTATCCCAAGAAGAAGGCGGGGAATATGTCTACGTCGAGTTTGTCGACCATGCCTGGAGAGACGGGCGCTTGTACCTGCGAGTACGCTGGTTCGGTTTTAACCCGGCAGATGTTACCTGGGAACCCTCAAACCGGTTACCCATCGCGGACGTCTGCGCCTACACGCGACGGAACGGGATTGAGGGCACTCCGGTGGCCAGAGCCGGCAAGATCCTGGAGTCGGACTCGGAGGAGGACCAGGAGGACGGGGCCGATCAAGACCCTCAGGACGAGCCGAGCTCACCCGCAACGGATGCGGAACAAGAGGATTGAGAAGAAGGGAACGGGTATATCAAGGAAAACACGCAATGCAAGCATGGAACAATCAAGGAAAACAAGCACCCGCTCGAGCAACCCTTCTCTCCGCCTCTTCCCTCCTCACTTCCCCCAAGACTCTCACCCTCCTTGCCTCCAAGTACTACTCCCGGCGCGGACGCTGTGCCGCGGGAGCGTCCTCCAGCGCTGCCTCCGCGGCACGACGGGAACCGGAGGAAGGCGGGATGACGTAGTGCGGTGGGCGCGGCGCATCCAGGTATGACGCCATCGGAGTAGTACCGGTAGTTGCCGGGCGCTCCCGCTCATCCAGATATGCCTGTCGGCGCCCCTGGAAGCCAGTGAAGGTCTCTGACCACTGCTGGGCCAAGCCATGCCGCGTCAAAGTCGCCAGAAGTTCGCCAATCACCGGGCTGTCCGACATCTGGCCGCTGTCCGCGCAAGCAAACACCCGGTCAACCACGTTGTTCAAGACGCTGGCGTAAGTACCCAGCACCAGGGAAGACCCGACGCCTTCAACCTGCACCGGAAGACGACCCAGCTGGTCTTCAATCATACCGACGTCGTACTGGTCGCATGTCGGGCCACCTTGGTTCAGGTACCAGTCAGGCACCCGGAAGCGGGTAAGGCGCAGAGTCGGCGCCGGGATCTCGAACCGCCCCGAGGATGCCACTACCGGACGGTCCACAACAGCCCCAGAAACCGGAGTCCCCAACTCCAGCGGAGGCACAGGGCCGCCGACGTTTGAAGAAGGCGCCCGAGGTAGAACGGCCGGAGTAGTCGGCGACCGCACGGCCACCCCCAGACTCGCTGCAGACAAGCGCGGTGCCGGAGGAGCTTGAAGCACCGGCACAGATGGAGCGGAACGCAAACGCGCCGGCGACGGTCCAGGAGAAGCCACCGGGACGACAGGTGCAACAGAAGCAAGCGGAGCCGCCGCAGACGCCCGACCGACCGCCGCGGCCCATCCCGACTCTTGCACCGGCGGCCCAGTTGGCAGAACATCGAGGGCGATCGGAGCAGGTGATCGTGACCGGGGTGAAGACGCTCGACCTCGGCACCGGTGTGGACGTGCTCGAGGCTGTGCACGGTGGCACCTGGTTCGGCCCGAGGACGTGCCGGACTAGGGAGGGAGCTATGTAGCATCCCTGGCCCCGACTTGGCGCCGACCCGGGACTACAACCAGAGGGCACCAGGTGCCAGAACACGCCCGCCGTGTGGTGATGGTTGGCGGCCGTGGCCCGTGCCCGGCACTGGGATGCGGTGGACTACGCTATCCACACGTGAGAGAGGGATTTCTGATGGGGTTTTGCATACTTGTGAGGGACTTGATTTGAGAGAAATTGAGTGTGAGATTAGTGAGTGGGAATAGAATTAGTAGTGATAGTGGCCCCCGACCTGACGAGGTTAGACTCGGGTCGGGGCCACTCGGGGTTATGGGGGGGCTACCTGGCCAACGTGCCGAGGCTCCCCCAGATGCACGTTAAGAGGGACAGCGAGGCGCCCTTGGCCCGCGCCCTCAGGAAAAAGACAACTGCGCGTTTGCTTTCCTCTTCCCCGTGTGCACTACCGTGCGTATCTGTTTGCTCGGCGAGCAAGCACGTGAGGCAACAGGCATACCATTCTCGTAGTTCCCCTTTCTGTGTTACCTGTCCCTTTCCCCCGAGGGATATTGACACGTGTCTGAGAGGATCGAGTTTTATACCACACCAGGCAATAAAGCGCAACATACCAATCATGCAGGCGCTGGTCCAGCTCAGGATACTTACTTCCCCGGCTGTTATCCAGCGCCATGGCGTTGGCGTCACCGCCCAAATCGCAATATCGTTGAGCACTCCTCACGATGTTCCGTCCCGTATCCTTGCTGATCGGGAACGGAAGCTGGCTCAGGATGACCGCCCATGTCAATCCCGAGTCCTTGAGCCGCACGATCTGCTTCTTCACGCCCATCGGGATTTGTTGGCGTTGCCGTGGACGCCGGCGCCCCCCCACCATCATAGCTGGCTGGGGCCCGGCGGCGTCCTCCTCAGAGTAGGATCGCCTGGGGGCCTCCGATCTAATCGACATGAAGTTGGCGCACGTCTCCGCCGCCGCTTTCGCAGCCTGCCGGACAGCATGGGGCCACTCATGCATCATATCAGGGACAGCCCTCTCAATATTTGCCTCAATCGTAGCCGCAATGGCATCAGTGGGGGTTGATAGGGAGAGAGCCGGTTGCTGTGTATCAGCCATTCTTCGGAAACAGCCTCAAGGGGGGGGGGAGGAGGGGGGGGGGAGGGAGCACGTACTGCACGGGGGGGGGGGGGGGGGGGGGGGGGGGGGGGGGGGGGGTGGGCCGTGATGCCAGCGACGGCGGTGGGTGCGACAGCGATCGCTGCCCGGGTCGTGGGGCCACCGTTAGCTGGCCCACTGGCAAATTGTGCCCAGAAATATGTTCGATTATAAATGGGTTTCAATTTCTCTCCTCGATCGACCGAGACACCACGGCTTGACTGTCGGTCGACCGAAGTTGGTTACTATCACCCCGTGATAAGAAAGGAAGCGACAAGAATGGAGAGTCACTGTAACCAATGCAGGTCGACCGACCTCTACGGTGCGATCAACGCATGTGTCAGCATTCGATCGTTATCACCGACCAATCAGAGGGCGGAATCAAGTTACAATCCTTGGGCGTACGGTCGCCACAAAGGGTGCCCAAAAATGGAGAAAGACTGTAGCCACCCGTCCTCCCGCCCGCCCTTGTCCTAACCGACTCTCACGCCCCGTCCCCCCCGCCTGCAGTCACAACGAAACCATAGAGAGCTGGCACAGCAACGGTACCAGATACACAGGGAGCGGAAACGATGACGGTGCAGTCGCCCTCCCCTGCCGAGTAGACGGCCGGTGCGTACCACCACCTTGGCCGGGTGCGCCACCATGGAGCGCGCAGTCGGAGGAGTTGGCCGTACCGCGGCGGCTACCCGACGGCTGGCTGCCCACTTCAACCGGTGCCGTCACCCCTTACGCCCCGTTGACCGCGGCCGTCAGTCCAGCCGCGTAGCCTCCTACCAAATAGCCACCACGCCGCGCACACCTGCACCGTCTGCAACGCTGTCAGTCCCAGGCCACCGCAGGGATCACTGGGGGTTGCCGCCGCCGCCGTCGCCGCTGCCAGCGGAGCGGAGGTCACCACTGCGGCCGCCGACGAAGCCGCAGCCGCCACCACTAGCACTTCTGCCGCGGGCTTCCGCCGCGCCGAAGCGGTCTTCGCCCTTTCTCTATGACATGCAACTGAAACTTTCATTAATTTCCCATACGTGGCAAGTACTCGTCCATGTTAACCACGGATAGAGAAGGGCGGCTCTTCTCAATCGCAGACGACTTAGTGACACTTGAACTGTACGCCATTCAGTAGCCGCCTTTGGTGTATTCAGATCGATTTCAGTACCCTACGTATGGATATGTACCGACGTGTTTGCCGGTCGGCGCGCTTGCTGCACGTGTCAGGCGGTCCCCGCGCACCGGCGCGCCAGCCAAGGCGCCAACAGTCCTCACTGAGGACTCCTCACCACAAGTGTCCTTGACGCGTGCTTTTTCTGGGTGATATACCCCATCCGGTGGCCCAGTGTGTAAGGGCCACACCCCGTTTTCCCTCACGACCTGTTTTCTTCTGCTGGCCTCCTTGGAGTGCTGCGCTGGCAGCCGCCGCCTGTGCGGTTTGTCCGCTGCACTCGCCCCTCGACCCGACCCAGCCCTAACCATCGACGACCGCCTGAGGATGAATCGCCCGCATCGGGCAGCTGCAATACGAATGCAACAAGCCGAGCGCGACGCTATGGTGCGTTCTCTCAGGCGGGCGGTGCCTCCCTGCTGCGGTCTCACCAGCTGTGGTGGAGGGTCGAGGTGGCCCCCGCTGCTGTCCAGCTTGGTTCATGGTTGGGGTGCCATCTGCTGCTCTCTCTTCAGCTTGGTGCTGGTCGGGGTTGGTGGCGTTGCTTGGGGGGCCGGGGGGGGTGGGTGCTTGGGGGGCGGGGCGGGGAGGGGCACTGGCAGTGCATGCGGCCTTGAGTGTTGGTGGCCGCGGCTGTGGTGGCGGCCGCTGCTGCGGCGGCGACAGCGCGTGCACCGGACCAGGGGTGGAAGGGTGTGCAGAGCAGGTGCCGGCGTGTGGTGGCGCGCGCCGCGTGGCAGCAGCAGTACGTCTAGATGGAGTGCTGGCCCCGGGCGCGGCTGTGTGCCTAGTCTTACGGCCTGTTCTGACGCTACTTGTTTCTTGTCGACTGGGGGCCGTTTCCTTGTGTGCTTTCTGCCTCCCTCCCATGTTCCTGCTGCACCCATGTACTTTGCGGCGTCTGTGGTGTGGTGTGGTGTGTTAATGTGCGTTGTACTTCCCCCCCTTCATTTTGTTTAGCCGTCGCCTGACCCCCCTTCGTTCACCAAGGCCGAGTGGGAGGCCAAGCTGGCGGCCGAGGAGGTGGATCGTCCCTCCCTAAACAAGCTGGTCATGGACTACCTTGTCATTGAAGGCTACAAAGAGGCTGCCGAGGCGTTTTCTCAAGAGTCGGGCGTCTCCCCTGGTGTGGAGCTGTCCACCATCACAGTTCGGATGGTCATTCGTCAGGCCATCCAAGAAGGCAGGATTGGCGATGCCATGAGAGATGTCGCCGACCTTGACCGCGACATCCTCCTGAACAACCCTACGCTGCTGTTCCACCTTCACCAACAGATACTCATTGAATTGATCCGTGTGGGCAAAACAGGAGCGGCGCTGGAATTTGCAGTGAACCACCTGGCGCCGACCGCCTCGAGTGCCCCTGAGTCGTCGCATCTGGCCGAGCTGGAGGCCACCCTCACACTCCTTGCGTTTGACCACCCTGCGGATGCGGATGAGTGCCCCGTCGCGTCGTTGCTGTTGCCGTCGCAGCGCCAGAAGATCGCATCCGAGCTGAATGCAGCCATCCTGGCCAACCAAAGTCAGGAGACGATGCCCCGCCTGCCTGGACTTCTTCGCAAGGTACTGTGGGCCGAGAAACAGCTGGAGGAAAAGGTGCATTTTCCGCACATGAGCGTGATGGACGCGGAGCTGAAGGAGCCGTCGGGCGCGTCGGGTTCATCCTCCTCCTGACGGCAAGGGTGGGACGACCAGGCAGACGTTGACGACCCAGTGTTATGTCGTGTGAAAACACTGTATCTATTGTCACTTGTGTGTGTCATGGCGCATGTCCTCGTGCTTGTGGTGGGCTCGTCGGTTCCCGTGCCACCTTCGCGTACATTGTCATGTACATACATTTTGTTTGTTCTTCTCTTTTCTTCTGCTTGCATGCCGCGCTGCGTTGCCTGGTCTGGTCTGGTCATGCTGTAACGCCAAACGTTTGGCCCCAGGGAGGAACACCGCATCAAAACGACTAGCTAGGTTTCTGCAGTGTCCCCCCCGAACCGCCTTCCTTGCAGCGTCGCTTGAACAACCCCCATCGGCAGTGCCTTGCGACCACCATTGCAGTACATTTCTCGGGTAACCCGTTTGCAGAAGTCGTTGCGCGTTCCCGTTCAGTGACCGATTTGAATCGGTCGAGCCCCCGTCTATCGTGCTGCGCTGGTGGCCCCCCCCTCCCTCTCTGGTGGAGGTAGAAGGTGTGGTGTGCTTGCTGCAGCGTACGACCGCTGACGCGTTCTTTGGCGGCGCGGTGTCGCCATCAACTCTCAACCCTCTTGCCATCCCCTCCTTGCTGCTGCTGCTCTTTTTTCCCGAAAGCCCACCATGAACATCTTTTACCTCTCTGCTAACCCCGTCGTGGCCGCGGCGGGTCACTGTAACAAACACCTGCCGAAGATGATCGTCGAGGCAGCCCAGCTGTTGAGCTGCATCCACCGGCAAACGGGATCCGCGCCCGCTGGCGCCTACGCGGCCACCCGAGCGGCGCCGCGGTCCCACCCCGTCATGGTGTGGCTGGCCGAGTCGGCCGCCAACTTCACCTGGGCGGCGGACCTCGGATTTGCTCTTGCCGCCCGTTACACGGCCATTTACGGGCGGACGCACAAGAGCGAGGCAGTGCTGCGGGCGGTGGCCGCGCCGCCGCTGGATCTGCCACGGGTGGGGCGCACGCCCATGCAGGCATGTGTGCCAGAGGACTGCCGTGTGGGTGGTGAGGAGGTTGCGGTCGACGACAAAAGTGAGCAGGGGGTTGAGGCGGGAGGCAAGGCATCGGTTAGGCAACGGGCTGACCAACCCCTCGGCTTGGCCACTGAGGAGGGGGGCAAAGGAGGCTTCCCGTGCGGGCCAGCGACGGCGGCAGCGGCAGCGGCGGCAGACGCGGCCGCCATCCGCAGCTACCGCCTGTATTACGTGCGGCACAAGCGTCGGTTTGCGGTTTGGCCGCCGGGGGAGACGCCCCCCTGGTTTGTCGAGGGCGTCGCCGCAGAGGTGGCGGCGGGACGGGAGATTGTGCCACCACCCCAGTGGCGGACCAAACCGTCGCGCAGGACGGGGGCGGCACGAGCGGCTCCTGCGGCCGCGGCGGCAGCTGCTAGTGCAACAGAAGTGACAGAGGCAGACAGCGTGTCGGTGGGGAAAGCGTCACCAGCCACTCTGGGGGTGACGCCAGCGGACGCCACCGCCGAGACACGGGCCGGTTCGGCTGTACCAACAGCGGCCGACCGACCCGCCGCGGCGGCGGTGACCACAGTGGCGGCGGCGGCGTCCAGCACGCCACGGCGGCGCTCCTTTGTGCCGGGGGCCGTCGCACATCCTTCGCCGCTCCGTCGCGGCCGCTCAGCCACCGCCTCCGCCGCTGCCGCTGCCGCTTCCGCTGCCATCGCTACCGCCACCGCCACCGCTACCTCTGCCGCCACCGCCACCACCACCACCACAACTGCCTCCGCCGCCGGCCCGCCGTCTGCCGCCGGAACGAAGCGAGCTGCTCCGTCGAGCCTTAGCGGAGGCCGACGGCGAAAGCGTGTGCCACCTGTGGCGGTGGCCGCGGCAGCGGCACTGGCGGTGAACGCGGCGGCGGCAGTGGTAGTGAGGGATGCGCCCAAGCGCTGACAGGATCGTCCTCTGAAGCTGATTTTGAGATCTTAAAGCATCGCTGGGGGAGGGGCAGCGGGGGAGGGAAAGCACACGGTGAAGGCAGTCCAGACTTGGTTGGTTGGCGCTACATTGCGGGAGCGGCGGCTGCTTGACTCTTGCGGGGGATAGCATATTCGTTTACTTACTTACCGCTCCCCTTCATGACGTAGCTCACATGGACGCTTTGGTCGAGGTGGACAGCATAGCAAGCAACTTGGCGGCGGCAGATGCGGTGCAGATGGCTCAGTCCGTTTGCATTCGCGTAGCCGTGGTTACGCCACCAACGCGTTCCACGGCTCGGGCAATGTCTCATGGAAGACGACTGAACTGTGAGAATTACTCATTAGACGGACGTCGGTCACAGCGCGGACGTTCGCTCACATGCACGAGCAGTCTCACGTGCCCGTGGCACGGGATCGAGAAGAGAAAGAACAGGCCTTCGTAAATGCGACACCGACTGTCCCCAAACGCACGCACGACGCACCTAACTCTCATAGAAATCCCACAGCGGAGCAGTTACTCCGCGCAGCCATTGGGCCTGCAACAGAACCGGTAGAGCAACAGCCAAGAGCGTTCCAGTTCCTCAGCCGGTCCCGACGCTCTTGCCAAAGGAGGAAAAACGCGACAGAGCCACCGACGCCACCGACGCAGTCAAACACGGGCTCCAAAGAGTGGGCTTGAAAGAAGATACATACGCCCGGGGTTTCATTGCCTACTTCTTCGACCGCACCTTGGTGCCCAGGGCCCGCTCGATCTTGCTAATGATCTGGTTATTGGGCAGCGCCTTGCCCGACTCATACTGGTTGATCACCGCCGGCTTCTCGTTGATGGCCTGGGCCAACTGCGCCTGCGACCACTTCTTGTCGATGCGCGCTTTTTGGATGCTCTTGGACAGCGACAGGCTCACCGTCGCGTGTGCGAGCACATCCGTCTCGGCATCGAGCTTGGAGAGATTGGTGTCACCAGTGCGCGAGTTGGAGCCGGCGCCGTCTGGGGAGCAAAATGACAACAAAAAACCCAAGACACATACGCGCACGAAGCACATTGACATGGAGGAACGCTACCAGACGGCACAGCAGGATGTCAGCACATGCTACATTAAAATTAAAAAAAAACGTACAACAATCCGTGAGATGCGTGACACCCTCCCGATGGCACCTCAAAATATACATGTGCTTTTGAGCAGGCCCGACAAGAGATTCCACACCGCCCTCCATCGCGCTAGCAAACACGAGCAGCCACTGCGCGCCGCAAACAAGCGCGAGTCATATGACAAGCATCGACGCGGCAAACAGCAAGGCCAACCACGGAAGGCGCGTGTCAGGACGCAAGCGAAAACGTACGCTTCTTCTCGGCGACAACAGTGCCGCCCGAGCGCACAGCGGCAGAGACATCCGCCTTCTTCGAGCCGGTCTTCGGCCGAATCCGCACCGGCGCCCAGTCCTGGTTCATGGCTGCTGAAGGGTGACGACAACAACAAGAGCGCTGTGCTAGCGAGAAGAGGAAGGGTGCAACGTGCGAGGTGAGGAGTAAGGTGGCGGTGCTGGGGGCAAGAGGTGGCACAGAGAGCACACAAGTAGCGCTGTGCAAGTGACGAAGCAGAAGCAGCAGCGAGGCGACCCCCACAGCCCACGTGATGCGTGTGCAGACAGAGCTGCAGTCGTGTCATGGAGACAGGGCATGCAAGCGGAGCGCAATCGGCGCTCCACGTGTGTGCGTCCTTCTGGAATGGTCCGTGGCTTCCACTGTCACTGTCAAGTACAGATAAATTTAAAGGAAGTAATGCCAGTCAGTCAGTCAGTGCCAGTCAGATTGTGCCAGCCAGATTGTGCCAGTCAGATTGTGCCAGTCAGACAGCTTCTATGGAAACCATTAAAATTGACGCGCTGTTTCTCTCTGTGATTGGTCGGAGTCTCTTTTCCCAGGGGTGGGCCACCGGTGCAACTTGATTTAGGACCCATCGAAATGCACGATTTTTGAAGGGTGAATGTAGAGCGGCGGCCCGCCCCCCCCCCTCTCCAATGGCTTGCCCGTGCACTGCTTCGCGATGGCCTGCATTGTGACTCGTCTGTTCCGTCGCGCCTACCTACCTCGCGGCGTCTGCGACCCCTACCGCGCTGTACAGTACGTTCTCCCTGGTGCGCCATCGAGGCAGGCAGCCCTTCTCGCACTCCTCCCGTCTACACCTCCTTCCTCCGATTCCGCTTCCTTTCTCAGCCTCTATGGCGTCGGCGCTCCGAGCCAGCGCGGCCGCCGCGGCCGCCGCGGCCGCTCGGACGTCCCCCCCCCCCTCCGCCCCCCTCCCCCCTGCGACCTACGTCTACCGCTTCACATCCCACGACGTGCGGCCATGGAACATTGCCGAGTCCATCCGCCGCTCCCGTGCCGCCGTCACCCGCGCCGGGGGCACCCTCGACGGCGGGGTGGCCGCCCCGCCCCCGCACACCCGCCGCTGGTGCGTCCTGCGCTCCCCCCACGTGGACAAGAAGAGCCGGGAGCACTTTGTGCGGGTGCAGCACGTGCGGTCCTACCGGTGGAGCCTGCCCGCCGAGACGGCGCGGGGGGGCGGGCGGGCGGGGGGGGTGGCTGGCGACATTGCCCGCCAGCTGCCGGCCAACGTGGCTGTCAAGGTGACGGAGCGGGTGGGGGGCGTCGCCGCGCTGGGGAGTGTGTGGGCGACGCTTGGGGGACGGTCTGGGGGGGGGGGGGGGGGGGGGGCGCCGCCGACCGAGACGCTGCCCAGCGCGGCGGTCGTCGATGAGCCGGCCGCGGCGGCCCCTGCGGAGGGAGTCCCTGCGGCTACGCCAACGCCGTGAGCATCACGGACCTGGCCAGCGGGTTCCACGAGGGCGCGACGACGGGCGGCGTGGTTGGGGTGTACCGCGGTGACACCAACGTTTTCACCTCTTTGAACCTGTCATGGATGCGTCACGGCCAGTGCACCTGCGCCACCGCATCGCTGGTGTAGGGCGTGTATGGCGGTGGCGGCGGCGGTTGGGGGAGGGGGAGTGGCGGATGAGTGGGGGGAGGCGGCGCCACCGCAGTGCAGCCGGGCAGAGACAATAAAACGGGCCTGGCTGTCGGCGACGGGGACGAGTGCCACCCGCAGCACCCCCTTCCGCACCCTCTATCCACCCACCCAACCCTTCTCCCTCTCTATCTCCCGCAGCCTGTCCGCGCTCCCAACCACCCATCGCCACGCCGCTCTCCTCGGTGCCACTGCTTTCCACTCCCGTCGCTCGCTCATGTCCACCGCTGCCGCATTGCCGTCCCGGCTCACCAAATCGGCTGGCGAAAACATAAGAAGTGGCCAAAAAAAGTGTATCCCTCCTCCTTCCTGCTGGCCAGCACCCCAAGTCGCGGGACTCTGCCTGTACCCCCGCCGCCGCCGCCGCGACCGCCGCGACCACTAGGAAGGCGGCAGTGAAGCCACGCCTGCGGGCGCTCTTCTTCCCTGACGGAGTCGCAGCCGCCGCCACCACAACCTCCAGCGCGAGCAGCCGCCCCCCCCCCCCCCCGAGCCGGCAACCGCCCCCTTCACTGGCCGTTGCGTCCCGACCGGCATTGACATCGCCGCGCGCTGCCAGCAGGCAGCACACGTCCATCACTGCCGCTCGCCCCACTACCGCCACTTGTCGCGCACGGGCGGCCGCCGGACGGCGGCCGCGGGGACCAGCCGTAAAGCCGCGTGGAAAGAGTTTGCGAGGGCGTCCATCCGCCTCGTGGGGCCTCCAACGTCTCGGCCGAGAGCAGAGGCCACCGCGGCTGCCGTCACCGCCGACTCGCCGCGGTGGCAGGAGTGGTAAGCGAAGACGAGGTGGACAAAGCAGGCCCCCCCGCTCCGATCGCTGTCGGTGGACAACGGCGAACCCGCCGCCGTGCTGGCGCGCAATGTGTCGCCCAAAAACAGAGGCGGTGAGGGTGGGCAGGGTGGCGGCATGGCAGAAGAGGGCCCCAGCACGCGGAGAGACGGCGATAGTCCAACATCTCAGGGTTCGGAGGGAGGGGGAGCAGAAAGGAAATCGGAATGGAGTAAGTGGGATGAAGAAACGGATAGGCAGGGGGCTGACGTGCGAGCTGGGGAAAGAGCAAAACTAGTAACCAGGGGGAGGAGGGGGGCAGTGACTGGCGGGAAGAAGACCTGGTCATGGCTTGGGAGAAGTGGTGACGTGCAACGGCACGATGGGAAGGAATGGGAAAGGCGCCAGCAACACCCACGGTACTGCCACATGACGGGTGTCAGAGAGCCCCTCCCCGTCGGTCGCCGCGGCTATCGCCACAGCTGCTGCAGCTTCCGCCCGGGCCCGCGCGGCCGCCTCCGCCGCCACTTCTTCCCGCGGCCGCTTGTGCGCAAGCATCGCCGCCAGCACCACAGGCAGGTACACAACCGAAGCACGGAACAGTGGCCGTGCGGCCGCCACTGACGACGGGTCGGCAGACAGACGGAGGCTCCGTGCGTAGAGCCAAGCCCCACCTGCAGCAGCCTCCAGCCCAAACCACCCCGACGTGACGTCCTCGTATGCAAGGCCCGCCCCAAACGGCACCAGCGCCGCGGCGGTCAGGCGCGCCCACCGCGCGTTGGCCACTGGGTTGGCCACCGCCAGCATTCGTAGACGTGCCGCCGCATAATCTGCCCGAGCCATCACCGCGAGTGCATGAAAGTGGGGGATCTGCCACAGGAAGAGGGCGGCGCCCAGGTGATAGGCGCCCGCCTCTGTGGCGAGCGACAGGTCCCCTCCCGAGGCGGCGGCCCACCCGAGCACTGGCGGCACCGCCCCCACTACGGCTCCCACCCATGTGTTGGCCACAGACACGGCCTTGAGGGGGGTATACACGCCGGCGTAGAGCGCAATGTTGGCTGCCCCGAGCGCCGCAGCCGTGTCGTTGGTCTTGGTCTTGAGGATCCCAAGCCCAGTACCGGCGGTGGCGGCAGCAAAGAGCCCCGCGTGCATCAGTGAAAGGCGCCCAGCCGGCAGCGGGCGGGCGCGGGTGCGGCCCATGAGTGCGTCCGAACGGATTTCGTACATTTGATTGAGGGTGTTTGCAGAGAGGGCGGTGAGGAAGGTGCCGGCGGTTGTCCAGCCCGCCGTTGCCGCCGCAGCGGGGGAGGTAAGGGGAGACTCATCTGATCGCAGACCATAGCCAGCCGTCGCCGTCAGGGCCACCAGGGCGCTGAGGCGATGCTTGCCCAACGCAAGGTAGTCGCGGGCCCGCCGGCGGGCGCCCAGCTGCCGCACTGCTACGGCAGTTGTCGACGCAGCCGATGCCGACGCCATGCCGCTCATGGCTGACCACAAACCCGCGGGGTTGCACGCGGGGCAGCGGGGGATGGCGCAAAGTATAAAGACCAAAGGAGGTAGACGCAGCAACGATGGCGCAGTGGATCGCGCAGTGCGCAATAGCAGCGACGTGTGGAGGTGGGGAAGGTGGCGGACGCCTGAGGGTCGGGGCGGCGACAGGAATGTGGGGTCCCGAGCAGTGACGTCCAATTTGAAGGTTTCACGCGAAGCTGCCACGTGGTGCGACGATGAAAGGAGCAGCACGAATCTTGCGCCGTGTGTGCGACTCAATGACCTTGGACACGTGCAGTCTCATGCCTCCCCCCGCTCTCACGCCCATCCAGCGCTGTCTCCCCCCCAACCCTGCCCCCCCTGTCAACCTCTGTCCCTCCTCCAAACCTCCTTCCAGACCCCCCCGGTGGCATCACTGCGGCAGTGTTGACCCACCTGGTGGGAGCGCCCGCCGAGCCGCGGCGGCTGCCACGGATAGCCCTGCGGCAACACCAAAGAGGGCGGCCGTCTGGTAGCAGGCCGCCGCAGCCGCAGCTGACCACCCCAGCAAAGTGAGAAGACACGCAGACGTAGAAGAAGAACGATAGCAAACAAAAAAACAACAGCAATGGAACAGAGTGGGGCGCGCGGGGACAAGACGCACCCGCAACCCCGCACCACCAATACGAAGATGTATACAGTTCCCCACCATGCCAATGCCCCCCGCCCCCCCACACCCGCCCCAGACCCCCCACCCGCACCAGCGAGCAGTCGCAGGCACCAGTGGGTCACGCCGACCAACGACACACAGCACGCGATGGGCAGTGAGACGCGGGGCGTGGCACCAGACCGTGTTGGGCACGAACCAAAAAAAAAAGGCAACAGTTGTGCAAGAGGTTGATGGGGTCAGTGCCAGCGCTCGGCTCGCGGACGCCGTGGCCGGCTGACGCCGTGGCGGCTCGCGACGCGCTGTGTGGTGTCCCCACAGGCGACGCAGACAGTCAGTGCTCTGGGTGCCAAGAGCACCCACGTAGCGGTACAGGAGCCAGGACCGCAGCCACCTGAGCTGCATCTCCGCAGTGCACCGTCCCGTCCCCCACCGCGCTGCCCGTCACCGCGCTGCCCTGCCCGCGGCGCAACTCCCGCCCGCCCAGGAGAGTCAGCCCCTAACACGTCCTGGACCTCACCTACCAAAGTCGCCGTGAAACCCAGTAAATCGGTAGCCGTTGGAGAAGAGGGTCCCAAACACACCCATGGTGAGGGCGCCGCACGCCAGCACCGCCGTCCGTGGAGAGGGGGCGGCGAAGACGCCCATCGATGCGGTGGGGGGGTGGGAGAAGGGTACAAGAGGGAGGGTGGAAGGGGGGGGTAGAGTCGGGCGGTGCACCAAGGCCGTGCCGGCTGGAGTGCACGAGAGTCGGCGGCAGGAGACGAGATGCTCGTACGTGGATGAGCGCAAGGCGCGCGAGGAGAGACCGACACCAGGCAACACAAGCCGTGAAGAGCACGGCGGGAAAGCGTGTTGACTTTCCGAAAAAGCAGGTTTGGACAGTCAACTTCGGGCAGTTGTGCTTTCCCAAACTGCTCTTTGCCCAATCATACTGCATGTGTGCCCGCAAATCATCCGACAATGAGAAAATATATATTGAAAACTTACGAATATTTCCCCATTCCCGACGCACCGAGTTCGCGACGCCCTTGACAGTGCATTGTTTTGTCAGCGGCTGTTTGTGCATGGCAGGCTGAGAAGTCCCGACGGTGCGTCCCCGGCAAGTCAAGTACAAAGGCAGGCTGCGTTCAGAGCCCGCAGCAGCAGTCGATCAGCAACGCCCTTGCTGCGCACTTGCTCCTCGGTTTTCTCTGGGCTGGTGGTGTCTGTTCCCCAGGCCTGCGCTGGCCCCCACCACAAGGCTCTGCTGGTACATACCAAGAGGCTGGTGGTGGTTCCCTTCCCTTGTCCGTTCTTGACCATCGGGGACCCACGTCCCTATTCCCTTTTGCCATGCCCTCTCCCCCTCCCACTGTTGACGCCATGTTCCCCCCCCCCTCCCCCCCCCCCCTGGCACCAGCCGTCTCTGAGATGCGCGACTACACCTGCGTCACCCCGTGGGAGCGCCTCGCACTCGACGCGGAGCTGGGCCTCGGCGCCATGCTCGCCGCCGCCATCCCGGAAGCGGCTGCGCTGCTCACAGCCTCCCCGCTGCCACCGCCGCCACCCCCCGGTTCGTCGTCACGCCACAGCGCGCCGCCCCTGTCGACGCTGCCGCCCCGAGCGGCGGCCGCCCCGGCGCTACCGTCGGCGACGATTGGGCTGCCAGACGGCGGCGGGGGCTCCCGGCTGGAGCTCCGCATCTCCGCCGCGGATGTGGACGGCGGCGGGGGGGCAGCGGGCGCCGCCGCCGCTGCCTCCGCCGCGGCTGCGGCCGCCGATGACCGCCGCCGTGGCCGGCCCGCCGGGTCGGCGGCGGCCGCCATTGCCGCCGCGACGGCTGCTGCACGATCGGCAACGGCGGCGGCGGCTGTCGGTGCGTACGCGGCGGTCAATGGGCGGTTAGGGGGGCTTGACGCGGGGATGCTCGGTCGCTTCCTTGGCGCCCCCGTGTGCATCTACATGGCCCCCGCGCCGGCGCCGGTGGGGAGGGCCCGGGGGGGGGGGGGGGGGGGGGGGGGGGTTCAAGCCCGTCTGGGCGTGGTGCCGGCCGGGCCGCGGCCGGCAGTGTAGGTGGCGTCGAGAATGGGAGCCCGCCGCCAGCGGGTAGCAACGGGGCTGGCGGTGGCGCCGGGGGGGCCCCTACGGGAGGCACCCCCGCCCCTCTGTCTGCCCACCCCCCCCCCTCCCTCGACGGCATTGTTGCTGCTGACGCGGCTGCCGCCGCATCACTCCTGTCTGCCCTCACGGTTGGCGCCGGGGTGGCGGGGGTGGCCCTCCCAGTGGTGCTCCCCGTTGGCCCCCCCGCCGACGCGCGCTTCCTCGGCCGCTCCCCCCCCATCCGCGGCGGCGGCCCCGGCGGGGGTGGAGGGGTGGCGGTGCCGCCCATGCGCTACGCCTGCGACGCGGTGCCGTACCTGCCCGCGGCGGTGGCCCACCTGGACGGGCTGCTGCAGCTGTTCCGCCACCGCCGCCACGGGCGGGGGGCGCTGGCGGAGCCGCTGGGCGGGTACGGGGTGGTGGCAAAGTTTTCCTACTCGTGGGCCGCCTTTCGGTCCACGCGGGGGCCCCCGCGCCTGCGGCCCGCTGGGGGGGCGGCGGGCGGGGGGGGGGCTGCCCGTGCCCGCTCCGCGTCGTCGCCGCCGCTGCCCCTGACGCCGCTCGGCGGGCGGGGGGGGGGGGTGGGGAGGCGGCCCCGGGCGGCCCCGCCGCTGGCGCCAATAGCACCGCCCGACGCGCCCGGGCGGTCCGCGACGGCGGCGCGTTGCCGGGCGCGCCGCCCCCCTCAGCGAGGCCTACACCCCGAGGCGAGGTGGGTGGCGGTGGCGGCGGCGGCGGCGTCGGCGGCGTCGGCGGCGGCGGCGGCGGCGGCGTCGGCGGCAGTGGCAGTGGTGACCGGGGTGCGGCCGGCCACGCTGCTGCCGCCGCGGCCGCTGCCGCGGAGGAGGAAGGCCCCCCCCCCGACCGGTGGTGGGCGCTCCGGGAGCTGTCCCTCACCGCCCTCTGGCCGCGCTTCCGCGTCGCCCGCCTCGGCACGCGGGACACGGCGTGGGCGCTCCTCCCCCGGTCGGCGCCGCTGTGGCGCCTCCGCGCGGCGCTTCCGTCGGCACCGTCGGGCACCACCCCCGGCGCGGCGGCGGTCGCACGGCTGGCGGCGTTGGAGGCCGCCGCCGTCCTCGCAGCAGGGGGCGGCGGCGGCGCGGGCAGCGGGGTGGCCGCTGCTGCTGCCGTGGGGGGGGGGCGCCGCTGGGCGGCCGCCGCCGCTGCCGGGGACGGCGGCGGCGGCGACTCCCCATCACCGCCGCCGCTTAGCCGCACCGAGTCGCCTGCCGCGGCGGCGGTGGCGCGGCTGGCGCGCCTGCCCCCGCCGCTGCCGCCATCGCCGTCGGGGGCGGCGTCAGAGGGGGGTGGCTGGTACGCCGCCCCCACGGCGCCGGGAGGGGGTGGGGGGGGGGCGCCCCGCCACCGGGGGGCGACGGCCGCCGCCGACGCGGCCGCCGAGGACGCCTTTGTGGCGGCCGCGCTGGTGGCGGTGTTTGCGCCCACCGCAGGGGGGGGGGGGGGGGGGCGACGGCCGCGGCGCGGGGCAAAGCGCTCCCTCGGGGGTAGCACGTCGGCCGCGTCGTTGGGGAGTGGCGGGGATGGCTGCGGGGGGGATGGTGGCGGCGGGGGTGGGGGGGGGGCGGGGTCTGCTGGGGGGGACGGCGCCTGCGGCGAGGCGGCGGCGCTCGTGGAGCGCCTCGCCGCGACGGTGGCGGCGCCCGGCGTGCGGTCCGGTGGGGTGGACCGCCTGTGGCACGCCTTTGTCGACGGCCTCGCCGCGCACGTGGACCGGGGGGCTCGGCTGGGGCGACCGCCGGGAGGGGGCGGCGGCAGGGGCTGCGGCGGAGGGGGGGGTCTGCCGCCGCCCCCGCCGCCATCGTCCGTGTCGGTGGGGGACGTGGGCGTCGGCGACGCGCCCATTGACATGCGCGCGCCGCTGCTCGTGCAGACCGTCCAGATGGTGGACGCGTGCATTGGGCGGGCGGCAGCCGCGGCGGCGGCGGCCACCGCGGCAGGGCGGGAGGGCGGGGCGGTCGGCGGGGTGGCGGCCACTCCCGCTGACCCACCCTCCGTCGCCGCCGCCGCCGCCGCCGCCGCCGCCGCACCCGAGCCGCCACCTGCGGGCACGGCACCCGCGTCGGACGAGGAATGGGAGTCAAGCTGGGGCTGGGCCGACGCGGACGTCCCGCTGACGCCGCCGCCGGCCGCGGCGTCTCCCCGGTCACGACCTGTGGGTGCACCCGTCACAGCGACGGCCGCCGCTGCTGTCGACGGCGGCGGCGGCGGCGGCACGGCGGTGGCGGCGTCCCCGCCGTCGTCACCGCCCGTGGCCAATGCGGACGGCCTCTACCCCGCCGACGTTGCACGCGGGCGGCGACGGCGGGTGGGTACGCTCCGCCTGCTGTACGCCCCCCCCGCAAGGGCGGGCGGTGGCGGCGGCGACGACGGGGACGACGCCGCCGGCAACGACCACGATGACCGGGAGGCGTGGCTGTGGGAGCCTGCGCTGCAGCTCCCCCCCCTGCAGACGTCGGCAGACGCGCAGGCGGCGCAGGACGCGCTCGCCGCGCCGTCCCTGTC
This sequence comes from Pyropia yezoensis, assembly GCA_009829735.1. Taxonomy (NCBI): domain Eukaryota; phylum Rhodophyta; class Bangiophyceae; order Bangiales; family Bangiaceae; genus Pyropia; species Pyropia yezoensis. The sequence continues at coordinate 13,954,480 of CM020620.1, forward strand.
GTCGGCCGCCCGGGCGGCGCTGCAGTCGGCGTCGCTGGCCGCCGAGATGGCGGCGTTCAAGGCCGCCAACGGGGGCGGCGCGGTGCTCGCCGACTTCTTGCGCTGGTTCTCCCCGGCCGACGTGGCGGTCAGTGAGGCGGCCGCGGTCCCGGCGGCCGCGACCGACGATGGTGGGGCCTCGTCTGGCGATGGCGGTGCCGTCGGCGGAAGTGACGGGGGTGAGGGTGGTGGTGGCGGTGGCGGTGGCGGTACGAACGGCGGTAGCCATGGCAGCGACGGTGGTGGCGAGGGCGGCGGCGCCCCTTCCCTCCCGCCTCCCCTGCCACCCACCCCCGACGGCCGGACCGTCACCCTCTCGGCGCGGATGGCAACGCCCGACAACCTGTGGCAGCGCCTGTGGGCGGCCGCCAGCCCCCTCCCCGCCGCCGCCGCGGCGCCGGCGTTTGACCCCGCGGGCCGGGCGGCGGCGGCGCTTGCCGCCCTCCGCTCCACCCGCCGGCCGTCGCTGCTGCGGCAGCTGGCGGCCGTCACCGCCGCCGCGGCGGTCTCCTCGGCGGCCGCCGCCGCGGGCCACCCGCCGGCGGTCGCCGAGGCGGTCACCGCCGCGCGGCGGGCGGTGGCGGCGCTCGTCGCGCGCGACGCGGACGCAGAGGCGCCCCTGCCGGTGGGGGGAGGGAGGGGGTGGGGTGGGGCGGGCGGGGAGGCGGCTGTTGCGGCCCCCCACCCCGCCGCCCTGTCGGCGTCCTCCCCTCTGCCGGGCGGGGACGCCGCCGAGGCCGCCGTCGGCGGCCTCGCCGGTGCGCCCTCCTCCCGCTCCATGCCGTCGGCTGCGCCGTCGCCGTCACCGTCAGCCATGGGCAACGGCCGCGGCGGCGGCCGAGCGGGCGGCGGCGCGGCGGCACCGCCCTTCCCCCCCCCACCTTTGCGGGTGCTGCCCCCCCCGCAAAGCCTCGGCCGGGACCTCACCGCGACCGCCGACGCGGTGGCGGCGGTGGAGGTGGCGGCGTGCCGGTCGCTGGCAGTGGCGACAGCGTTGCGGCGTGCCCGCCTGGGCGCGGCCGTCGAGGACGCGCTGGCGCGGGGGGAGGCCGCCGAGCTCCGCCGCGGCGTCGACGCTGCCGCGCGGTCCCGCCTGGCCGCCCTCGTCGGCCTGTCAGGGGAGTACGCGGTGGACGGGGGGGGGGAGGAGGAGGAGGAGGAGCAGCACGGGCGGGGCGGCGGCGGGGGCGGTGCCGCCGCCGCCGCGTATGGCATGGGGGGGGGCGGGGGGTGGGACTATGACGACGACCACGCCGGTGCGGCCGACGGGTGGGATGACGCTGCGGGTGGGAGTGACGGGGAGGACGCCTGGTTTGACGCGCCCGCCCGCCTCGGCGGCGACGCTGCCGCCACCGACGCGGTGGGCGCTCGCGGCGCCGGCGCCGGCGCCGGCCGCGCCGGTGACCGCGGTGGCGGCCGCGGTGGTGCTCACCGCGGCGGCGGCGGCGGCGGCGGTAGCGGCGGTGGCGACGGCGGTGGCGGCGGCGGCGGTGGGGGCGGCGGCGGGGGCGGGGAGCCGCCGCCGCCCCTCCTGCCCGACGTGCGCGAGTTTGTGCTCGAAGCGCCGGCGGGGGTGGACCGGCTGTACGCGCGGCTGAGCGCCAATGAGTTCCGCGCGGGGTGGCGGCTGGCGGTGGACGACACGCTGTGAGCTGGGGGGGGTGGGGGGGGGGGTGGGGTCGCGTTTGTTGGTGCGTGGCATGCGTGGGGTGGTGTGCGCCGCCAGTTTGAGGGCTTGCGGGGCGACGCGGCGCGGGCGGCGGCGGCGGTGGCGGCGGCGGGTGTGGGGGGGTGGGGTGGGGGCGGAGGCGGCCCCTGTGGCCGCCGCCGTTGCCACCGCCGCCCGTGCACGGCGGGGTCGGGGGATGACGAGGACAGGGGGGACGGCGGGGGAGGGGGGCGGGGGGCCGCTTTTAGGGGGGGGGGGGGGGCGAGGCTGCCGGGGAAGGGGGGCGGGGGGGGGGGAGGGGGGGTGGGAGACTGGCACCGGTACCCCCACCACGACGCTGCCGCGGCTGCGCCACGTCGGCGGGGCGGTTGGGTTGCCACCACGGGCGGCACTTTTTTTTTCTTTATGGGAGGGCCCACGGAGAGGCGCGGCCGGTTGAGCGCCGCCACAGGGGGGGCGGCGGCCCAGGATGCAGGGAAAGAGGGGGGGAGGAAAGCCGGGGGGTACGCAGGGGGGGTGGTGGCGCGTCGGCCGCGCGCCGCCGCCGCCGCCGCCGCCGCCGTCGTGCAAGGTACGGCGGGCCGTCGCCGCGGGGACCGCCGCCGCCGGTGGCCGCCGCCGTGCCGAGCCGCGCCGGCGGTCCCGGCCGCGGCGGTCGGCCATGGCGGCAGCGGCGGCTACAAGGACACGGCCCCACCCCCCGGCCGCGCCCCCCCCCCCCCCCCCCCCCCCCCACCCGCCGCCAGCCCCCTACCCCCGCGCGGCCACCACCCTCCCGCCGGGGGACGTGCGTTGCAAAGCGGGGCCCGCCGCCCCCCTGCTCGGGGCCTGGGGGTCGCGGGCGTCACGACCAAAACGAGTCTTCGTCGCTGCTCGCGTGCCCCCCCCCGCCCGCCGCCCGCCCGCCCGCCGCCGTCGCCGCCACCCCCGGCCGCGCCGTCGCGGCGGCGCGACGCCCACTGCCGCCACCGCCACCGCCGCCGCCGCCGCCACCACCGCCGCCGCGACGGGCGGCTGGCCCACTCGTCCCGCCCAGGGGCACGCTGTCCCACTCACCCGCCCCCCCCCCCCCCAGCCCTGTGCCCTTATCCTCGTCTCCCCACTCACCCCACACGCCGCCGCCGCCGCCGCCGACGCCCCCGGTCGTCGACGCTGGCGCCACGCCCGGCGACAGGGGCAGCGGCGACCCGCCGACGCCCCCCCCGCCCGTTGGCGGCGGCAGCACCGACGGGGAGGCGGGCGCAGAGGTGGTTGGTGCAGCGGCGGCGGCGGCGGCTGCACCGGCAGCGCCCCCCCCGCCGTCGGCCGACGATGGTGAGGACGCGACAGCGCCGCCCGCCGCAACGATCGCCGCCCGCTCCTCCCGCAGCGCCCGCCGGTCCCCCAGCAGGCGGGTGACCTCGGCGGCCGCCGCCCGCACGCGGGTGCCCGCGTCGGCACCGGTGCCCAGCGCAGCCGCGTCGTCGGCGGGGTCCCCCCCGGGCTTTTTCGGGTGCGGGTAGGCGCGGAACGACTCGAGCTGCGGCAGCGCCGCGTGGAGCTCGCTCACCACCCGCTCGTCCCCGTGGCGGAGGAGGTACGCCAGCAGGTCCAGCGCCTTTTCCACGCACCGCGGGTGGGGGGAGGCCAGCCGCCCCCACACGATCGCCATGACCAGCGGGTAGTGGGCGGGGTTGGCCGTCTCGGCGGCGAGGCGGGCGAGGAGCTTGGCCGAGGGGGGGCTGGGCGAGTCGGCCGTCGCCGCGCGCGTGTCGTTTTCAACGGCAGTCATGACCGCATTCTTCAGCCCGGAAGCGACCGCCGCCTGGAGGTGCCGCGCCCGCCGGCGGAGCGCCGCCCAGTCCACCCCAGAGAGTTGTCTGGTGAGGGCATCCATGGTTGGCCGGGAAGGGGGGGGGGTGGTGGGGGGGGGGGGCGACAGCGGCGGAGGCGGCGGTGGCAGCGGCGATGGGGCAGCAGAGCAGTGCAGGCAGCAGAAGTGAACGTGGCGTGCAGACGCGACGCGGGTCGGTGGTGGAGCAGAGAAGGGGGGGGGGGGCGGATGCGCGGGGAGGAGGGGGGACAGCGAGGGATGAAGGTGGCGTGGGTGGCGACAGGGCTGGCATATCTCCGGACAGCATGGCAGGCCCTCACCCACTTTGGTCAGGTGCGTGTCGTTTGGTCCGCCAGAATGCGACGATGCTCCCAACGTTGGTACTTTTTTTTTTTGGACCGCATCGGCCATGAATCTCCCTTTCGAGGGAAAGCTCACGATCATCCACCAGCCAGCCAATCAAGATGTGCACTGCGGCGACGCAGCCGCTGCCGGCTTCTATTGGCAGCTGGACGCAGGTCGACAGGCGGCAGACGTGCCTCGACGGCCGCACGAGCAACTCCAGAAGGGAAATTTACTGACTCTCGTTCCAATTTCTGGCGTGCGTAGCCGCGTCGAATTTCATTCCCTGCCCACGCCGCCACCCGTGCCGTATTCGCCAACGGCGCCGTCGGCGCTTCGCCGCGCACCCGCAGCTCGCCCCGCCAGGTCAACACTTGCGAAAACGCTCAACGCCGACCGCGTAGCTGACCGGCAAGGCGAGATGGCGGTCGCCACGCAGTGCGCGCTTGGGCATGCCGTCGGCGGTAGAGGTTCTGTCCGTGGCACAGACGACGCTCGGCGACGCGGGCGCGGCGGGTCACGGCTTGCGTCGGTGGCGCACGGCCGGGTCCCAGCACGTCGTCGTCTCTTGGGGGGTGGCGTCGGTCGGTGGCAGTAACGCAGCGTTCTGTTGCAGGGGGGGATAGCGGGGCGGGGGCCTTGCTGCGCCCTTTGGTACCCTCTGCTCTGGACTCCAGGACAAACGGATGGAAGAAAGAAAAAAAAGAACGCGGGCGGACTCCAAACAAGAGGCGGCCCCCCCCGATACACACCTGCCGTGCGCCCGCGCATGTACCTTGCCCCGAGCAAGCGCAATCCCTCCCTCGCACGCACCCCCCCTCCCACCCCCACACGGGCCCCCCACCGCTGCTCACAGGCCCACCACGCGCGCCCACTTGTCCAGATCCGCGGCGGCCGCCTCCCGCGCGGCCACCGCCTTGGCCTGGTTCTTCTGCCGCGCCGCCCAGTCGAGCTTGTTGGCACTCGCCTTGAACCGGTTGTACGCCTTGGTCGCCTCCTTGGCCGACGGGGACGCGTCGGACAGGCGCTTGGCCGCGGCTCCCAGGTCGTTGGCCCGCAGCCGCAGGGCGGAGCGGACGTCCTCCCACGACTTGCCGTCAATGGCCGCGGCGGCGGTCACGCTCAGGTCCTTCTGGGACTCCTTCAGGATGTTCCTGTACTTTGCGACCTCGTCGTCATTCAGATCCTGCACAACAGGGGGATGACGCAGGAGGAGGGTTACCAGCAGTCGTGAGGTGCCGTCGGAAGCGCGGGAGAAACGTACAGCACAGCTCCAAGAGCAATGGAGAACAACACCACGTCAGCAGACAACTCTCGGCACACCATCTGGGTCCAGCCGGCTCTGATACAGACGCGAACTCTGACTCTCCAGCCTCTCCAAGTTGGCCTGTGCCAGCGGCCCTCCACCACCTGCACACGACCAGCTCGTCACAGGTCCCCCCCCTCCCGCACGACGCACGCGTACCTTGTAGAGCACCGTCCCGGTGGCCTGGTCCGCGTACGTGTACGGAGAGGAGGCGCCACCATAGCCAAAGATGCTCTGCTTGGCCGCCGACCCCGCCGACGCTGGGCCCGCGCCAGACGCGACGCCCGCAACGGCGGCGGCGAGCGCCGCCAGCGCGGCGCGCCGGGTGACCGCCGAGCCCTCCCGGTGGGACTCCCCAGACGACATGCACAGGGCGGGGCGGCCGGCGGGGCGGGTGGTGGAGGGCAGCACGGGCGCCAGGAAGGCGGTGGGGCTGTGGGGGGTGCAGGGGGGCGCGCACACGTCGGTCCGCAGAACAGAGCACAATGGCGCGAGGGAAGCAACAATTCAGCAGACGATAGCGTCAGCAGCCATGCGACCAAGGGAAAGGCACGGGCCAGAGATAAGGAGCCAGTATGGAAAAAAGGACGCGAGGCAATGGCACTCGAGCCCGGCCTCGACGGGGGGCAGCAGCAGGCCCGCAACGGGCAAACGCACTTGGCCATGGTGACTGGTAGGTATCTGGCGGGAATGGGACACGCGCGAATGGTTCAGAAGCGTCGGTGCCAAGGAGGGTGGACAGCCGGTGCGCTTTGACCGATGGGACAACGGAACGGATGCGGGTATCGCCCTCTTGCGTGCGTGGGAGTGGGGCAAAGACTGGGGGGGGCGAGGATGATCCGGCAGTAGGACACACACTCAGCAATGGCAACCCAGCCAGTCCCCCCCCCCCCCCACCGCCCCACTCCCTTCTGCGACACCATCTGCCCACAGGGGCCTCGTCACCCAGCCCCCCCCCCCACGGTCTGCGACTGCTGTGGACGGTGGGGTGCGCCGAGGGGCGAGGTGCGCGGCCTCGCAGAGCGGCGCGACGCGTGGTCGCGAGAAAATCTGGCCGCATCTGGGAGGTGCGTCGCGCTCCCACCCTCCCACCCACGCCACGCTGGGGCAGCTGGCTGGGCTGTGAAGAACCCCGTCCGCGAGGGGCAGGCAGGGCCGACTGCATCTCGACAGCCGCCCGACAACCGCCCGCCACGGGCCGCTGGCGCCAGACGATGGCACTCACAGTAGCCCCCCCCCCCCTGCTTGAGGAAGCACGACAGAGGCAACAACAACGAGTAGCGCGATCTGCGGAGGAGGACAGAGGGGGTCAGCGTCTGGGATGAGACCGGCTGTCCCCACGCGTGGGTGCTGCAGACACTCGCCGTCTTCCCCTCCCGCTGAACCTTGTTGTCACAGCCCAGTTGTGAGGAACGTGGGGTGATTTCTCGCCCACGGAAAAGCCTTCAGGATGGGGGTTGGTAGGAGGGGGGATTGGGCGTGAGGTGCTTGTTTCGGTTTTAGGTACACACCCGCACGGTAGAGGACCACCGCCGACCACCGCCAGCGCCGCGGCCACCCCGGCAGTGCGGCACGCGCACAGCAACAGCGGCGGGTGGCTGGCACCGCGGTACTGTATGTACAGTATGTGTACAGTACGTACTGTATCGACTCCGCCGCGCGGGGGGCGCCGCGGGGCTTACTACAGCTACTACACCTCCCCGAGCTGGAAGCCACGTGGTACACGTCACGGGCGGCGGCGGCGGCCCGCCGCTTGCGGCACGGCCCAGAACCCGCTCCCAGCAGACGGGCACCACGGGACACCTCTGTTCCCAACAGTCAGAACGGGGAGTGGGCGCAACGGTGCCCACAGCTGGCTGGCGCGGACCATACACCAGATGGCTGAAACATAGAGACAGCCGCCATCCGCCCCGCGACCAGCAGTCCACGCCAGCGACCAACCGCAGGGAAAAAGGGCAAACATGTACACAGCCGCGCCGGTGCTACACATGCCCGCCTCAGCCTCGCTCGCCCTCAGCCACCGCCCCCTCCCCCCGCCCCCGTTCCCGCCAACTACCCCAGCGGTCAGCCCAATAGACGTCCGCTGACGCCCACGCCTCACCTCCCCCTCTACGGCCGCTGTTGCCGCGACCGCGCCGCCTCCACACGGTCAACGAGCGCGAGCGCCGCGTCCACACCATGCCGCCGCACGTATTCGCCAACCACCGCCCGCCACCAGTGCACCCGGCCCGCCACGGAATTGTCCCGCACGCCCACTACCGACGCGCGCGCCGCGACGCGGCCGCGCGCCATCTCCATCTCGTACAGGGCGGTGAGGTCCCCCGTGGTGGCAGCGGCCGTGCCGGTGGTGGCGGTCACGGCCACCGCAGGCGCTACGCCTACCACCACCCCGCGCGCAACGGCAGGGGACGCGACGCCGCCGAGGCCGCTGACCCGGCGGGCCGCCCACAGCTTGGCCGTCCGGTCACCCACCTGCGCGCACAGGTCCCGCCATGGCCGGTCGGCCGCCACGACCGCTGCGGCCGCGTCTGCCACCGCCGCGGCGGTGGCGGCAGGGAGGCGGGCGGCGGCGGTGAGGGCGGCCACATCCATCACGTCCGCAGCGGTGAGGGGGGTGGCACCGCGGGACGCGGCGCGGCCGTCTGGAGGTGACATGGACAGGGGGGGCTTGGCTGCCGGCCCCACCGGGGAGCCGCCGCCGTCAGACGGGGAGGACGCGGCCGAGGCCGCCAAAGAGGAGGCCGCCGCCGACGACGACCCCGACGGCAGCGACGCCACGTCGGCCCCGCCACCGCCCGCATGCAGCAGCGGATCGACGGGCAGGGATAGCGCAGCGGGCACGGGCGCACGAAGGCGGGCGGCCGCCGCGGCAGACGCCGTGCGCGCGCGCGCGTCATAGGCGGCGAGCTCGGCGGCGCGGGTGGCGCGGAGGCTCCGGAGGGCGGCAGCCGCAGCAGCGTCGGCGGCCGCATCCCACCCCGTCACCGACACGCCCCGGCCGGCGAGGGGCCCGACGCGGACGGTCACGGCCCAGAGGGTTTGCTTCGCCGTGCCGCCTGACAGGGCGGACACGACCGCCGTAGGGGAGAACGACGCGGTGGGGGGGGTAGCGTCCGCGGGCGCGCACCCCGTCTCGGTGTGCCACTCGAGCGGAGGCAGGAAGCCGACACACTCAAGCGCCTGCAGCGTGCGTCGCGGCTGCGCCGGCGTGTGGAGGGCGTCGGGCGAGATGGCCGCCGCGGAAATGGACGCCGCTACCGCCGCCGCGTGCTCGGCAGCCGTGGGTGAGGGGGTCGGGGAGGGCGGGGACTTGTCGTCCCCCTCACGGGCACCATCCATGGTAGCCCCAGCCGGCGTGGCCGCTGCCCGGTCGTCTGGGCCCACCACCGCGGCCGCGGCATCACACTCGCCCCTGAGCCCCTTAAGGGCAAGCGCCGCCGCCGCATCCACCCCTGCACGCCAGTTGCGGGCGGCCGCTTCGGCCAGCCGCGCGCGGACATGAGGCGCTTCCACCGCCGCCACATCGGCGGCAACGATGAAGAGGCGTCGGGAGGCGTCTGAGAGGCTGTCGCCGACGCCGCCTTCACCGCCATAGCCGTCGCCGTCCAGTCCGTTGGCCCCAGCCGCACGGCTACCCGTCCCAGTGTCCCCCCCCGTCGACACAACGGGCACGCCGCGGGCGTCAAAGCAGGCGACCTGCGTAAAGTCCAAGACGTACCCCCCCGACCGGATGGCGGCAGCTACCCCCCCGCCCGCGGCGGGGCTCACATGCTCGTCGGCCGCGCCGGCGGCGGGCGCGCGCACCCACGCAAACGGGGACGTCGGGGGCGTGGCATCAGCGGCGGCGGTGAGGCGGGCGACCTCAGCACGTGGTGGCGGCGGCACGACCAACTGGCCATGAGTGTGGCGCCGGCCGCACGGGCGGAGGCGGACGGGCGCGGCGGCGGGGGCCCAGGCGGCCAGCTCGGCGCGGAGCGATTCGGGGACGGACTCGAGGTCGTAGGCGGCGGCCGAGTGGCCATGGAGGCTGGGCACAGCCGGGGTGCAGGGGACGTCGCCGCCACCGGCAGCGGCCGGGCCCCCAGCTGGGGCGGGACGGCCTGCCCCCCCCGCCACGCGCCCCACCCGCGGCTCGGTGGCGCTCGCGACGAGCGCGCGCGCAGCGTCAAAGCCGTGGACCAAAAATACCGCCCCCACCACCGCCTCGTAGGCGTCGGCGAGGGCCCGCCCGCCCACCCCATCCGACTCGGACCGCAGCAGCAGGTGCAGGCCAAGCGCGTGGCCCCGCCGTGCGCACTCGGCATTGGAGGTGCTCCGGTTCAGCAGGTGCTGCGCGTTGATGGGGGAGCCCCCCGCGGGGGTGGCCAGGAGCGACACATCCACACCAGCGCGGGCGGGCCTGCCCCAGCCGCCGCCGCTGGCGCCACCGCCGGCGCCATTGCCGCCATCAGGGCGCGCACCCGTTGCCGCCGTCGGCGCCACCCCCGCCTGCAACTCTGCGGACAGCGCCAAGTTGAGCACCCGGTCGCCAACAAACGAGAGGGCCTCGTTGGACCAGCTCTTAATCGGTACACCCGCTGCCCGCTCGTACCGGTACGAAAAGCCGTGCTGCGTCACTGCCCGGACGAGGAGCCACGAGTGGGTGCCAAACGCGGGCACCCGCCACGTCTCACAAAACCGCCGCAGCAGTTCCACGTCGGCAGAGGTGGGGAAGGCCATGGCGGGCGCGACCGTGTCCAACAACCCCATCCGGCGGGTCGCCTCGCCGGCGCTGCCGCCACCAACGTTTGCCGATGGCGCCGTCCATGGACGGCCCGCAGCCGCCGAACCGGCCGTGCGAGCCCCCCCACGGGGGTGACCCCCCCCCCCCCCCCCCCCGCCGCCCCCCCCCCCCCCCCCCCCCCCCCCCTGTCGCCCCCGGCGGTGCGACGTGGCGGGGGGTCCCGCCATGGCCAACACCGCCGACGCCGACGGCGGCGTCGCAGCCGCCGCGGCCGCCGACGCGCCCGCCGTGGCCAGCACCTGCCAGCCCGGCGGGTCGGCCCGGGCCCGCTGTTGGCGGGCCTGCAGCGCCGCCGCGTGCGCCTGGGCGGCCAGCACGTGAGGCTGCAACGGGCCGCCGCGGCCAAAAGGGGCATTGCCGGGTACGCCGCCCGCGCCGCGCGCCGACGCAGAGGCACGGCGGCGGCGGGACCGACCGCCGGGGCCGCCGCCGCCACCACCGCCACCACCACCACCACCACCACAAACGCCGCCAATACCAACATCCACGCCAGCATCCAAGCGAGTGCCAATGCCACCGCCACTGGGCGCTGTCGCTGGCACGGCGGTGAGCGCCAGGCCCGGCGGCCCCGCCCGTGCGGCGGCCGCGGCGGGCCCGCCACCCGCAAGCGCCGGCGGCGGGGCGGGGTGTGCCGCAGAGGCGCCGCCACCCGTCAGGCTCACCGCCCGCCGCAGCGCCGAAACGGACGCGCGCACGGGCGGCGACATTGCACAGGAGCCAAGGGGGGAAACGCGGAGGGGGGGGATGGGGGGGCGGGGAGATACAGGCCGTGGAAAGGTCCTAGAGACGTGGAGGGAAAGACAGGGCGCGGCGACCAGGGGTGGACAAGAGAAGGACGGGGAGGTGGCGGGGGGCGGAGGCAAAGGGAGGCATAAGCACGCAAAAGAACGCACTCACGCAAGTCGAAACGGGGGCAGCCGCGTCAGTGGTGACGAGGCGGGCAAAAGGGCGGCGTATCAGACGCGCCGTCCCCTGAGACGCATATAGGTAGGCAGCAGTGCCTGCGCGGCGCTCGGCACGAGGTATGCAGCGACGCAGCGAAGTCACCACCGGGCAACCGAACGAGGCCGGACGGGGGACGGGCACGTTGCCTGGAGACCCCAGTGGTGGGGGGGCGGTCAGGCGTGCGCACACTGGCCGACGACGGCACCCTTCATTGCAATGTGTGGCGTGGGGGGGGAACAGTGCAGTGCCGCTCATCGCGGGATCCTCTTGAAGCCCACTTCATGCGGGATCGGCTTGAAAAAACCTTGAATTTCCTATAAGTGGTTGCCTCCGCGCAGGCCCACTTAGAAATATGTCGCGACACAGTTTCCGACACGCACGGAACAGGGCATCGGGGACACGCCCAGTCAAGCACGGTCTCCTGGATTTAGTCTTGTGTGGGAAAGACTGTGATGCCTCTTTTTGAAATTTTTTTTCTTTTGGCCTTTCGCCCAATTATAGCCGATCTGGACAAGGACAAGAACAAGAACGACAGTCCACTGACCAATGGCATGCCTCACAGGACGCCTCTCTGACCAATGAGAACTCCAAATTAGCCTCCATTGTTGTGCAATCAGTACGATCTGCGACTTTCACGGGACTCTAAGCACATGGAGGGGAGAACCCGAGTGGAACAGACACCCGAGACAAGCTGGACAACTGTTCCGGAGAGGAACGAGCCGAGGTGGGGGAAATCTCCGGCGATCCTAGCAGAGAGAGCAAGGGTGTTTCGACCTATCAGCGATCGGTACGAGGCCCACTGTTGCTGCAGCCAATCATGAGCTTAATGCGATCGGGCCCCTAGAGCACGCGATTTGCTCGCCCTCAGCTGCCAGTACGCGATTGGCTCACACAGTGGTTCATGCAGTGCAGTTCTTGTCCGGATCGGCCAAAATTCGGAGAACAGCAAGATCTCGTGGCGTACGTCCTGGTGAGGAACCACCCACGCTGGGGCAGCCTTCAACGTACTCGTGATGAGTGTCAGCGACCCGTGCTAGCCAAAAAGGCTACAGGGTGCGGGAACGAGGATGGGGGTGGTGACGGTGGTGGGTCTGGGAAGGAGGACGGCACGACGTCGGTGGTGATCGAGGGGGGTGCATGCATTTCCCTGTCGTGCTGCTAGTAGCCACAAAATGGCCCCAAAACCAATCATGGCTCTTAGAACAAGGAATGGGCGGGCGTGCGCACTAAAGGAGTGCAGTCCCAGTTTGCTCCAAACGAGGGGGGTCCGACGTGGGGCGCCTAGTGCGCCGCCCCAGCCGGCTCCAGACGCCAGCCGGTCCGTAGGTCCGAGAGGCGTCAAAGCACGGTTTAATCGAGTTGACCGAATCGACCAGCCGGCTAGGCAGTCACTTCGCTGCAATGCTGCCGCGAGGACAGTATAACAGACTCGCCAGCTATGGCAGATATGGCTCATCATGGGTGCTGACGGTGGCGCCTTTGAACAGGTCGCGATGGGCTGTCGATGGCTCCTGTCCTGCGGCTGGCGGACACCGCCAGGCAGCGGCTGACTCATCTTGAATTCGGACTGTACACTGCGCATGATTCTCCAAAAAACAATAGAGAGCTTCGGCATGTCAAATGTGGGTCGGTGGCGTGGGTCGGGGACACGTTTCGGCCACGTTAGGCTCCCGACCCACATCAGACGACCCATAAATGGCTATTCACCCTGTGGCAGAACTGGCCCCACGCAGGGGGGCAGAGCGCGCCATACTGGGACGGGGGACAGCTGGTCTGACCCGTTCCTCCCTTTGCATTTGATCCCGAACTTCCGTAAGTCAGGGATACTTTGCTTGATAGTAAATCGAACATGGATTTGAGGGTTTTCTGCATTTTATCGCATTGAATTTTCGTGTGGCCCGGTGGGCAGGTGCTGGGGTGGGAGGTTCTGAGTGGCCAGATTTTGAGGGACCCTTGGGGGATAAGGGGAGGGACAGCGGATCTTGGCCCTGCTTCCCCGTCCCGACCAAGAAACTGTTGGCCCACACACCATCTTCTTGTTTGTTAGTGGGGGGATTGCCCCACAACCGGGACAGCGTGTGTGCGACTTGCACTTCTTCTGGTTCCCCCAACACGGGAGGCAGCCCTTGTGCACCACCCCAACTTGGCTGCTGGTGCGCGTGTGGTTTTTGCCACATTTGGTGAAGCAGCGGGGGTCAGAGGTAAACTTTACCTCTGGGCGCACCCGGGTGTAGGGGGCCCTCTGTCTCAGAGGAATGGTGGTCTGGGACTGTGTCATACGGATCGTTAGCCAACATGGCTGGATCGGACCCCCCGTCGTCCGGGGAGTACACGGGTGACGCACGTTCTCCAGTGCCTTTGAATACTGGTGAGACACAGGTTGGTGTACCTGGGGTCGCAGAGGGACAAGATGTCTCTCCAACCAGCAGGACTGGGAGTACGAGCGGGCAACTGGCCACCCCGTCTCAGTCGGGAGTTCATTCGGGTGACACCCCCGATGATGGTGGGCTGAAGTCCGGCCACCGGGTGGTACACTCAATGGGAACGTCCCAAGGTGAGAGGTCTGTCCCCGCGGGATCTACTTGGGTTGGAGCCAGCTTTGGCATGAAGCCATCGCCAAGTAGGCTTTCGGAGAACGGCGGACCTCCGTTTGTCTGTGGTGGGCTCGCGCCCTCGCCCCCGGTTGAGACCCCTGAGGATCGTGGTTACCCCTCAGGTGGACTCCCGGAGGCTGACCGAGACTCAACTGGAGTCGAGAACCCTCTCCTGGCGGAAACTGTTCTTCGGGAGGCGACCGAGGTGTTGCGGTAGGCTTTGCCGGATCTGGTGGTCACGATGACGAATACCATATTAAATCAGAATGTGGCGAGTTTGCCACATGGTCTCGATGTCCAGACCGGAGTGGGGCTCTCGAGCCCGCAGACCCAGGGAACACTTCACCCTACGCCTGTATCGGGGCGTCCCGAACAAGGACCAACCCCTGTGACTCCCAACTTGGGAGCCACGGGGACGTCAGCAGGTCGAACGCCAAATACAGGGGCGTCTCCTGTAGAGATACCGGGGGTTACACCTAGCCCGCCGGTCTTGACGGCAGAAACGGGTCAGTTCCCTCCTCTGCCCAAGCGGCTGTTTCCTCAACGTGAGGTGCCGCCCAGGATCCAAGTAGCAAACCCGGTCTACCAGGATATCTTTGACTGTGAGGCCTACGCCCTGAACAACAAGTCAGTGGCATATGGCCCTGTCCAGGCCCGAGCTATGGGTCGTGCCAAGAAGAACGTAACTCACTCTTTCGGGCACAAAGCGAAGTGGGATGGAACTCCCCCCCTCCGTGTCTTTGAGTTCCTACATCGTTTTACAAAAGCCTGTGACGACAATGCCATAAGTGAAGGCATAGCTTTCTATATGCTACAGGAATTCACTAAGGGCGACCTACGGACGGAAACTATGTCCATCAAGCCCAGTTCCTCCTGTGAAGGAGCTCGTGAAATGACGTCCTACCTAGAGCTCATCAACTGGTTGTTGAGGGCTATGGTTGATGAAGCCGCGTCGGCTTCTCAAGTCGAGGAGTTTACGCAGGCGCACCAGGAGGAGATTGAAGACGAGTTGTCCTTTGCGGACCGAGTCCGTAAGCTTAACAATCTCCGTGGCTTTCTTCATCAAAAATCTGTGGTGAAGAGTCGCTTTGTAGAGGGTCTCCATTGGTCGGTCTGTATGGCGACCCGGGAGCATAACGCCTCCCGGGCGACACTGGCCGCGTTGGCCAGGTTTGTCTACCGCAGAGGAGAGGCTTATGGCAGGTTGCGAGATGAGTCACGCCAAGAACGGCAGGCCGAGTTGGCCAAGGAGAGAGAGGAGGCTCGCAAATCCAAAGAGCTACGGGAGGCCCGCCGCATCCGTAAAGATAAGGTGGTAGCCGCCGTGGGAACTTCCCAAGGCAGCCTCACGAGTTTCCAAGTCGGGAAGACCCTCCCGGGAACGGAGAATCGGTGTTGGAACTGCAACGTTGATGGACACTGGGCGTACGACTGCTCTATGTTGAGTTAACGCATTCAACAACTTGTTAAGAATGCACGTAAGAAGACGGTAACGAGCGAAATACGCTCGCGCCGCGAGGGGAGTACGTGGCCAGTGGTGGCGGTGGCCACACCTTCGGTGGCAGAGGTGGGCACGTCGTCCTCGGACTCGTCGTCCTCCCCTTCGCCTTCTGACTCTGAAGCCAAGTCGGCGGGAAACGAGTAACCGCTGGAGCTGGTCGTCCGAAGCTCACAGCGGCAGCCTCGGCCAAGTGGGTCTAGAGGACGAAGAGACCCTGTCGCATACTGCGCCGACCCAAAGGGGTCCGTCCACCTCGGGTAGGACATCCTGAGAACGATACCCCACGTCGGGTCATCGCGGTGCTGACCGGAGAGAACTTCCAGGTGGCTGGCCTGGTGCATCTAGCCCCAGGCCGTGCGCGCTGCGCCCGTATCGTACTGGATACTGGTTCAGGCGCTTCCTTGATTCGCAAGTCGCTATCACCCAAGGAGGTGAAGCTCCAACGCTGGAGGTCCAAGGCCGACCATATGATCGACATCAATGGTGGGGTACTTCCCATTGTTGGTGCCATAATCCTACGAACTAGGTTGGGGTCCCATGAGGTCGACGTGACCTATGGAGTAGTTGAGAATATATCGGTACCCCTGCTTCTGGGTACCCCTTATGTTGTAACACCAGTGCCTCTGATTTGTGGCCTGGAGTATTGGGTCAAGGTGATGAATGGGGAGACCATCCCCATCCTTGGTAAGGGAAAGTATGTGGCTCCTGTGACAGTCTCACAGTCCAAGCCTGTTTTCTCCGTGAGAGAAGGGTTTACTGCTACCCGGCGTCTGGCCCGTAAGGACACGTTGCCTCCCAACTCGGTGGCACACGTTGACGTGGTAACTGATTACACGGGGAACGGGTTGGTGCATCCTCACCCCCGTCTTGCTCGTAAGCACCAAGTTCATGTTGCCCTTGGCACGATGGACTCCAAAGCTGAAGTCCCGTGGAAGGTCCAGGTGAAGAACCTGAGCTCTTCACCCAAGTATTTCAAGTCGGGAGCCAAGTTCGGCTATATCGACGAATACAGGGGTTCGGTGATAGCGGTCACCCTCAACTCGGGAGTGACTGGCGGCAAGAAGCCCGCGGAGGAGAAGGACAAAGCCAAGTCGGAAGCCCCTTCTTGACCACATGTGGATATGGAGAATGTTCCGCCCAAGTTGCGGGTTAAGGCTGGACGCCTCTTGGACTAATATCACAAGTTGTGGGATGGCCAATTGGGACTGATGTAGGCCACAGAGCACCGGATCGAGTTGAAGCCCGGTGTGGCCCCTATACGTCAACAGCCGTATAGGGGAGGGCCCCGTTCAAGGGCCCTCGTTAAGGAGCAAGCTGCTCGCATGGAGGCCCTAGACGTGATTGAGGCCAGCAACGCCGAGTGAGCGAGCCCAGTTGTGATCGTCCCCAAACCGGATGGGACACCACGGTTCTGTATTGACTACCCTAAGCTCAAAGAGAGGACGGTGAAGGATAGTTATCCTCTACTAGGACGGATGACTGTCTGGACTCGCTTGGAGAGGCGAACGCGTTCTCCACCCTAGACTATAACGCGGGGTACTGGCAAGTTCGCATTGCCCCGGAGGACAGGCACAAGACTACCTTTACCTGTCACTGTGGTACCTACCAGTGCAAGCGGTTGCCGTTTGGGCTGTGCAACGCGCCGGCTACTTTCCAGCGCGCCATGGACATGATTCTGGCCGGAGTACGGTGGCAGATCTGTCATGTGTACCTCGACGACATCATCGTGCTCTCCAGAACTCCGGAAGAACACATTGACCATCTTGGCCAGGTCTTCAAGCTACTTGCTGACGCCGGTGTGTCGCTGAAGGCAAGCAAGTGCCACCTCTTCACTCAAGAGTTGGAGTACTTGGGACATGTTGTCCGTCCGGGGCGCCTCAGTGTCAACGAGAAGAGTCTGAAGGCTATTCGTAAGGGCCAGTACCTCCGGACACAAACCCAGATGAGGAGCTTCCACGGGATGTGTAACGTGTACAGACGTTTCACAAAGGGCTTCGCCAAAATGGCGAAGCCGCTGAACGAGCTAGTCAGCTCGACGCTTCCGAAAAATCTGCCTCCCCCAAGTCGGGTGGAGCAGGAGTCTTTTGAGACCCTTCGGGACCAGTTACTGAACCCTGCCATCTTGGCTATTACCCGGTTGGGAAGCCACTGTGTTCTCGACGTGGATGCTAGCTACGACCAACTTGGTTGTGTGCTGCTACAGCACCAGCCGGACAAGGAGTACTTGCCGGTGGGATACTTCAGCGAGGGGCTGAACTCGGCCGAGCGAAACTATGGAGTCACCGAGTTGGAGGGACTCGCAGTGGTGTGGTCGGTGACGTCACTTCGTCACTACTTCGAGGGTAAGCAGTTCCTCATCCGCTGTGACCACCGCGCGTTGCAATTCATCTTCAAGACGGATTGCACCAACACCCGCCTCAAAAGGTGGCGGGCGCGGCTGGCGCCCTTCAACTTTGACATTGAGTGTCGCCCCGGCCGGCGACATGCCTTGACCGACGGTCTGTCTCGGGTGCCTACCGAGGGGCTAGACACTCACCTAATCGATGAAGACATCCCCATCGTGAGGGTGGTCACGCGCTGGGGTCAAGCGTTGAACCCCGAGGCGCTAGGGAACAAGAACTTCTTGCCCCTGTCGTTGGACGTAATCGTGAAAGCCCAGGCAGATGATCCCTTTTGCAAGTCGCAGAGGGAGGGGCTTGTCGCAGCGGCGAAGACACGGTTGTTAGTGGGAGACGATGGCCTCCTCTTGAGAAGGGGGGCAATCCAGGGGACTGAACAACTTGTTGTCCCCGCATCCCTCAAGGATAGGATCATTGAGCGGGAGCACAATGCTCCCGCTGGTGGACACCCGGGGTCTAGTTAACTTTACCAGACCCTGAGGACCCGGTACGAGCGGCCCTCGATGGTGGTGGACATCTACGGCTGGGTGGCTGCATGCAGAAGTTGTGCGCAGAATCGCCTGATGGAACGTCGGCCCACTACGGCCATGTTTCTGTTCCCGGCCACGGAGCCCTTTGCTGCGTTGGCAATGGACATCCCTGGGCCCCTGCCAGTGACCGAGGAGGGCAACCAGTACCTCCTGGTCATCTGTGATCGATCGCTTCACGAAACTTACGCGAGCGATCCCTCTGGCAGAGATCACGGCCATGTCGGTCGTGTGAGCCTTCCTAGATCACTGGGTAGCCGCTTGTGGCATCCCGGACAGTACACTGTGGGACAACGGACCGCAGTTTGCGTCCGTCCTGTTTCAGGGAGTGCTGGATATGTTGGAGGTTCAGGAAAACTATGACGCCCTCTACCACCCGCAACCTAATGAGCAGGTGGAGCACTTCAACAAGACTATTTTTCGGCAGCTGCACCTCTATGTGAGTGAGCACGTGAAAACATGGGACCAAGATATATCTATTTTTACTACTGCCTACAATTCGCAGGTTCACTCCTCTACAGGGGAAGTACCCCTCGCTTTTGTGACTCCGCGCCGTGTGCGGTCTATTGCGGTACAGCGGCCGCTCCCAAGTAGAGAGGCAGGTGGCGGGACACCTTCTCCTACTGAGAGTAAGGTGGAGTTCGCTGCTAGGCTTGAAAAGCTCATCCCTAAAGTCAAGGCTGAGATGGACAAAGCGCAGAAGCGCTACAAGCGTCCGTTCGATAAGAAGGTACGTAACGCCAAGCACGTCCCCGAACAGGGTGACTGGGTGCTGGCACACTCACACACCCCAACTTGGGGTAAGTTCGTGTTCGAGACGAAGGGGCCATACCAGGTCCTTCGTACGGATGGGCGACGGTTTACCATCGAAACTGGCGATGGGGTCCGCACAGTAAACGGACAGGACGTGGTAAAAGTTGCACCACCTCCGGCAGGCGACCCGGCTTGGGCCCGTGCGCTGAAGGCGTGGCGCCTGCCTTCGCTACCTGCGACCAAGCAGGGCCCGCAGGAGTACGTGTTCGATAAGTTCATCGACCACGGGTGGGATGAGGATACTAAACGCCTCATGTTCAGGGTGCGTTGGTTCGGCTATAAGGCCAAAGACGATACTTGTGAAAATGTGGAGGATCTTTCTGCTGAGAAGGTCCGGGCGTACTGCCCCCGGAAGGATATTGACCCTGACTGCCCTCCCTCAACAAGAAGGAAGCTCATGTGACGGTGCCAAGAGAGTGCTTCAAGTCGAAGTGGTACGCAGAGTGGCTTTTAACTACAGCCCTAACCCACACACTCTCACAACAAAGGCAGCTGCCAACTAGGCACGCATGCTAGACTCCCCAACACCACGGCCCTCGCCCTCACGCGGAGGTGAGCGGCGAGACCCACGCCGAAAGCGTTCCTCACTCGTCGGCGGGGGCGGCGGCTCCAAGTCGGAACCGTCGCGCCCCTCACGGTCGCGAAAGTGGCGTCGACCGCGGCTATTCTTCTGTATGGTCTTGCGCGCAAGTTGGCGACGCAGACGCCGGACCGATTCTGTCTCCGACTCCGTCTCCGACGGGGTAGAGGACTCCGAGACGGAATAATACAACTCGCCTTCTGACACGGAGGGAGATCGCCGCGAGTGACGGCGACGACGGCGAGGAGGCGAGTACGCCCGGCTTGCCCGACGCTTGCCGCGCCCAAGTGGGGCCGAATGGAGCACAATCGACTCATTACGATCCAACTCGGTCGTCATGAACCCCGCTACCTACTCGCAACTCGCGGTCGCCACAACAGTGCGAACGCGCTCCTCAAGTTGAGGAGTCTCGGAAACTTGAAGTGTTGCAGCCGACGCGGCCAACCAAGAAATAGTGCGCACCAACGTGGTGATCATCATCTCGGAAGTCAAGGGCGTGGCCGGTAGTGACAACTTGGGATCGATCGTGAGTAGGCTGGCCCCCAAGTTGGGGGACACCGGGGTGAATGTCTCAACAGCAACGCTTATCGGGATGTCCCCGTGCGGCTGGAATGGGACAGGAGGAAGCAGAGGGGCTCGCCGAGTAGGCGGAGCCCGACAGTAACTGCGACCCCTACTCGGGGCCCCCGCAGTGGGTTGAGTCACGTAATCATCGTAGGAGGCCACGGCCACCACGAATTTCTTGTCCAGGAGGGGCGCAGTGTGGCGTTCCACCCCCGGGGCATACGGGTAGTCCCCGGTGTGCCCAACCCCTCCTTGAGTACCACGCGGCCGTCGTGAATTTCACGGCCGACCCAGACGATCTGGCGAAGTGTGCCATCGTCCTTGGGCCCGCGGGAAGATCGGCGCATCTTGTGATCGATGCTCTCCTAGTCGATGAGTTTATGGAGACGCAGCATCTCCTCGAGTAGAGTGAGCTGTCCCGATGAGCACCCCTCAGCAACTAGGTGAGGGGTGAGCTGCTCCAAAACTTGGATAAGCCGGGGGGAGAAATGCCAGAACATCCCCCGCCGCTGGACACAAGACACCCAGGTCGACATGACCTCGAGGAGCCACTGGGTTGCCAACATGGCCCACACCAGGTGGTCCGGGCTAGCCGTCAACATGATGGAGCCGAAGTGGTCGAGCAACCGTGACAGTAGCGCCGGAAACCCGTAGGGGACCTCAACTTGAGGCCACCACTCGGGCTTCTTGGGATAGTACTGCTCTTTGCTAGCAGGTGACTGCTGCGGAAACTCAAGTTGAGCCGAGGTCACCAAGTAGGGACCTCGCCGGTAGTCCTTCTCCATCCGCACATCAAAGTGATGAGTGTGCGGATCGACGTCGCGAAGGTACGGGGGGCGAGTTGCCACCGCGTCCCAAGTGAAGGTTGGCACGTCGCCAGTGCCCGAGATAGTACCCCTGCGGTCCTCCATGGCCTTGGCCCGCTGCACGTCTTCGACCTCGTCCTCATCCACGAAGGCAAACTGCTCCGTCATGAAACTGGCAGGGAACCCGACCCTACGGGGATACTTCTCCCGTAGGCGGTCCCCTACGCGACTCATCGCTGTGCCAAGTCGGCCATAGCGGACAACCGTCAACCCCTCCTCATACAGGGGCCACGCGGGGTAGAACCACCTTCCTAAGGCCTCCCGTGGCACAATGGGGCCTACCTCCGGGAAAGATCCCGCCGCCAACCCAAAGCCGGGTGACACGGGCATCCCGTCCCCCGGAGCTACCGCGGAGCCCCCGCCGGAAGTCCCGGCGGGCGCTTCACCGTAAGATGTGTCCTCCATTCGTTCGTCCAGGGAGTCAGACTCCAACCCCTGGGTTACCATGGCTCTCCCAAAGTTAGGGAGAGGCAGCGCGGTTGCAGCTGCACGAGACCAGCCTCGAGTTGAGGGGGGCTCGAATCGCGGGTAGATGGGTCGCCTTCCCAGCGTGGGGCGGCCCAGGGTAAGGTGAAGCGGATGTGTTGGTGATGGTGAGGTGAGTATCGAAAAGAGCTAGCTGCCAAGTGGGAAAGCTTGAGGAGAGGGGGCGGTCGACGTGACCGCCTCCACGACCGCGTGACGTACCGGGGGTCAGCAAGTCGCGCCCCCAACGTCGCGATGTGCGTTTCTATACCCCCTCGCAGGGCCGACCGGGTCGGTCGGAAATGAGGAGAGGGGAGCGTGGCAGTATTGACCCCCAGGTAGGAAGGCAACACGTGCCATGCAAGGGGCGGCAGGCCACCAGCCTGACCCGTTCCTCCCCATGCATTTGGGTCCATATTCCCTAAGTTTGGGATAGTTAGCTTTGTGGCAGAATTGACCCCCAGGTAGGGGGGCAACACGTGCCATGCAAGGGGCGGCAGTCCACTAGCCTGATCCGTTCCTCCCCCTGCATTTGGGTCCATATTCCCTAAGTTTGGGATAGGTAGCTTAGTAGTAAATCCAACTTGGATTTGAGGGTTTTCTGCATTTATCGTCGAGAATTTTCGTGTGGTCCGGTGGGCAGGTGCTGGGGTGGGAGATTCTGAGTGGCGAGATTCTGAGGGGACCCTGGGGGGATAAGGGGAGGGACAGCGGGGCTTGGCCCTGCGTCCCCGTCCCGACCAAGAAACTGTTGGACCACACACCATCCTCTTGTTTGTCAGTGGGGGGTTTGCCCCACAACAGGGACAGAGTGTGTGCGACTTGCACTTCTTCCGGTTCCCCGGACACGGGAGGCAGCCCTTGTACACCGCCCCAACTTGGGTGTCGTGTGTGCAAGTGGTTTTTGCCACATTTTGTGGAGCAGCAGGGGACAGGGGTAAACTTTACCTCCGGGTGCACCCGGGTGTAGGGGGTCCTCTGTCTCAGAGGAACGGTGGACTTGGACCGTGTCATACGGATCGTCAGCCAACATGGCTAGTTCGGACCCCCCGTCGTCCGGGGAGTACACGGGTGACGCACGTACTTCAGTGCCTTTGAATACTGGTGAGACACAGGTGGGTTTACCTGGGGTCGCAGAGGGACTAGAGGTCCCTCAAGCCAGCAGGACTGGAAGTGCGGGCGGGCAACAGGCCACCCCGACTCAGTCGGGAGTTCACTCGGGTGACACTTCTGATGTGGGTGGGCCGAAGTCTGGCCACCGTGTGGTACACTCAACGGGAACGTCCCAAGGGGTGAGGACTGTCCCCGCGGGTTCCACTCGGGTTGGAGCCAACTTTGGCATGGAGCCGTCGCCAACTAGGCTTTCGGAGGACGGTGGGCCTCCATTGGTCGGCGATGGGCTCGCGCCCTCGCCCCCGGTTGAGACCCCTGAGGAACGTGGTTACCCCTCAGGTGGACTCCCGGAGGCGGACCGAGACTCAACTGGAGTCGTCAATCCACTCCTCGCGGAAACTGTCCGTCGGGAGGCGACCAATGTGTTGCGACAGACTTTGCCGGACCTGGGGGTCACGATGACGAATACAATTCTGAATCAGATTGTGGCGTGTTTGCCAGATGGCCTCAATGTCCAGACCGGATCGGGGCTTTCAAGCCCGCAGGCGCAGGGGGAATCCCCCCTCACGCCTACCTCTGGTCGCCCCGAACAGGGGGCGACACCTGTGACTCCCAACGAGGGAGCCACACCATACTCGGTGGGGCGTACGCCCTTCATGGGGGAGTTCCCCCGGAAACGCCGGCGGCTACACCAAGCGCGCCGCGCCAGACTATGGGCACTGAGGGTGAACTTGCCCCAGTGCCACAGCGGCTGTTCCCTCAACGTGAGGTGCCGCCCAAGATCCAGGTAGCCAACCCGGTCTACCAGAGGATCTTTGACTGTGAGACCTACGCCCTCCACAACAAGTCGGTGGCGTATGGTCTTGACCAGGCCCAAGCCATGGGCCGTGCCAAGAAGAATGCACTTCACTCTTTTGGGCACAAAGCGGAGTGGGATTGAACTCCCCCCCTCCGTGTCTTTGAGCTTCTACGTCGTTTCACAAAAGCCTGTGACGACAATGCCATAAGTGAAGGTATGGCTTTCTATATGCTACAGGAGTTCACGAAGGGCGACCTGCGGACAGAACTTATGTCCGTCATGCCCAGCTCCTCAAGTGCAGGCGCTGGTGAGGTGACGTCCTATTTGGAGCTCGTCAACTGGTTGTTGAGAGCCATGGTTGATGAAGCGGC
Organism: Pyropia yezoensis; assembly: GCA_009829735.1. Classification (NCBI taxonomy): domain Eukaryota; phylum Rhodophyta; class Bangiophyceae; order Bangiales; family Bangiaceae; genus Pyropia; species Pyropia yezoensis. Next base: position 13,977,969 of record CM020620.1, read on the forward strand.
GTTGTCTTCTCAATTCGAGGAGTTTACGCAAGCCCATCAGGAAGAGGCGGAGGACGAGTTGTCCTTTGCGGAGCGAGTTCGTAAGCTCAACAATCTTTGTGGGTTTCTTCATCCACAAGCTGTGGTGAAGAGTCGGTTTGTGGAGGGAATCCATTGGTCAGTCCGGATGGAGACCCGGGAGAATAACACTGCCCGGGCGACCCTGGCCGAGTTGGCCAGGTTCGCCTACCGCAGGGGTGAGGCCTATCGCAAGTTGCGGGAGGAACAACGCCAGGAGCGTCAGGCCGAGTTGGCCAAGGAACGCGAGGAGGCACGCCAGGCCAGAGAGTTGAGAGAGGCGCGCCGAATCCGCAAGGAAAGGGTGGTAGCTGCCGTGGGAACTTCCCAGGGTATCTCTTCGTCTTCCCCAGTTGGGAAGACCCCTCCGGGAACTGACAATCGGTGTTGGAACTGCAACTCCGATGGACACTGGGCATATGATTGCCCCAAGCTGAGTAAACGCATCCAACAACAAGTTAGGAATGCGAGTAAGAAGTCGGTTACGAACGAAGTACGTTCACGCCGCGAGGGTGGACCTCGACCGGTAGTGGCGGTCGCCACATCCTCGGCGAAGGGGGCGGACACGTCGTCCTCGGACTCGTCGTCTTCCCCTTCGTCCTCAGATTCGGACGCCAAGTCGGCGGGAAACGAATGACCGTTGGAGCTGGGCGTCCGAAGCTCACAACGGCAGCCTCGGCCAAGTGGGTCAAGAGGACGAACCAACCCTGCCGGATGCTGCGGCGACCAAAGGGAGTCCGCCCACCTCGGGTAGGACTCCCCAAGAACGACAACCCACGTCGGGTCATCGTGGTGCTGACGGGTGAGAACTTCCAGGTGGCTGGACGGGTGCAACTAGCCCCCGGCCGTGCCTGTTGTGCCCGCATCGTACTTGATACCGGGTCAGGAGCCTCCTTCATACGCAAGTCGCTATTACCAACGGAGATGAAGCTCCAGCGCTGGAAGTCTAAAGCTGACCATCTGATCGACATCAATGGTGGGGTACTTCCCATCGTTGGTGCCGTGACCCTACCAACTAGGTTGGGAACCCATGAGGTCGACGTGACCTATGGAGTAGTTGAGAATATATCGGTACCCCTGCTTCTGGGTACCCCTTATGTTGTAACACAAGTGCCTTTGATTTGTGGCCCTGAGTATTGGGTCAAGTTGATGAATGGGGAGACCATCCCCAACCTTGGTAAGGGAAAGTCTGTGGCTCCTGTGACAGTCTCACAGTCGAGGCCTGTTTTCTCCGTGAGAGAAGGGTTTACTGCTACCCTGCGTTTAGCCCGTAAAGTCACGTTGCACCCCAACTCGGTGGCGCACGTTGACGTTGTAACTGATTATACGGGGATCGTGTTGGTGCATCCTCACCCCCGTCTTGCTCGCAAGCACCAAGTGCATGTTGCCCTTGGCACGATGGAATCCAAAGCCGGGGTCCCGTGGAGGATCCAGGTTATGAACCTGAGCTCGTCGCCCAAGTACTTCAAGTCGGGAGCCAAGTTCGGCTATATCGACCAACATGAGGGACCGGTAGTAGCGGTCACCCTCAATGCGGGCGCGAGCAGCAACCCGAAGTCCGGAAAGGAGAAGCACCAAGCCAAGTCGGCCGCCTCTCCTCGGCCCCATGTGAACATGGAGGGTGTTCCACCCAGGTTGAGGGTTCAAGTTGAACGCCTCTTGGACCAATATCACAAGTTGTGGGATGGTCAATTGGGACTCATGAGAGCCACCCAACACCGGATCGAGTTGAAGCCCGGTGCACCCCCTATACGCCAACAACCGTATAGGGGAGGACCCCGTTCGAGGGCCCTCGTTAAGGAGCAAATCGCTCGCATGGAGGCCCTCGATGTTATCGAGGCCAGCAACGCCGAGTGGGCGAGTCCGGTGGTTATCGTCCCCAAAGTTGATGGGACCCCCCGGTTTTGTATCGACTACCGTAAGCTCAACGAGAGCACGGTGAAGGACAGTTATCCCCTACCTAGGATGGACGACTGTCTGGACTCTCTGGGGGAGGCAAACGTGTTCTCTACCCTGGACTGTAACGCGGGGTACTGGCAAATTCCCATTGCCCCGGAAGACAGGCATAAAACTTCCTTTACCTGTCACTGTTGTACCTACCAGTGCAAGCGCCTACCGTTTGGACTGTGCAACGCGCCTACAACTTTCCAGCACGCTATGGACATGATTCTGGCCGGAGTACGGTGGCAGATCTGTCTCGTGTACCTAGACGATATCATTGTGTTCTCCCAAAGTCTGGAGGAACACATTGGCCACCTTGGCCAGGTGTTCAAGCTACTTGCTGACGCCGGTGTGTCACTGAAGGCGAGTAAGTGCCACCTCTTCACTCAAGAGGTGGAATACTTGGGACATGTTGTCCGTTCGGGGCGCCTCAGTGTCAACGAGAAGAACTTCAGGGCCATCCGTAAGGCTCAGTACCCCCGGACGCAGACCAAGATGAGGAGCTTCCTCGGGATGTGTAACGTGTACCGACGTTTCACCAAGGGCTTCGCCAAGGTGGCGAAGCCATTGAATGAGCTAGTTAGCTCAACGCTACCGAAGAACCTGCCTCCCCCAAGTCGGGTGGAGCAGGAATCCTTTGAGACTCTTCGGGACCTTCTGCTGAAGCCCCCTATCCTGGCTATTCCCAGGTTGGGAGGCCACTACATCCTGGATGTGGACGCTAGCTACGACCAACTTGGTTGTGTGTTGCTTCAGCAGCAGCCGGACAAGGAGTACTTGCCGGTGGGATACTTCAGCAAGGGGCTGAACTCGGCCGAGAAGAACTACGGAGTCACCGAGTTGGAAGGACTCGCAGTGGTGTGGGCGGTGACGTCACTTTGTCACTACCTAGAGGGTGAGAAGTTCCTCATCCGCTGTGACCACCGCGCGTTGCAATTCATCTTCAAGACGGATTGTACGAACACTCGTCTCAACAGGTGGAGGGTGCGACTGGCACCCTTCAACTTTAATATTGAGTACCGACCTGGCAGGCAACATGCCCTTGCCGACGGCCTTTCTCGGGTACCTACCGAGGGGCTGGACACTAACCCAGTCGATGAGGACATCCCCATCGTGGGGGTAGTCACGCGCTCGGGTCAGGCGTTGAACCCCGAGGCGCCAGGGAACAAGAAGTACTTGCCCCTGTCCCTGGACGAGGTGGTGAAGGCCCAGGCCGAGGATCCCTTATGCAAGTCGCAGAGGGATACACTGGATACAGTGGCGGAGACGCGGTTCTTTCTCGGAGACGGTGGCCTCCTCATGAGGAGGGGGGTATTCCAGGGGACCGAACAACTTGTCGTCCCCGCATCTCTCAAGGACAGTATTATTGAGAGGGAGCATAACGCTCCCACTGGTGGACACCTGGGGTCTAGTAAACTGTACCAGACCCTGAGGACCAGGTACTACTGGCCGTCCATGGTGGTGGGCACACAGTTGGGTGGCTGCCTGCACAAGTTGTGCGCAGAACCGTCTGATGGAACGGCGGCCTACTACGGCTATGCTACTGTTCGCGGCCAAGGAGCCCTTTGCCGCGTTGGCAATGGACATCCTTGGGCCAATGCCAGTGATCGAGGAGGGCAACCAGTACCTCCTGGTCATCTGTGATCGATCGCTTCACGAAACTTACGCGAGCGATCCCTCTGGCAGAGATCACGGCCATGTCGGTCGTGTGAGCCTTCCTAGATCACTGGGTAGCCGCTTGTGGCATCCCGGACAGTACACTGTGGGACAACGGACCGCAGTTTGCGTCCGTACTGTTTCAGGGAGTGCTGGATATGTTGGAGGTTCAGGCAAACTATGACGCCCTCTACCACCCGCAACCTAATGAGCAGGTGGAGCACTTCAACAAGACTATTTTTCGGCAGCTGCACCTCTATGTGAGTGAGCACGTGAAAACATGGGACCAAGATATATCTATTTTTACTACTGCCTACAATTCGCAGGTTCACTCCTCTACAGGGGAAGTACCCCTCGCTTTTGTGACTCCGCGCCGTGTGCGGTCTATTGCGGTACAGCGGCCGCTCCCAAGTAGAGAGGCAGGTGGCGGGACACCTTCTCCTACTGAGAGTAAGGTGGAGTTCGCTGCTAGGCTTGAAAAGCTCATCCCTAAAGTCAGGGCTGAGATGGACAAAGCACAAACGCGCTACAAGCGTACCTTTGACAAAAAGGTGCGCAATCCTAAGCATGTCCCCGAGCAGGGTGACTGGGTACTGGCTCACTCACACATCCCAACTGGGGGAAAGTTGGTATTCCAGACGAAGGCGCCGTACCAGGTCCTTCGTACTGATTGGCGGCGCTTCACCATCGAAAGTGACGATGGGGTCCGCACAGTAAACGGACAGGACGTGGTAAAAGTTGCACCACCGCCTGCAGGCGACCCAGCTTGGGCGCGTGCGTTGGAAGCGTGGCGCCTCCCCTCACTGCCTGCGGCCAAACAGGGCCCGCAGGAGTACGTGTTCGATAAGTTCATCGACCACGGCTGGGATGAGGACACCAACCGCCTCATGTTGAGGGTGCGTTGGTTCGGCTACAAAGCCAAAGATGATACGTGGGAATATGTGGAGGACCTTCCCGCTGAGAAGGTCCGGGCATACTGTGCCCGGAATGAGATAGACCCTAACAGCCCTCCCTCAACATGAGGGAAAGCCGGGTACCAGTGCCAAGAGAGTGCTTCAAGTCGAAGTGGTACGCAGAGTGGCTTTTAACTACAGCCCTAACCCTCATCACACTCTCACAACAAAGGCAGCTGCCAACTAGGCACGCATGCTAGACTCCCCAACACCACGGCCCTCGCCCGCACGTTGAGGCGAGCGGCGAGACCCACGCCGACAACGTTCCTCACCAGTCGGCTGGGCCGGCGGCTCCAAGTCGGATCCGTCGCGCCCCTCACGGTCGCGCAAGTGGCGACGACCGCGGCCACTCTTCTGTATGGTCTTGCGCGCAAGTTGGCGACGCAGACACCGGACCGACTCCGACTCTGACGGAGTAGAGGACTCCGAGACGAAATAAGACAACGCGTCTTCCGACACGGAGGGAGAACGCCGTGAGCGTCGGCGACGACGGCGAGTAGGCGAGTATGCCCGGCTTGCACGACGTTTGCCACGCCCAAAAGGGGCTGGCTGGGGCACAATAGCTCCGATGCGAGCCAACTCGGCCGTCATAAACCCCGCTACCTACTCGCAACTCGCGGTCGCCACAACAGTACGAACGCGCTCCTCAAGTTGAGGAGTCTCGGAAAATTGAAGGGTTGCGGTCGACGCGGCCAACCAGGAAATGGTGCGCACCAACGTGGTGATCATCATCTCCGAGGTCAGAGGCGTGGCCGGTAACACCAATTTGGGGTAAACCGTCAGAAGGGTGGCCCCCAAGTTGGGGGACACCGGGGTGGACGACTCAACGGCCACGCTAATCGGGATGTCTCCGTGCGGCTGGTAGGGGACAGGAGGAAGTGGAGGGGCACGCCGAGGTGGCGGTGCCCGGGTGTAACTGCGACCCCTACTCGGGGCCCCCGCAGTGGGTTGAGTCATATGGTCATCATATGAGGGCACGGCCATAACTATGGCCTTGTCCGGGGGTGGCGCAGTGTGGCGATCCACCCCCGGGGCATACGGGTAGTCCCCGATGCCCAACCCCTCTCGTAGGACCACACGGCCGTCGTGAAGTTCACGAGCGACCCATACGAACTGGCGAAGTGCGCCATCGTCCTTGGGCCCACGAGTGGGGCGGCGCAGCTTGTGCTCAATGCTCTCCCACTCGATAAACTTGTGAAGGCGGAGCATCTCCTCAAGTAGAGTGAGTTGCCCTGATGAGCACCCCTCAGCAACTAGGTGAGGGGTGAGCTGTTCCAAACCTTGGATAAGCCGAAGAGGACGATGCCAAAGCATCCCGCGCCGCTGCACACAGGACACCCAGGTCGACATGACCTCGAGGAGCCACTGGGTGGCCAACATGGCCCACACCAGGTGATCTGGGCTAGCCGTCAACATGACGGAGCCGAAGTGGTCGAGCAACCGTGACAGTAGCGCCGGAAACCCGTAGGGGACCTCAACTTGAGGCCACCACTCGGGCTTCTTGGGATAGTACTGCTCTTTGCTAGCAGGTGACTGCTGCGGAAACTCAAGTTGAGCCGAGGTCACCAAGTAGGGACCTCGCCGGAAGTCCTTCTCCATCCGCACATCAAAGTGATGAGTGTGCGGATCGGCCTCGTGAAGGTACGGGGGGCGAGTTGCCACCGCGTCTTCAGTAAAGGTCGGCAAGTTGCCGGGACCCGGGATAGTTCCCCCGCGGTCCATCATGGCCTTGGCCCGCTGTACGTCTTCGACCTCCTCATCGTCCAGGAAGGCAAACTGGTCCGTCCTGAACCCGGCCGGGAACCCGACCCCACGGGGATACTTCTCCCGTAGGCGGTCCCACACCCGACCCATCGCTGTGCCAAGTCGGCCACAGCGAAGAACAGTCAACCCCTCCTCATACAGAGGCCAAGCGGGGTAAAACCACCGCCCGAAGGCCTCACGCGGGACAACTTGTCCCGCCTCCGGGGGAGATCCCGCCGTCAACCCAAAGCCGGGTGACGCGGGAGTCCCATCACCCGGAGCGATCGCGGAGCCCCCGCCGGAAGTCCCGGCGGGCGCTGCACCGTAGGAGGTGTCCTCCATACGTTCATCGAGGGAGTCCGTCTCCACCCCCGGGGTCGCCATGGCTCTCCCCAAGTTGGGGTGAGACGCCCTGGCTACAGCGGCACGAGACCCGCCTCGAGTTGAGAGGGACTCGGATCGTTGGTAGACGGGTGGCCTCCCCAGCGTGGGGCGGCCCAGGGGAAGGTGAAGGGGATGTGTTGGTGATGGTGAAGTGGGAACCGGGGAGAGCAAGCTGCCGAGTGGGCAAGCTTGAGGAGAGGGGCGGTCAACGTGACCGCCTCCACGTCCACGGTACGTACTCGAGGGGGGACAGCAAGTCGCGCCCGCAACGCCGAGACGTGCGTTTACGCACCCCCTCACAGGGCCGACCGGGTCGGTCGGAACTGAGGAGAGGGGAGTGTGGCACTATTGACCCCCAGGTAGGGGGGCAACACGTGCCATGCAAGGGGCGGCAGGCCACTAGCTTGACCCGTTCCTCCTCCTGCATTTGGGTCCATATTCCCTAAGTTTGGGATAGGTAGCTTAGTAGTAAATCCAACTTGGATTTGAGGGTTTTCTGCATTTATCGTCGTGAATTTTCGTGTGGTCCGGTGGGCAGGTGCTGGGGTGGGAGATTCTGAGTGGCGAGATGCTGAGGGGACCCTGGGGGGATAAGGGGAGGGACAGCGGGGCTTGGCCCTGCGTCCCCGTCCGGACCAAGAAACTGTTGGACCACACACCATCTTCTTGTTTGTCAGTAGGGGGAATGCCCCACAACAGGGACAGAGTGTGTGCGACTTGCACTTCTTCCGGTTCCCCGGACACGGGAGGCAGCCCTTGTACACCGCCCCAACTTGGGTGCCGTGTGTGCGAGAGGTTTTTGCCAAAACACAATGATATCGTCTAGGTACACGAGACAGATCTGCCACCGTACTCCGGCCAGAATCATGTCCATAGCGTGCTGGAAAGTTGTAGGCGCGTTGCACAGTCCAAACGGTAGGCGCTTGCACTGGTAGGTACAACAGTGACAGGTAAAGGAAGTTTTATGCCTGTCTTCCGGGGCAATGGGAATTTGCCAGTACCCCGCGTTACAGTCCAGGGTAGAGAACACGTTTGCCTCCCCCAGAGAGTCCAGACAGTCGTCCATCCTAGGTAGGGGATAACTGTCCTTCACCGTGCTCTCGTTGAGCTTACGGTAGTCGATACAAAACCGGGGGGTCCCATCAACTTTGGGGACGATAACCACCGGACTCGCCCACTCGGCGTTGCTGGCCTCGATAACATCGAGGGCCTCCATGCGAGCGATTTGCTCCTTAACGAGGGCCCTCGAACGGGGTCCTCCCCTATACGGTTGTTGGCGTATAGGGGGTGCACCGGGCTTCAACTCGATCCGGTGTTGGGTGGCTCTCATGAGTCCCAATTGACCATCCCACAACTTGTGATATTGGTCCAAGAGGCGTTCAACTTGAACCCTCAACCTGGGTGGAACACCCTCCATGTTCACATGGGGCCGAGGAGAGGCGGCCGACTTGGCTTGGTGCTTCTCCTTTCCGGACTTCGGGTTGCTGCTCGCGCCCGCATTGAGGGTGACCGCTACTACCGGTCCCTCATGTTGGTCGATATAGCCGAACTTGGCTCCCGACTTGAAGTACTTGGGCGACGAGCTCAGGTTCATAACCTGGATCCTCCACGGGACCCCGGCTTTGGATTCCATCGTGCCAAGGGCAACATGCACTTGGTGCTTGCGAGCAAGACGGGGGTGAGGATGCACCAACACGATCCCCGTATAATCAGTTACAACGTCAACGTGCGCCACCGAGTTGGGGTGCAACGTGACTTTACGGGCTAAACGCAGGGTAGCAGTAAACCCTTCTCTCACGGAGAAAACAGGCTTCGACTGTGAGACTGTCACAGGAGCCACAGACTTTCCCTTACCAAGGTTGGGGATGGTCTCCCCATTCATCAACTTGACCCAATACTCAGGGCCACAAATCAAAGGCACTTGTGTTACAACATAAGGGGTACCCAGAAGCAGGGGTACCGATATATTCTCAACTACTCCATAGGTCACGTCGACCTCATGGGTTCCCAACCTAGTTGGTAGGGTCACGGCACCAACGATGGGAAGTACCCCACCATTGATGTCGATCAGATGGTCAGCTTTAGACTTCCAGCGCTGGAGCTTCATCTCCGTTGGTAATAGCGACTTGCGTATGAAGGAGGCTCCTGACCCGGTATCAAGTACGATGCGGGCACAACAGGCACGGCCGGGGGCTAGTTGCACCCGTCCAGCCACCTGGAAGTTCTCACCCGTCAGCACCACGATGACCCGACGTGGGTTGTCGTTCTTGGGGAGTCCTACCCGAGGTGGGCGGACTCCCTTTGGTCGCCGCAGCATCCGGCAGGGTTGGTTCGTCCTCTTGACCCACTTGGCCGAGGCTGCCGTTGTGAGCTTCGGACGCCCAGCTCCAACGGTCATTCGTTTCCCGCCGACTTGGCGTCCGAATCTGAGGACGAAGGGGAAGACGACGAGTCCGAGGACGACGTGTCCGCCCCCTTCGCCGAGGATGTGGCGACCGCCACTACCGGTCGAGGTCCACCCTCGCGGCGTGAACGTACTTCGTTCGTAGCCGACTTCTTACTCGCATTCCTAACTTGTTGTTGGATGCGTTTACTCAGCTTGGGGCAATCATATGCCCAGTGTCCATCGGAGTTGCAGTTCCAACACCGATTGTCAGTTCCCGGAGGGGTCTTCCCAACTGGGGAAGACGAAGAGATACCCTGGGAAGTTCCCACGGCAGCTACCACCCTTTCCTTGCGGATTCGGCGCGCCTCTCTCAACTCTCTGGCCTGGCGTGCCTCCTCGCGTTCCTTGGCCAACTCGGCCTGACGCTCCTGGCGTTGTTCCTCCCGCAACTTGCGATAGGCCTCACCCCTGCGGTAGGCGAACCTGGCCAACTCGGCCAGGGTCGCCCGGGCAGTGTTATTCTCCCGGGTCTCCATCCGGACTGACCAATGGATTCCCTCCACAAACCGACTCTTCACCACAGCTTGTGGATGAAGAAACCCACAAAGATTGTTGAGCTTACGAACTCGCTCCGCAAAGGACAACTCGTCCTCCGCCTCTTCCTGATGGGCTTGCGTAAACTCCTCGAATTGAGAAGACAACGCCGCTTCATCAACCATGGCTCTCAACAACCAGTTGACGAGCTCCAAATAGGACGTCACCTCACCAGCGCCTGCACTTGAGGAGCTGGGCATGACGGACATAAGTTCTGTCCGCAGGTCGCCCTTCGTGAACTCCTGTAGCATATAGAAAGCCATACCTTCACTTATGGCATTGTCGTCACAGGCTTTTGTGAAACGACGTAGAAGCTCAAAGACACGGAGGGGGGGAGTTCAATCCCACTCCGCTTTGTGCCCAAAAGAGTGAAGTGCATTCTTCTTGGCACGGCCCATGGCTTGGGCCTGGTCAAGACCATACGCCACCGACTTGTTGTGGAGGGCGTAGGTCTCACAGTCAAAGATCCTCTGGTAGACCGGGTTGGCTACCTGGATCTTGGGCGGCACCTCACGTTGAGGGAACAGCCGCTGTGGCACTGGGGCAAGTTCACCCTCAGTGCCCATAGTCTGGCGCGGCGCGCTTGGTGTAGCCGCCGGCGTTTCCGGGGGGAACTCCCCCATGAAGGGCGTACGCCCCACCGAGTATGGTGTGGCTCCCTCGTTGGGAGTCACAGGTGTCGCCCCCTGTTCGGGGCGACCAGAGGTAGGCGTGAGGGGGGATTCCCCCTGCGCCTGCGGGCTTGAAAGCCCCGATCCGGTCTGGACATTGAGGCCATCTGGCAAACACGCCACAATCTGATTCAGAATTGTATTCGTCATCGTGACCCCCAGGTCCGGCAAAGTCTGTCGCAACACATTGGTCGCCTCCCGACGGACAGTTTCCGCGAGGAGTGGATTGACGACTCCAGTTGAGTCTCGGTCCGCCTCCGGGAGTCCACCTGAGGGGTAACCACGTTCCTCAGGGGTCTCAACCGGGGGCGAGGGCGCGAGCCCATCGCCGACCAATGGAGGCCCACCGTCCTCCGAAAGCCTAGTTGGCGACGGCTCCATGCCAAATTTGGCTCCAACCCGGGTGGAACCCGCAGGGACAGTCCTCTCACCTTGGGACTTTCCCGTTGAGTACACCACGCGGTGGCCAGACTTCGGCCCACCTACATCAGAAGTGTCACCCGAATGAACTCCCGACTGAGTCGGGGTGGCCTGTTGCCCGCCCGCACTTCCGGTCCTGCTGGCTTGAGGGACCTCCAGTCCCTCTGCGACCCCAGGTAAACCCACCTGTGTCTCACCAGTATTCAAAGGCACTGAAGTACGTGCGTCACCCGTGTACTCCCCGGGCGACGGGGGGTCCGAACTAGCCATGTTGGCTGACGATCCGTATGACACGGTCCAAGTCCACCGTTCCTCTGAGACAGAGGGCCCCCTACACCCGGGTGCACCCGGAGGTAAAGTTTACCCCTGTCCCCTGCTGCTCCACAAAATGTGGCAAAAACCACTTGCACACACGACACCCAAGTTGGGGCGGTGTACAAGGGCTGCCTCCCGTGTCCGGGGAACCGGAAGAAGTGCAAGTCGCACACACTCTGTCCCTGTTGTGGGGCAAACCCCCCACTGACAAACAAGAGGATGGTGTGTGGTCCAACAGTTTCTTGGTCGGGACGGGGACGCAGGGCCAAGCCCCGCTGTCCCTCCCCTTATCCCCCCAGGGTCCCCTCAGAATCTCGCCACTCAGAATCTCCCACCCCAGCACCTGCCCACCGGACCACACGAAAATTCACGACGATAAATGCAGAAAACCCTCAAATCCAAGTTGGATTTACTACTAAGCTACCTATCCCAAACTTAGGGAATATGGACCCAAATGCAGGGGGAGGAACGGATCAGGCTAGTGGACTGCCGCCCCTTGCATGGCACGTGTTGCCCCCCTACCTGGGGGTCAATACTGCCACAAAGCTAACTATCCCAAACTTAGGGAATATGGACCCAAATGCATGGGGAGGAACGGGTCAGGCTGGTGGCCTGCCGCCCCTTGCATGGCACGTGTTGCCCCCTACCTGGGGGTCAATAATGCCACAGTTATGTTCTCCCGCATGTGATTCAATTAGCTTCTGGAGATTCGCTCTGGTCCGCAGATTGGCAAGGCGGTATCTGTTGAAAATACACTCCACAACACCTGACCCTTAACTGGGGTGGAATGTGAGCGCTGCCTCCAGCATCAGGGACGTCGGAAGAAGTGCAAGTCGTGCACACGCAATCCGTGAACACGAGCGACAAGGCACGATGGTGGCGTGTCGGCCAACAGTTTCTGGATCGCTGTGGGGAAGCGAGGCCCAGCCCCGCTTTCCCCCAACGCTTCCCCTTCCAGGTCCCCCAATAAATCACTTGAGTCGGAGATCTCCCACTCTAGCTTTTGCACACCGGGCCACCAGAAAACTCAGAGCGGCACAACGCAGAAAACCCTTAAATCCAAGTTGGACTCGCAATCGCGCGAAGAAACCCATACTTAGGAGAATTCGGGATCGAGCGCAATGGAAGAAACGAATCAAAACCAGCTCTCTCCCGCAGTCCATGTGGACCGCCCTGCCCGCTCCGTGGGGCCAATGTCCGAAGATGGATGTGACCCATCACATGTAGAAAGCCGACGAGAGCTGGTCCCGAAGCTTCAGGGACCTCTTCTGTCAAGAGGCGAGCCGGAAGCTCTCGCCGCAGACATCCATCTTCGCCGCAGCAGCCGAGGGGAGAAGATTGCGATAGCCAGCATCGTACACCGTATCTTCGCCTCGCTCGCTCACACTCGGCCACAGATGCGCCCATGTACGACAGAGGACGAGGTGATGCGCGAGATTGGGACTACCGGGGCTGAAGTACACTCTCTGCGAAAGACCACGATCCAATTATCCGCTGCAAGTGATTTATCCTTAGTTCTTGCCTCGCGACAGCCACGATTGCTTCCCACAAAACTTGATCTTCTGCCGTCGATGGTGGTATCATTTTTGCCCTTCACCGACAGTCGTTAAGTCTCCGCAGATCAGTAGTGCATCCGTCGAACGTGAAGGGATTAAGAGCGCTCACATATCAGGATAGTGCAGCGTCAATAGGACCGCTGCTTTCTTGATCTCATTTGACTCCGGCTGGGGTGATTATGCGTCATGTCCTGAGCTGGAACGAAGCGCTATACACAAAAAAAATAGACAACTTATGAAGTTCTGGATTATGGCGGCAGTATAGTTACGATACTTTTCTCAAACCTGGTCCCAGGTCCTGATCGCGCACGTCCCGGAGCTGACGGAGGCGAACAGGTCTTGAATTTAATCGCGCATGTCTCACTTGCCACGTGACTGTTTAAACAAAGAAATGGAGCCTTACCGTCACACTCTGTCCTCTTCTTCTTCATCTAGGGCAGTAAATAGCTCCTGTCCACTTCCGCCATGCTAAGCGCCTCGTTCAACGTGTCCTCCTGCACGCCTTCAAGCTCATTCGCTTGCGTTACGTACAGATGTTCATCATAGCTCATCGTCTATCTTCATTGCGAGGGGTTGATAGTGAGCGGAACTGAGCAGAATCACTTTCATGGTGCGATTCTTGCTAGTGTCATCCGTCGAGCATCTGGTACAGCCCATGGAAACAACACGGACTGTACGACGACCCGGACGGCAAATTCGCGCGATTGCCTCCTCGAGCTCGCATGCCCACCCCTCACGACCTTCAGATACTGTCGTACGCATGCCAAGATATTGTATACACTTCGACAACAAAATGGTGCCAACTGAAGGGTCCCCCAGCAAGGATTGAAGCGGCGCTCAGACCAGTCTCCACCTCTTTCCTGCATGCCTAAAAAAGGGTTAATGATTTTGGCCATGTTATGTGACATGGGGAGCAGTCCAACCTGGTGAACTTTTGGGGTAACGCCCTTCCTCATGTGTAGAGGTCTCGCTGGGCTAGTGCACGTGCGGGTATGGAACGTAGGTGTACCATCGACCCAGTAATGCCCGAAAGATAGCGAACATTTATGACCAGGAAGTGTAACAGTACATGGCTTTGCGACCTGGAGTATCCGCGGACGTCGGCGAAAATCAGGTTTTCCTCAAGTAAGCATCACTTCCGCAGCCCCATCCTTCCCCAGCACCATCTGGCGCTTCACCAGACACACGAGAGCGGCTGCGGGTATTTTTCTTCCAGGACCCCTGTCTCCGGCATCCGACGGGTTCCCTCCGCAGTTTCTTACTGCGTCCTGGCCTTTTGCGACTCCGCGTTTGACGTGGACGGCCACTCGCATGCCTGCGTAATCTACATTCGCGGCTTTCCGTGCCCTGCATAGCTTGGTATAATGCACAAGAGCTTCCAGAGTGTCGCCGGCCGAACAGTCGACATCGCTGTGCTACTGCGGGGCGATCCTCTGGCACCTAGAACCGCCCACCCATCTCGCGCCCTTAGTCAGGCGCTATTGGCTTGGAGTTCGAGAACCATTCTCTTTGCTGAAGCGTTTTTGCGCCCACGTGCCTCGGCATGGTGCCTAAGGGAATGCAGCATGATCGAGGAGGGTCGGAAAGAAAGAGGGGAGGGGGCAGCGACATAGTCGCGAAGGGTTGGGGGAGCAGGAGGCGGAGGGATAGCAACCGGGTGGACCGTGTTGGGTGAGCAGTGCGGGCGGGCGGGGTGGGCAGAAAGGTTCGTCGTAGTAACGGCCACTGTGAGCTCATGAGGCAAGCGCGGAGCGGCACCACACGCGTTGACCTATTGATGGGCCACTGCAGTGAATCCATCATTCTCTGTGTTGGCCTCAATTGGTGCTGGCCCGGCTATGCTGCTGGGGTGGGTGCGCGGCCACTTTGAGCTGCTGCTCGCAGCAGCGTTAGAAGTGCCCGTTCCAAGGGTCACTCGTGCCAGCTCTGCTCCCTGTTCCTGGGTCAACTCGTTCCCTGGAGCGCGCGAGACGTCGCCCTCCGCTGCTCCCAAGCGGGGATGGAAGCGCGTTGTGATAGACATCCACACGGTTTTAGAAAGGGGTTGCCGGCCGCCGCGCATCGAAGACCTGCAAGCTGCGCGTCTTGAGTGTGTGAAGACGGCATCACCCCACTTGAGCAGCAATGACACGCATGCTGCAGTGGAACGTTCTCTATGAAATTCTCCCGGTACCCTTGAGGATCAGTGCCGCGAACATCAGATACGCTTCATTCGAACGGTACTCTGTATTATGCCAGTTTGAGACTACCGCGGATGAACATCTTGATACGCTTGTTTGACTCACACGTGGTACCTCTTGGCGTGGTAGCCTTAATCAGACCTCCTTTGAATCGAATCCCGCTGTGGCCTTCATTCTATCGCAGGAAGCATTGCAGACAGCGCCGTCTCGAGAAAACGCTGAATGCAGTCTTTCCTTCATGAACGGCGAACCAGTCAGGCGAGCTTCGCCGTCGCTGTCATCCTCGAGACCGACGACAGTGACCTACCACATCCAATCAGCTTCATCCGCAACATTGCACGCACTGCTGAATGAAAGTCGACCTCATGCTGTGCCTTTTGCAGGATTGCTCGCCCCGGGTGCTCGACATCCCAAGGCAAGAGAGCGAGATTGACGTGACTCCCCGAATTTCGTGAACTGCTCGGCGACGCGTAGCCACACATAACCGTGCGGTGCGGAGCGGCCGTCGAGGGCGCGTCACACTACGGCACGGTACACGCGGGTGATCGTGACCCTACAAACAACGTGCCTCGTCCAGAATCTTGAGTCAGGACACGGCTGCTCCCAGTGCAAAGCAGCTTGCTTTCGTCATTGGAAGAAGCGGCAGACGTTTTCATACATTTCCGACGAAAACGCTCAGTGTGATACAGTCGGGCATGCTGGGAAAGGCAGGTTTTCAAATGTCTATTCTACCGGATCTGGGCACCAAATGATGCCCGGTCAGACCGGTCAGGCGTGAAATGATGCCCAGGATCCTGGGCCCCAAAATCGTCGATTCCAGCGACGCTGCATAGGAAAACGGCATTTCGGGAGTGCACATAGGAAGCGTTTTTTCTTCTTCGTTCACTGCGGAGGAACTTGGGCGCTTTTACCCAGCCCTCGCGGGCGGAGTAGTGTTAATGCAGCTCCTGGGTGCTCCCTGAGCCCAATCCCTGTCGCTGATCGTGAGGGACGTCGAGGTGAGATGGCGTGACATGGGCTCTTCACCCCTATTCCACGCCGAGTGCACGGGTGACAGGTCGCGTCCAGGTGCACCAAGAAGACAAAGGGGGGACGGAAGTGCGCAGCGAAGTGCGTCGTCCAAGGGGCTGACAGTCGCCGAAGAAGTCGTCACTTCTCTGGCCTCAGCCCGTCTTTTACAAAATGAGTAACCCCAAAGGCAAACAGGCATCGCTGAGTCCGATTCTGCAGTCACAACTGGCTAAATCTAGCACCTCTAGAGGTGCGGAACATACTGGAAACTCGGGTAGAAAGTGGGCATTAAATGATGCCCCAGGCATCAAGTGATACCGACCGTATTTGGAATAGACACTAGGAGTGCACGGGGCCTGGACTTCAACAGCCACATTTTGCAACTCGTCTTTCCACTTCGAGCAAGTTTGGTTTAAACTTTTTCAACAAGCACAATGTGCATGTCAAACTGTACATATCGCAAGCTGAAGTTTTTTGAAGTTGATCTGCGGCAATGATCTTACAATCCAGCCTTCACGGTTCTGTTGCACACGTCTGTTGCACACGCCTAGTTAAGGAGTGCAGCCTGGGTTTCTTTACACTAGCCTTTTCAAAGAAACGTGCAGCCCTGTGAGTGGCTGAGAAGAAAATTGGGGTTTTTTCGTGACCCCAATTTTCACCCCACGCCACAGAGGCCGTGAGGGACGGTCGGGCGCAGCCCCGGTGACGCGGCCACCGGGATCTTGCGCATGAGTGTGTCCCCCCGAGTAAATCTACCCAACCCCTTGCACGACATTTCCACCCCTCCCTCCCCTCCCGTCGCCTTGACGCCTCCCCCTTCAACCCCCCCCCCGCCGGAGTCGCAAGGTGACAGCCCTTCCCCCATCAATAACTCCATTCCTGTCGCTGTTACCCCGGGCATTCTCAGACATCTCTGAGATGCCCCGGGGAAGCGTCTGCAGGTGTACTATGAGGGTCAAAAAGCCTCTGAGATGCAGAGGACAGTACATCCGCCACAGGTGGTAACGTCACAGTCATGGGGGGAATGCACCTTCCCCGAGACGTGAAAAGACGCCCCCTGCGCCGGGCCCACCCCTGTTTGACCTCGCCAACCCCGGGTGTGGCAGGTAGTGAGCCTTTGGGGGGTGCACCAGGCGAGGGTGGTGGCCTTTGGGCGCTGTGCGAGGGGATGAGGTGGGGTGGGTGGCACTTCACCAAGGTTTGGTGTTTCGTTCCGGCAGCCGTTCTTCGAGGAACGGTTGACTCTCCACTATGCATTCTTTTCTAATTTTTCTATTCTCACCTGCCCCACACGGCCGTGACAACGGGTGCAGGTGAACACGTGTACATTCTTCAACTTCCTGTGGCCCAAAGGAAGAAAAAGACCTGACACCTCGCTCTTGAGCCAATGCGGTGACAGAATTGCCCCTCAGACCGATCGAATTGATCTTCGTCGGCCAATGAGGAGACGAGGGAGCCCGTGAAACCCAGGCTTCACAAAAAGGGCCCTCTTAACTAGGCGTGTGCACAGCACGTCCCGAACGCGCTCCGCTAAACGCCCCGACACGACGCCGGGCTGTCCGATCGCGGCGGAACGCGACGGGACGCGCATTAATCTGACACGCGCGAGTTCCGGTCTCGGGCATTCATCAGGTTCAGACCCGGCGAGATGTTGCAGGCGAAGCGATGAGAGTGTCCAGCATGCGTCAGGATGAGGGAGAGCAATGGATAGGGTGACTTGTAAGCACCTCTCTTCGTCATGGACTTGATTTAGATCAGACTAGTACGGTTGGACTTCCTCTTAGTAGGTGTAGTACTGAGAAAGCGTGTCGTGAGATTTCAACTACCGTTCCCTGGCCAGGAGAACTGGTGCGCATATAACCGTTGACAGACTGTACCGGCCCGGGGGGGAATGGAGTGTACCGTGTGCAGATCGGGAGACCGAACTCAACTAGACCGGGTCTCGTGATGAGGAACTGCGACACCGCCTCACGAGATCGCGTGTGCCCCTCGTGAATGGCGTCCTCCACGCCCGGTTAAATGGGCCTGTAAGAGGTCATCTCTGCCTTTATCGTCTGTGCTTCACTCTGCTTCACCGGGGCACAGAGACAAGAAAAAATGTGCATAAAAAAGAAGAGCTCATAGCGCATCTGATGGTGTTTGGCGTGGGTAATTCTTTCCAGTCAGCCTGGCCTCAGGGGCCTGTTGTATCTCTCTTGCGCAACCGTTGCGGAGGCGACCTCCCGCGTTCTCTCTGGGTGTTGCCGTGGGTGTTCAACCAATCCGCGTTGCGGTGGGTTGTCGGCGGTGGCAGCGGTGGCGGGGGCCCGAGTGGGAGCTGCGGCGGGGGCGACCCCCGAGTGGGGACAGGGGGGGCGGCCTGCGGCGGCGGCGGCGGCGGCGACAACGGTGGCGGCGGCGGTGGCGTCGGCGCGCCCTGGACCCCTCCCCCCCCCCCATGCCACCGCCCCATCTGATGGTCCCCCTCGCCCCCTCCACCGCCGCCCCCTTTACCAGCTCTGGGGTTTTCAGCCCCCTCCCCCTGCGACGGTGACAGCAGCGACGCGGCGGCGTCGGGCGGCTGCCACGGCGGCCGCCGTCGCGGCGGTGGCGGCGACGGCGACTGCTGTGGCGGCGAGTGTGCCAATGTGGGCGCACCCATCAGCCTGCCCCTCCCTGACCCCCCCCTCGGAGTCCCTGCCGCATTGACCACCCGCCCCGCCCTGTCGCCGTCACGGCGGGACGGCCCCTTCGGCGCTGACGCTGGCCGCCGCCGGCAGGGGTCGCGGTCGTTCTGCGCGAGGGGGGGAGAGGGCGGGGGGCGACAGCTGCGGAGCCACCGCCACCGTCCATGGCCGTGCGAGTGGGCAGCGGCGACGCGGGCACGGACTCTGTGGCGCCCACAGCAGCGGCAGCAACCACGGCAGCGGATGCGAGGGCGGCAGCGGCGGAAACGGCGACGGCAACCGTGGCGGGCGTGGGGGAGAAGAACCGCCCCCCCCCCACGCCTCGCGCCCGGGGAGGGTGCCCGCTGTGGCACGCCCTCCCCGTGCTGGCGGCGCGCTCGCTGCCCCTGACCGCTCGTGCGCCCCCTCCCACTGTTTCATACTTGCTCTTTTTTGTACCTCCCCGCCGTCGCCGCCGGCACCATCGTTC
Source organism: Pyropia yezoensis (assembly GCA_009829735.1). Classification (NCBI taxonomy): domain Eukaryota; phylum Rhodophyta; class Bangiophyceae; order Bangiales; family Bangiaceae; genus Pyropia; species Pyropia yezoensis. The sequence goes on from CM020620.1 coordinate 13,996,971, forward strand.
GTGATGCCCACCACCCACAGAAGGGGTGGGGGTGCAGAGGGGTGGGGGGTGTAGGGGGGGGGGGGTGTGGGGAAGGGAGTGCGGGGGGGTATGCGGGCGCGTGTGCCGCAGCGGAGCAAGCTGCCCCATCCCCCGGCTACCCGCCTCCCCCGACGCCACGTCGGCGGCTGCCGACGCGCGAGACCCCCCGTCCTGAAGGGTGTGGCGGTGGACGCCGCGGGAGCAGCGGGGACATGCCGCCGCGGGTGCCGCGCAGGACGCGGGCCATCAAGTTGAGGGGGGGGGGGGGGGGGGGGGGGGAAGGGGAGGGGGGGTGCATGAGAGCGCTCGGTCCCATTCCTCCCCCCCACCCACCGGCCAAATATGCGACGGCGTCCCATGCACGTGACCACTCCCTCTCGTCGGCACCCATGGGGTGACGACGAGCCCGTGTGGCGGCGGCCGTGGTCGACATCGCATCCCCCCACCACTCACCCACATCCCCCCCCCCCACCCGGCGCTTCTACCTCCTCCGCCTCCGCCTCCTCTACCTCGCCTTTCGCCACCCCGAGCTCCCTTTCCCCACTCTGCCACCTCCCTGCCTCCTCTCCCAACGCTTCACCGTTGGTCGCGAAGGGGGGGGGGGTGCACCTCGGGGCAGCGCTCCGAGGCGCAACGACCGCGTGGATGCCCTTCCTCCCCCCCCCGCGCGCCCCCCCCCCCCCCCCCCCCCCCCCCCCCCCCCCGCCCCAATGGACCGCCGGGCGGTACGGCCGCGCAACAGCGGCGACGACTTTGTGATGCTCACCCCCGAGCAGCGGGCGGCGCTGCTCGCCGCCGCGGGGCCCCACGTGTGCGCCCGGTGTGGCACCTCGTCGACGACGCAGTGGCGGCTCTGGGTGCCGCCGCCGCCGCCGCCCTCCCCACCACCACCACCGTCCGCAGGTGCCGACCATGGGAACCACATCTCGGTGAGCGCCCCCTCCCCCCCCCCGCACCCGCTCGCCAATCGCGCGGAATAGGTCCCCCCGGCTGGCCGCCGCCTCCATCGCCCATTGGTCAGTCCCCGTGAGTGCCAGGTTCACCGTCCCGTACACCATCCCCGTCGGCGACTACTCTGGCAGCCGCACCGATGGGGCACGCGGCGGCGGCGGGAGCGTCGGCGGCCAAGCCCGACGCACGGTCCCCGCTGAAGGGTGACGTGCGCGCGCGTGCACTTGACCCACCTGCCCGCCGCTGCTTTCCCCCGCCGCCCCCGCTTTGAGCGCTCTCCCCGCCCGCCCATTCCCCGGCCGGCTGTGCTCAGTGGTGCCCCCATCCCCATGAGCATCGCACGCTGGCCGCCACAGGCGGGGCAGGGGGCGGGGGTGGCGGGACCGCCCCCGCCACCTCCCCCCCCCCCCCCCCCCCCCCCCCCCCCCCCGCCCCCCGCCAATCCCCACAAGGCCTGGCTGTCTCGACCCGCCAGGCGGCCACGGCAGCCCCGCTGACCCCATTTTGTCCCCGTCCCCCCCCCCTTTTTTTGCTGCATCCCCTGACGCTGACGGGCTGGGGCAGAGTTGGGATGGCTGGGATGGCTCTGCGGCGGGGGGCTGTCACCGCCTGTCGTCGTGGCCGCGGGGGCGCGGCGGCGCGACGGATGGGCGACCGCGGCGTCGCTGGCCTGGCCGCTGCTGCTGCCGACTGCTGCTGCTGCTGCTGCTTCCGTCTTGGCCGCCGCCGCTGCCCCTGCCGGCGGCGTCGACAGCGACGGCGCTCCCCCCCTCTGGGTCGCGACAGGCGTCCCCGCGTCGGGGCGTTCACCGGGCAGCGGCAGCGGCAGCGGCAGCGGCAGCGGCAGCGGCGGCGTCGGGGGCGGCGGCGGCGGCGGCGGCAGCCTGGGACGGCCGGCCGGCCGGCCACGCGTCACTGCGCGCGCGCGTGCGGTGGCAGACACTTCCCCCTGGCGCGAGGCGCTTGCACTCTGCTCGCCGTCGCCGTCGCCGCCACCGCTGCCTGCGGCTGAGCGTGGGTGGGTGGGGGGGGGGGGGAAGGGACAGGGGGCAGGGGATCCCGCCGTCGGGGGTGGGCCACCACCCTGGCACGTCGGGCAGGACCTGGTAGTGGGGTGGGGGTGGAGGCGGGGTGTGGGCGGTCACCCCTTCTCTCCCGCGGGCTTCCGGCGGGCGTTTTGGGCAGAGATGGCTGATAGGCCCTTCGTTGGGGGGGGGGTGGGGGGGGGGGGGGGAAGGTGAAGCAAGGTAGGAGGGAGGGAAGGCAGCGCGGGGGCGGGGCAGCGCGGAGGTGGGGCGGCAGGGGGGGGGGGGGGTGGGTGGAGGGCTGCTGCGCTGGGCGGGCCTGTGGCGGCGGCCGGGCGGCCGCCCTTGCGTCGGCACCCCCGCCCCCCCCCCCACCCCCACCGCCTTTGCTGACAGGGCGCTGTCTCGGTTGGATCGCGCAGCCTCACGGGGCTGCCGCTGCTGTCCCGCGCTGTCGCGGCCGCGGCGAGGCTGGCTGGTACACAACCGTGGTCGGCCGCCACGCGGAACGGCGCTTATAAAAGAAAAAGCCGACGCCGGGCAGGCCCGGCGGCAGCCCCGCGCGGCCGGCGTGCCCCCCCCGCACCACGTCGGCGAGCAGTCGGTCGGGGCGGGCGGCGGCGGCCTCGTCGGCCGCTGCCGCCTCCCAACCGCAGGGCCGGGACGTAGACGCGGCCGCACGGCAGCGCGTCCAGGGCGGCGAGGCGCGCGACGCCCCGCCGCCGCGCCGCCGCCCGGTCTGCTGCAAGCGCCGCGTCGATGGCGTTGACGGGCGCGCCCCTCCCCGCACCCGCGGGGACCCCGCCCTCCGCCGCCACCACCACGTCGTCGGCGATCGCGGCGGGGCCGGCGGCCGCCGCGTCGAGCGCGTCAATACAGGACCTGCATTCGCGGCGCCCGCTGCGACCTCCGCCCCCCCCACCAGCCAGCGCCCCCCCCTTCATGGGCCCGTCGGTGGCAGCGGGGCGCGCCCTGCCGGCAAGGCGGGCGGCGACAGACACCACCTCCCCGTCGACGCGGGCGGTACGTAGCAGGGCTGGGGGACGGACGGCGGGGACTTGGCCCCCGCCGTCCGCCGTTACTGCCCCCTCCCCCCCGGCCGTCGCGACCACCCCACCAGCCGTCACGCTCCGCACGGCCGCCACGCCCGCCGTTCGGCCGGCCGCAGGCACCGCGCTGCAGCCACCGCCCGCGACCACGTCCTGCGCGGCGGCTGGGCCGCCCTGCGCCGCGGCCCCCACTGCCGCCACGCTGCCCTTCAATACTGTAAATGGGTGTGGGGTAGGGAGGCGCTGTCCGCGTTCCCCATGTGTGCAGGTCCCCGGTGATCCGCCCCTGCTACACCGCAAACTGCACACAAGCGCTGGCGACACGTAGCAATGTAGCACTCGTTCTCTCTCGGTGGTCGGACGCTCTGCCCACCACCACCGCTCCTTCCCCTCTCGGTCATCGACCCCTTCCATATAGCACACGCGGCCGTGGCGCTGCTCCCCCGAGGTCCGCCCGCCGTCGTGGCGGCTGCCGCTCAACGCCTTCGTCGGGCGGCCACCGCTCGACGGTTGCTGCTGCTGGGGGAGCTCAGCTTCCCCCCGCCCGTGCTGCCAGGTGTCGCCGCGCGGGACAGGTGTCCAGGCCCCGGACCACCAGCAGCCTCCCGTGGCAGGAAAAGTAATGCCCTCACAGCTGTACCTCTCTCCCCCCCCTCCCCCCCCAACCTAACGTACACCCCCGCCCATCGGGGGGACGTGACGGCCTCCTCTCACGCCTTGTTCCCCTCCCCCCCCGCGACGGTGCCCCAGTCTTGCATGGCCGCAAAGGAGGACCCAAATGCCGCCACGTCAGCCGCGTAGTAGCGCGCTATCGCGTCGCGGCAAGACGGTTCGGCCGTCACTCCTGACGCGTCTGCGGCGGCCGCGTCGGCCGCGCTCAGCGCCGACCGGGGCAAATACCACGCGGCAGGCGGCGCGGCGCCCTGCCGCGCATTCTTGACCTCGTTGACGTAGGGGGGGAGGGGCGGCAGCCCGCCCTTCCGCCGGTTATTGATGGCGTCAATAACTTCGTTAAGGTGGATCTCAATATCCTCGGAGCGGCCCACAAAATCGACCCAGCACTCGCCCGACGAGGTGCACAGACGGGGGAGCTGCGACCCCCAGTGCTCGTTGGTGCCCCGCGAGATTGGATAAGGCCCGCCGTTCTTAACCGCCCACGCCGCCGACGGGCCGGCAGGCCGGTAGCAGTAACGAGTGGTGTCAGGGTCTGCGCACCAGGCATCCCAGCTGATGTGTCCCGTCGAGCCCATCTGGCAAAAGGAGTAGACACTCACCGCCCGTGCCCAGACGTTGCGGATAAGGGAAAAGACGTAGTAGGTGGAAAACTTGGCCCGCGGCACCTCCGCGCATGGCGTGAAGCGGTAGCCCGTGTCGCGATAGCTGAGAAGCGGCGCTGTGCAGTTGGAGTCGAGCTTGCGGCCCAACCTCGGGCTGCCGCACAGGGAGCGCACCAGGTAGTCGCGGACGGACGAGCTACCCGCCTTCTGCACAACAATGTAGATGAATCGATAGGTATCCGACACGGCACACCGCACTCCCGGGTCTGAGACGAGCTCACCGTGCCCCTCAAATGCAGGAGGGAAGCTCGCGTCCGACACCACCTTGCGAACCGCCCTCAGCAGCGGGTAGGGTGGATGTAGGGGTGCCGCCGCCGCCGCCACGTCGATAGCCGCTGCCGCGTCGGCGGCTGCCGACGGCAGCGACGGCGGCAGGGGCGGCGCGGCAATCGGGCGTGTTGGGAAGGGTGTCTCGGCGTCGGCGGAAAGCCGTGCTGCGCGCTCCCTGTACCGTGGCGCCGCCACGTCGGGCGCTGACGTGCTCGCCGCGGCCAGCCGCGACCCCGACGAGGACGGCGTCGACGGGAGTGGAGACGCCGCTGCCAGCCAGTCGGTGGTGCCGTAATAAGTGCCCGCACTGACAAGGAGCGCCACCACAGTAAATCCCAAGGTGGCCGCGGCGGCTGTCATCCAGGGGCTGCGCCTGTGGCGACCGCCGGGGAAGGTGGCACCGCCGGGCTGGGGGGGGAGTAGGGCGTCCATGACGACGACACGCCCAAGGCGGGGAAATGAGGATCGGGAGGCAGGGGTGTGAGTTGGGGTGGGGAGGTGGGGAGGGAACAGGTGGGAGTGAAATGGGGCCAGTCGCGTCGGGTCTGCGCGTATCGAGGGCTGCTTGTCCTGCCCAAACGCACGGCGCCCGCCGCGGAGCAGGGCCAGCTGATGCGTGACTAGTGAGCAGCTATTTACTGTACTGATATGTCGCTTCGGTGGGGTGGCCCCGCCGGAAGATGGACGGCCAAGAGGCTATCACGGCCGTGTTCGGCCAGGTCAACGCCAGCAGATATCTTAACCGATGTCCTGCTAAGTTCAGCGGCGTCAGCGCGATGTAGACAAGTGGCGCCAACCTTGGGCTACCCGCGCGGCTTCACATCAGCGACGAGCATCATGCCCATAGCTCCAACCTGGAATCACATCCAGTGTGCCACTCCCATATGTACCGTTTGGGGCCATGCTGGATTTTGCGCACAGACCCGTTGAGACCAGGTCACGGGACTGGGTCGGTAGCTCGACTCTGAGAAGGGTCGCACCCAGAAAGGGAAACTGGGCACCTGCCTGGACCCAACTGGGCGATCCAATTCGACTGCTGCACACGCGCTGCAGGACCCACAATCGCGCGATCCATCGCGTGACATTGGCAGTCCCCGCGAGATGACGTTTCCTTCATGAACAGTGTGTACGCGATCATCGTCACGAACATCTGCACCCTGGCGAATGCGGAGTTTTAGTCGCTTTTTATGCAGGCTCTGTTCGCGAATAATCCGGCGTTCTATTATTTTGGTCGCCAGCTGCAGAGATACCATGCCACCCACGAGGCCGCCAGTCGCGCGTGTAGCGCGTGATGAAGTGAATGGGATCGAGGTCAAACAAGGGAATGGGAATTGTGTTGCGTCGCAATTGGAAAGCCACAATGGTGCGAGGTCGCGGGGCCGGCGACTGCCAGTCACCCACGACGTCCGCCGCCAGCCGCCCGTGGTGTCCGCCGCCAGCGGCCCGCGGCGCCGTCGCAGGCCGGCTGCAGTGGCTGCGACGGCCACCATTCGGAGTGTGGGGCGGTGCCGCCCGGACCGGCCTGCTCGCTGGCTGGCAGCAGACGTCTGCAGTGCACACATGGACGCCGCAGTGCTGGGCGGGGATGACTCACCTGGGCGCGGCGACGTGGCGGCCACCTGGCGGCGGGCCGGCGGCCCACGGGCTGAAATGTGGTCGCCGCCCGCGGCGCCCCGCTGGTGCAGGGCGGGTGGCCGTCGCTCCCTGGGTGTGGCGGCGCGGCGGGAAACAAGCGGTGGGCCGTCATCACCCGGGCTGCCGTGTCGTAGCGGCGCCGCGAGGGTGCAGGGAGGTAGCCGTCGCCCCGCGGATGCGGCGATGAGGTGGGCACCTGCCTGACGGCCGTCACGCCCCCGGCTGCGGCGTCGTAGTGGTCGGCGGCGCCCCGATGGTGCTGGGCGAGTGGCCGTTCCCTTCTGGGTGCCGAGGCGAGGTGGGCATCTGGCCGCGGGCCGTCACCTCCCCGGCTGCCGTCGAGCTGCGGCCGTTCCGCCCTGGGTGCGGCCGCGTTGTGGGCACCTGCCGGCAGGCCATCACCTTCGCGGCTGCGGTGTTGTAGTGGTCGCCGGGGCCCCGATGGTGCCGGGTGGGGGCCGTCGCCGCCTGGGTGCGGCGGCGCGGGAGGCACCTACCGGCCGACCGTTAACCCCCTGGCTACGGTGTTGAAGCGCTCGGTGGCACCCCAATGGTGCCAGACGAGTGGCCGTCGTCCCCCTGGGTGCAGCGGCACGGTGGGAACCTCCCGGCCGGCTGTCACCTTCCCGACTGCGGTGACAAAGTGGTCGTGGGCGCCACGATGGTGCCAGGCGGGTGGCCGTCGCCCTGGGTGCGGGGGCGCGGGGGGCACCTACCGGCGGGCTGCCACCCCCCCGGCTGCGATGTAGTCGCGGCCGTCGGTTCCCCGCTTGCGCCGGGCGAGTGGCCGTCGCCCCAACGAGCGCCGGCGCCGCCGCAGCGACCGACGCCACGGCGGGTGAGCACCGGAATAGTGGGGGTCGCCCAGACGACCCCCCCAAGCGGCAACCATCCTCGTCCGTCGTCGTCGGCAGAGGTGACGGCGGATGCGAACAACTCCGCCGCCACGGTCGCCGCAGTGGGGGAGCAGCGGCACTAGCGCCGCCTCCGCCGCCGCGCCGCCGCGGCCGCCACGGTGAGTGCGAACGGGTGACACTTGAGTCCGGCTACACGCGCCCCCCCCCCCAGCGGCAGTTTTGTCTGGCAGAAACGGCAGCAGTCGCAGCGGGCAGGATCAACACCGCCGCCGCCCTCTTAGGGTGGGCGCCGGCGCCGCAAGTGCCGCCGCCACGGTTGGTGGGGTCATGCGAGACTTGACCCCGCTGTAGCATATCCGCCCTTTGCACCGAATTCCGGTATTGTCTGGCTAGTAGCCCCCCTAACTGGTGGCCCCAACCTTGTCGGTATGGGCCCACTTGTGGCTCGCCCTTTGGGGGACTACTTTTGTTTTGCATTGTTTTTCTGTCCTTGTCATATTATCCTGTCCGGACTCAAGTGGCAAGTTTGCCTAGTCTACTTAGACGACGTTATCATATTTCGGCAACCGCCAAACAACACATCCATGATGTAGACACCGTCCTCACCCGACTTAGGGAAGCGGGCGTTACCCTCAATCTTGAGAAGTGCAAGTGGTTCTCCATCGAGGTGGAGTACCTCGGCCACAGCATAACACCTGGCAAACTCCACGTTCTAAACAAGAGCACGGAAGCGCTGCGTCACGCGACATTCCCCAAGACCAAGGCCCAACTCAAGAGTTTCCTCGGCATGTGCAACGTCTACCGACGATTTGTAGTCGACTTCACTAAGCGAGCACGACCGCTCAACGCGTTGACAAAGAAGGAAGTCCCACCGGACTTGGCGCCACCCTCAGATGAGGAGCAGGCCGCCTTCGAAGACCTCCGTGACGCCCTGGTGCACCCTCCCATTTTAGCTTTACCAAAGGCCGGACGTCAACTGACACTGGATGTCGATGCAAGTGCGTATCAACTTGGGTGCACGCTGCTCCAATCGGACGATGACGGCAACCTACAGCCCGTTGGTTATTGGAGCCGAGCACTCAACACAGCGGAGCTCAACTACTCCACAACGGAGAGAGAATGCCTAGGCATCGTGTGGGCCGTCCTCAAATTGAGGCACTTCCTCGAAGGTCAACGCTTTGTAACTCGCTCGCACCACCAGAGCCTTAGCTGGATATACAGCACTGTTGATTTAAGCGGGCGACTAATGCGATGGCGTATGCGCCTAGCGAGGTCTGACTTTGAACTCATGTACAAGCCTGGTGCCAGCCACCACTTGCCCGATTTTCTGTCCAGAGCGGACAACAACGCGGTTACTGAACCCATCAACGATGACATTCCATGCCTAGCGGTTGCCCAGACCGCACACGGCGTTCAAACCCATCGGTACACGGGCAAGTCCGACCCGACACCCGTCGAATACTACGATGTCATTGACAAGCTGCAATCGGATGATTTCTGCAAGTCAATCATGGACAGCATCGCCAAGGGAGGTCACAAGTCGTTCATCATTGACGACGACATCGCGCTGCGTCGCAAGACACCCTATGGAAACCAACTGGTCATACCCAAGTCGCAAAAAGAAAACATCTTGAAGCTCCAACACATGGCGACCACCGCCGCCCACCCGGGCATGAACAAGATGTACCTCACCATGAGAAGAAAGTTCTACTGGCCGTCCATGATATCTGGTATCCACAGCACTATCACCAACTGCACCACCTGTGCACAGAACCGGTTGGCGCTGCGCAAGCATACGACACCACTCACCCTGTTCCCAGCTTCGGAACCATTGACCGAGTTGCCAATAGACATCCTTGGCCCGTTGCCTGCGAGTAAGAGCGGAAACCGCTTCATCTTAGTCATTACCGACCGGCTCGCCAAGATCACCAAGTGCATAGCACTGAAGACCATCACTGCCATCTCGGTTTCATCCGCCGTTATTGAGCACTGGATCGCGTGCTACGGACCCCCGGACAAGATCTTATCCGATCAAGGCCCACACAGTCATGTCGAACTTCTTCATCGCTGTGATGAAGGTACTCGGTGTTGAGACGGTGCGGACCACCGCCTACCACCCGCAAACCAATGGTCAAGTGGAAAGGTACATTCGGACGATTGCTACCCAGCTTCGACACTACGTCACGGAGGACCCCAAGCGCTGGGACGAACTTCTGCCCGTCCTCACCATGGCTTAAAACAGCCAACCACATCGGTCCACAGGACTGGCACCATTCGAACTGGTCATAGTGCGTCGCGTGCCGAACTTGTCAGTCCGCAACTTGCCACCTGGCACACCCCTCACCCCGCGCGGCAGGCTGAGTGACGGCTCCCCACTCGCAAGGAAGCGAGTCATGGCCCGACTGGGACTGCAGATACCGACCGTTGTCAAAGCGCTGACAAAGACGCAACAACGTTACAAGTGTAACTTCGATGCCCATATTGGGGATCGCAACCGTAAGATCAAGATCGGTGACTACGTCTACACCACGAACCACCAACGAGCTAATAAGCTGCAGAGCAAGGCCATTGGGCCGTTCATCGTCGTTGACGCCGACGAGTTTACGTTCGTCGTCGACGTCGATGGAACCGAGAAGCGCATCAACAGCGACCACGCCACTGCGGCACCACGCCCGGACGACGCGGAAGAGTCCGCACCGCACTCACTGCTCGATGGGTTTGACAAACCACGACCCGATCCGACTGTCCACGACGAGTACGTCATCGACAAGCTCGTGTCTCATCGTAAGACTAGTGATTCCTACGAATTCAAGGTGCGATGGTATGACTATACTCCCAAGGCTGACAGGTGGGAACCGGTTGAAAACCTGCCACGTAAATTAGTCATTCGACATTTGAGGTCCAAGAAGGTACAAATACCTGGATAAACGTGGCGAAAACCACGCAAGCCGACCACAAAGGTCGCCTTGGCAACTGGACTTGCCGCGCTCACTTGCGCTAGCGCCACTACGTGGCAGCCCAACATCCTCGCGGTCTACGTCGACCCATGAGGGGTGGTACAGGCTAATGTCCAGTGGGACAACGCAGACCGCTCTGTTCATGAGAACGTTCCTGTGTACTACATGAAGTCAACATTGCCTTCGGCATGTCGGAACTTCACCTTCCCCACATGGGGACCACTCGGAGAACTCCCGGAACTCACAAGGTACTATGGCCGTTTGTGTTACCAACCCGAGAAGTACGTCTCTCCCAGCGAGCAACCCCACACACAAGCCATCTGCCTGGGGATACCCCCCATCCACACTCTCGACAAAGTGGTCACAGAATTACAATCCAGTCCAAAGGACACACTTCTGGTCACCCCTCGCTGGGAACACGCCGCATGGTTCTCAAGAGCCAAACGGCTTTGTCAAGAGTCTAAGATACTTCGGCCAGTCCCAGCGTCGGACATAACGACAACGGAATGGGCCAGAACTGCCTTCATGTTCAAACAAAAACATACAAGCCAGCTCTACAAGCCAAATGGCCACCGCAAGTACAAACAAGACTAACACAAGCCGTACGGTAACAGTCTCACCACCCCACCCCTCAATCACCTCCAACACGACGACGCCGCGAGCCCTCGTCAAAAAACGAACTGCGCGAGCGCATGAGCCGGACCGGCGCACGAGGCACACCCTCCTCCTCGTCATCCGACACTGGACGACGACGAACGCCAAGAATGGCACCAACATCCACACGACGAGGGCTCGCCTCCCTTGCCTCCACCAAGAGCGCACGCCGCAGCTCGCTGAGCAAGCTATCGCGAATGCGAGACGGATCCGCCAGCCGGGATGTCGTAAGCACCAAAGCCTCAACGGCCTCCGACTCAGTCATCGAACTGACCCGACGAAGAACGTCATCAAGTTTAACGGTCTGACGAGACCAAGCAATGGCCAACGCCTCAGCCGTTGCACCGCGAGGGACCACGTGGTCGGCCAAGTCACTCACCCGGTCAGTACACAGGAGGGCAACAGCGACAACACAGGCCCACTCCGACGGCCACATCGGCTCAGTGCCGCCCGTCCCACGGGACACAGGGGCGAAAACACCGGGGTTGGCACGGTCACTTGACCCTACGGCAGCCAGCGGCGACGGCGAGCGAGACGCGCCCCGCACACGACGACTGGTCTCTCGACCACGACCGGGACCACGCCCCGGTCCAGACAACTCGTCACCTCCCACCCATGAGGCATCGTACTTCCAGTCGAACGCGCCGCACGGCTGACGCAGAACGAAGCCATACTTGGCTGCCGCGTCCAACTTGACGAAGACCTGGCGTGCCGCCTTGGTGCGATTATCCCGTCGACGGACGTCGGCGACGACAGTCGTCCAGGGGAACACGGAGTGAGCGTCGCGCATGCGATAGTACGTCGACAGTCGCTCTTTTTTCCCGGGCCCGTCGGCCAAGCGGCCCACTTCCAACCCGTCAAATCACTCGGTTACCTGGTCCGGCAACCAACAGAATTGTCCGTCATGGACGAGCCAATGAACCCAAGCCGCCAGCAAGAAGCAGTAGTACTCGTCATACATGACGCCCCAAGCCGCATTGTCCGCATCCTTAAGCCCACTGGCTACGTACGAGAGAGCCGACGGCGTCTCCGTGTACGGGCCGTACTCGGCCCACCACGACGGGCGCGACGGAAGCCAATGCTTCAAGTCGAAGAAAGGGCGCGCAAGAACCAAGCTGGATGCCCAAGCCGGAGCCAGTAGGCCACAGCACTCAATGGACGTCAGGTCACACGACCTACGAAGACAAGTGGAGGTCGTCGGATCACGGAACGGGTTGGGAAGCGAACAGGTCGAAGGACCAAAATCAACATCCGCTGGACGAACACCATGAGCCACCTTGTCAGCCAGCATCGACAGATACTCCTCCAACCCGTGGTCCTCTGCGATGGGCACATCAAGCCGGTCGGCCAACTCGCGGGCTAAGAACATGGCCGAAGGCCACAGCCGGCGGAGACGGCCGACGTTGTTGGCCGCGACCACAAAGGTCTCAATCTGCCCAACACGAAAGGCAAGCGCCCAAGCATACAAGCAACGATGATAAGGGTGAAGACCACCACCCGCCCCGTATCGCAACATTTCGTTGCAAAACGGCAAGACCTCGTACGCCTGCCGCTCCGGCTCTTGACGGCCAAAGTCGGCATGACCATGCAAGTCCGATACGGACTCCCCTTCGTAGAACCGTCCGTCAATGGACGCATCCCGGAAGTTGGGCAACGGCGCCCACCGCGCGTCGCGGATGCGCTGCAAGGCAAACACCCGATTGGTGCGCGCGGCTTTCATCAACGGCGGGTCCGCCACAAACCCGACACCATCGACCATGTGGGTCGCCCGTGGGCTACGGTACCACCCTACCACCGGCCGAGCGGCACCCGCACACTCATCCTCCGGAGCCCCAGCCTCACCACTGGCCTCCGCCGGAGCGATCACATCCGCCATACCGGCGACAGCTTCGAGCAACAGCCCCGCCGGCCGCACCACTTAGTCGCCGCGCGGCCTTGGCCACTCACCAACGCCAATCGGCGGAGCGTAGCAATGTAGCTGACCTCGCCCTTGCCGCCTTGCCGCCCCTGCCGCCTTGGCCGCCCTTGCTGCCCCTGCCGGCTTGGCCGCCCTTGCCGCCCTTGCCGCCTTGGCCGCCCTTGCCGCCTTGGCCGCCCTTGCCGCCTTGACGCCTTGACCGCTCGTGCCGCCTTGGCCGTCTACTTGGCAGCCGGCACCGTAGCCTGCGGCTGCGTAATGCCAACCGGCGAATCGTAGCACCGTGGCCAATTGGCCGTCAACCCGCCTCGAGCAGCAATCGGGGCGCCAACCCGGCGGACGACCACCCGTCGACAGACGGGCGATCCACCGACCAACGTCGAGACGATCCACGGCACCATTGTGCCGGGCACTTATATGGCACCGCCAACTGGCCCTCCGGCCAAGCACACACCAAGCGAGCGCCCCACGGCCAGACGGCCCGGTGCCTCTGGAAGCACCGAATGCGCTGACGCGACCCCTCGCCACCGCACGATGGCGGGTGACCACGCAACTAGCCGCCACAACCAGCTGCAAGATGCATCTGATCGTATCTCGCCGGGACGGCTCAAAGCTTGCAACGGGGGTATGTGGCATATCCGCCCTTTGCACCGAATTCCGGTATTGTCTGGCTAGTAGCCCCCTTGACTGATGGCCCCAACCTTGTCCGTATGGGCCCACTTGTGGCTCGCCCTTTGCGGGACTACTTTTTGTAGCATAATACATAATCACCGATCGGCTTACCTAAAAGGTATGTACTCGTAATGAGATGGAGAAAAAACCCCAAATCTGGCTCGAGATGTCAGGGATTTCGCCCGGTTGCCTAGTGGTTCTCAGGGGCCCGGGTTCGGTTCCGACTCTCCGATATCGACTTTTCGTTATTCCACACTTTTGTTCTGCATTATTTATCTGTCCTTGTCTTGGGGGGATCTTTTATGTTGATTGCCATGCTCGTAGCGATCGGCCGTCCGGCCTCCGCTCGGTCGCTCGACCAGTATGTTATTTCGCCCTTATCTGCGACGTGGGGGCTCGCCACTGCCGTTCGGCCGGTTTGCTCCCATCGATCGTCTGAGAGCTCAAGGATTGTCTTGTTTGCCTTTAAGGTAATAGCTGTCTCTTTGCCTTCCGGGCGTCGGTCGGTCCCATATCCTTTTATTGGTCAACACTCATTCCACACCCGCCCAATCGCCCCCCTCCGAGCGGCAGCCTTAGTCATCCATATCGGCAGCGGCGGCGGCGACAGGCGCGACCAAGGCCGCCGCCGCCGTCGCCTGGTGGGGGCCACTATCACGAGCGCCGCCGCCGTCGCTGCCAACGCCGCGTCCGCAGCCACGGAGGGTGAGAACGGGTATGAGATCAGGTCGTCCAGCCGCCCCCCCCACCAGCGCCAATCTTGTTTGTGGGCGGCGCCCGCGGTGCGGGCGGGCGCAAGCAGCTCCGCCCCTGCCGTCGTCATGGACGAGGCGAGCACGTCTAGCCACGATCAGCGCAGAGTCGACAGATCGTCCGCTGGGGCCGAGATCGTGTCCTCGCGCTGGCACTTAGCTGGGTACTGACCGCTGGTGCCAATGCATTTCCGACGCTGGCCCTTGCGCGTGGGGGACTGAGAAACTCGAACTACGAGACGGCGAGCCTCGTTCACGCGTCCTGCCTCCCTTCGGCCAATAGTTTTTAGGTCTCACGACGACGTGAGACAAAAAACTGCAGCCTGCCAGGCCCCGGGGCGTCCCACGCCAAGCGATTTTTCAAGGGTATATTCATTGGCGAGAACCCTGACGGTCCCAGCGCGATATTTAAGGTCTCCGCGAACAGCAATCAGTATCCAAGGAAGTCGCCAGTTGGCACGTCTTTGTGACAATCATATCGTCTCGAAGACGTGCCTTCTGGCGACTACCCTAGATACAATTTGATTCTCGCAGAAACCGTAAATAACGCTCTGGGACGGTCGGGGCTCGCGCCCATGATTAAACCCTTGAAAAGTCGCTCGGTTTGTGACGCCCCGGGTCCTGGCATGCTGCGGGTTCGTGTCTCACGTCGTCGTGAGACCGCGAAGAGAGGGGCCGATGGGAGCCCGTGGGCCTGAACGAGGCTCGCTGTCTCGTGGTATGAGCTTCTAAGTCTCCCACGTTTAAGGGCCCACGTCGAGACTGCATTGGTACCAGTGGTCGGCAGTCCTCTAAGTGCCAGAGAGAGGACACGATCTCGGCCCCAGCTTCCAATCCGTCGACTCAAGCGCGTTTGTGTCAGCGTTAGTGCTGCTGGCCCCCTCCGTGACGACATGGGCGGCGGTGTTGGTCGCACCCGCCCACACCGCGGGCGCAGCCCACGGACAAGACTGGCAATGGTAGACTCTTTCCCGTGCTCACACGCCGTGGCGGCGGTGGCGGCGACGACGGCGGCGACGGCGGTGCTAGTGATGGTGGCCCACCGTTGCGTCGGCGGCGGCGGCGTTGGTCACCCCCGCCGCGCCCGCCGCCGCTGCTGATACTGGCGGACGAAGCTGCCGCTGGGGGGGGGACGACTAGGCATGGATCAAGTCTCGCCTGACCCCACCCACCGTGGCGGCGGCGGCGGCGGCGCCAGCGGCGCTGGAGCCCACCCTGACGACTGCGGCGGCTATGATTCTGCCCGCAGCCACCACCGCCGACGTTGCCGGATCAGGCTGCCGATATGAAGGGCTGCAGTAGCAGTGCTGGGGTGTCGCCCGTGCGCACTTATTGTGGCGGCGGCGGCGGCGGCGGAGGCGGCGGCGGGGGTGCTTGTGGTGACGGCCTGCACCGTGGCGGCCGCGGCTGTGGCGGCGTTGCTCGCGCCCGCCGGCACCGCTAGCGACAACGGCGCGACGCCGCAATCGCTACCGACCTGGTTGGACAGGTCTGAGGCTTGGGGGGGGTGGGTGTGGAAAGGCTTTACTGTCGCCCGTGAGCTCTGACCGTGGCGGCTGCGGCGCTTGTGGAGGCGGCGCTAGTGCCGCTTGTCTTCAACCGCGGCGACGGCGTCGGCGGGGTTGGTCGCGCCCGCCGACGCCGCGGCCGACGACTACGGGAGGGGCTGACTGCCGCTTGGGGGGAGCGTCTGAGGGACCTGACTCTTTCCCGTGCTCTCCCGCCGAGGCGGCAGTGGCTGCTTCAGTGACGGTGCTCGTAGGGGCGACGCCCACCCCCCTCGCACCCGCGGGGACCCGACTGCCGCGACCGCACCGCAGCCGGGGGGGTGGCAGCCCGCCAGCAGGGGCCCACCGCGCCGCCGCATAAAGGGGCAACGGCCACCGGCCCAGCACCAGCCGGGTGCCGACGGCCGCGACCGCACCGCAACCGGGGGGGTGACGGCCTATTTGCAGGTGCTCGCGGTGTCGTCGCTCACAGGTACGTCGGTACCGCCGTGCACTTGCGGCGTTCCGGTGTCTCTGCGTCCGTCCACCAGCCAGCGAGCACGCCGGTCCGGGCGGCACCGCCTTACGCTCGAAGTGGTGCCCGTTGCGGCCGCTGCAGCCGGCCCGCGATGGCGTCGCGGGCTGCCGGCGGCGGGCGGCTGGAGGCGGGCGCCGCAAGCGGCTGTCGGCGGCACCTGGCGGGCGGCCGCCCACCTGCCCCACGTCCTCGTCCCGTTGCGGCATTCCAATTGCCACAGCAATCACTCCAATACGTATATTTTGCCCAGAATCCCATGGTCTCGATCACGCGCTTGCACGCGCGAGATGCGGCCTCCTGGGTGGCTTTGGTGCCCTTGCAGCTGGCGTCAAAAGTAATAAAACACCAGATTGTCTGCGAACAAGGCCTGCCTATAACGCCAGCGAAGATTCCGGGTTCGTAAGCGTGCAGATGCTCGTGACGATCGGGCTCGTTTGTATCCACCCTCGTCGCCGACTTGTGCACCTTGCATATACCGGATTGCCATCCGGCATAATGTTAAGGGGCTATCCTTGAATGACCGCGATGTTCTTACATTGGTCTTCAAGGACCATTCAGGCGCAAGGATCTCGAACACGAGGTTGTCTCGTGACTGTCCTCAATCGAGTCCCAGTTGCTAGTTACGATGTCGCTGTACTTGTGCTTGTAAACGGCACCCCTGGACGATTTCTATCGTGGAATGGCCCGCTTTGGCCTGCCCTGCGCGCTAGGCGTGACAGCTGTCCGCGCCGGGGTTCACACGGGGAGCTGGGCTGTAGGACCTAGGCACTGGTGGTCCTAGCGGCGCCGGTGGTAGCGGGTGCTGGCGGAGCTAGTGAGACTGGCCATCGTAGACGGCGGTGGCGGGGAGGGGGGGGGGGTGGGCGCGCGGGCGCGCAGGAAAAAGACAAAGAGAGAAAGAGCGCCATATTGGCCGAGAGGGCAGGTAGATGAGATAAGGTGAGCACAGGACCGCGCCGCGTTGCACCTGTCAATGGAAGACAGCGGCACAATGGCGGAGAACAACACAAAAAGGGAGAGAAAGTGGTGGCGTAAAGATGAGGGAGAGAGATGAAAAGAGATGAATGAAAGGGGAGACGTAAAGGAGACAAAGTCAATGGGAAGCAGCGCCGCGGCGCATCTATGGCGCGTGGGCAGCGGGAGCGGCGGCCAAGCCGACGCAAACGAACGTGCAAGTAACGGAGGGCCCACTTCGCGCAAGCAGATCGTGAACAACATCGGGGATTGCGGAGATGCGGTGGGGGTGAGGGGCGGGGAGAGTGGCACAAGGTAAGTGGATGTGGCTTGGTGGGGGCACAGTGGGCCGCAAGAAGACCGCAGGACAAGGACGGCGGACGGTGTGTGGAAGGGAGCGAGCCTGTTGGAAGATTGCGATCTCGCCTGCCCACATCGTCAAGTAGAACCAGTAGTCCGGGGTGGACACACTTAGATGGTTTATGAGGGCTTAGAATCACGCTGCGAACTCGCCTGTGGCGCTCGAGCTCTGCCATATACTCGAGTCACATTCGGGACTGCATTCTCATTGGTTGTTTGGGCGCTGATCTCGAACGCGAGCCACCCCCTGCCAGGACGTGCCTTTGAATGACTTTCTGGACCCCGGCGGGTTCTCCAGGGGGTAATCCATTGGACGATCCGTCGGCGATTTGGGCCATCCGTGAGTGACCCGGTTTATCCAGCAAATCATTCAGTTGCACAAGTTGGCGATGCTGAATGTGAACGATCCGAACCACACACGCGAGGGCTCCTCAGCTTTGTACCGCAAGATTCCAATAGGGTGTTTCTTCGAGCCAGTTCTGGAGCATCCCATAAGTTTACAGCACTTATCGACATCCTGTGCGAGCGAACGCACACCGCTTGCCAACATCACTGTGCCACGGACAGGAAATCAGCGACGCCACGGGTGTCACAGTTGCTGCGATTGAAGAGCCAGTGGATATGGTCCTGGACAGGGGGGAGGACGACCTGTGAGTGTTCTTCCACACTTTTTAATTGCTTTAGTTTGAAAGTTGGCCCCATATCATTCACTTGTCCAGATACAACCTCCGTGCGTCGTCCAGCCGCCGTCTACGTCACGCTACCTGCGTGCCCCTCCGTACCTCGCCGGTCCCCTTGTACTCCCCATCTGCGGCCATGAGTATCGGTTTGGCACCATTCGCGCGAGCCCCCCCCGCATCCAGATCCCGCTCCTCCGCCCCCCTTCCCCCGCATCTCTCCTCCAACACGACGATCCTCCCAGTCGCAGACGAGGTCCACCTCCTCTGTCCGCCCGTCCCCTTCACATGTGTCCTCTCCGAGTCAGAACAGGACTTTCGTACTTTGTTGGCTCGATGTCGCGATTCCTCGTGCCCTCTGCGACATCACTGCCCTTGATGGTACATCGCATCGGAACAGTACTGTACCGACTCCGAATGGTGCGGGACGGAAGCGGGCTTCTGCCTCGGGAGACCGCTGGCTATGATCGCGTATGCACTGTACCGCACCTTGTACAATTGAATACTTATGGCAGAGCGAGAGGGGATACAGTACACAATGCGTTTCGGGACGAAGTGTCTTTTTCTTCTCCGCCAGCCAGACCTTTCTCCCCCGGGGCCGCCGTCGACTACCCCCCCAGCCGTTCTATGTCACCTTTGGTCCCATTCTGGTAAAAGGCTCGCCTGCAGGGTAGGGGCATCTACCTGATCCCACCTCGTTCCACCGTCTCCCCAATAACAGCACAACATGCAGGCCACCAAAAATAGCGCACCCCTCCGTCTCCTTGGCCCAGTATCATCACTTCCCTCCGTCATCACCATTCCCCTTAGGATCTTCCCTGACCCTCACTTACCCCCGCCTCACGCCCCCCACCTCCCTCGCAGGTACCTCATCCACTCGAAGTTCTCCTCGAAAGCATTCCCTCCCGCACCGGACGTGGACACTATCCTACGCCATCCGCTTCCGCCGCCTTACGCCGGCCAGTCCGCCACCACCATGCGAGCTCATTCAGCCGCTGATGGCCCTCCCAATAAGGCAACGGGGAAGGGGATTGGGAGAAGCAGGCAGTCGTACGCCACAGAGGAGGGGGGGGGGCGAGTTGACGGTCACGAGCACTACCAGCGCCGATAGGGGCGGTAAGTGTCGTGCACAAGTACTCGAGCGTGCACAAGGAGCACCACAAGTGGACCATCCTGATGGAAGGCCAAACGTCTAGTGGCAGGAGCGTAGGGCGCACCTCACGCGCAGTTGCCACCTCAAGTGGACCTCAAGTGGCGCACACCCTCGACCGCCACCGAGCGATCAGCAATGGCACCGATCGGCCGTTGCCGTCAAGGACTCCCCCCGCCCTGCTCAACCCCCCCCTGCACCTCTTTCCACACCACTCCCCCGGTCCCCCTCTCCGCTGCTCGTCCTCCCCTCGATGACCACCCCCCAGCACGCATTCCTCACTGCGAGCGCGACCGAACGGGCGGGTAACCGTCATCCCCTTGTCCCAGCCACCGCCACCGCCAGCCGTACGCCCGGCGGTTTGGAACCCACCTGCAGCGTGGATGGCGTACCCAGAGCAGCTGCCCGTCATTGTAGACGCCACACCAGCGGGACATCGCGGTGGAGACAAAGGTGGTGGAGGCCGTGGCAGGTAGGGTGGAGGTTGCAGTGGGACACCTGGCAACGCCTCACGTCCCTCTGAGACTCCAGGGCACCCCCGCCTGGATTCTTTCGGGCGCGACTGTCTCGCCGAGTCGGCAGATCCCCTGTCGCGGAACGAGGAGCCAATAAGATTGCGGCGTTCAGATTGTGGCAAAAACCACAAGCACACACGGCACCCAAGTTGGGGCGGTGTGCCAGGGCTGCCTCCCGTGTCGGGGGAACCGGAAGAAGTGCAAGTCGCACACACTCTGTCTCTGTTGTGGGGCAAACCCCCCACGGACAAACAAGAGGATGGTGTGTGGTCCAACAGTTTCTTGGTCGGGACGGGGACGCAGGGCCAAGCCCCGCTGTCCCTCCCCTTATCCCCCAAGGGTCCACTCAGAATCTCGCCACTCAGAATCTCCCACCCCAGCACCTGCCCACCGGGCCACACGAAAATTCAAGACGATAAATGCAGAAAACCCTCAAATCCAAGTTGGATGTACTACTAAGCTAACTATCCCAAACTTAGGGAATATGGACCCAAATGCAGGGGGAGGAACGGATCAGGCTAGTGGCCTGGCGCCCCTTGCATGGCACGTGTTGCCCCCCCCTACCTGGGGGTCAATACTGCCACACTCCCCTCTCCTCAGTTCCGACCGACCCGGTCGGCCCTGTGAGGGGGTGCGTAAACGCACGTCTCGGCGTTGGGGGCGCGACTTGCTGTCCCCCCCTTGAGTACGGAACGCGGATGTGGAGGCGGTCACGTTGACCGCCCCTCTCCTCAAGCTTGCCCACTCGGCAGCTTGCTCTCCTCAGTTCACACTTCACCATCACCACCACCTCCCCTTCACCTTCCGCTGGGCCGCCCCACGCTGGGGAGGCCACCCGTCTACCAACGATCCGAGTCCCCCTCAACTCGAGGCGGGTCTCGTGCTGCGATAGCCAGAGCGTCTCTCCCCAACTTGGGGAGAGCCATGGCGACTCCGGGAGTGGAGACGGACTCTCTTGACGAGCGCATGGAGGACACCTCCTACGGTGCAGCACCCGCCGGGACTTCCGGCGGGGGATCCGCGATCGCTCCGGGGGACGGGACTCCCGCGTCACCCGGCTTTGGGTTGACGGCGGGGTCTCCCCCGGAGGCGGGACAAGTTGTCCCGCGTGAGGCCTTGGGGCGGTGGTTTTACCCCGCTTGGCCTCTCTATGAGGAGGGGCTGACTGTTCTTCGCTGTGGCCGACTTGGCGCAGCGATGGGCCGGGTATGGGACCGCCTACGGAAGAAGTATCCCCGTAAGGTCGGGTTCCCTGCCGGCTTCAGGACGGACCAGTTTGCCTTCCTGGACGATGAGGAGGTTGAGGACGTTCAGCGGGCCACGGCCATGGTGGACCGCGGGGGAGCTATCCCGGGTCCCGGCGACTTGCCGACCTTCACGTGGGACGCTGTGGCAACTCGCCCACCGTACCTCCACGAGGCCGATCCGCACACTCATCACTTTGATGTGCGGATGGAGAAAGACGTCCGGCGAGGTCCCTACTTGGTGACCTCGGCTCAACTTGAGTTTCCTCAACAGTCTGCTGCCAGTAAGGAGCAGTACTATCCGAAGAAGCCCGAGTGGTGGCCTCAAGTTGAGGTCCCCTACGGGTTCCCGGCGTTGTTGCCACGGTTGCTTGACCACTTCGGCTCCGTCACGTTGACGGCTGCCCCTGATGACCTGGTGTGGGCCATGTTGGCCACCCAGTGGCTCCTCGAGGCCATGTCGACCTGGGTGTCCTGTGTTCAGCGGCGGGGGATGCTCTGGCATCTCCCCCTCCGGCTCATCCAAGGTTTGGAACAGCTCACCCCTCAGCTAGTTGCTGAGGGGTGCTCATCAGGACAACTCACTCTACTTGAGGAGATGCTCCGGCTCCATAAGTTTATCGAGTGGGAGAGCATTGAGCACAAGTTGCGCCGCCCCACTCGTGGGCCCAAGGACGATGGCGCACTTCGCCAGTTCGTGTGGGTCGCTCGTGAACTTCACGACGGCCATGTGGTCCTACGAGAGGGGTTGGGCATCGGGGACTACCCGTATGCCCCGGGGGTGGATCGCCACACTGCGCCACCCCCGGACAAGCCCATAGTTATGGCTGTGCCGTCCTATGATGACCATATGACTCAACCCACTGCGGGGGCCCCAAGTCGGGGTCGCAGTTACACCCGGGTACCGCCACCTCGGCGGGCCCCTCCGCTTCCTCCTGTTCCTTTCCAACCTCACGGGAACATCCCGATCAGCGTGGCCGTGGAGTCTTCCACCCCGGTGTCCCCCAACTTGGGGGCCACCCTCCTGACGGTATACCCCAAGTTGGTGTTGCCGCCCACGCCTCTAACCTCAGAGATGATGATCACCACGTTGGTGCGCACCATTTCCTGGTTGGCCGCGTCGACCGCAACCCTACAGAGTTCCGAGACTCCTCAACTTGAGGAGCGCGTTCGTACTGCAGTGGCGACCGCGAGTTGCGAGTCGGTGGCGGAGTTTACGACAGCCGAGTTGGCTCGCATTGGGGCTATTATGCCCCAGCCAGCCCCACTTGGGCGTGGCAAACGTCGCGCGAGCCGGACATACTCGCCTCCTCGCCGTCGTCGCCAACACTCGCGGCGCTCTCCTTCCGTATCGGAAGACGAGTTGTCTTACTCCGTTTCGGAGTCCTCTACCCCGTCGGAGACGGAGTCTGTCCAGCGTCTGCGTCGCAAGCTTGCGCGCAAGACCAGGCAGAAGAGTGGCCACGGTCGGCGCCACTTGCGCGACCGTGAGGGGCGCGACGGTTCCGACTTGGAGCCGCCGCCCCCTCCAACGAGTGGAGACCGTTATCGGCGTGGGTCTCGCCGCTCGCCTCTACGTGAGGGCGAGGGCCGTGGGGTTGGAGAGTCTAGCATGCATGCCTAGTTGGCAGCTGCCTTTGCTGTGAGAGTGTGAGGGTTAGGGCTGTAGTTAAAAGCCACTCTGCGTACCACTTCGACTTGAAGCACTCTCTTGGCACTGTAGCTCGGCCTTCCCTCACGTTGAGGGAGGGCTGTTAGGGTCTATCTCATTCAGGGCACAGTACGCCCGGACCTTCTCAGCGGGAAGGTCCTCCACATACTCCCACGTATCATCCTTGGCTTTGTAGCCAAACCAACGCAGCCTCAACATGAGGCGGTCAGTGTCTTCATCCCATCCGTGGTCGATGAACTTATCGAACACGTACTCCTGTGGGCCCTGTTTGGCCGCAGGCAGTGAGGGGAGTCGCCACGATTCCAACGCACGCGCCCAAGCTGGGTCGCCTGCAGGCGGTGGTGCAACTTTGACCACGTCCTGTCCGTTCACTGTGCGGACCCCATCGTCACTTTCGATGGTGAAGCGCCGCCCATCAGTACGAAGGACCTGGTACGGTCCCTTCGTCTGGAATACCAGCTTACCCCCAGTTGGGGTGTGCGAGTGTACCAGCACCCAGTCACCCTGCCCGGGGACGTGCTTAGCATTGCGCACCTTTTTGTCAAAGGTACGCTTGTAGCGCTTTTGTGCTTTGTCCATCTCAGCCCTGACTTTAGGGATGAGGTTTTCAAGCCTAGCAGCGAACTCCGCCTTACTCTCAGTAGGAGTAGGCGTACTGCCACCATCCTCCCTAGTTGGGAGCGACCGCAGCACGGCAATAGACCGCACACGACGGGGGGTCACAAAAGCGAGGGGTAATTCCCCTGTAGATGAGTGAACCTGCGAATTGTAGGCAGTAGTAAGGATAGAAATGTATTGGTCCCCCGTCTTCACGTACTCACTCACATAGTGGCGCAGCTGCCTAACAATAGTTTTGTTGAAGCGCTCCACCTGCCCATTATTTTGTGGGTGGTAGGGGGTGGCATAGTTTGCCTTAACCCCCAACATATCCAGCACTCCCTGAAACAGTACAGACGCAAATTGCGGTCCATTGTCCGATAGTGTACTATCTGGGATGCCATACGCGGCAACCCAGTGATCTAGGAAGGCTGACACGACCGACATGCCCGTGATCTCTGCCAGTGGGATCGCTCGCGTAAGTTTCGTGAAGCGGTCACAGATGACCAGGAGGTACTGGTTGCCCTCCTCGGTCACTGGCAGTGGCCCAAGGATGTCCATCGCCAACGCGGCGAAGGTCTCCTTGGCCGGGAACAATAACATAGCCGTACTAGGCCGCCGTTCCATCAGACGGTTCTGTGCACAACTTGTGCAGGCAGCCACCCAACTGTAGATGTCCACCACCATGGACGGCCAGTAGTACTTGGTCCTCAGGGTCAGGTACAGTTTACTAGACCCCAGGTGTCCACCCGTGGGAGCGTTGTGCTCCCTCTCAAGGATACTGTCCTTCAGGGATGCGGGGACGACAAGTTGTTCGGTCCCCTGGAATACCCCCCTCCTCATGAGGAGGCCATCGTCTTCCAGAAAGAAACGCGTCTCTACCACTGTATCCAGTATATCCCTCTGCGACTTGCAGAAGGGATCCTCGGCCTGGGCCTTCACCACCTCGTCCAGGGACAGGGGCAAGTACTTCTTGTTCCCTGGCGCCTCGGGGTTCAACGCCTGACCCGAGCGCGTGACTACCCCCACGATGGGGATGTCCTCATCGACTGGGTTAGTGTCCAGCCCCTCGGTAGGTACCCGAGAGAGGCCGTCGGCAAGGGCATGTTTCCTGCCAGGT
Source organism: Pyropia yezoensis (assembly GCA_009829735.1). NCBI lineage: Eukaryota > Rhodophyta > Bangiophyceae > Bangiales > Bangiaceae > Pyropia > Pyropia yezoensis. The sequence continues at coordinate 14,021,383 of CM020620.1, forward strand.
CGGTACTCAATATTAAAGTTGAAGGGTGCCAGTCGCACCCTCCACCGATTGAGACGAGTGTTCGTACAGTCCGTCTTAAAGATGAAATGCAACGCGCGGTGGTCACAGCGGATGAGGAACTTCTCACCCTCTAGGTAGTGACAAAGTGACGTCACCGCCCACACCACTGCGAGTCCTTCCAACTCGGTGACTCCGTAGTTCTTCTCGGCCGAGTTCAGCCCCTTACTGAAGTATCCCACCGGCAAGTACTCCTTGTCCGGCTGCTGCTGAAGCAACACACAACCAAGTTGGTCGTAGCTAGCGTCCACATCCAGGATGTAGTGGCCTCCCAACCTGGGAATGGCCAGGATAGGGGGCTTCAGCAGAAGGTCCCGAAGAGTCTCAAAGGATTCCTGCTCCACCCGACTTGGGGGAGGCAGGTTCTTCGGTAGCGTTGAGCTCACTAGCTCATTCAACGGCTTCGCCACCTTGGCGAAGCCCTTGGTGAAACGTCGGTACACGTTACACATCCCGAGGAAGCTCCTCATCTGGGTCTGGGTCCGGGGGTACTGAGCCTTACAAATGGCCCTCAAGTTCTTCTCGTTAACACTGAGACGCCCCGGACGGACAACATGTCCCAAGTACTCCACCTCTTGAGTGAAGAGGTGGCACTTACTCGCCTTCAGTGACACTCCGGCGTCAGCAAGTAGCTTGAACACCTGGCCAAGATGGCCAATGTGTTCCTCCGGACTTCGGGAGAACTCAATGATATCGTCTAGGTACACAAGACAGATCTGCCACCGTACTCCGGCCAGAATCATGTCCATAGCGCGCTGGAAAGTTGCCGGCGCGTTACACAGTCCAAACGGTAGGCGCTCGCACTGGTTGGTACCACAGTGACAGGTAAAGGTAGTTTTATGCCTGTCCTCCGGGGCAATGGGAATTTGCCGGTACCCCGCGTTACAGTCCAGGGTAGAGAACACGTTTGCCTCCCCCAGAGAGTCCAGACAGTCGTCCATCCTAGGTAGGGGATAACTGTCCTTCAACGTGCTCTCGTTGAGCTTACGGTAGTCGATACAAAACCGGGGGGTCCCATCAACTTTGGGGACGATAACCACCGGACTCGCCCACTCGGCGTTGCTGGCCTCGATCACATCGAGGGCCTCCATGCGAGCAACTTGCTCCTTATCGAGGGCCCTTGAACGAGGTCCTCCCCTATACGGTTGTTGGCGTATAGGGGGTGCACCGGGCTTCAACTCGATCCGGTGTTGGGTGGCTCTCATGAGTCCCAATTGACCATCCCACAACTTGTGATATTGGTCCAAGAGGCGTTCAACTTGAACCCTCAACCTGGGGGGGACACCCTCCATGTTCACATGGGGCCGAGGAGAGGCGGCCGACTTGGCTTGATGCTTCTCCTTTCCGGACTTCGGGTCGCTACTTGCGCCCGCGTTGAGGGTGACCGCTACTACCGGTCCCTCGTGTTGGTCGATATAGCCGAACTTGGCTCCCGACTTGAAGTACTGGGGCGACGAGCTCAGGTTCATCACCTGTATCCTCCACGGGACTCCGGCTTTGGAGTCCATCGTGCCAAGGGCAACATGCACTTGGTGCTTGCAAGCAAGACGGGGGTGAGGGTGCACCAACCCGTTCCCCGTATAATCAGTTACAACGTCAACGTGCGCCACCGAGTTGGGGGGCAACGTGACTTTACGGGCTAGACGCAGGGTAGCAGTAAACCCTTCCCTCACAGAGCGAACAGGCTTCGACTGTGAAACTGTCACAGGAGCCACAGACTTTCCCTTACCAAGGATGGGGATAGTCTCCCCATTCATCAACTTGACCCAGTACTCGGGGCCACAAATCAAAGGCACTTGTGTAACAACATAAGGGGTACCCAGAAGCAGGGGTACCGATATATTCTCAACTACGCCATAGGCCACGTCGACCTCATGGGTCCCCAACCTAATTGGTAGGGTCACGGCACCAACGATGGGAAGTACCCCACCATTGATGTCAATCATATGGTCAGCTTTGGACCTCCAGCGTTGGAGCTTCACCTCCTTTGGTAATAGCGACTTGCGTATCAAGGAGGCTCCTGACCCGGTATCAAGTACGATATGGGCACAACAGGCGCGGCCGGGGGCAAGTTGCACCCGTCCAGCCACCTGGAAGTTCTCACCCGTCAGCACCGCGATGACCCGACGTGGGTTTACGTTCTTGGGGAGTCCTACCCGAGGTGGGCGGACTCCCTTAGGTCGCCGCAGTATCCGGCACGGTTGATTCGTACTCTTGGCCCACTTGGCCGAGGCTGCCGTTGTGAGCTTCGGACGACCAGCCCCAACGGTCATTCGTTTCCCGCCGACTTGGCGTCCGAATCTGAGGGCGGGGAGGAAGACGACGAGTCCGAGGACGACGTGTCCGCCTCCTCCGCCGAGGGTGTGGCGACCGCGACGACCGGTCGAGACCCACCCTCGCGGCGTAAACGTACTTCGTTCGTAGCCGACTTCTTACTCGCATTCTTAACAAGTTGTTGGATGCGTTTACTCAACTTGGGGCAATCATATGCCCAGTGTCCATCGGAGTTGCAGTTCCAACACCGATGGTCTGTTCCGAGAGGGGTCTTCCCAACTGGGGAAGACGAAGAGGTACCCTGGGAAGCTCCCACGGCAGCTACCACCCTCTCCTTGCGGATTCGGCGTGCCTCTCTCAACTCTCTGGCCTGGCGCGCCTCCTCCCGTTCCTTGGCCAACTCGGCCTGACGCTCCTGGCGTTGTTCCTCCCGCAACTTGCGGTAGGCCTCGCCTCTGCGATAGGCGAACCTAGCCAACTCGGCCAGGGTCGCCCGGGCAGTGTTATGCTCCCGGGTCTCCATCCGGACTGACCAGTGGAGTCCTTCCACAAACCGACTCTTCACCACAGCTTGTGGATGAAGAAACCCACAAAGATTGTTGAGCTTACGGACTCGCTCTGCAAAGGACAACTCGTCCTCCGCCTCTTCCTGGTGGGTCTGCGTAAACTCCTCGACTTGAGAAGCCAACGCTGCCTCATCAACCATGGCTCTCAACAACCAGTTGACGAGCTCCAAATAGGACGTCACCTCCCCAGCGCCTCCACTTGAAGAGCTGGGCATGACGGACATAAGTTCTGTCCGCAGGTCGCCCTTCGTAAACTCCTGTAGCATGTAAAAAGCCATGCCTTCACTTATGGCATTGTCGTCACAGGCTTTTGTGAAACGACGTAGGAACTCAAAGACACGGAGGGGGGGGGTTCCATCCCACTCCGCTTTGTGCCCAAAAGAATGAAGTGCATCCTTCTTGGCACGGCCCATGGCTCGGGCCTGGTCAGGACCATACACCACCGACTTGTTGTGGAGGGCGTAGGTCTCACAGTCAAAGATCCTCTGGTAGACCGGGTTGGCTACCTGGATCTTTGGCGGCACCTCACGTTGAGGGAACAGCCGCTGTGGCCCTGGGTTAAGTTCACCCTCAGTGCCTGTAGTCCGGAGCGGCGCGCTTGGTGTAGCCGCCGGCGTTTCCGGGGGAGCTCCCCCGTGAAGGGCGTACGCCCCACCGAGAATGGTGCGGCTCCCACGTTGGGAGTCACAGGGGTCCCCCCCTGTTCGGGGCGACCCGGAATAGGCGTCAGGGGAGATTCCCCCTGCGCCTGCGGGCTCGAAAGCCCCAATCCGGTCTGGACATTAAGGCCATCTGGCAAACTCGCCTCGATCTGATTCAGAATAGTACTCGTCATCGTGACCACCAGGTCCGGGAAAGTCTGTCGCAACACATTGGTCGCCTCCCGACGGACAGTTTCCGCGAGGAGTGGATTGACGACTCCAGTTGAGTCTCGGTCCGCCTCCGGGAGTCCACCTGAGGGGTAACCACGTCCCTCAGGGGCCTCAACCGGGGGCATGGGCGCGAGCCCATCGCCGACCAACGGAGGTCCGCCGTCCTCCGAAAGCCTAGTTGGCGACGGCTCCAAGCCAAAGTTGGCTCCAACCCGAGCGGAACCCGCGGGGACAGTCCTCACCCCTTGGGACGTTCCCGTTGAGTATACCACACGGTGGCCAGACTTCGGCCCACCCACATCAGAAGTGTCACCCGAGTGAACTCCCGACTGAGTCGGAGTGGCCTGTTGCCCGCCCGTACTTCCAGTCCTGCTGGCTTGAGGGACCTCTAGTCCCTCTGCGACCCCAGGTAAACCCACCTGTGTCTCACCAGTATTCAAAGGCACTGAAGTACGTGCGTCACCCGTGTACTCCCCGGACGACGGGGGGTCCGAGCTAGCCATGTTGGCTGACGATCCGTATGACACGGTCCAAGACCACCGTTCCTCTGAGACAGAGGGCCCCCTACACCCGGGTGCACCCGGAGGTAAAGTTTACCTCTTTCCCCTGCTGCTCCACCAAATGTGGCAAAAACCACATGCACACACGGCACCCAAGTTGGGGCGGTGAGCAAGGGCTGCCTCCCGTGTCGGGGGAACCGGAAGAAGTGCAAGTCGCACACACTCTGTCCCTGTTGTGGGGCAAACCCCCCACGGACAAACAAGAGGATGGTGTGTGGTCCAACAGTTTCTTGGTCGGGTCGGGGACGCAGGGCCAAGCCCCGCTGTCCCTCCCCTTATCCCCCAAGGGTCCACTCAGAATCTCGCCACTCAGAATCTCCCACCCCAGCACCTGCCCACCGGGCCACACGAAAATTCAAGACGATAAATGCAGAAAACCCTCAAATCCAAGTTGGATTTACTACTAAGCTAACTATCCCAAACTTAGGGAATATGGGCCCAAATGCAGGGGGTGGAACGGATCAGGCTAGTGGCCTGCCGCCCCTTACATGGCACGTGTTGCCCCCCTACCTGGGGGTCAATACTGCCACAAGGGGATTGATGACCAACCTCCAGGGTTGGGAGGAGAGGACGGGAAGCCCCGTCACATGTAACCAGACAAGGGCCCTGTTCAGGATGCCCGAGCTACACCGGATATCGTTGTAGGCCACGTACTGTTCACCTTGGAGAACTTCAAGGTATCAGCGACACTGGGGGTTGACCCCCAGTCGACCCGATCGTATTACCCTGTACTGGATACAGGGGCTGGACCTAAGCTGATCCGGAAGGATACCCTCCCGGACAAGTGGCTCCCGCGAGTCAGAGTTGCTCGGGGACCCACGATCAAGGATGCGAATGGTCGTCTCATTCGGACGACCGCAGCGATGTTGATGCAGGTCACCATCGGGGAGCTCACTACGGAAGTTGACTTCCTGGTGTGTGAGACTCTATCTGTGCCCTGCATACTGGGGTGCACCTTCATCAACGTTCACGTGGATGCAATCCGGCCGGGCCGGAGGACCGTCGAGCTGCAAGAGGCCGACGGGGCGAAGAGAGGACAGAAAGCTATCGTTAGGGACCTGACGCTACAAGGGAGCCACGTTAACGTGGCTGAGGTATACGCCAGCGTAGAACCGAAGACACTCCGGCTGGCTAAGCGGACTCGCTTTGAGCCGCTATCGGAGACCGTCCTCCCGGCTCACTGTGACCTCGCAGGCATCTGCAGAGTTCAGTCCAACCTACGAACCTACAAGCGCCATGGGTTGACCATGGCCAACGGTATCGTAGACCTCCCAGCGGGGGGGGCCATCACTGCTCGTGATGGCGAACTATCGCCGTAAGGCAGTCACCCGCCCGAAAGGAACTATCCTCGGGATCGCCGAGCTTCACGAAGGAGACATCCTCACCCCTGACAAGGAAGGTCAAGCGGAACCACTTGAGGTACTGGCGGTCACCGAGACCACCGAGCTGCAGGAACCCGATGACGGGAAGCCTAACCCATCAACAGCTCCGGCGGACGTTCCGCTAAAGGACCAGGAAGCCTTGAAGGCACTGGCCGAGGCTGACCTCGACCATCTTCCCCCTCTGGTATCTGAAGGGGTACGACGGATACTAAGAAAGCATGACGCCATGTGGACCGGCGGGGCGCTGGGTACCATTGGGGCAACCCATCACCGTATAGAACTGGTACCAGGTGCACGACCAGGGCGGTCGCAACCGTATCGCGCGGGACCTATGCAACGAGAGATCGTTGATGGAGAAGTGAAGAGGATGAGCGAAGCTAAGGTGATCCGTCCTTCGATGTCGGAGTGGGGCGCCCCAGTCGTTATCGTACCGAAAAAGAATCAAACCCCTCGGTTTTGCATCGATTATCGACGCCTCCACTTGGTTACCAAGAAAGACTCATACCCTTTACCAAGGATGGACGAGTGTATCGACTCCCTTGGGGAGGCCGCAGTATTTACCACTATCGACTGCAACGCCGGGTACTGGCAGATTCCAGTTGCGGAGGAGGATATCCCCAAGACGGCGTTCGTCTGTCACAGTGGAGTGTACGAGTTCCTAAGGATGCCCTTCGGATTGTCCAACGCCCCCGCCACATCCCAGCGGGCCATCGACATTATACTGTCGGGAGTGAAGTGGCGTGACTGCCTGGTGTACCTGGACGATGTCATCGTCTTTTCACGTAACATGGATGACCATGTGCAACATGTCGACGAGGTACTCACCCTCTTGCGAAACGCTGGGGTTACCCTGCGCCTCAAGAAGCGCGCCTTCTTTCAGCAGACCGTCGAGTATCTGGGGCACCAGATCACACCAGGTAAACTGCGAGTGCTCGAAGCTAGTACCCGGGCACTCCGGGATGCGCGATACCCAACCACCCAGACACAGCTGAAAAGCTTCCTCGGGATGTGCAACGTATACCGACGGTTCGTCAAGGACTTCGCTCGAATAGCCAAGCCGTTAACGGTTCTGACGAGCAGCGCCTTGCCAAAGGTATTCCAACCTCCCTCGCCCAGCGAGGGAGAGGCATTCGAGCTGCTCAAGCAAGCCCTGCTAGCCCCACCCGTGCTTGCGTTGACGCATAGACGCGGGACCTTCGTCATCGACGTCGATGCCTGCGATACCCAAGTAGGATGCACCCTGTTACAGGAAGAGACAATCATCGGTACCGATAATGCTATCCCGGACCTACACCCGGTAGGGTACTTCAGCTGGACACTCAACCCGGCTGAGCGTAACTATAGTGCCACCGAGCGCGAGTGCCTCGGAGTCATATGGGCAGTGCAACTGCTCCGGCCATACCTGGAAGGTTCCAGGTTTATCGCAAGGTCCGACCACGAACCTCTACGATGGCTTCTCAACCTTGGTGACAAGGATTCCGACAGCCACGGTCGGCTAGCCCGATGGAGGCTGAAGATGGCCGAGCACGACTACCGGACCATATATAAGGCCGGCTCTGCCCATCATCTGGGAGACGCGCTGTCGCGACTCGATACACCGAGCGGGGATACCCGTCAGGTGGACGAAGACATCCCGGATGTACCGGTTTGCATGGTGGGTAATGCCACCCAAGGTATGGTTGACCATACCATGGCACACCTTGTGTGCCCATTGACCCTCGCGGACTTCCGCGAGGCACAGGCCAATGACGATGACTGTAGACGCCATCGCACTAATCCCCTGGCCGGCATCTTCTCCGAGAATGAGGACGGACTCATATACCGGCGGGCACCCGCCGATGGACGGCATCAGGTCGTGGCTCCCGTGTCCTTACGACAAGCCGTCATGGAACGAGAACACGAGAACCCCACAGCCGGACACCCGGGGGGTTCGCGCATGTTCGCAGCAAGGCGAAGGTTCTTCTACCGGCCAGCAGTGGCCGTCGACGTAGTCGACCACGTGCGGGGATGCCACCCGTGTGCACGGAATCTTATGAGTCTTCATAGCCGGGCATCCGCTATGAAACTATTCCCCCCGGATGGGCCCAACGAGCAAGTCGCTATCGACATACTCGGGCCGCTTCCGGTAACGGAAGAAGGGAACAGGTACATCATGGTCATGTCGGACCGCTTTACTAAGCTGTCACGGGCAGTAGCAATCCCGAACGATACGGCCTACACCATCATGAACGCAGTGGTTGACCACTGGATCAGTGCGTACGGAGTAATAAAGCAACTCATCTCCGATAACGGAGCAAACCTTACGTCAGCATTCTGCACTAAAGTCCTGGGCATGTTCGGTATCGAACCCCGTCGGGCATCCGACTACCACCCACAATCCATTGGGCAGGTGGAGCGGTTCAACCGCACCATCGTGAAGATGCTCCAATGCTATGTGGCGGAGCAAACGAAGACGTGGGACAGGCTTCTGTCCGTCTTGACCCTGGCATACAATGCCAGGCCCCACCGGAGTACCAGCATTGCCCCACTGGAATGGGTCATGCCGATGGGCGTCGGTAACCTGACGCTGCCACCGGGCAGATGCACTCGGTATGACATACCGAAGGGCTGACCGGCCGAACGGATCCACTTAGCTTGGTTGACCAAGCTATCGTGGATGATACCGAAGCTCAAGGGGGCCCTTGACCGTACACAACTTCGATACAAGAAGAACTTGACGCCCGGCTACGGGTACGCAACGCAACCCTGGTAAAAGGTGACTGGATCTACATCAGCCACCAGAAGTTCCGAGGGAACAAGCTTATGCAACCGGTCAAGGGACCGTACCAGATCTTACACAGAGATGATCACTCTGTCATCCTGCACTCCAATACGGAGATACAACGCATCAATCTCAATGATGTGACACCTGCTCCGAAGCCGGAACAGCCTCAGCCGGTACCGGCTGGGTTGCTACATGAAGCGCTTACAACTCACCGGTCAGATGACCCGGTGGGGCCGGATGGGATTCCATACCAAGTAGAGAGCGTGGTCGGACACACCGACCCGGACCTACCAGGACCCTGGTACGTCAAGGTGATGTGGGTCGGATACGACTCATCCACCTTGGAACAGGCGGCGAATATACCCCGCCAACTTCTCATGCCTTACATGAGGCGACGACGCCTACTGTGACAACCCAACCGACACCGACTTCGGCTGTTGGGGGGTGAAGCTTATACCTACAAAGTAGGGTGTCACATGGATTCGGCAAGACTTAGGTTCACTAAGTTGGAGCGGACTTAGGCAAACAAAGTAAGCTACTGACTTTTACAAGTTTACTTGAAGGAGATGACTAACTCCGATAATTTCAAAGTAACCTGAGGCTTACACCAATGTAAACCTTCATCCATGGGGCAAGTGACGGACCAAGGAAGGTTGACCTTCATGAGTATTAACCAACCAGGATGGGTTGGGGGCGCGAGAAAAAACCGAGGCAGGCCGCGGCTAAGGCAGACGGGGGTACTCCCCAAAGGCAGGCATTGGTATCATGCGAACGCCCCAGCGGGGGATGCGTTTATACTCACTACTACCCGGCCACCATAAAGGTCACCGGGTCCCTCTCCCTCACAAACAATAGCACTCCTCAGTGGGTACACCCGCTGCCCGAGGGAGGCCACTCACGCGTAAACGCGTACACCTCCATGCTCCACCGGTCGGCAATCTCGCGACGGTCAATCGCCCGAGTTACCTCGGTGCGTAGCTCGACAAGGGTGCTGCGGCCAGCTTCCACGTCCTCAAGAGCTGTCTGGAGGCGGTCCAGCACGCCCCCGAAGCAACGCGCGGAACCAACCAGCGCAGCACCTGGGGGGATATCCCCCCAACTAACAGAGAGACCCTCCCGCATCTCGCGGGGAATGAGGGCGTCAACGCCCTCATACCATAGACGGGGACCCCCGTCGCGCATAACAGGGGTGGAAGGTGACACTGGCGCAGCCAGAGGGGCCACAGGAGCCGACACGGCTACCACCGGAGCCGGTGGCGCCTGGTACGAGGCCCGATAGGACCCCACTGAAGGGGCTCCACCGTAAACCCGGCGGGGCTCCGCCCGACGACGGGATACCTCGCGCTCCCCACCCGCAGAGTCCCACTCTCGGGGACGACGGCCGACCGCCACCGGTATCGGGTTACCGAACCACGGGGCGAGGACCTGAAGAGGTTCATGGATAACCATGGGAATACCCAGGTCAGGAACAGCCTCGGTGGACGCCCACCCACGGCAATTGGGCTCACCCGGCTGAGTACGCCGGATGCGCAACGAGTGACGAGGCAGGGGGGCAGCCCCAGCCTGCGGATCCCGGTACGGGGGAAGAGTCAACACCCCAGCCCAGTTCACGGCATCGTGAACGGCCAGCAGGGCCTCGAACTCCCGGGACAACCCGGTCTTGGCAGCGATCATGTCTACGCCTAGCTGCCCGATATGCCGACGGACACCCGTCGGAAGATGAAACAGGCGCCCCTGCTGTGGCAGTATTGACCCCCAGGTAGGGGGCAACACGTGCCATGCAAGGGGCGGCCGGCCACTAGCCTGATCCGTTCCTCCCCCTGCATTTGGGTCCATATTCCCTAAGTTCGGGATAGTTAGCTTAGTAGTAAATCCAACTTGGATTTGAGGGTTTTCTGCATTTATCGTCTTGAATTTTCGTGTGGCCCGGTGGGCAGGTGCTGGGGTGGGAGATTCTGAGTGGCGAGATTCTGAGGGGACCCTGGGGGGATAAGGGGAGGGACAGCGGGGCTTGGCCCTGCGTCCCCGTCCCGACCAAGAAACTGTTGGACCACACACCATCTTCTTGTTTGTCCGTGGGGGGATTGCCCCACAACAGGGATAGAGTGTGTGCGACTTGCACTTCTTCCGGTTCCCCCGACACGGGAGGCAGCCCTCGCACACCGCCCCAACTTGGGTACTGTGTGTGCGAGTGGTTTTTGCCACATTTGGTGGAGCAGCAGGGGACAGAGGTAAACTTTACCTCCGGGTGCACCCGGGTGTAGGGGGCCCTCTGTCTCAGAGGAACGGTGGACTTGGACCGTGTCATACGGATCGTTAGCCAACATGGCTAGCTCGGACCCCCCGTCGTCCGGGGAGTACACGGGTGACGCACGTACTTCAGTGCCTTTGAATACTGGTGAGACACAGGTGGGTTTACCTGGGGTCGCAGAGGGACTAGAGGTCCCTCAAGCCAGCAGGACTGGAAGTGCGGGCGGGCAACAGGCCACCCCGACTCAGTCGGGAGTTCACTCGGGTGACACTTCTGACGTGGGTGGGCCGAAGTCTGGCCACCGCGTGGTATACTCAACGGGAACGTCCCAAGGGGTGAGGACTGTCCCCGCGAGTTCCACTCGGGTTGGAGCCAACTTTGGCATGGAGCCATCGCCAACTAGGCTTTCGGAGGACGGCGGACCTCCGTTGGTCGGCGATGGGCTCGCGCCCATGCCCCCGGTTGAGACCCCTGAGGAACGTGGTTACCCCTCAGGTGGACTCCCGGAGGTGGACCGAGACTCAACTGGAGTCGTCAATCCACTCCTCGCGGAAACTGTCCGTCGGGAGGCGACCACTGTGTTGCGGCAGACTTTGCCGGACCTGGTGGTCACGATGACGAATACTATTCTGAATCAGATTGTGGCGAGTTTGCCAGATGGCCTTAATGTCCAGACCGGATTGGAGCCTTCGAGCCCGCAGGCGCAGGGGGTGCCCCCCCTGACACCTATCTCGGGTCGCCCTGAACAGGGGGCGACCCCTGTGACTCCCAACGAGGGAGCCACACCATACTCGGTGGGGCGTACGCCCTTCATGGGGGAGTTCCCCCCGACAACACCGGCGGCTACACCAAGCGCGCCGCGCCGGACTACAGGCACTGTGGGTGAACTTACCCCAGTGCCACAGCGGCTGTTCCCTCAACGTGAGGTGCCGCCCAAGATCCAGGTAGCCAACCCGGTCTACCAGAGGATCTTTGACTGTGAGACCTACGCCCTCCACAACAAGTCGGTGGCGTATGGTCCTGACCAGGCCCGAGCCATGGGCCGTGCCAAGAAGAATGCACTTCACTCTTTTGGGCACAAAGCGGAGTGGGATGGAACTCCCCCCCTCCGTGTCTTTGAGTTCCTACGTCGTTTCACAAAAGCCTGTGACGACAATGCCATAAGTGAAGGCATGGCTTTTTACATGCTACAGGAGTTTACGAAGGGAGACCTGCGGACAGAACTTATGTCCGTCATGCCCAGCTCCTCAAGTGGAGGCGCTGGGGAGGTGACGTCCTATTTGGAGCTCGTCAACTGGTTGTTGAGGGCCATGGTTGATGAAGCGGCGTTGGCTTCTCAAGTCGAGGAGTTTACGCAAGCCCATCAGGAAGAGGCGGAGGACGAGTTGTCCTTTGCGGAGCGAGTCCGTAAGCTCAACAATCTTTGTGGGTTTCTTCATCCACAAGCTGTGGTGAAGAGTCGGTTTGTGGAAGGACTCCACTGGTCAGTCCGGATGGAGACCCGGGAGCATAACACTGCCCGGGCGACCCTGGCCGAGTTGGCTAGGTTCGCCTACCGCAGAGGCGAGGCCTACCGCAAGTTGCGGGAGGAACAACGCCAGGAGCGTCAGGCCGAGTTGGCCAAGGAACGGGAAGAGGCGCGCCAGGCCAGAGAGTTGCGAGAGGCACGCCGAATCCGCAAGGAGAGGGTGGTAGCTGCCGTGGGAACTTCCCAAGGTACCTCGTCGTCTTCCCCAGTTGGGAAGACCCCTCTCGGAACAGACCATCGGTGTTGGAACTGCAACTCCGATGGTCACTGGGCATATGATTGCCCCAAGTTGAGTAAACGCATCCAACAGCTTGTTAGGAATGCGAGTAAGAAGTCGGCTACGAACGAAGTGCGTTCACGCCGCGAGGGTGGGTCTCGACCAGTGGTGGCGGTCGCCACACCCTCGACGGAGGGGGCGGACACGTCGTCCTCGGACTCGTCGTCGTCCCCTTCGCCCTCAGATTCGGACGCCAAGTCGGCGGGAAACGAATGACCGTTGGAGCTGGTCGTCCGAAGCTCACAACGGCAGCCTCGGCCAAGTGGGCCAAGAGGACGAACCAACCGTGTCGGATACTGCGGCGACCTAAGGGAGTCCGCCCACCTCGGGTGGGACTTCCCAAGAACGTAAACCCACGTCGGGTCATCGCGGTGCTGACGGGTGAGAACTTCCAGGTGGCTGGACGGGTGCAACTTGCCCCCGGCCGCGCCTGTTGTGTCCGTATCGTACTTGATACCGGGTCAGGAGCCTCCTTGATACGCAAGTCGCTATTACCAAAGGGGATGAGGCTCCAACGCTGGAAGTCTAAAGCTGACCATCTGATCGATATCAATGGTGGGGTACTTCCCATCGTTGGTGCCGTGACCCTACCAACTCGGTTGGGGACCCATGAGGTCGACGTGACCTATGGAGTAGTTGAGAATATATCGGTACCCCTGCTTCTGGGTACCCCTTATGTCGTAACACAAGTGCCTTTGATTTGTGGCCCTGAGTACTGGGTCAAGTTGATGAATGGGGAGACTATCCCCATCCTTGGTAAGGGAAAGTCTGTGGCTCCTGTGACAGTTTCACAGTCGAAGCCTGTTTGTTCTGTGAGGGAAGGGTTTACTGCTACTCTGCGTTTAGCCCGTAAAGTCATGTTGCCCCCCAACTCGGTGGCGCACGTGGATGTTGTAACTGATTATGCGGGGAACGGGTTGGTGCACCCTAACCCCCGTCTTGCTCGCAAGCACCAAGTGCATGTTGCCCTTGGCACGATGGACTCCAAAGCCGGAGTCCCGTGGAGGATCCAGGTGATGAACCTGAGCTCGTCGCCCAAGTTCTTCAAGTCGGGGGCCAAGTTCGGCTATATCGACCAACACGAGGGACCGGTAGTAGCGGTCACCCTCAGCGCGGGCGCAAGTAGCGACCCGAAGTCCGGAAAGGAGAAGCATCAAGCCAAGTCGGCCGCCTCTCCTCGGCCCCAGGTAAACATGGAGGGTGTTCCACCCAGGTTGAGGGTTCAAGTTGAACGCCTCTTGGACCAATATCACAAGTTGTGGGATGGTCAATTGGGACTCATGAGAGCTACCCAACACCGGATCGAGTTGAAACCCGGTGCGCCCCCTATACGCCAACAACCGTATAGGGGGGGACCCCGTTCAAGGGCCCTCGTTAAGGAGCAAGTTGCTCGCATGGAGGCCCTCGATGTGATCGAGGCCAGCAACGCCGAGTGGGCGATTCCGGTGGTGATCGTCCCCAAAGTTGATGGGACCCCCCGGTTCTGTATCGACTACCGTAAGCTCAACGAGAGCACGGTGAAGGATAGTTATCCCCTACCTCGGATGGATGACTGTCTGGACTCTCTGGGGGAGGCAAACGTGTTCTCTACCCTGGACTGTAACGCGGGGTACTGGCAAATTCCCATTGCCCCGGAGGACAGGCATAAAACTACCTTTACCTGTCACTGTGGTACCTACCAGTGCAAGCGTCTACCGTTTGGCCTGTGTAACGCGCCGGCAACTTTCCAGCGCGCTATGGACATGATTCTGGCCGGAGTACGGTGGCAGATCTGTCTCGTGTACCTAGACGATATCATTGTGTTCTCCCGAAGTCCGGAGGAACACATTGGCCATCTTGGCCAGGTGTTCAAGCTACTTGCTGACGCCGGAGTGTCACTGAAGGCGAGTAAGTGCCACCTCTTCACTCAAGAGGTGGAGTACTTGGGACATGTTGTCCGTCCGGGGCGTCTCAGTGTCAACGAGAAAAACTTGAGGGCCATCCGCAAGGCTCAGTACCCCCGGACCCAGACCCAGATGAGGAGCTTCCTCGGGATGTGTAACGTGTACCGACGTTTCACTAAGGGCTTCGCCAAAGTGGCGAAGCCGTTGAATGAGTTAGTGAGCTCAACGCTACCGAAGAACCTGCCTCCCCCAAGTCGGGTGGAGCAGGAATCCTTTGAGACTCTTCGGGACCTTCTGCTGAAGCCCCCTATCCTGGCTATTCCCAGGTTGGGAGGCCACTACATCCTGGATGTGGACGCTAGCTACGACCAACTTGGTTGTGTGTTGCTTCAGCAACAGCCGGACAAGGAGTACTTGCCGGTGGGATACTTCAGCAAGGGGCTAAACTCGGCCGAGAAGAACTACGGAGTCACCGAGTTGGAAGGACTCGCAGTGGTATGGGCGGTGACGTCACTTCGTCACTACCTAGAGGGTGAGAAGTTCCTCATCCGCTGTGACCACCGCGCGTTGCAGTTCATCTTCAAGACGGACTGTACGAACACTCGTCTCAACCGGTGGAGGGTGCGACTTGCACCCTTCAACTTTGATATTGAGTACCGACCTGGCAGGCAACATGCCCTTGCCGACGGCCTCTCTCGGGTACCTACCGAGGGACTGGACACCACCCCAGTCGATGAGGACATCCCCATCGTGGGGGTAGTCACGCGCTCGGGTCAGGCGTTGAATCCCGAGGCGCCAGGGAACAAGAAGTACTTGCCCCTGTCCCTGGACGAAGTAGTGAAGGCCCAGGCCGAGGATCCCTTCTGCAAGTCGCAGAGGGATACCCTGGATACAGTGGCGGAGACGCGGTTCTTCCTGGGAGACGATGGCCTCCTCATGAGGAGGGGGGTATTCCAGGGGACCGAACAACTTGTCGTCCCCGCATCCCTGAAGGACAGTATCCTTGAGAGGGAGCACAACGCTCCCACGGGTGGACACCTGGGGTCTAGTAAACTGTACCTGACCCTGAGGACCAAGTACTACTGGCCGTCCATGGTGGTGGACATCTACAGTTGGGTGGCTGCCTGCACAAGTTGTGCACAGAACCGTCTGATGGAACGGCGGCCTAGTACGGCTATGTTATTGTTCCCGGCCAAGGAGACCTTCGCCGCGTTGGCGATGGACATCCTTGGGCCACTGCCAGTGACCGAGGAGGGCAACCAGTACCTCCTGGTCATCTGTGACCGCTTCACGAAACTTACGCGAGCGATCCCACTGGCAGAGATCACGGGCATGTCGGTCGTGTCAGCCTTCCTAGATCACTGGGTTGCCGCGTATGGCATCCCAGATAGTACACTATCGGACAATGGACCGCAATTTGCGTCTGTACTGTTTCAGGGAGTGCTGGATATGTTGGGGGTTAAGGCAAACTATGCCACCCCCTACCACCCACAAAATAATGGGCAGGTGGAGCGCTTCAACAAAACTATTGTTAGGCAGCTGCGCCACTATGTGAGTGAGTACGTGAAGACGGGGGACCAATACATTTCTATCCTTACTACTGCCTACAATTCGCAGGTTCACTCATCTACAGGGGAATTACCCCTCGCTTTTGTGACCCCCCGTCGTGTGCGGTCTATTGCCGTGCTGCGGTCGCTCCCAACTAGGGAGGATGGTGGCAGTACGCCTACTCCTACTGAGAGTAAGGCGGAGTTCGCTGCTAGGCTTGAAAACCTCATCCCTAAAGTCAGGGCTGAGATGGACAAAGCACAAAAGCGCTACAAGCGTACCTTTGACAAAAAGGTGCGCAACGCCAAGCATGTCCCCGAGCAGGGTGACTGGGTATTGGTCCACTCACACACCCCAACTGGGGGTAAGTTGGTGTTCCAGACGAAGGGGCCGTACCAGGTCCTTCGTACTGATGGGCGGCGCTTCACCATCGAAAGTGACGATGGGGTCCGCACAGTGAACGGACAGGACGTGGTCAAAGTTGCACCACCGCCTGCAGGCGACCCAGCTTGGGCGCGTGCTTTGAAAACGTGGCGCCTGCCCTCGCTGCCTGCAGCCAAACAGGGCCCGCAGGAGTACGTGTTCGACAAGTTCATCGACCACGGCTGGGATGAGGATACTGACCGCCTCATGTTGAGGGTGCGTTGGTTTGGCTACAAAGCCAAGGATGATACGTGGGAGTATGTGGAGGACCTTCCTGCTGAGAAGGTCCGGGCGTACTGTGCCCGGAACGAGATAGACCCTAACAGCCCTCCCTCAACGTGAGGGAAGGCCGAGCAACAGTGCCAAGAGAGTGCTTCAAGTCGAAGTGGTACGCAGAGTGGCTTTAAACTACAGCCCTAACCCTCACACTCTCACAACAAAGGCAGCTGCCAACTAGGCACGCATGCTAGACTCTCCCACTCCACGGCCCTCGCCCTCACGTGGAGGCGAGCGGCGAGACCCACGCCGATAACGGTCTCCACTCGTTGGAAGGGGCGGCGGCTCCAAGTCGGAACCGTCGCGCCCCTCACGGTCGCGCAAGTGGCGCCGACCGTGGCTACTCTTCTGCCTGGTCTTGCGCGCAAGTTTGCGACGCAGACGCTGGACAGACTCCGTCTCCGATGGGGTAGAGGACTCCGAGACGGAGTAAGACAACTCGTCTTCCGACACGGAGGGAGAGCGCCGCGAGTGACGGCGACGACGGCGAGGAGGCGAGTATGCCCGGCTCGCACGACGCTTGCCACGCCCAAGTGGGGTTGGCTGGGGCATAATAGCCCCAATGCGAGCCAACTCGGCCGTCATAAACTCCGCCACCGACTCGCAACTCGCGGTCGCCACTGCAGTACGAACGCGCTCCTCAAGTTGAGGAGTCTCGGAACTTTGGAGGGTTGCGGTCGACGCGGCCAACCAGGAAATGGTGCGCACCAACGTGGTGATCATCATCTCTGAGGTTAGAGGCGTGGGCGGTAACACCAACTTGGGGTATACCGTCAGGAGGGTGGCCCCCAAGTTGGGAGACACCGGTGTGGATGACTCCACGGCCACGCTGATCGGGATGTTCCCGTGAGGCTGGAAAGGAACAGGAGGAAGCGGAGGGGCACGCCGAGGTGGCGGTACCCGGGTGTAACTGCGACCCCGACTTGGGGCCCCCGCAGTAGGTTGAGTCATATGGTCATCATATGAGGGCACAGCCATAACTATGGGCTTGTCCGGGGGTGGCGCAGTGTGACGATCCACCCCCGGGGCATACGGGTAGTCCCCGATGCCCAACCCCTCTCGTAGGACCACACGGCCGTCGTGAAGTTCACGAGCGACCCATACGAACTGGCGAAGTGCGCCATCGTCCTTGGGCCCCCGAGTGGGGCGGCGCAACTTGTGCTCAATGCTCTCCCACTCGATAAACTTGTGGAGGCGGAGCATCTCCTCAAGTAGAGTGAGTTGTCCTGACGAGCACCCCTCAGCAACTAGCTGAGGGGTGAGCTGTTCCAAACCCTGGATGAGCCGGAGGGGGAGATGCCAGAGCATCCCCCGCCGCTGAACACATGACACCCAGGTCGACATGACCTCGAGGAGCCACTGGGTGGCCAACATGGCCCACACCAGATGATCAGGGCCAGCCGTCAACATGACGGAGCCGAAGTGGTCAAGCAACCGTGGCAACAATGCCGGGAACCCGTAGGGGACCTCAACTTGAGGCCACCACTCGGGCTTCTTCGGGTAGTATTGCTCCTTACTGGCAGCAGACTGCTGAGGAAACTCAAGTTGAGCCGAGGTCACCAAGTAGGGACCTCGCCGGAAGTCCTTCTCCATCCGCACATCAAAGTGATGAGTGTGCGGATCGGCCTCGTGAAGGTACGGGGGGCGAGTTGCCACCGCGTCCCAAGTGAAGGTCGGCAAGTCGCCGGGACCCGGGATAGTTCCCCCGCGGTCCACCATGGCCTTGGCCCGCTGCACGTCCTCGACCTCCTCGTCGTCCAGGAAGGCAAACTGGTCCGTCCTGAAGCCGGCAGGGAACCCGACCCTACGGGGATACTTCTCCCGTAGGCGGTCCCATACCCGACCCATCGCTGCGCCGAGTCGGCCACAGCGAAGAACAGTCAACCCCTCCTCATACAGAGGCCAAGCGGGGTAAAACCACCGCCCCAAGGCCTCACGCGGGACAACTTGTCCCGCCTCCGGGGGAGATCCTGCCGTCAACCCAAAGCCGGGTGACGCGGGAGTCCCACCCCCCGGAGCGATCGCGGAGCCCCCGCCGGAAGTCCCGGCAGGCGCTGCACCGTAGGAGGTGTCCTCCATACGCTCATCGAGAGAGTCCGTCTCCACTCCCGGAGTCGCCATGGCTCTCCCCAAGTTGGGGAGAGACGTCCTGGCTATCGCGGCACGAGACCCGCCTCGAGTTGAGGGGGACTCGGATCGTGGGTAAACGGGTGGCCTCCCCAGCGTGGGGTGGCCCCGTGGAAGGTGAAGGAGAAGTGGTGGTGGTGGTGAGGTGTGAACCGAGGAGAGCAAGCTGCCAAGTGGGCAAGCTCGAGGAGAGGGGCGGCCAACGTGACCGCCTCCACATCCGCGTTACGTACTCAAGGGGGGACAGCAAGTCGCGTCCCCCCCAACGCCGAGACGTGCGTTTACGCACCCCCTCACAGGGCCGACCGGGTCGGTCGGAACTGAGGAGAGGGGAGTGTGGCAGTATTGACCCCCAGGTAGGGGGCAACACGTGCCATGCAAGGGGCGGCAGGCCACTAGCCTGATCCGTTCCTCCCCCTGCATTTGGGTCCATATTCCCTAAGTTCGGGATAGTTAGCTTAGTAGTAAATCCAACTTGGATTTGAGGGTTTTCTGCATTTATCGTCTTGAATTTTCGTGTGGCCCGGTGGGCAGGTGCTGGGGTGGGAGATTCTGAGTGGCGAGATTCTGAGGGGACCCTGGGGGGATAAGGGGAGGGACAGCGGGGCTTGGCCCTGCGTCCCCGTCCCGACCAAGAAACTGTTGGACCACACACCATCTTCTTGTTTGTCCGTGGGGGGATTGCCCCACAACAGGGATAGAGTGTGTGCGACTTGCACTTCTTCCGGTTCCCCCGACACGGGAGGCAGCCCTCGCACACCGCCCCAACTTGGGTACTGTGTGTGCGAGTGGTTTTTGCCACACCTGCCGACGGACGGACAGCAAGAAGGAGGAAGCCTGCCCGAGGGTAACCTCAAGGGTGAAGGTCCCCTGCAACGGGTGGACCGGCCGGGAGGCCAACACACTTACGCATTATCGGAGACAGGAGCCGGTGTCAAACCGGAAAGCAGGGGCGAGTTCCCACCCCTCCTGCCACAGAGGCGGGCGCACGGGAGTGTACACCGGCGCGCGACCGTTACCGGTATGCAACGCACACGTTATATCGGTGCGGAACGCATCCGCCATGACACCATGGTTGCGTCGCCAGCTCTACGCCGACTTCAGCCCCGCCATGGGCGAGTACGCAGCCGTCAACGTCAGATACGGGGATACCCCCGGAAAGTACTCAAACCCGGGATACCGGCCGGTATCGCCCACCGTCTTCCCAAACGCCACAGGCGCCACCGCCGACGCAACCCCCCGAGCACTAGCCGGGTAGTCAATCTCCCGCGGCAACGCGGGGGCAACCAAGTCGCATATCCCGAAGGCTGGGTCGAGGAAGACTTCACCCCGCCCCACCCGGGTGCGCCAGAGCTGCGCATGCCGGTCGTCCGGCTGACTCAGGACCCAATGATGTTCCACCTGGACCGCATTCGGCTGGTTGACCAGCCGCACCAACTCCCGCTCCCAACTCGGGTCCAACTTGATACGCCGGGAGGACCCTCCACGGTGACGCGGCTGGTGGAAGTCCACCCGCATCCCCCCAGCGCAGTCCATGGACTCCTGCACGGTAAGGCCCCGAACCCGAGCCACCAAGTCGGACATCGACATGGCGGGTTGACCCGCCGCCAAGGTGACGCTGCCACCCAGCGGGGCAACCCGGGCGGGCCCAGGAAGAATCGGTGGCGCCGGGGGAAGCCCCACCGGCAGATGGGTCGGTGCCGTAAGCGCACGGGGCCGAGGAGGAAGAAGAAGGGCGGGCGCCCGCCCGGAGTAGCTTCCGGAGTCCACCGCCATCGGGGAAGACACATCTTGACCACCGGTCGCCCGCGGCACCGCGGGCAGGGCGTCGCCGCCACCCGGGCCCGACGTGGGCACAACGGGGACGGAGGGGGTAGACCCGTTACCCGCTTCCACGGACGCACCACCAACCGGGCGGGCACCCGCACCGTCTTGACCCGCCGTCCCGGCCGGGGTACCGCCACGACCGTCCGACACACCGGCTGCGCCGTCTTGGGGTAGAGCCGCGCCGGCACCGGCGACAGGAGCCATCCGGGTCGCCGGAGGAGCAGGAGTAGGGGCAGCCGCAACACGCGGTTGACCGCCACCCGACGGAGCCGTCGTGCCGCTGCACACGGACGACAACCCGCCCGGTGCGCCTTCCGGGGCCACACGGACAGTTACCCGGTCTTAGTCGTCCGACGAGCTCGCCAAGAAGCACTCGGCAGCGGTGGCGGAGATGGGAACGTCGTCCTGCATCACCTCCTCCTCCTCAAGCAGGAGGTCGTTCTCGCCCCTGGGTACCTGGGGGTCCGATATGGTGGAGCCGGGGTAGCAGGGGCGCCCCGTGCCAAAACGCCGCAGCCGGCTCGACCCGGTACAACGAACGCTCGCGGACGAGCCAGGGAAGCGCGGGCACCCGCGCTTATAACCACACAGCTCAGCACGAGCGATACGGCAGCGCGGGACGACCCGCGCCAGCCGAGCTACGAGGACGCTCCACCCAGGCACCTGGATCGGGGCCACGCCCCCCACACGGGGTAATCAAAGGGGGTCACCCCCTACCGCCCCCACGCAACGCGGGCAGCCCCCGCCCCCCACTCAATCGTCCACACGAGAGGGGCCCCCTACCACCAGACGCCTGGTGGCGGATCCGCTTGCACCACCCCTTGGAAAGGGGGGTCGTGAACAAGAACCCGCATCGGGAATTCAACGGTCCGGAAAACGGATCGTGTGTGTACCACACAAAGAGGGGCGCCCCCCCTCAGACAACCTCGAAAAGGGGTGTCTGTCGCGACAGGGCACACAGCCCCACCCGACTGGTAAACGGTCACGCGACCCACTTACATTCGGAAACCCGAATGCAACTCGACCCGAGGACGGGCCGAATCTAAGGGGGGGATATGTAGCAATATGGATGACCGTATTGTGACCCTATATTAGGGGGGCTACGTCTCACCCTTGACTTTTAATTTGGGAGTCTGTACTGGTCACGGTATCTAAAATTTATGTATGACCAGAGGGACTTGCATCTTGGGGTGGAGGGTAGTTAGTAGTGTCTCCGAGGGTTTAGAACGAGGGGGCTGGCGGCGAATCCACCGCCGGCCATGGTAGAACAACAAACCCCTCCCATTTGGGCTCCCATCTTGGTCCCGTGGCTTGCGCTCCAAGGACAGCAACCTTGGCCTCCCGGTGACGTTGATGCCGATCCCCCTTGGTGAGTGTTCCCTGAGAGTGGACGTGCAGCGGATACCTATTGTGCTACAGAGGGACGAGGCCGGCGCACTGCAGCTGCAGGTAGTCGTCGGGCGTGGACAGGCCGAGCGAGCATACGCGTAGAATGTACGACGCCGGAAGGGGCAACCGCTGCAGTGGTTGCTCGCCGCCGGCGCGCTCCATCGCGTGGGCGCAAAAGCCAAAGACGGCTAGGCGGGCGAGCTTATCCTTCGTTGGGTCGTCGTGCCCCGCCAAGCGGTGCAGAGATGCCACCGCGGACTGGTACTTTTCGAGAGCAGGCGGAGACATGGTGCTGCGCTGCAGCTCATACAGGATCCAGCCGGTGACGGTAGGCGCGGTGGCCGGCATCGGTGTGCGCTTGTGGTCGTTGCAGTGCTTGAGGAAGGCCCTGAAGCTTGACATGTATCCGCGCTGCGTCTCAGGGCGGTAGCCGCGGAGGACGAGCGCCGAAGCAGCAGAAGGGTCATGGATATCTGCCACTAGCGGGGCCGCGACCTTGATGAGCAACAGCTTCCACCGCTGCGCGTTATTCCTCGATCGCGCATTGTTCCGAACCGGAACGCCGCAGTCCGCCAAAGAGGCTTGGTCTCTCGCGCCGACTGCGAAGCGTGCGTGGACACGCCGTCTGCCGCCGGTAGGACGTCCCACTCGGTGCAGCCGTCCACGGCACGGCGCCACCACTGCTGTGCGCGCCAGACCGGCGCGAGGAGGGTGACCGTCGAGTTGGTGCGCAGGATGTGGCTGATGACGGCGCCAACGAGATGCAGCGGGGGGTTGGCCCAGCCATTTTCGCCCGTCCAATCTTAGAGGGACGGGCTGGTGGCGAGAGAGCCCAGGCACATCCACCGCGAGTAAAACTTCGGGCACTGCGCGCTCTCGGTTGATGCGAACAGGTCGATGGAGTGGGGGCCGTACTTGTCGTCGGGCACGGAGAATTTGGCCAGCTGGAGGGTCCAGTCGGTCGTGTTGTGTTCTCGAGAGAGACGGTCTGCCCACTCGTTGAGCACAGAGGAAACGTGCTCAATGCGAAGCTGGACGTCCATTTCCGTACAGAGGTTGTACAGAATGCGCATGTCGCCCATCAGGACGGGCGATCGCGAAGATCCTGCCCGCATCACATGAAGTGCCACCGCCGAGTCGGTCAGCAGGCGAATGATGGAGCCGGCAGGTATGAGGCGCCGGAACGACTGAAGCGCACGGGTAACGGCGCCCAGCTCCAAGCAGTTAATGTGCAGGCCGTTTCGGTCGACACCGTGGCAGCCTCGTGCCTCTGCTGATAAGTCGAGTACCGCGCCCCAGCCGGTCGCGCTCGCGTCCGTGACCAGCAGCATTATTGTCGCTCCCAGCCACAGCGGCCGACCAGTCGCAGCGTTGTCCCTCAGCTCGGTCAACCAGGGCAAGTCCTTGAGAGCTTGATGACCGAGCTGCACGTCGCCTTTGCGAGGCAGATGGAGCTGCATGGCCGTGAACAGGCTGCGCAAGTGGTAGCGTGCGGATGGGACGGACAGCGTCGCTAATACGGCAATACCACAGAACCGGCGGAGGCTTTGAAAGTTCACCCACCGTCGGTCGTCCGTCGCGCGGCGAGACAGGCCAACTGCCAAGTTCACGATCTTGTCCACACGGTCCGGGGGCAAGAGGCAGCGTGCCAGCCCGGTGTCCACCAGGTGGCCGAGCAGTCGCACGCAGGTTGGTCCGTCCTTGGTGCCCTTGGTCGGATGTATCCGCAGACCGAGCTCGCAAAAGAGACGGTCGACGTACTTGTACGCCTCCACCGCCTGCTGCAATGTGACCGGTTCTCCCGGCATGGCGGGCGGTGCTCTACCGAATCCATCGACGTACGGGATGATGCGGAGGCCCATCCCGCGCAGGTGATGTCCGACAGGACGCATCACCATGGTCCACGTCATAGGGGCCGGTGCCAGGCCGAAGGGCATGGTGATCGGCACGAAGTAGCGGCCAAGGCAGCAAACGGCGCGGTACTTGCGGTCTGCTAGCCGTAGCAGGAGGCGATGGTAGGCGTTCTTGACGTCCCACGCCAGGAAGGCGTCGTTCGGGCGTAGAGACTGCGCCAGCTCGGGCAGCGTCTCGTACTTGCAGCTTGCCGTCTCGGTGAAGCTGTTGACGTCCTTGTACTCGTAGATCGCGCGCGGCTTCTGTGCCGTGTGCGCAACAAAGGCTAAGCTGATGCCCACCAGGTCGTCGATGTCGGCCTGGTTGGTAAACCCCACGATGTAGTCGGACTGTAGCAATATGGATGACCGTATTGTGTCCCGAATATAGGGGGACTATTTCTAACCCCTACCTTTCAATTTGGGATTACGTATTGGTCACGGTATCTATAAGTTACGTATGACCAGAGGGACTTGCATCTTGGGGTGGAGGGTAGTGAATAGTGTCTCCGAGGGTTTATAACGAGGGGGCCGGCGGCGAATCCACCGCCGGCCATGGTAGAACAACAAACCCCTTCCATTTGGGCTCCCATCTTGGTCCCGTGGCTTGCGCTCCAAAGGACAGCAACCTTGGCCTCCCGGTGACGTTGGTGCCGATCCCCCTTAATGAGTGTTCCCTGAGAGAGGACGTGCAACGGTTCCCTATTGTGCTGCTTTGGTGGGGCAGCAGGGGACGGGTTTTCGTCACCCTTGTGGTGACGCCGTCTTTGGCTTTGGCACACGGATAGGGAACCTGTCCTTTTCTTGTACTCGTGGTGTTGCGATTTGGTTGATCGTGTTGAGTGGTTACGTTTGACTGCGATCTACTGATACTCTTCCCCAACCTACCCCCGCGCTCTCTTATTTATGGTGACCGTTACGTCGGTTGACTGATTGTGACTATGTCTACCCAAGAGATGGAGAACGTCCAAGATGACGGATCGGCGTCAACGCCGACCCCGGAGGTGAACCCGGGAGCCGGGATCGGTAACCCGATCGACAACATTGAGACATCGATGCTCTCCGGTGCCGGATCGACGTTTGGTACGGCTCGGACGGCCGGGGGCGGCGGACCGCCCCAACCGTCTTCTGCCGACCTCACTCCGCCGCCACCTTCACCAGGGGATTCCCTGATGGCATCACTGGCTCGCATCGAGGCCCGGCTCACCAGACTCGACGCTCGTCAAGAGCGTACGGAGGACGCAATGGCTGTGCTTCGTGCCGTTCGAGTCGGCCCCCAAAGAAAGCACTTCCGCCTCCTTCATGGCCTTGCCGTCGCGGCGTTTCACCAAAGCGTACCGACAGTTCTCTGACGCATTTGGTAACCCCCGCTCCAGGATGGTGACCAAAGCCGTCTGCCGGTGGTGCTCGTCCACGGTGACGTACTGACGGTCGCTCTTGTCCTCGAGTACGCCATCCTCCCCGACCTCCAAAGCCGGAAGCGCCCGGTCCTCTTGCGTGAAGTCCTCCGTGACCTTGGTCATACCATGGGCCCAATCGTACCCGGTGGTAGAAAACGACTGGACATACCGCTTCACGTCGGCCTGCTCCGTCTCGCGCACAGACCGCACCAGGACGCGAACGTTGCGCACCCGACCAGCGATCATCGTGACCTTGTAGATCTGAGCAAAACGCTGCGCCGCGGATACCGATGACCCGGCTGTAGGAACAACGAAACCCGAAGCGCCAGCAGTAAACTCAATCCCTCGTACCGACACGGATCGGTTCCGGCTCACAGGGACCGTCTGCCCCGATGACTTGCACGACGCCTCCTCGTCGACGCTTTCCCCCATCACAACGGTCAGCTCCTCACGAAACGCGTACTTGGCCATGGCCAACGCCAGCATGGCGTCCTTGGACTGCTCCCCGGCGCACTCTTTCTTCTCCAGAATGTCCTTGAGGATGGACCGGAGCCGCACGGTGAGCGCGTGGGCCTTCTCCTGAAGCATCGAGTGGCCCTTCTTCGCCCCTGCTAGCCGCCCCTTGATCTGCTGCAGCGTCATCCGCGATGGCACCACCGCCACGCGAGCGCCCGCCCCCGACATGGTGGCGCTCGAGGAGGGGGGCGGGGCGCGCCGCGGAGGCGCCGCCAAAGGGCGTCAACCGCCAGGGGCAAAAACTGCAGGCAACGGCTAACGCCGCCACACACAGTGGCCCACGCGTCAAAGAGACGCACGGCAGCCGGGCGGCGCTCGTGGGCCGCAACGGAGGCGCGTCACAGGAAGCACGGGGGCTGGGAACAGAGGGGATGGGCAAGCGCTGCCCGAATGAGAGCAACACGTGCGCACGACCCCGCCTACAACCGTTGGTCGGGGCGCGTGCTTGACACCACTGTTACAAGGACAACGATTCACAGACATGTCGGAAGAAAGTGACACTTAAAATGCACATAAGTGAAAAGTTATCCGAACTTGAGCGCACCGTGATTGCTGCGAAAAAAAAGTTCATATAAAATGTTGACACGTGTTGAAATAGGACGGAGGAAGGAGCTTTCTGTCGGCTGCCTCCGCGCACATTCAAGTCTATACTGTATGTATGTACATTTCATCCTGCGTCAGTTTCACTCAAGCACACCAAGCGAGGCGGTCGCGACGGTGCCCAGACGCACGCTGCGGGGCCGAGGGACAGGAAGGCCGCGGCAGCTGTCACTGCCGCCGCGGTGGTCCGCCGCGCCCGCGCGGCGGGTGTGCTCGAAGCGTAGTCTGCCGGCGTTGGCCCCCTTGCCAGCCGGCAGCGGGGGGACGGTATGTCCCGCCCCGTCGTGGTTGGCGGCGGGCGGGGTTCCCCCGCGTGACCTGCCAACCCCCCGCGAGTGTCTTTGGGCCGGTCCCGTCGTTTCGGCCCGGTTGTCCATGGCATGGAAGAGAGAAGGAGAGTCAAGGACGACAAGACGAAGCCCTCGCCGCCTGCCCTCTCCTTACACACGCCGAAACCAGTCCCCACCACCGCAACGGGGACGCCAACCCCCCCCCCTTTCCGGGGCCCCGGACCCTCCCCCCCCCACCCCCTCATTCCCCCTTTCGAGCCCGCCTGTCCAGTAGCCACCCGCCCCCTCTCCCCACCATTTCCCAGCTACTGCCTCCGCGTCTCGCCCCTCCCACCGCGACCAGGTGCTCAAAACCTGACGAGCCGGTGCGTCCCAGACGGCAGCACCACCACCTTCTGCCGTCCGTTGCCTGCCATGGAGTAGGCCGGGGCGGTCGGGGGGCGCAGCGCGGCGACGCGTGGGCGCCCCCTCCGGCCGCGAGAGGAGGCACGCAACCGGCGGGCGCGCGGCCACGAGCAGCGCCGACTCACCCGTCTAAAGGGAGAAACGTAGTCGGGTGGCGCGCGGCGAAAGGAGCAGCCCTCAAGGCGCCTCCTCTCTTCGTCACTGTGCTGCTGCCCTGGGAGCGCCTGTAGCGTGACACCCCCCGGCCGGATAGCCCAGCCGCTCGAGCCCCCAACCGCAGCCCGCCCACCCGCCCGCCCGCCCGCCCGCCCGCTCGCCCGTCCGCCCAGCGCGGACGGCTTCCCGCCCCGCAGGGATGGAGCCTCGTGAAGTTCCGCCCGTGATAGTGGCCGCCCACGCTAGACGAGGCTTGGCCGCCGCGGTATGCGGCGGCGACGGCGCGGCCAATGCCGGTCGGGACGCCGCTACCCTCTTTGGGGCCACCGCCGTGGCCCCCCGCAGCCGTGGCGGCGGTGCCGCCTGCCCCCGATTCCCTGGCGGACGCCTCCGCCCGCCCGTGGCGGCGGGCGCCCCCATCGTCTGCCGGCCGCCACGGCCGCACACATGCGAAGGCTCCCCGCCAGGGATGGCCGCCCACGCCACGGCCCCGGCGGGGCCCAGCGCCAGCATCAGCTGCCAGCCGGACGGCCAGCCCACCGCCGCGGGCGGGGGCCGGCAGGCACCGCCATGCCGCCACCTGCCGCGGGAGATCCGCCCGGCGGCGCATCTATCTGGGGACACACTCGCAGGTTGGTGGGCTGGCGACCACAAAAGTGACGGCGGGCGGGCCCCGCCGTGGCCGCGACCGCGGTCGCTTCCGCCGTTGGTAACAAGGGGGGGGCCTGCCCATGCCACAACGAGCGCGCTTCCCGTCTTGGTGTACCCACGCCACCCCCCCGGTCCGCCAGCAGGTTCCTCACCGCTCGCCATGGGCTCACCCCACCAGACACTTAGCTGGGCGCCGTCCCCATGGCGAGGCGGAGGCGCCCCCCCCCTCCCCGCCGGGCGCTCGGACGCCGAGCCCGCTGACGCGGCAGGACGACGATTGATTTCATCAGATGAAGTGAGTTGTTCAAGTGAGTTGTTTTGTCTCTTCTTTAGTCTTGTGTGTCCGTTCTGGAATGTGCAAGAGAGGCGCAAAGAAAACGAAAACGTCTGCTAGGCAGAGCTACAAAACAGCCAATCCACTCTCTGCGCCACCACCACCGATCACAGGGCGCGACGACAGCCACCTTCAGCTGAGAGAGCAGCCGCGGCCGCCGACGAGAGGCCTGCCGCGGCGGCCCCCGTCACCGTCGCGGGCGGCCGCCGCCGCCAAGACAAAGAGCGCCAGGTCCGCCGCACCCCCGTCCCACCGCCGCCCACGGGGGATGAGGGCACAGCAGCGGCGGCAGAGGCGGCGGCGGCGACGGCGGCGGCGGCGGCGCGCCGCCGGCAGCGCCCCCCGCGGACCGCATCGCTGCCGCCGCCGTGGCGCCGTCTGACCGTCGACGCCGGCGGCGATGGCGGCCACGGTCGCGATCATGGGGGATGGTAGGTGGGGTAGGGGTGCGCAGATGGGGGGGGCGCCTGCGCCCGCCTCCGCAGTCGCCGCCGCCGCGACGGCAAAGCGGCAGCCGTCAAGCGGGAGCAGCGAGGGGATAGGGGAGTGCTGCGACACGTGGCGGCGGCGGCGACACTGCCGCAACCCGAGGCCGCAGCCGCCAAGGGCCCAGCAGCACCGCGCCCACCGCCTGCAACGCCAACTCGATCGCCACGCCGCCGTGCGGCCGGCGTGCGGGTCGGGCTCTCCGGCGGGTCTCCCCCCCCCCCCGCACCGCCCGCGTCCGCCTCGGCGGCCACGTCGACATTGGCGACGACGGCGACGCGGCGGAGGACGGCCGCGACCGCCGCCGCCCGCGAAGTCGTCGCAGCCAACACCACCGCGACGACGGGGGGCGGGACCGCCGCCCGCGGGAGCAGCCGCGCCGCCCGGCGGGCGGTGGCGGCCATGCCTCCACGAGCAATCCCGCCAGCGCCCGCGCCGGCGCCAGCTCGGCCAACGCCGCCGCCGTCGACACCGCCATCACCACGGCCGTCGCCGGCAGTGGCGGGAATCCCGCCGACTGTCCATGGCGACAGCGAGGGCGGCCGCCCCGCCGCGACCCCCCCGCCCCCCGCAGCCACCGCCGCCCGCGGCAGGTGCCCCAAGAAGCAGCCCCGCCAGCCGCGCGGGCGCGACCGGGCAACGTCGGCGGCCCATCCTCCCCCTGCCCGTTGCCCGAGGTTGTCGAGCGCGGCGGCCGTGTCGGCCAGTTCCGCGTCGCCGGCCAGCGGCGGCGGGCGGCGGTCGAGGCCAGCGGCGGTGCCCCCGCCACCGCCGCCGCCGCCGCCCCCGCCGCGGTTGACGCCGTCGCTGGTGGCGGCCGCCGCCGGGGTGTACCCCCCCCCTCGCACACGTCCGATGCGAGCCACCCCCGCAGCTTGGCCACGGCGGCAGCGGCTGCCCGGCGGGGGGCTCGCGCAGGAAAATCCCCACCAGCGAAGAGGTGACCCAGACTGTTGCCCGGGCACTCGATAAAAAAGCACGATAGTGATCTCGTACCTCTACCCAAGTGCTCGCCGCCCCCTCGTATACGAGAGGACGCGTAGGGGCTCCAAGACAGCCCGTTGCTATGAGCGCCCACTCCACCGCACCTCTTCTAACACGCCCATCCATCCGGTGCGCCGCGCACCTGACGCCGTCCCGGCCTTCCCCCGACCTGCTGTACCACCCATATTTGTACTCGAGCCCCGCCCGACACAACCTCTCGCAGTCTTAGTCTCTTTTCGCACCTTGTCGTACCCCGTCCTTCCCTGTTCGTTTAGTGCGGTCCTCCACACCCAAGGTCAGCGCAGAGGGTAAGGGGCAGAAGGGGGTGTGCTGAAGCCCAATCTGTCAGCCCGTCGATCTTCATGGTCCGCCCGCTCACATCCACGTCGCCCACGAGGTCATCGATGTAGAGCCCTGTCGGCGCCACCCCAGAGCCACACAGCAAGTTCACCAAGTCCTCCTTGGGAAGGAGGAGGGGAGACTCCGCCGAAGGACCGAAGAGGGCAGGAGGGGAAGCGGCGACAGCGGCTGTGGTGCGCGCGGCCGTGAATCGCGGTGCTGCCTCGCCGTGATTTCTGTCCAGCTCGACAACGGCGTCGATACCAGTACACGCGCCGCCAGCTGGCCATCCGGAGCGGGAGGAAAGGGCACCTGCCGCGATGGAAGGTTGTCATGTCCTCAGGCTGCCGCTGCCGAGCCATGCACAGCACGCTGCCCTGCTCATGCCGGCCGTACAATTTGGGTGCCAAACAGAGAATCAGCGCACGCCGCCACCGTCCCAGCGGTCGATCCGTAGACCTCCCCAAAGGAGTCGATGTCCACAATCATGCAGCTGTCAATGGCCAATGATCGCTCTCTCAGGTCGAGCATTGGCGGTGCCGGGTTACGTGTTACCACGACGAGGGCTGTACGCTTCTGCCACTGCGCCCACAGCTCACCGCCAAACAGCATGCTCAGCTTGGCGCAGGGTTCTTGAATGTCTGCCTTGAACACCAGATCTCCCGACTTGTACTGGACGGCGACAGCAACCAGCTGGTTCCGACGCGGCCCCGTGCCTCCCGCATGCACGCAGCGAATGAACATGATGCCATCGACGCCCGGGAAGTTGCACCTACGCGGCCGCCAGATGTACTGCTCGAGGTCGTCCTCCGAGTAATCCGAACACAGCTGCGGGACGGAGACAAAGAATTCAACGCCGCGGCGGGCAATCGAAGCGTCGACGACGGCATCGTGGAGCCACTGAGCGGTACCGGAAAGGCGCGCTGGTACGGGGTAGAGCTGTGCCAACGTATAGTTCAAGAACGGCGGGGGGGTTGTTGCCAGAACCGTCGACGCATACCGCACCAGCAGGGCTCGGCAGCGGCTCGCAACCACCTCCTCCCACAGTACGTAGCCCTCCCACGCGATAGGTGCGTCGCCATTCATCAGAGCGGATCGCACCTGTAAACATGCGGAATAGATTCCGCAGTCGTCACCAGACACGTCGTGGATCGTGCCCACCACGGGGTCGTTCAGCGAGGACGGCGCTTCCGCCACGTCGCTGTCGCTGCAGTCGAAGCGGGCACGGGAAGACGTGGGAGGCGCAGCGTCCTCCGGGCAAGGCGCAAACCGAGCAAGCTGCTTCAGCCGAGCCTGCAGCGCGGCAAAGAAAAACGACACGATGATGGTCGGGCGCTTGCCGTCCTCCAGAAACAGAGCAGCTTGCCCAATCGCGTAGTCCCACGACAGCCGCTCGGAAATGATGCCCGTTGTTGGTGCCTTGAAGTTCAGCAGCCCGACAGCCATGACCAGCGGGTTCTGCGTCAGAATGTTGATGCTTTCCCGGGCCACAGAGAGCCTCTCTGGGCTAACAACTTCCAGCAGCTTGATGAAAAAGACGTCCCCGTCTTCCGACGTCTCTAAGGCTTCAAAGAGCGTCTGCACGGCGCGAGGATGACCGACGGTGAGGAGGGTGCAGTGCTTGGCCATAATTTCTGCAGGGACACATTGCCGCTGACCAAGAGCAGTTGTCGGACGCAAGCTTATCGACAGGTAGACTAGACGTCTTGTCGCCTCCTCCTCCACCTCATGAAGAGGCAGGAAAGGGATCTTGACGAGCGGCAGCACGGTAGACAGCGAGCCAGTCAAGACACCCGCCTGTCGTCGTACGAAGCGAGGATCGAACGCAGTAATGACCGGACGGATACGGAGCGTGTCGCACCAATCGCAGGTGCTCTTGCGGACCGACTCAGCTGTCGTGTTAGCAGCGTCCTCAGGCTGAGGATCGGAGAAGGCGTCCCTCACGTCGTGGGCCAAGGCCGCCCCCGCCTCCACTTCCGTTGCCGTCCCCGCTGCACCGGTTGACGCACCGTCCACCTCAACTGCTCCCAGCGACGCAGCGGTTGACGCACCAGCCGCTTCAGCAGCCACCCCCTCGCCACCAGACAATAAACGCGCTTGCTCTGGTGCCGCCGCCTTAGCACCATGTGACACACCCGTTGTACCGGCTGTAGAGCCCGTGTCGTACGAGGATGAACCTGCCGCCTTTGAAATCGCCGAAGCGGCAGATATCTCGAAAACGTCGTCAGCTGTTGCAGGCACCTGGTTGGCTATTGCAGAAATCGCTTCACGTGGAGCTCCAATGGCGGCACGCAGCTGCGCCAACCGCTCGGAACAGCGCTTCGTTTCACTCACTGTCAGCGTGGACAGGGACAGCTTTGGCAGCTCGTCGACAAGAAGAACCGCCCGCACTTCACCTGGCGCGCCTGCTGACAGGCGGACGTTCATTAACGCAGCGACCGCCGCATCGACGCCCGCTACAGTGAGGCCACCGCTCTCAAACGAATCCACGACACGATTGCAGTACGCAAAAAAGTCCGCGCCTGCTGGATCATGCGACTCAGTAAAAATGACGCGTAGCTTGACTGGCAGTGAAGGATCGATCGCTGCCAGCAGATGGTCCATTATGCTCACCTTGGTCAGCCCGTTGAACGAGGCAACGAAGATGGGCATCTTCTGCCACCAGGCCACTTGATCCGCGGCCAGGCCCGGCAGCAGTTGCTTCTGGTACTGAGGAAGAGTCGCCAGCAGCAGCAGCAGCTCACACAGAGTCTTGCCGCGGCCGGGAGATCCCGAGATGTATGCAGCGGCTCGAAGATTCGTACGCGTCTCGTGCAGCTCATTGACAGCGCTGGCAGTGATGTTGGGCCCAAGGTACCGACGTAGCAGTCCGCTCTCAAACTTGGGGGTCGGCTCAATATAAGCGCGTAGCCGTCCAGCGACCGTAAAGGCAGGCAAGCTTCCTAAGAACGAATTTCCAGACAGCTTGCGCACCGCCGTCTTGATTGACGCTTGCTGCTGTTGCCGTTTGATGATCCCTTCCAGCTTCTCCTTGTCGTTGTCGTAAGCATCTTGAGCCTCGTCCAATATCGAAACCCGCTGCTGGAGTCGTAGCACGCCAGCTGTGGCTACAGGGCCCACAAAACTCCCTTCATCAATCTGCTTGGCCACCCACGCGTCGACGGTCTCGAAGTCGCGTCTGGCAGCGCTCAGCTCGCCAGCGCTCGCCGTCAAGCGCTCCTGAGCATCCACCACCTGCACAATCAGCAAAGAATCCTCGTCCTCAGTCAAGTCTGGAGCCATATACAGGACATCCATCGGGCTTGGTGGCCGCTTGTTGGGCGGGGATCCGGCCATGCTCACTCGCAGCGCCGGTGCAACCCGCAGCACGGGCTGCCTCCATCGCGGCATCTTCGAAATGCGCCACCCGGCGGGTGCGCCACGGACAGGCCCAGTTGAGTGCTCGAGCGCCGCCGCCTTCTGCCGCAGGTGCCCATCAAGGGAATAGAGTTGACACACAGGACAACGTGTGCCTAGGGGCGGCCAAGACAGGAAGGCTGACACACTCATGTCGATTGGTAGTGCGCGAGGCGACGCCGGCACCGACACTACAGCGAATCAATCGGCGCGGCGTGGTCACAGCAGCGAGAATGAATTGCAGCCCGACCACGTGCCGCGTTGTGCGCTCAGGCAAAGATGCTCTAGCGCTCGTTGACGCAGAAGGCGTCCCCGCTACAGCAGCTTCCGGGGAAGGCGAGCTATGATGAAAAATCGATACAAAAACATAGCAACAAGGAGCAAGTCAAAATTGAAAGACTATATGGAGGGTCAGGGGCCACACCTGGCGCGTCGAAGAG
This sequence comes from Pyropia yezoensis, assembly GCA_009829735.1. Classification (NCBI taxonomy): domain Eukaryota; phylum Rhodophyta; class Bangiophyceae; order Bangiales; family Bangiaceae; genus Pyropia; species Pyropia yezoensis. Next base: position 14,055,276 of record CM020620.1, read on the forward strand.
CCCACATCCTCCCCACGACCGCGCAGGTTGGCAAGAAAGCGCTCCCCGTGATCCGCTCCGGTCGCCTATGCCGAACCCAGACATAGCGCCACTCCTCCCATCCTGCATCCCGCATCACCCGCCCTTACCGTACCAGGAGGCCTGCAGAGAAGAAGGAAAGCTCTGAGACCTCAACTGGAGCGTTAAGGCCGACAGCGCAGGCGCCACGGAGGGACCAGTCGTGTGCTGCAGTACCAATCTCGCTAAACACCACAATCGGCAGATAGATATAGTTCGACCAGCCTTGCCAACCATCCGTGCTATCCAGAGGCTGGATGGTGAAGAGTTGAGGCGAGTGCATGGGGTGAAGCATGCAAGTTCGAGAAGACACGTCGGATTTCCGCAAGCACTGGTCGTTCGTGCCGCCACATTCGTGACAGTCTTGCAACGTGGCAGTCGTGTAATTGCAGATCAATGTACAACCCAGCCGGACATGTGTGCCCAGCCGAGGAGAAAATTCTATTTTGTGCCCAGGGCGGAAGAGAGTTGTTGTTGACGGCTGGTGCGGTGGCCACGCCAGGGGTGTCCCCAGTGTTGCCGTCGGCGTCGGCGACAGTGGCGACGGCGACCACGGTGGCGACGGCGACCACGGTGGTGACGGCGACGACGGTGGTGACGGCGGCGACGGTCGCCAATGCGACGACCGCAACGAAGTTTCGCTCCTTGAGAGAAAGAGGGGGGTGGACGGTTGCGGCGGTGTGTTTTTGGGGAAGGGGGGTGGGACGGTTGTGGGGGCGCTGTTTTTCATGAGGGACAATGTTGGACGGTGGCATTGGTGGTTTTCATCTTTGGTGGTGTTTCTCCTTGTTGGGGCGCGGTGGGACACTGGCGGCGGCTTTTGTTGTCTACAGTGCGGGGGGGCAGCACGCTGCCGGTGCCGGCGTGACTCCCGTGGGGGGGGGTGGCGGGACAGTGGCGGGGGCGGTGCTTTCTGGCGCGACGGTGATGGCGGCGGTTTTCTTTCTGTGGGGATAGGGGTGGGATGGTGGCGGCGGCGGTGACTTTCTTGGTGGTAGGGTGGCGTGGTGGTGGCGGTGGCGGTGGCGGTGCTTTTTTGCGCGGGTCATAGCTTGACGGTGTCGACGGCGGGGTTTTTGGGGGGTGCGGCTGGGGTGGGTGGCTGCAGCGGTGGCTTTTTAGGGGAGGAGCAGTGGGACGGTGGCGGCGGCGGAGTATTTATTTGTAGGGGGGGTGAGGTGCGGGGCTAGCGGTGGCGTGGTCTTTGTGGGGCGTGGGGAGGGCAAATCGTTTGCGACTGCGGTGTTCTTTCGGGGGGGGAATGGGGAGGTGGGAGAGTAGCGGCCGCTGTGCCTTTCTTTGGTGGATCGGGGTGGGACGGTGTGGCGGCGGTTCTCTCTTTGGGGGAGCTGGGAGTCGGACTGTGGCCAATCCTGCACAGGGTACTCATGATGGGATGCGGAGGACTGGACGACGCACTGAACTTAAGTAAATAAATCGTCGTCCTGTCGCGTCAGCGGGCTCGGCGTCCGAGCGCCCGGCGGGGAGGGGGGAGGCGCCTCCGCCTCACCACGGGGACGGCGCGCCGCCAAGTGTCTGGTAGGTCGTCAGCCCGTGGCGGGCGGTGATGGACTTGCTGGCGGACCGGGGGGGTGGCGTAGGTACACCAAGACGGGAAGCACGCTTGTCGTGGCATGGGCAGGCCCCCCCCCTGGCTGCCAACGGTGGGGGCGACCGCGGTGGCGGCCACGGCGGGGTCCGCCCGCCGTCATTTTTGTGGTCGCCAGCCCACCGACGCCGCCTGCAAGTATATCCAGATGGACGAGCCGCCGGGCGGATCTCCCGCGGCAGATGGCGGCATGGCGGTGCCTGCCGGCCCCCGCCCGCGGCGGTGGGCTGGCTGTCCGGCTGGCTGCTGACGCTGGCGGTGGGCCCCGTCGGGGCCGTGGCGTGGGCGGCCACACGTGGCGGGGAGTACCCGCATGTGTGCGGCCGTGGCGGCCGGCAGACGGCGGCGGCGCTCGCCGCCACGGGCGGGCGGGGGCGCCCGCCAGGAATTCGGGGGCAGGCGGCACCGCCGCCACGGCTGCGGGGGGCCACGGCCGTGGCCCCAAAGAGGGAAGCGGCGTCCCGACCGGCGCCGGCCGCGCCGCCGCGCCGCGCGCCGCGGCGGCCAAGCCCCGTCGGGCGTGGGCGGCCACCATCTCGGGCGGGACTTGCAGCGGCTCCACCCCTGCCGGGCGGGAAGCCGTCCGCGCTGGGCGGACGGACGGGCGGGCGGGCGGGCGGGCGGCGGCTGGGAGCTCGAGCGGCTGGGCTATCCGGCCGGGGGGCTTCACGCTCAGAGGCAGCAAGAGAGACAGAATTGGAGCATGGGTGAAGGCGGAAAGCGTGACCCGAAGCCCCCGGCTGCGCAAGCAGCGGGTGGCGGTCCACATCCGCTGGCGACCAGCGGCAGTCGGCGGCGGCAGCAGCCGGCACCAGTGGGGGCAGCCGGAACCGGCGGTGGGTGGCGCCGGTAGCCGGCCGCGGCAGCAGGAGCGACGGCAGCACACGGCCGCGGCGGCGGCGGCCGCGCCCAGTCGGGGTACCGGCAGCGCCCGACCGGCGGCATCACCCGTCCAGCAGGTGCGGCCTCCACCTGCAGCAGTATCCAGCGGCAGCAGTAGCCGTCCGGGCGGTCAGCGTTGAGGGGGCGGCAGCTGGTGGCGGGAGCAGCGGCAGTGCCCGGGCGCGGCGGCGGCAGCGCACGGCCGGCAACGGCGGCTGCCAGCACCGGCGGTCGCCGGCGGCAAAAACAGCACCCGGCCGCGGCGGCGGCGGCCCCCGGCCGGAGGGGGCGGCAGGCAGCGGCGGCGGTGGTTGGCGCCGAGGGCAGCCAAGGACGGGAGCGGCGGCAGCGCTCGACAGCGGAGGCGGCAGCGCACGGCCGGCGGGGCGGGCACACGGCGCCTGCGACAGCCAGTCATGGCCGCAGTGTAGGAGGGGCGACCGCTGCCGGCGGGAGCGGCGGCAGCGCCCGGCAGCGGGGGCCGCAGCACCCAGCTACGGCGGCAGTTGCGCCAGGCCGCGGGGGTGGCTGCGTCCGGCCGCGGCAGTGGGAGTGCCCGGTCAGTGGCGACGGCGACCAGAGGCCCGACGGCACGGGGCAGGAGCGACCCCTGTACGTGTCATCTCCCTGCTGTCAGGAACTTGCCACGTCCCCGGGCGCTAACGAATCCCTAATACGGTCCCTAGTGTCCCCTAGTACGGATCCGACCCCCTTAGCACGAATCCGACCCCCTTAGCACGAATCCGACCCCCTTAGCACGAATCCGACCCCCTTAGCACGAATCCGACCCCCTTAGCACGAATCCGACCCCCTTAGCACGAATCCGACCCCCTTAGCACGAATCCGACCCCCTTAGCACGAATCCGACCCCCTTAGCATGAATCCGACCCTGCTATTGCCGACACTCCGCTGACGGTCGGTTGCCCCCGACCGTCCCTGCCGTTCGTCGAGGACCCTGTACTGAAATCGTACCCTGGCCTCTTATTCAGCTGAAAACCCTGATGCAGGCTACTTCAGGTCTCACCTGATTGTCGGGGCTCAGGTCCACCCTTCCTGCAGTCAGAGCTGTGGTATTTTTCAGTGGCTCCCCCCGCCGCCGCCAAGACGGCCATTGCCACGGCCAAGGCGGCGTGGCCGTAGGCTCTCGCGCGGCTGCGGCCGGCGACTGGGCAGCGATGGCGGTCGCGCTCAACCGCGTCGCGGCCGAGGAGGCGATGACGGCGGGCCGCGGCGGGGCGGTGGTAGTGGCCGGCGTCGTGCTAGACGCGCGCCTCAAGGCGGCAGGCGCGGCTGGAGGTGTCGAGGGCGGTGCCGGCCGCGGCGGCGACACGCCGACCGCGGCGGCGGCGGGCAGCGGCGGCGCGCTGGCCGCAGCGGCCGCGGCCGTGCTAGCGGCTGGCGGCTGGCCGGCGGCGACGGACGGTGTTGCGACGGTGTGGTCTGGCAGGTTGGCGGGCTGCCGCGGGACAGTGGCCGCGGCCGGCGATGCGGCGGCTGCGGCCGCGGGGGGGGGGCGACGAGGGGTGTGGCCGTGGCGGGGCAGGGGTGTTGGTCCTGGGTAGGAGCGGGTGATCCCCTTTCGTCAGCCCCCCCGCCGACGCCAGCGCTGGCCCTGCAGGGCCACCGCCCCCTACCACCGCCGCTATTGGGGGGAGACACCCTGCGAAGACACGCCAGTCGCGGCGGCGACGGTCGGCGCGGCGGAACGGCCGCAGCGGCCGCGGAAGTGGCGGTGATGGGCGGCCCACCGGCTAAGAAGACCGGGCTGGCGGCGGCGGCCTGCTGCCCGCGGGGCGAGCGAGGCGGCGGCGGGGGGGTGGCCCTCGGCGGGGGGGTACGAACCCTCCCCATCGGCCCCGCCACGACCGCCTCGGCCGCCGGGGCGGCCGCCCAAGTGGCTACCATGGCGGCCAGGGGCGGCGCCGAGGCGGGGGTGGCGATGGCGGCGGCAAGAGGCGTAGTGGCGGCGGCGCCGGCCGGCGACGCGCCGACCACACCCGTCCGGTCAGTGGTGGCGGGCGGGGGCGTTGGGGCTGGAGGAGGGGGAGATGGGGGAGGGCGGCCGAAGAGGGGCGGGTGATCCCCCCCTGTCGGTCCCCCCGCCACCGCCCAGAGCGCCACCTCCAACCCCCCTGAACGCGGCGAGGCCGCGCGCGGCGTCGGCGCGCACGCAGTGGTGATGACGGCAGGCGTCGCCATGGAGGCTGTAGAGGCCGGCGGCGTGCCGGTCGCGGCCGGCCGGCTTCTGGCAGGGGGTATCGGTGGGGGTGGCCACGGTGTCGTGGGGGTTGGGGGGCAAGTTCCTGGCCGAGGGCGTATTTCTTCCCCCGCCGTCACCACCCCCACGCTCTCCGGCGGCGGCGCCACTGCCCTCGCCCCTGCCGCATAGACGGCGCGGGGCAGCGGCGTGGCTGTAGGAGCGGCCTTGACGAGCGGCGCCGCATCGATAGAGGTGGCGGGCGATGCGCGGACCGCTGCCGTTATGTCGGCAACGGTGGGTGGCGGACGGGGTGGCCGTGGCAGTGGCGGTGGGGGGGTGATGCTTGGCGGCGGGGAGGTCTGCCCCCTCCTAGTCTTCCCCGGGGCCTCTCTTTTCTCGCCGCAGGCGCCCCCCCTAACGCCATCTTCTGGGAGCTGAGCGGCGGCGGCTGCGGCATGGTGGTGGCGGGGCCTTCTGGCGTCGCCGCGCGGGCGGCGATGACGAGGGGCAGGCCGGCCGGGACGGGGAACGGGGCAGCGGCCCCAAGAGCCGCGGCGGGACGGCGGCGGCGCGGCGGCGGAGGTCGCCGGCGGCGGCCGCGGCGCTGCTCTTGTGGCCGACGGCGGGGCGGGGGTGGCCTCTGGGCAACATGTAGCGGGCGGCGTGGACGGTGCGGATGGTGGAGGGGGGGGACAGCGACGGCGGGCGGCGCTGGCGAAGTCCCTCGCGCCCGTCCCTGAGCCCTGGCATGTGTCATGCCTGCCACTGCCCTCACTGAGATGGTGGTGCCTGACGGCGGCGGCGGCGGTGACTGCGGCTGGGCGCGCCTTGCCGCAGCCTGCGGCGGTGCGTACGGAGGCACCTCCGCAGATCGCGGGTAGGACAAACCGGCTGGGGAAGTCCATGTTCCGGTTGACACCGGTACCCAAGGCCTACCAAGGGGCGGGTACTCGAGCGCCCGAGGCAGGCAACCGGACCTATGGAGCCGCCCCGACGCGGACTCCCGGGACGGCCGGCATTTCGGGATTGTATGCTGTGCGGAGACCCCCAACACTGTGTGTCCTCATGCCCGCTCATTCCGGAGGAGTCTCGAAGGGCAGCGGCGCATCGCAAGGCATCCATTGGGGGGTATTCCACCAGAGCACCGGCATCGGGGCGACAGCAATCTCCAGGAGGAGTACTGGCAGTCGAGGAGGCACCTCCTCTCCCGGATATCCCGGAAGACAGTACCCGGCCAAGCGCGGGAAACGAGTAAGAGGAAGGACGACACGGGGTCGCTGGGGCAACCCTAGCAAGCCACCCCGGACTGCCGCGGGGAACGCCCCGCGAAGATCGCGGTTGAGCCGACGCCGCATCAATTCCCGGGTACACCTTCCGGCCCTGACGACACGGCGTTAGGGGAATGATGACTAACCTCCAAGACGAGGTGAGTACGGTAAGCCCCGTCACGTTGAACCAGACAAGGGTCCTGTCCAGGATGCCCGAGCTACACCGGATATCGGGGCAGGCCACGTACTGTTCACCTTGGAGAACTTCAAGGTATCAGCCACACTGGGGGTGGACCCCCAGTCGACCCGATCGTATCACCCGGTACTGGACACAGGGGCTGGGCCGAACCTTATCCGGAAGGATACCCTCCCGGAAAAGTGCCTCCCGCGAGTCAGAGTGACTCGGGGACCCACGATCAAGGATGCGATTGGTCGTCTCATTCGTACGACCGCAGCGATGTCGCTGCGGGTCACCATCGGGGAACTCACCACGAAAGTCGACTTCCTGGTATGTGAGACCCTATCGGTGACATGCGTACTGGGGTGCACCTTCATCAACGTTCACGTGGATGCAATCCGGCCGGGCCGGAGGACCGTTGAGCTACAAGAGGCCGACGGGACGAAGAGAGCACCGACAGCTATATCGTCAGGGAATTGACGCTACAAGGGAGCTACGTTAACGTGGCTGAGGTATACGCAAGCGTAGAGCCGAAGACACTCCAGCTGGCCAAGCGGACTCGCTTTCAGCCGTTATCGGAGACAGTCCTCCCGGTTAACTGTGACCTCGCAGGCATCTGCAGAGTCCAGTCCAACCTACGAACATACAAGCGCCATGGGTTGACAATGGTCAACGGTATCGTAGACCTCCCAGTGGGGGGGTCATCACTGCTCTTGATGGCGATCTATCGCGGTAAGGCAGTCACCCTTCCGAAAGGGACTATCCTCTGGATCGCCGAGCTCTACGAAGTAGACATCCTTACCCCTGGCGAGGAAGGTCAAGTGGAACCACTTGAGGTACTGGCGGTCGCCGAGACCACCGAGCTGGAGGAACCCGACGTTGGGAAGCCTACTCAACCACCAGCTCCGGCGGACATCCCGCCGAAGGACCAAGAAGCCTTCAAGGCCCTGGCCGAGGCTGAACTTGACCACCTTCCCCATTCGCTGGCGAAGGGGTACGACGGATACTAAGAAAGCATGACGTCATGTAAACCGGCGGGGCCCTGGGTACCATTGGGGCCCTGGGTACCATTGGGGCAACCCAACATCGTATAGACCTGGTACCGGGTGCACGACCAGCGCGGTCGCAACCGCGTTGCGCGGGACCTATGCAACGAGGGATCGTTGACGGAGAAGTGAAGAGGATGAGCGAAGCTAAGGTGATCCGACCTTCGATGTCGGAGTGGGTTGCCCCAGTCGTTATCGTACCGAAGAAGGATCAAACCCCTCGGTTCTGCATCGATTATCGACGCCTCAACTTGCTTACCAAGAAAGACTCATACCCCTTACCAAGGATGGACTAGTGTATCGACTCCCTTGGGGAAGCCACAGTGTTTGCCACTAGCGACTACAATGCCGGGTACTGTCAGATCCCAGTGGCAGAGAAGGATATCCCCAAGGCAGCGTTCGTCTGGCACAGTGGATTGTACGAATTCCTAAGGATGCCCTTCGGATTGTCCAACGCCCCCGCTACATTCCAGCGGGCCATCGACATTATACTGTCGGGAATGAAGTGGCGTAACTGCCTAGTGTACCTGGACGACGTCATCGTCTTCTGGCGTAACATGGATGACCATGTGCAACATGTCGACGAGGTACTCACCCTCTTGCGGAACGCCGGGGTAGCCCTGCGTCTGAAGAAGTGCGCCTTCTTTCAACAGACCGTCGAGAACCGGGGTCACCAGATCACACCAGGTAATCTGGGAGTGCTCGAAGCTAACACCCGGGCACTCCGGGATGCGCGATACCCGACCACCCAGACACAGCTGAAAAGCTTTCTAGGGATGTGCAACGTATACCGACGGTTCTTCAAGGACTTCGCTCGTATAGCCAAACCGTTAACGGTTCTGACGAGCAGCACCTTGCCAAAGGTACTCCAACCTCCCTCGCCGAGCGGGGGGGAGGCATTCGAGCTGCTCAAGCAAGCCCTGCTAGCCCCGCCCGTGCTTGGGTTGCCGCATAGACGCGGGACCTTCGTCATCGACGTCAATGCCTGCGATACCCGTGTGGGATGCACCCTGTTACAGGGAGAGACACTCATCGGTACGGATATTGCTATCCCGGACCTCCATCCGGTGGGGTACTTCAGCCGGACACTCAACCCGGCTGAGCGCAACTATAGTGCCACCGAGCGCGAGTGCCTCGGAGTTACATGGGCAGTGCAACTGCTCCGGCCATACCTGGAAGGATCCAGGTTCATCGTGAGGTCCGACCACGAACCTTTACGATGGCTTCTCAACCTTGGTGACAAGGATTCCGGCAGCCATGGACGGCTAGCCCGTTGCAGGCTAAAGATGGCCGAGCACGACTACCGGACCATATGCTAGGCCGGCGCTACCCATCATCTGGAGGACGCGCCGTCGCGACTCAATACAACGAGCGGGGATACCCGACAGGTGGACGAGGACATCCCTGTGGTACCCGTTTGCATGGTGGGCAACGCCACCCAAGGTATGGTTGACCATACCATGGCACACCTAGCGTGCCCATTGACCCTCGGGGACTTCCGCGAGGCACAGGCCAATGACGATGACTGTAAACGCCATCGCGCTAACCTTCTAGCCGGTACGGCCGGCATATTCTCCGAAAATGAAGACGGACTCATATACCGGCGGGCACCCGCCGGTGGACGACATCAACTCGTGATTCCCGTGTCCTTACGACAAGCCGTCATGGAACGAAAACACGAGAACCCTACAGCCGGGCATCCGGGGGTTTCGCGCATGTTCGCAGCGATGCGAAGGTTCTTCTACTGGCCAGCAATGGCCGTCGACGTAGTCGACCACGTGCGGGGATGCCACCCGTGTGCACGGAATTGTATGAGTCTTCATAGGCGGGCATCCGATATGAAGCTATTCCCACCCGATGGGCCCAACGAGCAAGTCGCTATTGTGGCAAAAACCACTTGCACACACGACACCCAAGTTGGGGCGGTGTACGAGGGCTGCCTCCCGTGTCGGGGGAACCGGAAGAAGTGCAAGTCGCACACACTCTGTCCCTGTTGTGGGGCAAACCCCCCACTGACAAACAAGAGGGTGGTGTGTGGTCCAACAGTTTCTTGGTCGGGACGGGGACGCAGGGCCAAGCCCCGCTGTCCCTCCCCTTATCCCCCCAGGGTCCCCTCAGAATCTCGCCACTCAGAATCTCCCACCCCAGCACCTGCCCACCGGGCCACACGAAAATTCAAGACGATGAATGCAGAAAACCCTCAAATCCAAGTTGGATTTACTACTAAGCTAACTATCCCAAACTTAGGGAATATGGACCCAAATGCAGGGGGAGGAACGGATCAGGCTAGTGGCCTGCCGCCCCTTGCATGGCACGTGTTGCCCCCCTACCTGGCGGTCAATACTGCCACACTCCCCTCTCCTCAGTTCCGACCGACCCGGTCGGCCCTGTGAGGGGGTGCGTAAACGCACGTCTTGGCGTTGGGGGCGCGACTTGCTGTCCCCCCCCTTGAGTACGTAACGCGAATGTGGAGGCGGTCACGTTGACCGCCCCTCTCCTCAAGCTTGCCCACTCGCCAGCTTGCTCTCCTCGGTTCACACTTCACCATCACCACCACCTCCCCTTCACCTTCCACGGGGCCGCCCCACGCTGGGGAGGCCACCCGTCTACCCACGATCCGAGTCCCCCTCAACTCGAGGCGGGTCTCGTGCCGCTGTAGCCAGGGCGTCTCTCCCCAACTTGGGTAGAGCCATGGCGACCCCGGGAGTGGAGACGGACTCTCTCGACGAGTGTATGGAGGACACCTCCTACGGTGCAGCGCCCGCCGGGACTTCCGGCGGGGGATCCGCGATCGCTCCGGGGGATGGGACTCCCGCGTCACCCGGCTTTGGGTTGACGGCGGGATCTCCCCCGGAGGCGGGACAAGTTGTCCCGCGTGAGGTCTTGGGGCGGTGGTTTTACCCCGCTTGGCCTCTCTATGAGTAGGGGTTGACTGTTCTTCGCTGTGGCCGACTTGGCGCAGCGATGGGTCGGGTTTGGGACCGCCTACGGGAGAGGTATCCCCGTAGGGTCGGGTTCCCTGCCGGCTTCAGGACGGACCAGTTTGCCTACCTGGACGACGAGGAGGTCGAAGACGTACAGCGTGCCAAGGCCATGGTGGACCGCGGGGGAACTATCCCGGGTCCCGGCGACTTGCCGACCTTTACGTGGGACGCTGTGGCAACTCGCCCACCGTACCTTCACGAGGCCGATCCGCACACTCATCACTTTGATGTGCAGATGGAAAAGGACTTCCCGCGAGGACCCTACTTGGTGACCTCGGCTCAACTTGAGTTTCCTCAGCAGTCTGCTGCCAGTAAGGAGCAGTACTATCCGAAGAAGCCCGAGTGGTGGCCTCCAGTAGAGGTCCCCTACGGGTTCCCGGCGTTGCTGCCACGGTTGCTTGACCACTTCGGCTCCGTCATGTTGACGGCTGGCCCTGATCACCTGGTGTGGGCCATGTTGGCCACCCAGTGGCTCCTCGAGGTCATGTCGACCTGGGTGTCTTGTGTTCAGCGGCGGGGGATGCTCTGGCATCTCCCCCTCCGGCTTATCCAAGGTTTGGAACAGCTCACCCCTCAGCTAGTTGCTGAGGGGTGCTCATCAGGACAACTCACTCTACTTGAGGAGATGCTCCGCCTCCACAAGTTTATCGAGTGGGAGAGCATTGAGCACAAGTTGCGCCGCCCCACTCGTGGGCCCAAGGACGATGGCGCACTTCGCCAGTTCGTGTGGGTCGCTCGTGATCTTCACGACGGCCGTGTGGTCCTACGAGAGGGGTTGGGCATCGGGGACTACCCGTATGCCCCGGGAGTGGATCGCCACACTGTGCCACCCCCGGACGAGCCTATAGTTATGGCCGTGCCGTCCTATGATGACCATATGACTCAACCCACTGCGGGGGCCCCAAGTCGGGGTCGCAGGTACACCCGGTTCCCGCCACCTCGGCGTGCCCCTCCGCTTCCTCCTGTCCCCTACCAGCCGCACGGGGACATCCCGATTAGCGTGGCCATTGAGTCGTCCACCCCGGTGTCCCCCAACTTGGGGGCCACCCTCCTGACGGTATACCCCAAGTTGGTGTTACCGCGCACGCCTCTAACCTCAGAGATGATGATCACCACGTTGGTGCGCACCATTTCCTGGTTGGCCGCGTCGACCGCAACCCTTCAAAGTTCCGAGACTCCTCAACTTGAGGAGCGCGTTCGTACTGCAGTGGCGACCGCGAGTTGTGAGTCGGTGGCGGAGTTTATGACGGCCGAGGTGGCTCGCATTGGGGCTATTATGCCCCAGCCAGTCCCACTTGGGCGTGGCAAACGTCGCGCGAGCCGGGCATACTTGCCTCCTCGCCGTCGTCGCCGACACTCGCGGCGCTCTTCCTCCGTGTCGGAAGACGAGCTGTCTTACTCCGTCTCGGAATCCTCGACTCCGTCAGAGTCGGAGTCGGTCCGACGACAGCGTCGCCAACTTGCGCGCAAGACTCAACAGAAGGGCAGCCGCGGGCGTCGCCACTTGCGCGACCGTGAGGGGCGCGGCGGTTCCGACTTGGAGCCGCCGGCCCCGCCGACTGGTGGGGAGCGTTATCGCCGTGGGTCTCGCCGCTCGCCTCCTCGTGAGGGCGAGGGCCGTGGGGCTGGAGAGTCTAGCATGCATGCCTAGTTGGCAGCTGCCTTTGTTGTGAGAGTGTGAGGGTTAGGGCTGTAGTTAAAAGCCACTCTGCGTACCACTTCGACTTGAAGCACTCTCTTGGCACTGTTACTCGGCCTTCCCTCACGTTGAGGGAGGGCTGCTAGGGTCTATCTCATTCCGGGCACAGTATGCCCGGACCTTCTCAGCGGGAAGGTGCTCCACATGCTCCCACGTATCATCCTTGGCTTTGTAGCCAAACCAACGCACCCTCAACATGAGGCGGTCAGTGTCCTCATCCCAGCCTTGGTCGATGAACTTATCGAACACGTACTCCTGCGGGCCCTGTTTGGCCGCAGGCAGCGAGGGGAGGCGCCACGCTTCCAACGCACGCGCCCAAGCTGGGTCGCCTGCAGGCGGTGGTGCAACTTTGACCACGTCCTGTCCGTTCACTGTGCGGACCCCATCGTCACTTTCGATGGTGAAGCGCCGCCCATCAGTACGAAGGACCTGGTACGGCCCCTTCGTCTGGAATACCAACTTACCCCCAGTTGGGGTGTGTGAGTGTACCAGCACCCAGTCACCCTGCTCGGGGACATGCTTAGCATTGCGCACCTTTTTGTCAAAGGTACGCTTGTAGCGCTTTTGTGCTTTGTCCATCTCAACCCTGACTTTAGGGATGAGGTTTTCAAGCCTAGCAGCGAACTCCGCCTTACTCTCAGTAGGAGTAGGCGTACTGCCACCATCCTCCCTAGTTGGGAGCGGCCACCGCACGGCAATAGACCGCACGCGACGGGGGGTCCCAAAAGCGAGGGGTACTTCCCCGGTAGATGAGTGAACCTGCGAATTGTAGGCAGTGGTAAGAATAGAAATGTATTGGTCCCACGTTTTCACATGCTCACTCGCATAGTGGCGCAGCTGCCGAACAATAGTTTTGTTGAAGCGCTCCACCTGCCCGTTGGTTTGCGGGTGGTAGGGGGTAGCATAGTTTGCCTTAACCCCCAACATATCCAGCACTCCCTGAAACAGTGCAGACGCAAATTGCGGTCCATTGTCCGATAGTGTACTATCCGGAATGCCATACGCGGCAACCCAGTGATCTAGGAAGGCTGACACGACCGACATGGCCGTGATCTCTGCCAGTGGGATCGCTCGCGTCAGTTTCGTGAAGCGGTCACAGATGACCAGGAGATACTGGTTGCCCTCCTCGGTCACTGGCAGTGGCCCAAGGATGTCCATCGCCAACGCGGCAAAGGGCTCCTTGGCCGGGAACAATAACATAGCCGTACTAGGCCGCCGTTCCATCAGACGGTTCTGTGCACAACTTGTGCAGGCAGCCACCCAACTGTAGATTTCCACCACCATGGACGGCCAGTAGTACCTGGTCCTCAGGGTCTGGTACAGTTTACTAGACCCCAGGTGTCCACCCGTGGGAGCGTTGTGCTCCCTCTCAAGGATACTGTCCTTGAGGGATGCGGGGACGACAAGTTGTTCGGTCCCCTGGAATACCCCCCTCCTCATGAGGAGGCCATCGTCTCCCAGAAAGAACCGCGTCTCCGCCACTGTATCCAGTGTATCCCTCTGCGACTTGCAGAAGGGATCCTCGGCCTGGGCCTTCACCACCTCGTCCAGGGACAGGGGCAAGTACTTCTTGTTCCCTGGCGCCTCGGGGTTCAACACCTGACCCGAGCGCGTGACTACCCCCACGATGGGGATGTCCTCATCGACTGGGTTAGTTTCCAACCCCTCGGTAGGTACCCGAGAAAGGCCGTCGGCAAGGGCATGTTGCCTTCCAGGTCGGTACTCAATATCAAAGTTGAGGGGTGCCAGTCGCACCCTCCACCGATTGAGACGGGTGTTCGTACAGTTCGTCTTAAAGATGACCTGCAACGCACGAAGGTCACAGCGGATGAGGAACTTCTCACCCTCTAGGTAGTGACGAAGTGACGTCACCGCCCACACCACTGCGAGTCCTTCCAACTCGGTGACTCCGTAGTTCTTCTCTGCCGAGTTCAGCCCCTTGCTGAAGTATCCCACCGGTAAGTACTCCTTGTCCGGCTGCTGCTGAAGCAACACACAACCAAGTTGGTCGTAGCTAGCATCCACACCCAGGATGTAGTGGCCTCCCAACCTGGGAATAGCCAGGATAGGGGGCTTCAGCAGAAGGTCCCGAAGAGTCTCAAAGGATTCCTGCTCCACCCGACTTGGGGGAGGCAGGTTCTTCGGTAGCGTTGAGCTCACTAACTCATTCAACGGCTTCGCCACCTTGGCGAAGCCCTTGGTGAAACGTCGGTACACGTTACACATCCCGAGGAAGCTCCTCATCTGGGTCTGGGTCCGGGGGTACTGAGCCTTACGGATGGCCCTCAAGTTCTTTTCGTTGACACTGAGACGCCCCGGACGGACAACATGTCCCAAGTATTCCACCTCTTGAGTGAAGAGGTGGCACATACTCGCCTTCAGTGACACACCGGCGTCAGCAAGTAGCTTGAACACCTGGCCAAGATGGCCAATGTGTTCCTCCGGACTTCGGGAGAACACAATGATATCGTCTAGGTACACGAGACAGATCTGCCACCGTACTCCGGCCAGAATCGTGTCCATAGCGCGCTGGAAAGTTACCGGCGCGTTACAGAGGCCAAACGGTAGACGCTTGCACTGGTAGGTACCACAGTGACAGGTAAAGGTAGTTTTATGCCTGTCCTCCGGGGCAATGGGAATTTGCCAGTACCCCGCGTTACAGTCCAGGGTAGAGAACACGTTCGCCTCCCCCAGAGAGTCCAGACAGTCGTCCATCCTAGGTAGGGGATAACTGTCCTTCACCGTGCACTCGTTGAGCTTATCGTAGTCGATACAGAACCGGGGGTTCCCATCAACTTTGGGGACGATAACCACCGGACTCGCCCACTCGGCGTTACTGGCCTCGATCACATCGAGGGCCTCCATGCGAGCAACTTGCTCCTTAACGAGGGCCTTTGAACGGGGTCCTCCCCTATACGGTTGTCGGCGTATAGGGGGTGCACCGGGCTTCAACTCGATCCGGTGTTGGGTAGCTCTCATGAGTCCCAATTGACCATCCCACAACTTGTGATATTGTTCCAAGAGGCGTTCAACTTGAACCCTCAACCTGGGTGGAACACCCTCCATGTTCACATGGGGCCGAGAAGAGGCGGCCGACTTGGCTTGATGCTTCTCCTTTCCGGACTTCGGGTCGCTACTTGCGCCCGCGTTGAGGGTGACCGCTACTACCGGTCCCTCGCGTTGGTCGATATAGCCGAACTTGGCTCCCGACTTGAAGTACTTGGGCGACGAGCTCAGGTTTATCACCTGGATCTTCCACGGGACTCCGGCTTTGGAGTCCATCGTGCCAAGGGCAACATGCACTTGGTGCTTGCGAGCAAGACGGGGGTAAGGGTGCACCAACCCGTTCCCCGTATAATCAGTTACAACATCAACGTGCGCCACCGAGTTGGGGGGCAACGTGACTTTACGGGCTAGACGCAGGGTAGCAGTAAACCCTTCCCCCACAGAACAAGCAGGCTTCGACTGTGAGACTGTCACAGGAGCCACAGACTTTCCCTTACCAAGGATGGGGATATTCTCCCCATTCATCAACTTGACCCAGTACTCAGGGCCACAAATCAAAGGCACTTGTGTTACGACACAAGGGGTACCCAGAAGCAGGGGTACCGATATAATCTCAACTACTCCATAGGTCACGTCGACCTCATGGGTCTCCAACCTAGTTGGTAGGGTCACGGCACCAACAATGGGAAGTACCCCACCATTGATATCGATCAGATGGTCAGCTTTAGGCTTCCAGCGTTGGAGCTTCATCTCCTTTGGTAATAGCGACTTGCGTATCAAGGAGGCTCCTGACCCGGTATCAAGTACGATACGGGCACAACAGGCGCGGCCGGGGGCAGCTTGCACCCGTCCAGCCACCTGGAAGCTCTCACCCGTCAGCACCGCGATGACCCGACGTGGGTTTACGTTCTTGGGGAGTCCTACCCGAGGTGGGCGGACTCCCTTAGGTCGCCGCAGTATCCGGCACGGTTGATTCGTACTCTTGGCCCACTTGGCCGAGGCTGCCGTTGTGAGCTTCGGACGACCAGCCCCAACGGTCATTCGTTTCCCGCCGACTTGGCGTCCGAATCTGAGGACGAAGGGGAAGACGACGAGTCCGAGGACGACGTGTCTGCCCCCTTCGCCGAGGGTGTGGCGACAGCCACCACCGGTCGAGACCCACCCTCGCGGCGTGAACGTACTTCTTTCGTAGCCGACTTCTTACTCGCATTCCTAACAAGCTGTTGGATGCGTTTACTCAACTTGGGGCAATCATATGCCCAGTGTCCATCGGAGTTGCAGTTCCAACACCGATTGTCAGTTCCCGGAGGGGTCTTCCCAACTGGGGAAGACGAAGAGATACCCTGGGAAGTTCCCACGGCAGCTACCACTCTCTCCTTGCGGATGCGGCGTGCCTCTCTCAACTCTCTGGCCTGGCGCGCATCCTCCCGTTCCTTGGCCAACTCGGACTGACGCTCCTGGCGTTGTTCCTCCCGCAACTTGCGGTAGGCCTCGCCTCTGCGGTAGGCGAACCTAGCCAACTCGGCCAGGGTCGCCCGGGCAGTGTAATGCTCCCGGGTCTCCATCCGGACTGACCAATGGAGCCCCTCCACAAACCGACTCATCACCACAGCTTGTGGATGAAGAAACTCACAAAGATTGTTGAGCTTACGGACTCGCTCCGCAAAAGACAACTCGTCCTCCGCCTCTTCCTGATGGGCTTGCGTACACTCCTCGACTTGAGAAGCCAGCGCCGCTTCATCAACCATGGCTCTCAACAACCAGTTCACGAGCTCCAAATAGGACGTCACCTCACCAGCGCCTCCACTTGAGGAGCTGGGCATGACGGACATAAGTTCTGTCCGCAGGTCTCCCTTCGTAAACTCCTGTAGCATGCAGAAAGCCATGCCTTCACTTATGGCATTGTCGTCACAGGCTTTTGTGAAACGACGTAGGAACTCAAAGACACGGAGGGGGGGAGTTCCATCCCACTCCGCTTTGTGCCCAAAAGAGTGAAGTGCATTCTTCTTGGCACGGCCCATGGCTTGGGCCTGGTCAGGACCATACGCCACCGACTTGTTGTGGAGGGCGTAGGTCTCACAGTCAAAGACCCTCTGGTAGACCGGGTTGGCTACCTGGATCTTGGGCGGCACCTCACGTTGAGGGAACAGCCGCTGGGGCACTGGGGTAAGTTAACCCTCAGGGCCTGTAGTCCGGCGCGGCGCGCTTGGTGTAGCCGCCGGCGTTTCCGGGGGGAACTCCCCCATGAAGGGCGTACGCCCCACCGAGTATGATGTGGCTCCCTCGTTGGGAGTCACAGGTGTCGCCCCCTGTTCGGGGCGACCAGAGGTAGGCGTGAGGAGGGATTCCCCCGGCGCCTGCGGGCTCGAAAGCCCCGATCCGGTCTGGACATTAAGGCCATCTGGCAAACTCGCCACAATCTGATTCAGAATTGTATTCGTCATCGTGACCACCAGGTCCGGCAAAGTCTGCCGCAACACATTGGTCGCCTCCCGACGGACAGTTTCCGCGAGGAGTGGATTGACGACTCCAGTTGAGTCTCGGTCCGCCTCCGGGAGTCCACCTGAGGGGTAACCACGTTCCTCAGGGGTCTCAACCGGGGGCATGGGCACGAGCCCATCGCCGACCAACGGAGATCCGCCGTCCTCCGAAAGCCTAGTTGGCGACGGCTCCAAGCCAAAGTTGGCTCCAACCCGAGTGGAACCCGCGGGGACAGTCCTCACCCCTTGGGACGTTCCCGTTGAGTGTACCACACGGTGGCCAGACTTCGGCCCACCCACATCAGAAGTGTCACCCGAGTGAACTCCCGACTGAGTCGGGGTGGCCTGTTGCCCGCCCGCACTTCCAGTCCTGCTGGCTTGAGGGACCTCTAGTCCCTCTGCGAACCCAGGTAAACCCACCTGTGTCTCACCAGTATTCAAAGGCACTGAAGTACGTGCGTCACCCGTGTACTCCCCGGATGACGGGGGGTCCGAACTAGCCATGTTGGCTGACGATCCGTATGACACGGTCCAAGTCCACCGTTCCTCTGAGACAGAGGGCCCCCTACACCCGGGTGCACCCGGAGGTAAAGTTTACCTCTGCCCCCTGCTGCTCCACCAAATGTGGCAAAAACCACTTGCACACACGACACCCAAGTTGGGGCGGTGTACAAGGGCTGCCTCCCGTGTCGGGGGAACCGGAAGAAGTGCAAGTCGCACACACTCTGTCCC
Organism: Pyropia yezoensis; assembly: GCA_009829735.1. Lineage (NCBI taxonomy): Eukaryota > Rhodophyta > Bangiophyceae > Bangiales > Bangiaceae > Pyropia > Pyropia yezoensis. The sequence continues at coordinate 14,073,417 of CM020620.1, forward strand.
AGTTGTGGGGCAAACCCCCCACCGACAAACAAGAGGATGGTGTGTGGTCCAACAGTTTCTTGGTCGGGACGGGGACGCAGGGCCAAGCCCCGCTGTCCCTCCCCTTATCCCCCCAGGGTCCCCTCAGAATCTCGCCACTCAGAATCTCCCACCCAAGCACCTGCCCACCGGGCCACACGAAAATTCAAGACGATGAATGCAGAAACCCCTCAAATCCAAGTTGGATTTACTACTAAGCTGACTATCCCAAACTTAGGGAATATGGACCCAAATGCAGGGGGAGGAACGGATCAGGCTAGTGGCCTGCCGCCCCGTGTATGGCACGTGTTGCCCCCCTACCTGGGGGTCAATACTGCCACACACACCGCGAAGGGCCCCGACGACTTGCGGTGGGATGCCACCCTCCAATTGGGCCAACTCGGAGTCAGGGACGTCTCGGTGGCCCATGAGGTTGGCGACAAGGATGGCCGGACCCGAGGAGGGCCCTTGACGATTACCCGTGGAACCGGCTGACCCAGCAGCGCGGGCCACGACCGGACCGGGAAGAGCAGCGCCTTGAGAAGCGGCACCCTCGGTCCCTAGGTCCACTGCGAGCTTCCGACTCTCCAACACGTCAGAAGAATAAGGTAGGTCCAAGGGGGCCAGGTCCTCATCGACCCGGACCCCCCAGGTCCCGTCCGTTGGTTCGAACCGCACTTGGACCCAAGAAGTTCGTATACGGTCCTTCGGGTTCACCTTGTGGAGACGGGCCACTAAACCGGGGACCGGGGCCACCTTGTCAAGTAGGTCCAGAAGAAGCTCAAGGTCCCGCTCGGCCACGGAGTCCAACCCCGACTGGGTGCGACAGATCACCTTGGTCCCTACACGACGGATCCAGGTTCGAAGGGTCCGGGAGAAGAGCCACAACTGGCAGGATAGCCAGGCCGTACGGAGCAGAAGGACCCCCGCGTGCACGGCCCACTCGGACCGAAACACCGCCCAGGTGAAGGTATCGTTGGCCCGCAGTAGGTCCCCGAAGTAACAAAGGACCGGTGGCAGCTCCGTGATGGCCCAAAAAAGGGACCTCGACACCAACCCACCACTGAGGGACCCGGACATAATGGGCCCCACGGTCCATGGCGGGACAGCTTGGGAACTCTTGTTGATGCCAGTCCACGAAGATCCGATGCTTGTCCCGGTGGTGCCGGTTGGTCACCAGGTACTGACGGGCCGGCTGGAACCCGTCGTAACCGAGAAATGGAGAGGCCTTGATGACGCACTGGCCCGAAGGGGCCGCCGGCAACGGCGCGGACCCGGCAATCGCCTTGTCCCGCTCCTCCTTGAACCGAACCACGTAGCCCACCTCGTCCACATGACGGACCACGGTGATCGACTCGGACCGGTCGGCCCGCATTGGAGCACGGGCCTCGGGCATGGTGACCATCTGGCGGAAGAAGGAGTAGCCAGTACAGGGCCCGTCCATGAAACGCAGGGTCGTGTGGGCCCTTGTGGAAGTAACCCAACCCCTGGCCCTCTCGCTGTCCCACGCAACACGGCCCTCGGGCCCAAACTGCTCCGGGAACCCGCCGATGATGTCGGTGTACAGCTTGCCCGCCCCCGGCTCCTCTTGTCCGCCGTGGTCGTTGGGCCCATCGTGACCAAGGGGCCCATCAGAAACCGCTCCGCCGTCGACGTCCATCGTGGTCCGCGACGCCGCTGCGTCGGGAACGTAAGGGCCCTTGGAAAACAGGGGGGCCGAAGGTGAGAGAGGGGGTGGAGGGGCCAGGGGATCCGCAAGGTAGCTGGCCAGGTGAGGGACCGATGAGTATGGTGGTGGTGGCGGCCGACGCGATGGCGCGCGTGGGTCCGAGGGCCCGCGCTGGGTATGAGTGAGTCGGGTGTCCAGGGTAGAGACGGTCGAAGGGACCCGAGGGGGCCCGCTTATGTCCGGGTCTTCCTCCCCGACAGGAGGCGGACCCGGCGGCATGGCCGCGGCAACTCCCCCCCCCCCCCCCTTCCCCCGTACCACAGCACTCGACCCCTCCCCTGACGCTCTGCGGCAGAGGGGGATGGGGTCAGGCGTGCCGTGGGGGTGGCATGGCGCGCCCTCCCCTCGCCCCTTCCCCCCTGTCTCTCTCTCTCTCTCTGCTACGCCCTCCCCCCTTCCCCTCTCTCTCTCCCTGGCGCGTGTGGCCCCCGTTGTGACCCCTCTCGTCGGGCCCTCTCCGACACCCGTGGACCACGCCTCCCCCCCTTCTAGAAGGCGACCACTGTCGGAGACACTGGCCCAGCGAGTCGTTGTGTGCGGTTCTCACCCCCCGGACCCATCGGTTCCTCCCCTCGGCCCGCTCGAATCCTGTACCTTGTTGGCCGGCGGGACGCTCGGCCTTTGTGAGGGGGCCATGTGGCGTTCTGAGCCTTTGGGGACAGGCGGGCCCTTGGGGAGGTGACTTGGGACCCGGCGGGCTATCCTACGTGGAGCCCTTCTCTTGCCGGGGCCCCCTCTGTCAGTGACTCGGGACTGTGGCGACACACCCGGGATCCTGATTGGTCCCACCCAGGGAGGCGGATTTGGCCGGCGGAGGTGGCCATACTGGCCATTGTGGCCATTTGTTTCGTATTTGTTTTCACTGCGTGTTTTCGTGTCTTTCCCCTTTTTCCCACTGGGTTTTTTTCGGGGATTGGCATCTGTGTGTGGGGGGATTTTCGCTTGCTTTTCGCTTGTGTTTGGCGAACGGGGGTTGATTGGTGACCCTCGGCGCCCCAGTGTGACCCCGGTGTAGGGGATGCGCTGGAGGACCTGGTGGAGGTCAGACGCCTTGCTGGCGCTCGACCCGCCAGAGGCACCCTCTAGGGGCCCCACTCTAGGCCCCTGGAGGGGCCAAGGGGGAGGTTCTTCAGGGGTGCTCCGGGGTCTCCCCGGGGCCAACTTGTAAAATCAACGGTTCTTTGGGCTCTTGCTCCCTCGGGCTTTTGTCCTTTTACCCTTGCCTCTAAAGGGGCGGGCGAGTGGATCACGCTGGGACCTTTACCCGTTCCTTCCCGACCCCGTTGTGGTTTCTTGTGTGTGTGGACCCTGGGCCAGAAGGGCCATAACGCTACACGGCCCGCAACCGCCGCCACCTGGTGTGGCAACATGACAGGGGGGCCTGTGTGCAGCTCCCCCCCGGCCCACTGGCCCCACCTTTCACTGCCCAGCCAATGGGAGCCAAAGAACCTCCCCACCTGGCGTTCGCTCCCCCATTCACACAGCGCCAGCAGTGCGGGCCGTGAGGGGCCCGCCTGTGGCGCCGCCAGGAAGGTGCCCGGCTGCGACAGCACGACAGCATGCTGACCCCCTCCCAGACCGCGTGCCCATTGGGACTGTCGAAATGATCGCGTGACACTCTCGACCGGCGACCGGACACGGCAGACAGTGTACCGGACACGTAGCAAGGGGTGCTAGGCGAGCCGGGAAAGACGGTTTAACATCTGTCCTGAAGTGCCACAGTCCGAGGTGGGGGGGGGTGCTGAGTCGTCGTTCGAGCAGCGATCGTCCAGCGTCGCAGATGCGATCGAGTACACCTGGAATGGTATTGGAAAAATTGCTGTGACATGGCCTACATGTGCTCCCAGAACGGCCCAAGTCGGGTTCGCAGATGGGGAATGGTCTTGGTCACCCCCCATTCTCAAAAAGAATGGGGGATGACCAAGATCAAGCCCCATTCTTGACTTCCAAGGTGGATGGAGTTACATTGATTAAGGTAACTCGGCCTAATCCGGCAGGAACCTGCTTGGAAATTCAGTGTTGCTGTCTGAGGCCGCGAACCACCGCATGGACCATACACACCAGATTTGACGCATATTTGAACCGTTTCGGCGGCAATTTTCTGAAGGTCATGCATATTGCGTTGGGATTCGCTGTTGCAGGTTGTGCCCGAATGTCCCGTCTCACGTATTAGAATACGCAATTCGCGACCTCTTCCCCGACCCAACATGAACACTTCGTTTTGCCCGCTTCCTCGGTGCCATCGGCATTCTGGGCGTACGGGCTGTGGAGCGCCGCTGCCGTTACGATTAGCAGTTTTTACATGTTCAACAGGACCGGCTCCTGCCATCGAAGGGGGGGTGGGGGGGGGTGATGAGGAGGGGTTTTGGCGATGATGAGGCTACAATCTGTGGGGACGGAGTGAATGGAGGAGGTGAGCCCAATATCTGCTGGCGCTCTCCACGCGCTGACACAGCTCTTCAGTTTGCAGAACCGTCCACAAGGAACTGAGCGTGGGCGATGTGGTCATTGGCAAGAAAAGCCATGTCATCTGGCGGCAGCCACATTGGAACGGCTAGCGTGGGCGTCCATTCTGAGCGTCAAACCCCTGACTAGAAGGACAAAGGGGTTGGCGAGGTGCTCATTCCAACACTTCGTCAAGGAGGTCCGGCGACTGGTGGCGACTTGCGTATCCACTGTAACTTTTGAAGGCAGTCCTCGCGTCACACTCGTTTGTGTGTTAGACAGCCTGACGGCGTGTGGCGATGAAACTGCCACGCCACACTCGCTGCGCCACATGAATGTGGCGGGTCTTAGACCGCCCGTGAGTGCCTGGACGCAGCTCGGGCGCCGATTGAACCTTCTGGCCTTGTTTTGGCCAGAATGAGGGACCAAGAGAGGCCGGACAAGACGCAATTAGGAGTTGTCAGGACTTGACAAATCGAAACGACCAGTAAGGTCGCTGACGCGGCACACTCCCCATCCACTGACGGGGCCCACTTGACATGTGCCTGTGGCACACCGACGGGATTGTGACAAATCTGACAGGTCGACAGCAGAGTACGGTCGCGATCTGGACCCATAGTGAGGTTTGGTTGAGACAAGGCCATAAAATGCCGCTCTAGCACGTGGTGGTGGAATGTTAACCAATGCTTTCAATGTTGACCGGGCCCGGATTGCGCACGGTGACCCCGTGGAGGCCGATTGTCATTGACACAGCGTTCTCCTTGCTTTCTTCCACGTAGTGCAACACACGCACTATCTATGCTACAACCATCAGCTTCTCACAGACGGCGAAGAACAGAGTCTTCACCTCGTGTACAAAAAACTGTGGCCTGCAAGCGTGTGCTTCTTGCCTTCCATGTCTTTTTTACGCCCAGAATTATCCTTTTTCAGGGGCTGAGAAGGTCCCCCAGTCACCCAACGATGAGAAGGGTATTTCCAACGCTTTCTCCCCCGCGTATGATTGGTGCTACGCCGGAATACTCCTATGTCATTGGCGTACAACTGGTCGACATTGCCGCTTTCACAGTCAGCACCTTCTCGTGCATGCGTCTCGGCCAGAGCAACAACACCGAGAAAAAAAGTATGCGTTGTGATGCTCACAGCGAGAGCGGTTTCATGGTGTTTTTTGACCCTCACAGCGACAAGGTCGACGACGGCAGGTGACGTATTGGTCAACATTCCGCCAGCACGTGCTATGGGCATCCAGAGTGACCCACTTCGACTGAAAGGCCCCCTAGAGCCGTCTCCGGACAGGTCACAGACCCTCAGTCTGGCCGAGAAGGTGGTCGAAAGGGCAAGGCTGTTGCGACTGGGTTGTCACAGTGCTCAGTTCCTACCAACTGTGCTCTTTCACGCGCTTTCATTGGTTCACGGCTTCCCCCCGTGGCACCGGAAGTGATACAGTCTTTCTCCATTCTTGTCACATCCGTTCTTGGTCACGGTGTCTAAGAACGAAAGTAGGTCGACCGTGCCGCATGGCCAGATCATCGCAGGCGTCGACATTCGATCGAGTTCGTTGTCCAATCAGCGGACGGATCCAGATTGGGACTTCGCGGCTTACGGCCGTCGTAAAGGGTGTCTTGCATTGGAGATAGACTGTACTGTATCAGAGGTAGATCGCTGACGGCTGCCGTTCTGCAGAACGAGAGGCTGATCAAAGATACGCTCGTTCTATTTACAGTTCTACATCGATCTATTGCAGTTCTCCCAATTTTGGCCGATCCGGACAAGAACAAGAACAACAGTCCACTGACCAATGACATGCCTCACAGGATGCGTCTTTGACCAATGAGAGCTCCGAATTGGCCTTCATTGTTGTGCAAACAGTAAGATCTGCGACTTTTCCGGGACTCCGAGCACACGTAGGGGAGAACCCGAGTGGAACAGAAACGAAGACAAGCTGGACAACTGTTCCGGAGAGGAACGAGACGATGTGGGAGGAATCTTCGGCGATCTCAGCCGAGAGAACAACAGTGTTTCGACCAATCAGCGATAGGTAAGAGGCCCACTTTGGCTGCACACAGTTGTTCATGCAGTGTTGTTCTTGTCCGGATCGGCCAAAATTGGGAGAACAGCAATACTTCGTTCGAGTTGTCTCACTAAAATACTGATGAACGCGGAAGAGGAAGGAGGAGGCGCCGTCGCGGGTGCGCCTGCCGCCACCAGTGACATCACCACGGCCAGCCGCGGTGGCGGCGGCGGCCGCGGTGGCCCCGTCGGCGCCGCTACGGCCGTGGCGCACGGGGAGTGGTCACGGTCGGGACGACGTGGCCGACGTGACATCAACGTCGGACGACACTTGGCCTCTGCGACGCCGCTGGTCACGGCGCCGACGAGGCGGCGAAGCTGCGACAGTGGCGGTGGCGGGCCCACCTGGTGCGGGCTGTTGGGCGGTAGCCGCGGTTGAGGAGATTGCCGTGGCCGCTCTGCTCCGCACGCCCACCACGCGCCATCGTAGGCTGCCCCCAGCGCGTGGGGCGGCACCCCGCCCCCTCCCCCCTTATCAGATCTGGCGGCGATGGCAGTAGCGTACCAAGGGCGGCGGCGGAGGGGTGGACATTGACAGCGATGGGTGCGCGCGTCGCCGTCGTTGACAGCGTCGGCTTGCGGACGGGGCGAGCCCCACGGGCGCAGGCGCGGACCGCAGAAGGTGCGACTGGCGCGGCGCCGCGGGAAACTGCGGCGGGCGGCGGCGGCGGCGGCTGAGACAGCAGCGGCGGGGGCGGGAGCGGCGGCGGCGACGGCGGTGATGGCACACCCCCCCACCTCCTCTTCCCAAAGGCCCTCCGTTGTGCTCGTCGAGGGACGTCCCCCCCCACGTGGCCGTCGCGTCGGCGGCCGCCGCGCTCGCCACCGTCTACGCCGTTCGCCAACGTCACACGGGAGCCGCGCGGGTGCGAGCCCGTTGCGGCCGAAATCCTGGCAGCTGCCGCCGCGGCCACGCCCCCCCTTCCCCCCAACCCCCGTCCGCCGAGGCGGAGCGGGGGGGCCGTCCCGACCGCCGCGGCAGCGTTGCGGCTGGGCCACCCCGCCGACGCGGCGGCGGCGCTCGTGGCGCTTTCCCCCGACCTCCGTGGCGGGCGCGAGACGCCACGGGCGCGGCTGCGGGCGCCGCGGCGGCGGCGGCCACGGCCAAGACCCCAAGGCCGCAGCCGCCGCCGCGTGGACAGTAGGCGACTGGGCGGCGGAAGTGCGCTGGGTGGCGGTTGGCGGCGGCGGGCAAGGCACGGGTGGCGGCCGGCGGCCGCCGAGGCCGACGCCTGCATGGCGGAAACCTGCAGAGGCCCTGCGTGGACGTTGACGCGGCCGCCGCGACGGCGCTGCTCTTGTACTCCCCGTGGCGGCGGCCGGGGAGCGCCGCGGCAGCCGCCGACGTTGCGTCGCCGGGGGAAGGGGGGGGCACGGGGGAGACTGAAGGTGGAGAGAGACTTGACGGAGCTGCGTGGAGGGGGCGACGCTGCCGAGCTGCGGAGGGCGGCGACGCGGTAGGTAGGGCTGCGGGGGGTGGACGCCCATCGAAAACGGCCTTCGCTGGGACTCTGCGGACTTCGTTGGACCTCAATGGGGTGTGGGTGGTGTCTGCGATTGTAGGTCTGCCAATTCTAGCTCATACGAGCCGCCTCAGTCGTCACCAGCTGATGAAGGCGTCGTGACCGTTGCCGTTGCGGTGCACCCACATGCTCTGCCGCTTGGTGGTCTCATCTCGCTTTACCTGGTTGCGCCTTAATACTGAAGCCGACAGGTGGTGCCATGTGCATCCCGCGTCTGCCGCTGGGGACGTCCGCCCCTCACGCTCGCTGGTGTGTGGTTTGACGCGACTCTGACCTTTCTCGCCGAGATGCATTTTGGCGCATCTGCTCCCTCCCCACCAGCCATAGAATACTCTCTTCTCCGGCCTCGGTATAGATTCCGTGCACGACACGTACATCTTGAGGTGTCACCTTTACTGCATGGCAAAATATATATAAAGGCACGCCGCACAGCCTGTTTGGCTGGTGACAGTTACTACGCTCCAGCTCTTCCCAACACGCACTACGCATCGCAAGGAGACTGGTCAAGGAGAAAGAGAGAATAAAGAGCACACATGGACCCCGCCTAGGCTGTGGGGGGGCACCACGCACAAGGAAAACACAAGAGAGAGCGCGTCCCAAAAAAACTAGCGCAGGAGTGGCGAAGGCGACCGACGTGGAATGACCCATCACTAGCCTGCGCAACCGATCACCGCCACGACATGCCCGCCCGAGAACGGCCCGCCAACAATCCGAAGCGCATAAAACAACACATGGGCATCACACGTTCCCCGCCGCGGCACGAGCGCCACCGTCCACCGTGCAAGCCCGCCCAGCGCCGTCATTGCGACCGACCTGCAAGCGGCTGCGAGCTGGGCGCGGTCTGTGACAGTGGTGGCGAATCCCCCAGGGAGCCCTGCGACGCCAGCAGCAGCACGTCGATCCCGTCATACGGGCCATACGGCCGCGACAGGGGGTAGGCTGACCTGCGCGGTGCTGGCTGGGCTGGCGGCGGCGGTGGCGGCGACGAAGCCGGCGGCGGCGGCGACGGCGGCGGCGGCGACGGCGGCGGCGGCGACGGCGGCGGCGGCGACGGCGGCGGCGGCGACGGCGGCGGCGGCGACGGCGGCGGCGGCGACGGCGCCCGCACGGGAGCCGCCGGCGCCGGTGCAGAGGCGGGTAACGGGTGGCCCCACCCGTCGCACGTGGCGGATGCCGCGGCCACCGCGGCCAGGCGCGCGAGCGTCTCCCGCCGCGACGGGCGGGTGCTCAGGGCGGCTGGCGATCGCACCGCCGCGGCGCCGCCCAGATAAAAGGACGACCCACCGCCGATGCCGCCACGGGCGCCGCTTGCCATGCTACGCGCCGGGGTTGAGGCCGGCGCTGGGGCCGGCGCCGCCGCAGACGAAGCACTCGTCGACGGTGGTGGCGGCAGGGCCCGCTCCACCCCTGCCGTCGGCGGCCCCATCAGCCGCCGCAGCCGCGCCTCCATCGCACTCCCAGGTCGGATGCACGGCGCCGTCGCGGGCGGCACCGCCGACGTGCCAGACCCACCACCGCCGCCACTGCCGCCGGCTGGTCGGCGGGGCGTGCCGGGTGCCGGCGCCAGCAGCAGCGAAACCGCGTCCACCACGGGCGCCGCCGCCGGTGGCGCCACGGGCGGGCGGCCACCGCTTGGGGCGGCCAACGCTGCCGCAGGCGCTGCCGACGAGGACGCGGCCACAGCCTCGGCCGCGGCCGCGGCGGCCGCCAAGGCGGCCGCCCGCGCCGACGCCCCACCCGGTCGGCGGAGCACGCCCCCAGGCCACCCCGCCACGCTGCTGCCGCCTCGGCCACCGCCCGTGCCCCCGGAGGGCCGAGCCGCCCCCGACATGGCCGCCACCACCGCCGACAGGGCTCCCCCCACTCCCGGTCGAGGCCGCCGCCGCCGCACCGCCCGCCGCGCAGCCGGATGCGCGCCGATGCCGCCGCGGTCGGCAACAGGCAGCGGCACGCCCGCCATCAAGCCGGCACCGGCGGCCACGGGAGCGCGGTCGCCCACCGCTGCGGAGCCGGCGACCGCCCCCCGGCCCCGCCGACGGCGGCCACTGCTGCCGCCGCCAGCAGCGCTGCTGGGTGCGCCGCCAAGTACTACCGCCCTTACCCGGTCAATCGCGCGCGACGGCGATGACACCGGGGGGGGCTCGGCCATGGCCGGAAGGCAGGCCGGCTCGGCGGGCGTCAAGGTGAGCAGTGCAGCCGAGCCCTCAGCGGGGGCAGTAGAAGATGGCACACCAGCGTACGGGCGGGGCTTGAGCGGCGGCAACCGCTGGGGCATCCCCGCCATGGGCTGAACGGTCGTCGTTAGACGGGTCATGGAGTCGGCTGACGGACGCAGAAACGCCGAAAGAAGGCGGGGGGCAAGGCAACGAGACAGGACGAAACACACGCCAGCGACGTCCAGCGCCGGTCGTACCCGCGAGCAGCCGCAGCCGCCGCTTCGGACACAAGGGGGGGGGGGGGGGACAGAAACGTTGATCTGCCGTCGCGCCGTCAAAAGGTGATCGGGCGAGGCGCAGCGTCACCGGGTCCCGCCACCACCACAACAACCGAACGTCGGAAGCGCCCGCCAAAAGAAGACGAACACAATGCAACGACACGACGCGCTAGCGCGAAGGCGTCTTACCGTTGACCACCCGCCCACTCCCCGCCCGCGCGGGTCGCGACCCGCGTACACACACACACAAAGAGCGGCGCTGCACGCGCCCCCCCTCCCGCTGCTCCTCGGCACCTGCAGCCAGCGGCCAACTCAAGAACCCCCCACACGCTCCACTCAACGTCCAAGCAGCACACCCCCCAATGCACGCCCGCGGTCACAGCCCGTCGTGGCCCAACCAGCGCCGTCGCTCCTCCCCCCACGCCTCTCCACGCCAAGCTCCTCTCCCTCCCGTCCCACCGCGGGAGTGCAGGGTGGCTCGTCCTACAGACAGGGAGGTGCCGCACACTCCCACCGCACCAAAGTCGCCCCGCGCGGAGACGGGACGGTGGTGGTGTTTGCTGGTGCACCGCCACCCCCGTACGCCGCCGCCCCTGCCGAGGCCTTGGCGCCAGCCGCCGGACGGACTGCCGTTGCGGGTCCACAGGGGTCGAGCGGGCGTGGGCGCGGGCGCGGGGGGGGGGGGGTGCGGCACGGCCGCAGCGGTAGCCGTCAGCAGTCTAGACCGGGGGGGGGGTGGAACGGGGCGCGGCGTCGTCGGGACGGCCTGATGGTGTCGCGGCCACTATGAACGGGGTCGCCGCCACGGCGGCGTGCGCACGTGTGACGAAAGCCAGCGGGATGCACTGGCGTTCGGATGGACGGGGGGGGGGGGGGGGCGGCCGTGCAGAACGGCGGTGCTGGCATGCCGGAAAACCAATGGCAGGCCGTCTTGCCGTCGGTCTTGACTCAAGCCGTGTGACAAGCGGGGAGGGTCTCATGTGAGGTCGCCGAGCTATCAATTGAATATAATTTGTTTTGATTGATTGGCTGGCAAGCTTTGCGACCCTTCTCGCAACCCGAGTCCAAGGGGCCCAAACCCACGGGTGAGCGAAACGTGACCACTCCCACGTCCTTCCGCGTGTCGTTCGACGTTGGCCCGGCCGCTTCTAAGGCCCGCCGCCACCTCTCCAGGACGAGCCCAACTCGCCAGCCAGCGCACGAACCCAGACTGGCGCGGTCTGGGCCAATGGACAAGCCCTGCTGGTGGTCTACAGTAATCAGGTTCCAACAAGACCTTGGACAGGAGAGCCAGAGTGAAAACACTCGAGCTCTTTGTGTGCTTCTCACCGAAGAAAAAGACACCTGGCCCGACCATAATTCTCTTGTTCTGTTCGGTTTTGTGACACTCAGATTTACTGTATGAAATAAGCTCTTCCAGCTGGCTCAGAGTGAAAATTGTCGTCTCAAAATAGACTTTCATCGCTGACAGTTGTGCCTCGTCACCCAGCATCCGACTTGATCCCCTCTGTGGTGCTCTCGCGGTGGCGCACAACATACCATCCCGTGCTTGCACGACAGCGTCGCCGCTGCGACTTACGCCTCGGTTGACCTCACCGCTGCGTCTTACGCCTCGGTTGACCTCACCGCTGCGTCTTACGCCTCAGTTGACCTCACCGCTGCGTCGTACGCTTCGGTTGACCTTACCGCTGCGCCCATGTCTCCCGGCTCTCCTATAGACCACTGTTGCAACTGGCTTTTCCCGCTCTGTGTGTCTTCAAACTCTGCACAACTCCCCAAACCTGCTTCCCGCCGGCTGCGCTGTGGGCATCCCCGGAAGGCGCAGCTCCCCCTCCGGCCCCTCTTTCCTCCGACGGCAAGATGAGAGTTTGCAAGCCCCTTCCCCTTGCTGCCGCGGTCCTGTTCCTCCTGCTCCTGTTCACCCCCCAACTTACCCTCGCCGCGTTCGAGCCGTCCTTCCTCTACGACGACCTTGCCACCCTGTCGACGGCCGACACCCCGACGGTGCTGGTGCTGCTTGCGCCGTGGTGCGCGGCCTGCCGGGCAATGGCCCCTATGGTGGCCTCGTTGGGCGCCGCCGCCGCTGCCGACGGCGCGGCGGTCACCGTTGGGGTGGTGGACACTGACGAGGAACCCGGGGTGGCCCCCAAGTTTGGGGTCACCGCCTTTCCCGCCATCCTCTACTTCCCGCCAGGCTACTCCTTGGCACGGGGCAAGGCACCCACCGCCCCGCCCCTTTCGTACGCTCCGCGAGAGGGGGATCCACACCCGCGGCCGTCTCCGCCGTCATGGCCGGTGGCGTATGGGGACCACCGGCAGGCGCCAGTGGTGGCGGCCTGGGTCAACGCTCTTGCCGGCTCGCCCGTCTTGACTGTCGAGGAGGGTCCGGCCTACGCGGCGTGGCTGGCATCGGCTGGGGGGGTGCTGCCACCCGCGCCGTCTGTGAAGCCTTCATACGCCGCCGATACCCCTGCGTCGGATGATGAAGGGGATGCCAGCAAGCCGCCCGTATACCTGGATCGGGAGGGCGGCGAGGAGGTGGCGATGGAGCTCACGCCCACCGCAGCGGCGGCGTGGTCGCCTGCCACCTTTTGGTCAGCCGTCGCGGGCCACCGCCACGCGCTGGTCTTGTGGGGCGCTGCCGCTGCAGAGACGGGTGTGGCCGATGGGATGGCGTCTGCATTGATGGGCAGCGACGCTGCCGCCGGTGACGATGGAGGGTGGATGGTGGGCGTGCTGTCTGCACCTCCGGGGGTGGGGGAGCCCGTGGGGGGGGCGGCGGTGGTAGACGTGTCCGCCGGCGCGCCGCTTGCCGGCGCGGTCGGTGGCGGTACGGCGGCCGGCGGCGGTACGGTGGCAGGCGGCCTGTGGGGTACCGCCGACGTGGTGCACTGCCCAGGGTGGGGCTTTGGTGAGCTGTTTGAGTGCATCAACACCTGGTCGGTGCACCGTGCCAAGGCGCAAGTGGCGGCAGAGGTGGGCGACGCGTCGGGTATTGAAGGAGGGGCAGAGTGGATGGGGGGGGGTGACGTCGGGTCTGGCGCATCGGGGGTCGTGGACGACACGGTAGAGGCGGAGGCCGTGCCTCTAGGCAGTGTGGATCAGGTCAAACAGGAGCTTTAACGGGTGTGGGGCATCGTGCCTACCACCGTTCGACGGGCTTTGCCAGAGTGATGCGCCTGGTTCTTGCTTGGGGCGTCCTCTCTCTCTTGACTGCCGCCCGGTCACAGGGTGCTCAGCCATCGGCCACCTGCCGTTGCGCCGTTGGGGCCCCAGCAACACACGATTTGCAGCTGGTGCGCCCCCTATCGCGGTAGCTAGTCGGTTTGCAATGTCGACAACAGTCCAAAATGTTGACCACACCAGGGTCTCCTGGAGGCCCCCAGGAGGCAGACTCGTGACCGAAGCATTTTCTTTTCTTTTTGTCTGCTACTTCCAAGTCAAGAACAATAGAAGCACACATGGCCTGGGCATCAGGCCTTTCAACGATGGATACACATAGACGTTGTTGTTTTTCTTGTCATGTATCAAGACCTGAGCCTCAACTCTCTTTTTGCTGTGCTTTTTTCTCTGCTACAGAGTGTATCATTCTCGGAGACATACGGCACCCTTGTGGCACCAAAGGGGTGGTCGGGCCACACTCAGCAAGAATGATTCGCTTGCAGCGCACCGCAGACCGTGACGGTGAGCAGATCGGGTGCCCCGATTGGCCTCAAGACGTGGTCGACATTAGTGAGCAGATAACTGACAGTACTTTCGCCTTCTCTCCTCATAGCTCAGAGAGAACAAGAGCACTCAGAAAAAAAAAAAAGTCATCTGACTCCCCTCAGTTTCCTCTACAAAGTGGTATGTCTTGCATCTCATGCAGTACACAGAGACCAAGGATCTCATCGAGAATGGTCGACATTAGATCCAGACTGGCTACCGGGCGCTCAGTGGCCATCACAAAGATATCTCGGCCACGCGTCGTGGGAAGCCATTGTCCAATTGCATTGCATCTGTCGTGGAGATTGGTCTCCGCCGGTGTCGGTGTACTCGCGCCCAAGGCGGGTGGGCTGTGGGCCGTGCAGAGCATATCCATATGATACATAGCCTTTCGGCTCCTGTCGCGCTACGAATCTGTCGCATGCGCCAGGCGCTCTTTTGGCAGGGGGGGCCCGTCGGGTCGTCTGCGCGGGCCCGCCACCGACTCGCTGCGGCGCGCCCAGGCGCTCCCCTCCCCCCCCTCAGCAGCAAGGACAACGCTGCCCAGGAAACACGTTTTCCGCGGGCCCAGCAGAAAACCGCATTTGCAGAGCTCTATGCGCGCGCGAGGAGGGATTTTGAAGGTGCAAAACCGGAAGCCTCACACGCCGGCGCACCCCATCATCGTCACCGGCACTCCGTCCTGCTCTGCCGAGGCGACCACGTCACGCACATACACGCGCGCGTCTGTTGCCTGCCCAACACCCTCCCCCCGTCGTAGCTCTTGACGTTTGCGTCCACTCCACCTCCCCCCCGCCTTCTACCCCTCGCCCCGCGCTTCCTTCCCACGTGCACCTCTCCTCTGTGCCCGCCCTGTTGGTCTACCTGCTGTGCCACCACGATGGCGTTTGTCCTTGCGCACGCGCTGGTGACCCGACACGGGCGGCCGCCGTCGTCGCGGCCGCGGCGGCAGTACACCATGGCCGTTCCCCTCTCCCCACGAGGCGCCGACGGCGGGCTGCCCCGCACCGCCTGGGTGGCCGCCCCGGCCACCGCAGCGACCGCCGCCCGTGCCGCGGCCCGTGTCGGCGCCGGCGGCGTTGCCGACGGCGGGTGGCGCCGGGCGGCGGCGGCGGCTCCCGCGACGGCAACGGCGCCCGACCGGGACGCGGTGGATGAAGCGGCCCTACGCGCGGCCGACATCCAAGAGGCGCTGGCGGACCTCGCCGACCTCCGCAGCCGGGTGCTGAAGGGAGAGGAGCGGCTGGGGAGCCCTGCGACGGTATGTTTAGAGTTCCTGTGGTCGTGCGTATTTGGAGTTCCTGTGGTCGGGGCGACTTGTGCGTACAATACCTGGGTTCCCCTTCGAGATGCCTTTTTGTCTCCATGGTCTGGTGGCCTCTTTGGTGTTGGGTGCATGGTCAGGCTATTGGTGCCACCTGCCACGACTGCTTATGATTGCTAACGCCTGTTACTCGGCACGTTTGTGTATGAGGGTCCTCCCTCCCGACGCCCTGCGGCGGCCCATGAATGACTGGGCCTGTGCGCGCGAGCCCCCCCTTACAGGAGGCTGGTGCCGCTCGACGCCTGCGCGCGATGGACGCCCTGACCGCATCGCTCGAGGCGGAGCTGGGGTCGCTGGAGTTTGCGCGCTGAAAAATGACGTCTGGCAAGGATGAGGGGGACTCCTCTGCTCTGTAATATTTTTCTTATTCCCTGTTGCATGTTGCTTGACCGCGCGGGCTGTTCTCCATGTATATATACCGTCAGCAACAGCCCTGCACTGTTTGCTTGACATGGTCGTTCCTTTCTTGTGTTGCTGTGAATCTGCTGTCTACGCCGGTCGGGCGCGAAAGCCCTGTGTTCACAGCGAAATGGCAGAGTGGCTCGCATGGTACGCGCCCCTCCCGGCACAGCTAATCATTGAGGAGTGCTCCGTTGGGGGGTCCCTTCAGCTGGACAGTTACTCTGCCAGACCGGCCGCCAACCGGCGGGACCAGCGGCCGCAACAAGGACGAGCACAATCGGCAGCTGGCACTTACGTAGGTCAGGATAATTTAGTCAGCAGGACCAGCGAGGCCCCTTTTGAACAGGACCCCGCGCACTAAATTAGTGAGTCCCTCCCCCTCCCGCCCGCCAGCAATACCGACAATGCGGCCTTCACTCCAAGGACGAGGACGCCTCCACCGAGTCATCAAACTGGAGAGACCCATCGATGAGGGCCACCAGACGCCAAACCACCTCGTTCGCCGTCGGCCGTTGCGCAGGGTCCGCCGCCCAACACCTCTCAATCAGAGCCAGGTACTCCCTGTTCATGGGCGTCGGTAGGATAGCCTTGGGGTCGACCGCCGTCGCTGCCGGTGCCGGCGCCGCCGACGCCGCCCGGTCGCTCGCCGCCGCACTACCCTCTCGGCTCCCACTGACCATGGGGGGGCCCCGCGCGTCCGCCGAGGACTGCGGGGACGCGGGCTGCGACGCGCGCGCTGTCGACGGCTCGGTGGCGTCCCCCGTCAGCGCCGCGATGGCCGCGTGCAGCCCACTGCGCGACGCACTGTCCCGCCCGTCATGTGAACCAGACAAGCCGGGTGTCTCGCCGTACACGGGCCCCGCAGACGACGAGTGGGACAGCTTGGCGCTATCATCCGCGGCGGTGCTTGACAGGTGCCGCAGGCCCGCCGTGGATGGAAGGGAGAGGTAGTCTTGAGCGTTTGGCGGGCGCGCCTGTTGCCGCGCCTGTTGCCGCTGCCGCAGCTGCGAGGAGAGGGACAGCGGTCTACCTGACGCGTCCAACAGGTCGGGGGTGCCGCCAAAAGATAGCATCCGCCGGGCAAAGAGGTTGCCATCTGGCGCTTGTCTCGACGGCGGTTGCCCAGGGGCGGCACCCCCGCCCGCCCCGCCCGCCACCGTGCCGCTTGCACCGCCAGGCGTACGCCCCACAATCGACGAGTAGGCGGACCGCTGGGGCTTATCCGACGAGCTGCACGATCGGTTGATCGGCATGTGGCCGCCGCTGCCTGCGCGAACCGGTGCGGCGCCCTTGTCGTCGTCTGGAAACACCAGGGTAGTGACGCGGCCGGGCGGACCAAGTGGCGGGCGGCCTCCCGGCACGTACGGTAGGCCTCCGCCCATGCCAGTGCTGTGCCTCCTCATGGGGCACGGCTGGATCATCTCCGACGACCGGGAAGAGACCGACACCCTTTGTGGGATGGCCGGCGGCCCGGAGCTGCTCGGACCGATCAATGATGGCATGATTCCGCCGCCGCTGCCTGACCCATCCAACGCCTTGGGGTCGACGCGCAGGCTGGGGGAGGCTGGCGGGAGCTTGTCGCCCATGGCTGCATTGGCCGCAACCGCCGCCGCCGCGGCACGAGCCGTGATGCGTCGCATCGGAAGGTCCAGGTATAGAGAGGTGCTCTCCCCTGGTTGAGAAAGTGGCAAACTTTGCCGGGAGGGGGACCCAGACCGGCCGGGCCGCGGGCCCGGCCCCGGCCGGACGCCCCGCAAGGCCACCGGTAACAGGGTGGACGACACAATCGAATTGACGCTCGACCCAATGCCCGACAGCTTGGACGTGCTGCCAACCATCGCGGCCTTACGCTTGGACGAGGCCGACGACGGAGTGCTGGCGGCCTTCTCCGCCGACGACAGGCGGTTGGCGGCGGGGTCGTCCCCCCCAGAGGTGTGCTGCTCCACTGCCGCCTGTGTAGGCGAGTGACGGAGGCGGCTGGGGTTGGGGAGTTTGAGGCCAGACGTGTGTGGCTGTTCCGCCACGATTGCCGCGATCGCCAGCGACGCCGACGCATCCACCGCCGTCAGCGGCTCCTTCCCCAACAGCGAGGCGTCGGACTGGTCGCCCGGCAACTTGGCCGCCAGCAGGGACAGGTCTGGCCGTAGGTTCTCCTTGACGACTCCCCACAGCACCTCCATCACAGAGATGCCCTGAAAGGGCAGCTGCCGCGCGGCCAGCTCCCACAGGCAGATGCCAAACGAATAAATATCGGCGGCCGACGAGAAGGTGTTGGCCTCGAGGATCTCGGGCGCCGAGTACTGGACCGTCCCGGCAAACGTGTTGTTCTGGATGTTGTCCACGGTGCGGCTGAGGCCAAAGTCGGCCAGCTTGGCGTCCCAGCCCGACGAGATGAGGATGTTGGCGGTCTTGAGGTCCAGGTGGAGCACTGGCGGGTCCTGGCCGTGGAGGTACGCCAAGCCGCGGGCGGCACCGAGCGCAAACTTGAGGATCCTGTTGCGCGTCAAGCGGGTGGACGAGTCGGACAGCTGCTCCCGCAGGCTGCCCCGGCTGCAGTACTCCATAACAATCCACAGCTTGGCTGGCTCGTGCACGAACCCCATAAACAGGACAACGTTGGGGTGCCGCAGGTTCACCAGCGTCACCGCCTCGTCCTCAATCGTCAGCGCCGCGCCGTCGCTGTCTGGGTTGTGCACCTGGAACAGCTGCTTGACCGCCACGAGGGTGCCACGGAAGAGACCCATGTAGACCTCCCCAAAACCACCGAGGCCCATCTTCTCACCCAGTGCGATCGACTCTGACTCGATGCGCCACTTGATGAGCTTGCCCGCCTCAGACTTTTCCATTGCCAGCAGCAGCTCCAGCTCCGCCTCGTTGCGCTGGAAGCGCCGCGTAAACTGGCGCTCCCGCGCAATCACCGCTACGGTGGCGACGCGGCCGAGGCGGAGAAAGCGGGCCAGCCCTAACACCAGGGGCAGACCACACGCGTGGCCAACCAGAGTCAGGGTGGTAGAGAGGGCAACGACCACAAAATCGGCGGCCATGGCGCCATTGCGAAAGTACCCAGCCTGGCCATAGACAAACACGCGCAGGACCACCTCAATCGAGTAGAGGGAGGAGAGCAGCACGTCCAGCGCCAAGTACTGGGTGGCAGAGGGAAGTAGCTCCGACTGTGACGCACGAGGGGGTGGGGGGGCGGAGCTCAGCCGTGTCAGCCACCCCAGGCGAACAGTAAACGACACCACGTCACACAAGATGAGGGTGTAGGTGAGCAGCAGTGCCACATTGGAGTCAATCATGTCCCAAAAGAGGACCCGCCAGCCGGAAAAGGGTGCCGCCTCGTCCTCATCCTCCTCCACACTCAGCGCCTCGAGGGACTCGAGGTCGTCTTCTATCTCTGAGTGGATGCCCGACCGCTGCTGCGAGATGGCGCCGCCGCCACCGACGCCGGCGGCGGCTCCAGTGGCACTGGCGGCAACACCCCCACCCCGCCCCTCCCCCACGTTCAAGCCCGTCGGCCGAGACGGCCGCCGCCAGGCCGCCACGGACGAGAGGCCAAAGAAGCCCCGCTTGGCCGCCCCCGCCCTCCCCGCACCGCCCGGCCCGCCGCCCAGCCCACCGCCAGCGCCGGGGCCGCGGCCGCGCCCATCGTCACTGACCGAGCCGACCGCCTCCAGCTGACGCTCCACGTCCACGACCCCATCGTCCGCCACCACCGCGTCCACGTCGCCAAGCATGGCGGCACGGGGGGGACACGACGACGCACGCCCGACAGCCCCGCGAGGAGGGGGCGGCGCAGCGGTCCACACACCGCCACCAGCGGCAGGGCGCCAACGCCAGACGCCAGCTCCCCCCCCCCTCTGGCGTATGGGCCCACGGGGGTCGCGACCGGTGGGGCTCCGCCGCGGCAGGGATCACCACGACCACCACAACCACCACTGGCCGCGGAGCGTTGAGCTCCCTATCCCCCCCGGCCCCAACCAGGGATGAGGTGCTGTGGCTCTACTCACAGCGGCCGTCCCCTACCCCCCCCGCCACTCTCGCTCCACAGCCACCACCCCCCCCCCCCCCCCCTCAGCCACAGGGGGCTTGCCGTCGACCGCTGCAGCGCGTCGCCTCCCAGCGAGGCCACATACACGACGCAGAGGCGGCGGCCGCGGCGGCGGTGCCTCCAAAGTAGCGGCCCCACACGTGAGGACAGGGTGGGGGTGGCGGCGGCGAGGGGAAGAGGGGGGGGGGGGGGGGGGGCGGAGAGCCGGGCGGGCGTGTGTGCGCGTGCCTCGCGGGAAAGTGCCGACGGCCACGGGCACAGGTGGGATACTCCCACACGCTGGGGCGGCGAGAGGAATGGCGACCGGCGCGCCGCCCCCCCCCCCCCCCCCCCCCGCCTCTCCCGGGAACACTCCCCAGCCGCCGTTGCGCCACGGCAGCCACCGCGGTAGCCGCCGCGGTAGCCACCGCCACCACCACCGCCACCGCCACCGCCTCCGCCACCGCCACCGCCACACCACCACCCCTACCGCTACTGCCGCTAACAGCCGCTACCAGCCGCTGCCGCCCCTGCCGTCGCCACTGCCGCCGCCTGCCGCTGCCGTTGCCGCCAACCGCTGCCGCCGCCACTGCCCGCCAGGCCACCCCCCACCGCCCCACACGTGGCCACCCCCCCCGCACACCGTTGCCCGCCTGCCGGCCTGCCGGCCGGCCGGCCAGCCGGGTGGTGGGGGATCGCCCGCCCCCCCACCCCCACTCCCTCCCCCAGCCGCGCCAAAGCTGCCCGTGCCAACAAGGGGGAGAGGGCGATCCCCCCCCCCTCCTCCTGAACCCACCCCCTTCCCCCCCCCCCCCCCCCGCTGCCGCCGCGGGAGGGCGGCGACGGCGCGACAGGCGCCGCCGCAACCTCCCCGCGGCCACCACCGCCGGCGGGGCGTGCGCGGCGGCGACCATGTGGCGCGCCGCCCCGTGTCGTGACCCGCCCCCGCCCGGCGGGGGGGCTGCCCCACCCGCCGCGGCGGGGGGCCAACGTGGCACGCGCCGCCACGACGGCGGCGAGCGAGCGAGGGAGGGGCGGGCGGTCCCCGTCCCCCCCCCCCCACCTCCCCTTGCTCCCCCGCCCCCCTCCCCAGCTCCGCCACGGGGGTGGGTGGCGGGGGGGCGGCGGCGACCTGCCAGCTGGGCCCCGCCTCCGTCACCGCGTCTGGTCAGCTCATGAGGCCGCATCCCGCAGGTCGGCCGCGGCGGCGCGGCGGAGCGGGATCACCCCTTGCGCTTCGCCGGGATGATCCGACCACGGAGGGAGGGTGGACGCCGCACGACGCAAACGCCCCTTCCGACCAACCAAGGAGAGGATGCCCCCCCTAACGCCAGTGACTTGTCTGTCAGCAAGATTTCACCTGGAAATACTCATTCGCGTCTAAGGACATGCCCAATTACTCGATCTCGACCTGTGCGCTGTCGTGCTCACCGCGATTGTGATTGTGTCACTTCAGATGACATCAGACTGTCACTACCTGACTATCTGACTGTCTATCTAGCTGTCGGATTCGTTGACTACATGTAGTGCTATGTATCTGACTGTCTGACTACACAGCGGATGCCTCTGATTAGCATCTGTGGCCGCCCGTGGCCGGCAACCCGCGCCCCCCCTCCCCCCTTCGCGCTCCTCGCACGCAGGTCTCTCCCGCTCTGTCCGTTTTCCGAGCGGGCGGCCGTTGGTTGTCCACCCTCCATTTCCATTCCCGTGCCGTCTGCCCGGTGCGCGGCGTGTCGCGCGGCGGGGGGGGGGGGGGTACGGGGGGGGGGGGGGGGGGGGGGGGGGGTGTCACTGGCCGGCCCCTGCGGTGGGGGAGCGCCCATGGGCGCCGCTGGCGGTGGGGACGGTGGCAGTGGTGGCGGCGGCAGCGGCGGCGGCAGCGGCGGCGGCAGTGGCGGCAGCGGCGGTGGAGGTGGCGGTGGTGGTGGCGGTGGCGGCGGCCGGGGGGGGGGAGACGGCGGGGCACCCGCTTCCGTTGCCGAGGCGGGGCTGCCGCCCCCCGTGGCCCACCCGCCGCGGGGCGCCCACCACGGGCGGTCCGTGTCGCTGGACCTGGGCGTCGCCGCCGCCGCGGGGGCGGCCGCCGCCGCCGCGTGGCCGCCCTTGCGGTCCGGCCTGCCGGCGGGGAGGGGCAGGCCGCCTGACGGCGCCGGCCGCCGGGGGGGGGTGGTGGCGGTGGCGGCGGCGGGGGGGGGGGGGGGGGGGTGGCCCTCTTTCCGGCGCCGTCCCTGCGGCGACGGCGTCGGCAGCGGCGGCGGCGGCGGCGGCGGCGGCGGCGGAGGCGGCGGGTGGGGGCGGCGCTGCCGCCGGCGCCCCGCCCTCGCCAGCGTTGGCGACGCCAGCAGCGACGGTGTCGTCAGCGGCGGCGGTGGCGTCGGCGTCTGCGGCGTCTGCGGCGTCGGCGGCGGCCGCGGCTGCCACCGCCGCGGCGGCGGCGGCGGGGGCTGCCGCCGACGCGGCGGCGGGCGGCGGCGGCGGCAGCGACGATGAGTGGGCGCCCTTCCTCGCCCGCGCCGCGCGGCGGCGGCCGCCCCGGCGGCCGCGCCGCGCAAAGTCCGACACGGGCCTGCTGGCGCGGTGGCCCCTGACGCGGGGTGCCGCCGCCGCCGCCGACGGGGGGGCGTGTGGTGGCGGCGGTGGCCCCTTTGGGGCCGTCCTGGGTGGCGGCGGCGGCGGCGGTGGGGGTGGGGGTGCCCCCGCCGACGGGGGGGGGGGGGGGGGGGGGGCTGCCGTGGGTGGGAGCGGGCGGCCGCCGCCGGCCGCTGCCGCTGCCGCTGGGCGGCCTGGGCGCCCTCCCCACCCCGCCGTCTCGGCCCGCGTCGTACGTGTCGGGGTGTGACCTGTCGCTGGGGAGCGCCCAGGGGGGGGCGGGGTCTGGGGAGGAGGCGGGCAGCGGCGGCGGGTGGGGTGGCGGCGACGGCGGGGGTGGTGGGTGGGATGGGGGTGGCGGCGGCGGCGGCGTCAGTGGCCTCGGTGCGGACCCGCTCGAGCCGTTTGCAGATAGCGACACACTGTCGGCAGACCTGGAGGACCTGTTTGACGGCGCCAGCGTCACCTCTGCGCGCTACTATGCCGAGCTCCCCGCCCACGTGGACAGCGGCCTGAGCACGGACCTGGTGGTGGAGCCGTACGTCCCCCGGGGGGGGGGTGCCGCCGGCGGCGGGGCGGGCGTGTATGGCGGTGGCGGCGGGCGGGGCGACAGCGGTGGCGGTGGGGGTGGCGACAGCGGTGGCGGTGGGGGTGGCCGTGGCGGTGGCCGTGGCTGCGGCGGTCCTGGTGGGGGCTGCGCTGACGACGGCGACGCTGGCGGCGGCGGCCGCGGCGCCGACGGCGGCGGCGGCAGCGGCGCCACGCCCATGCACCTGGACGTGCACGGGCTGGTGTGGGTGGGCAATGAGGCGGCGACCAACGCGGCGTTTGCGCTCGCCGGGGCGGGGGTGAGCCCCCTCGCAGACGGTGGGGGTGGTGGCGGCAGCGGGGCGGGCGGCGGCGGCGGCGGCGGCGGCGCCTGCGCCTTGGCGGCTGGCGACCGTAGCGGCTGGGCTGCCGTCGGCGGCCGCGGCGTCGGCGGCGGCGGCGGTGGCGGCGGCGGCGGCAGCGACGGCGACGGCTGTGGTAGTGGCGGCGGCGGTGGGGATGACGGTCTGGGCGGGGATGATGGGGGTGGCGGCGGTGGCGGCTGCGGCGGCGACTTTTTCGTGGGCGCCGCCGTGGAGGGTGCCTGGGTGGGCGCCGCCGAGGCGCACAACGCCCTCGTCGCGGGCTGGACGCACGAGGCTGCCGCCGCCGGCCACGTGCCGGCGCCCCCCCGCCGGCGGCCGCGCGGCGGCCGCGCCGCCACCGGCGGCCACGGCAGCGGCCACCCCGGCGGCGGCGGCGGCGGCGACCGTACAGACGGCAACGTTGGCGGCGGCGGCGGCGGCGGTGGCGGCGGCGGCCGCGGCGGCTGGGGGCACGGCGGGGCGCCGGTGTACCCCCCCCCCCCGCCCCCCCTGGCTCCCCCGGCCCGCCCCCCCGCCGCCCCCCCTGACAAGGACAAGGACAAGGACGACGACGACGACGGCAACGACAACGACGACGACGACGGCAGTGAGGACGGGGCGGTCGACGGGGGCCTCCCGCTGGGCAGCGACGGCGGCCTGTGGGCGGCGCCGACCGCCGCGGCCGACGACATCCGGGTGGTGCCCATAGGCGGTGGCTGGGGGGCGGGAGGGCGGCCGTGCGTGCCGCCGCCGCGGACGGTGCCGACCAGCGGCGGGCACGACCATGTTCCATGAGAGGCGGTGGGCGGGGGGGGGAGGGGGGGGGGGGCGAGAGTGGGGGGGGTGGTTGGGAAGGAGGCGGGAAAGGATGCCGGAAAGGGGGGCGGCGGGGTGGTGGGGAGGGCAACATGGCGGGGGACCTGGCGCGGGGCTGCTGGCAGGGGTCGTCCACGCTGGACCCACCGCCGCACGTGCCGTACCTACGCCCCCCGCCGCGGGCACCCTGCAATATATTTTCCGCCTGTCGCGCTGGCGGTGCCACCACCCCCCACCCCCCACCACCCCCCCACCCCCCACCACCCCCCCCCCCCCCATCGCCGCCGCCGCCGCCACTGGCACCGCCGCCCCCCCTCCCCGCCACCGCCACCGCCCTCGCCCTCCACCGCCACCGCCACCGCCACCACCACCGCCACCACCACCGCCACCACCACCGCCACTGCGCCGCCGCCGCCGCCGCCACCGCCACCGTGCCCCCCGCCGCCGCCACGCACCCCCAATTCGCATCGCCGCTCCCCCCTCCCCCCGCGTCCGCCTCCTCCCCGCCCGCCACCACCCCCCCCCCCCCCTTGGGTGACCCCCATGCGCCACCGCACGGCCTGCGCGGCCGTCGGATACTCTACCGCCCCCTCCCCCCTCCCCTCCCTCCCCCGCCGTCCCCGCCACCCCCCCCCCCCCACCCTCTGCTCTACGCTGCGTCTATCCCGCCGCTGCCGCCGCCGCCGTGAGTGCGGGCAGGGAGGGAGGGGGGGAGGGGAATTGCGGGGCGCAGGAGGGGGGGGGGGATGGGGTATGAGGCGTCGGCGGTGGGTGCTCCCCCCCCCCCCCCCACCCCTCCCCCGCTACCCCCCCCGTACCATCCTCCTCCTCCCCCCGCGCGGCGCGTGCCGTCTCTTTCAGCGCCCG
The DNA here is from genome assembly GCA_009829735.1 of Pyropia yezoensis. Classification (NCBI taxonomy): domain Eukaryota; phylum Rhodophyta; class Bangiophyceae; order Bangiales; family Bangiaceae; genus Pyropia; species Pyropia yezoensis. Next base: position 14,098,259 of record CM020620.1, read on the forward strand.
TCGCTCCCGCAGGCAGCGGCGGTGGTGGCGGTGGCGGCCGTGAGGGGGGGGGGCGGCAGCCGCCCGCCCGGCCGCGGTGGCTGCCCCCGCCCCCCTCCCGCCCGCGGTGGCCGGGCGGCGCCGCGTGGTGAAAAGGGCGACCGGCGGCGGGCGGCTGGTGGGGGAGCGCCGGCTCATCCACCCCACCCACCCACCCACCACCACACCACCCACACCCGCCTGTTCCACCCTCCCGCCCTCTCACCATCCTCCCCTCGCCCGCACCCTGCACCCCTCACCCACCGGCCCTTTCCCCCCCTTGTTCCGCCTCCTCACTGTCGACACTTTTCCTAACCCCCCCCCCCCCCCCTCGCCCCCTCTCGTCAAGATGGCCGCCGCCCTCCGCCGCGCCGTTGCCCCCGCGCTTGCCGCTGCGGCCGTCGCCACCCTCCTCGCCACCCTCTTGGCGGCGGGCGCCGCGCCCACGTCGGCGCAGCCCGCCGCCAAGTGCGCCACCCCCACCGACGTGGGCACCCTCGTCGGCTGGTGCCGCTGCTCGACCATGATGGTGCCCAAGGACGCCGTCTCCCCCCCGCCCGTCGCGTCGGCCGACCCGTGGTGCAAGGTCACCCGCCCCGTCAGCGCGGTGCACTACTGCGACGCTGCCGGCGCGGGTGCCTGTGACCTCGAGTGCGCGCCGCCGGTGGTCGAGTGCACGGGGCCGACCGCACCCAACGGGGTGTGCCCGTGTGTGGCGGGGGCGGTGCGGACGGTGCTGCGGTACAAGGGGCCGCTGGACGCGGCCGCCGCCTTGTAGGTCCTGGTAGGTCCTGGGGGTGGGAGGTCAGGGGGGGGGGGGGGGGGGGGGCCTCCACCGCAGACGGACGCCGCCGTGCGGCGCCAGCGGTGCAAGCGTGGCCGCGGTCTCCCCCTCCTCGCCGAGCCCCCGGCATGGGCGGGTGGGTTTTCCACTGTCTTTGTTTGTACAGTACAGTAAACGCGAGGACGGTGACCGCCACTTGGAACCCACTGGGCCTGTGTTCCTTGCCACTGCCATGACCATACGGGCTGCGCTTCTCACGCAGCCTCTGGCTGCCCGCCGCCCACGTTGGCGTGCATGGCGCGGCGCCCCTTTCCCCCCCCCCCCCCCCCCCCCCCTCTCACCTTCGCCCCCCGCCCTCCTCATTCCCTTCCCTGTGGTCCTGTTGACTGCCAGCCCAGCATGGCGAGGCCGGAAGGACAAGCCCCATGTCCATGACCTCACCACGCCGCAGGCGTGCAGGGAAGTGACAATGGCCTTTGATGCGACGCTGGAAAGTGAATGATCCATGCCCACGCTGCCGAAATCGTCATCGCCCGCGTGGCAAAGGCGCCGCCACCGACGCCGCCCGCCTCCAGTCCCAGCAGGGCCTGCTGAGCAGGCAGGTCCCTTGCCGCACCCCCCCCACCCCCCGCGCCTCTGGCGGCACCTCCCCCCCCCCGCCCGTGCCCATCCCTCGCGCTGGGGCCAGGGTAGAGAACGGCGGCGGCCCGCACACGATAACACGGGGGGCGTCGGCGGCGGCGACGACCGGGGGTGGGGGGGCGGTACTGGGCGATCGGGGGTTTCGAAAAGCCAGCTGATGACAGACCAGGACGTCATCAACACGATCTTGGCAGTCACCGCATCACACCCCCACTACCGCCACGCAGGCCTGCGGCCATCGTCAGCTTTGACTTTTTCCCGCTGCGGTACATCGTGAACTTTGACTTTCTCCCGCTCAAGGCCCTGAATCCGAGCGCAGTCTGATGCGTATCTGGATCACGAAAGTGAGCTGCTAATCAACGGTCTTGATGCGGGTTCACCTGGTGCGGCCCGGGATACGGCATCACGGGATGCGGGCTTGATCGACGGTTGTTGCACCAGTGAAAAAGCAGTTTTTTAATGACACAACCTCACCCAGTGACCACGGTGTGGCCGCCCCGTCTACCTCTCCCACCGCTGCCGTCCCTGCCAACGCCGGCAGCGTAGCGCCATCCCCTCACGCTTGCCAGCGCCGCGTAGCACCACTGCCAGCACAGCGGCACTGTCCACCACGACGGCCGGCGGCGCGGCGCCTCCCAACATCCCCACATCCGAGCAGCGTAGCGCCACTCGCCACGACCACGGCAGCGCAGCGACGCCTCCGACGCCTCCGCCGGCCGCGCGGCTCCCCACCCCCACCGGCAGTGTGGCGCCGCGCTCCAGCAGCGCCAGTAGCGCGACAACTTCGTACCCAAGTGCAACCTTTCCAGCACGCAATGAGACCCACCAGCGCAGTGAAAGAACAAGAAAGAAGAAAAAGCCAGAGCAAGAACAGGAATGAGGGATGTGGAAAACACATCGAGCGCACAGGCACCACCGTTAGCAAAGGATAAGGCGGTCAGCGATGCTTGCACGCTCGAGGCGGAGCTGCCCGCGCGCCCCCTCCCTCCTGTGCCTCCGTGCGCACCTCACGCGCAACTGCCACCTCAAAAAGTGGGCCTCCAGTGGCGCACACCCTCCACCGCCACCGAACGATCAGCAGTGGTACCTACTGGCCGCCACTGTCCAACACCCCCCCCGCCCTGCTCAACCCCCCCCGCCACCTCTCCCCCTACCACTCCCCCGCTCCCCCCCCTCCGCTGCTCTTCCCCCCCGCTTGGACCCCCTCTCAGCCCGCAATCCTCACTCCCAGCGCCACCGAACGGGCGGGTAGCCGCCATCTCCTGCTTCCCGCCACCGCCGCCGCCAGTCGTACGCCCGTCGGTCTGGAACGCACTTGCAAAGTGGGTTGTCAAAGGCTGCGCCAGAGCGATTCCGGCAGCGGTGGCCAGGTACGCAGAGCTACTGCCCCTCATGGTAGTGGCGACACCAGGAGGAAGTCACAGAGGCGACGAAGGTGGTGGAGGCGGTGGAGGTAGGGTGGAGGTGGCGGTGGCGGTGCAAGTTGCGGCGGCGGCGGAGGGAACGCGGCCGACTGTCAGTGGGCGCCTGCACAGCCTGTGTGGGCTCTGTGCGGTGGGACTCCTGTCCACGCCTCACGTCCCTCTCTGAGACTCCAATGCACGACCGCCTGGAGTCCTTTGGGCGACTGTCTCGCCGAGTCGGCACAGCGCCTGTCGCGGAACGAGGAGCCAATGAAATTGTGGCGTTCAAATCAAACTCGTGACTACGGCGTCTCGCTCGCCCGAGCGATTTCGAGCGAGAAGTGATGCGCATCAAAGGTCGTCGCAAAACGCCAATCTGAGCGAGCCACCGCGCTCAGGAGCTCTGATGCGGGCCTGAGCGCCAAAAAGTGAAAGGTGACGATCAACAACGGCTCCCCGAGTGACACGCAAGCCCCATCCCCCCCCCACGCCTACACGCCCCCCCCGAGGGGGCGTGTTGGTGGGGGCCCCGCCGCCGCCGCCGCCGCTGCTCAGGCAGAGCCCACCCCCCCGCCCTAAGGCAAGGCGCGCCCCCCCGCCGGCGGGGCCGGGATGCCCCCCCCGCCGGCGGCTCCGTGGACCGCTGCGGCGCGCGCGCGGCGGCGGCGGTCACGGAGCCAGGCGGCAGCGACGCCGGCGGCCACCTGCGCGACCGCCGCGGTTACGATGAGCGCGGTGCCGACGAGCAGGAGGCACTCAAAGAAGAGAACGATACAAAAGGGGGCCCAGAAAAAGGCGAGCAGCACCACCGCCGGGATGGCCCACAGGCCGCCGGCCGCGCCGAGCAGCAGTAGGAGACCCCCCACCGACAGGAACCCGCCGGCGGGGAGCCACCCCGTCCCGTGCCGCCGCGGTGGCGGCGGCGGCCGCAGAAGCGCGCGGACGCGGGCGGCAGCGCCCCCGCCGGCCGCCTCCCGCACGGCGGCGGGGGGCGGCGGGGCCAACGGGCGGAAGCGGTACGACTCGTTGCACCGGCCGCAGCGGACGATCGGGCACCCCCCCTCCCGCACCGCGTGGGCGCCACACGACGGGCACGCCCCCACCGCCGCGGCCGCCGCCCACGCGTCGTACACCGCGTCGGCGGCGGGGGTGACGAGCGGCACGGCACAGTCAGTGCGCCCGTGCGCGGCCGCCCCGCAGCGGCGGCAGGTGAGCGCGCCACACCGGGGGCACCCGACGGCCACCCCGCCGTCCGCGCCGTCGCCGTCCGCGCCGTCGCCGCCGCCGCCGTTGGCCGTCGCCGCCGCCTCGCCGCCACCGTCGCCACCACCGCCGCCGCCGCCGCCACCGCCACTGCCGCCACCCCCCCGGGGGCTCCGCGGGGGCAGCGGCTCCCAGCACCCGGCGGCGGTGCACCAGAGGGCCTCCCCTCGGAGCGACGTTGCTGGCGAGCGGCCGCGGAGGTAGGTGAGGTGCGCGGCGACGCGGGCGCTTAGCAGCGGCACCACGTCCTCTGTCGCCGCGACGGCGTCGCAGCTGGGGGCAAAGCACGGGGGGAAGGCCCGCCCGCGGTCCGTGATGGCGGTCGCCCAGTAGGTGGCGGCGCAGCCGCGGCACGCCCGGTGGGCGCACCCGCGGGTGCCGACTGTGTCCGCGGCGGGTACGTCCTCGAGGCAGATGGGGCACGGGGTGGTGGGGGTGGTGGCGGCGGGGGATGGGGGGGGGGTGGGGCGGGGGGGGGCGGCGGGGGGCGACGGCAGCGGGGGGGGGGGGGCACCCTTCCCCGGTGAGGCGGGGGAGTGCCGGGGGGGGGACCGGCGCTGTCCCCATCGGTGGCCATGGCCCCCGCTTCGCAGCGGCGCCGCTCAGGGCGTGCGGGCCGCCGCAAGGCCAGCAGCGGGCACACGGGGTGGGTCGGATGGGGACAGCCGTTTACCGGGGACGTTGATGGGTGTGGGGGCTTTGGGTGTGGGGCGTGGAGGGGGGGGAGGGAAAGACGGTCTAGGAGAGGGTGGAGGGGGTGCGGTGGGCGGGGGATGATTGGGGTGGGAGGGGATGGAGGGGTGAGGTGGTCGGCGGCGGCGGGGGGGGAGGGGCTCACCAAAAGGGGAGCCGACGAGCGGGCTGAGCCCGACAGTGGGGTGCAGGGGACACAGCACCGGCGCGGCCGGTGGGGTGCAGGGGCCACAGCTCCGGCGCGGCAACGCGCTGGCCGTGCGGGGGGGCGCCGCAACACCAGACGCCCCGCTCCCCACGTGGCCACGGCGTGGCCCCTGCGGGCGGGGGGCCGGTAGCGGGCGTCTGGCGTTGGGGTCTCCCCGTGCAGCGGCCACGCCACGGCCTGGCGCACTCGCTGTGCCTTGTTATGCTCTTCTGCGCGACGCCCCATTCCCGCGTACTTCCACCTCTTTTTCCTTGTCGTGCTGGCCGTGAGGCGCGGACGCACCCCGCGCTGTGCAGGTGCCCGGGGACGGCGTTGGGGTGGCAACTGCGAATATCCGTCCCGCACCAGTAAATCATAAATCGCCCCACCAAGGTGCCTTCTGGCACTTTGTTTCGAGAAAAAGACATATGAGCGAGATCGTGGGTATGCTGCGATGTCACCCATTTTATCCTCTTCAAGAACGGACCACTCGTTCCATTTCTTAGAGCCTTCCCAGCGGTGCCGTTTTTAGGTCGCGCCGTCACTTATAGTGCAGATTTAGGAAAAGCACCTTCCCAGCGGTGGGGTTTTACCGCGAGCGGCAACGCTAAAAGCTGGGATGGGTAGGCGGCTCGCGCTATAATCGGTCATTATAGGGGACGCCCGTCAGCTTTGCGGCGCCCGTATAGGGGACACGGACCCCCTCCCAGGCCCCACTCCAGAGCTGCAGCCAGCCCCAGAGAGCCATCGAGGAGTTCAATTGCAATGCAAACCAGCAAGCTCGACAAATTCCCGTGGCTGCCTGTGTTGCGCACTGCACGCACCCAATCCACGGGCGGTGTTCGACGACTGCGAGTGTTCTCGTCCACTGTGCGCAGCATCTTGGTCCGTTGACCCGCCCCTGCCTCGATTGTTCCTCCCCCCCGCCCCTGCCTCGATTGTTCCTCCCCCCCGCCCCTATTCTTGTGTTTATTTCTCTTGTGTTTGTGTACTCAATGGCATCCGCCCGCTCCCCCCCGGGGTCTCCCGCGTTGCCTGCTGGGACCGCGGCCCTCTCGATCGAATCGGAGGACACGCCCAAGAAAGCTGGCAAGAATCTGGGGTGGTCGCAAGTGGAGCTGCAGGCGTTGGCGGAGACGGCAGCGGGCGCAACAGTATCCATGGCAGCGAAGAGAGGTGTAACGGTGGAAGGGCGCGGGGGGGGGGGGGGGGGGGGGGGGGGGCGACGAGTGGGGCAGAGGCAGGTAACACGGAGGGTGACGACGAGGCTGGCGACGCGGCATGATTGCTGTTGGCTTCAGCAGAATTGTTTGGAAGTGAACAAGTAGTTTATAACTTCCTCTCACCGCATGCTATAGGGTGACGGACCGCTGGGAGGGTCGGCTTCGCGGTCGCTCTTTAGAGTGGGGGAGGTCCACTCATCGTCCAGTACGTGTTTTTGCGGCTGCCCTAAAAGTGCGGTTGCGGTGACACCGCTGGGATTGCTATTAAGAACAGGTCCAGTTGGGGGGGGTGCACCAGTAAGCCACACTTCTTTTTCATATGTAGCCTTGCTCTGGAGCCACAGTCCGGGAAAATTTTGATCTCCACAGGAACAGAAGCTCTTGTATTTCTCGCGCAAATCACGCTCCCATTGGTCGCTGCATCTCGCACAGAGCCATCAACCCCGCTTGTCCTCTTCGCTCATGTCTACGCAGCACACCTTCTTGCTCCACCGCACCACCTTCGCACTTGTCGCCCCCCCTCCTTCGCGCTCCCCCCCCCCCTGCCCATCATCATCTCCCGCTTTTGCTCCTGCCCACCCCTACTATCGCTCCCCTCAATGCTCTGCGTGTGCAGCACTCCCGGTTGACCGCCCAGCTGAGGCCTTCTCCTCTGCCCCCTGCCCCCTCCCCACCGTGGACGATTCCCCCCGTCTTCAGCTGCCCCCCCCCTTCCGTCTTCCTTCCCCTGTCTAGACTCGAATCCGCGTGGTGTCTTTCATTGCAAGACATCCATTCATGCTCGACAGCTCCGTACCCCCCCCTCCCCCGCCGCGCTATCCCCCCTCCCCCCGCCCCTGGTCATTGTCGGGGGCATCGGAGTCGCGCTGCGCCTCTGTTAGCGGCTGCAGCCGCGCTCCGGGTCTCAGTTATGCATCTGTGTCCCGTGGACAGAGAGAGAGCGGTCCGGAGTGCCGGAAAGGGGCATGGGGCTGGGGGGAGAACGACTAAAAGTCGGAAAAGACACGAGGAGAGCATCGGGGACGACGTCCTGTTCGGCTTGTGGTCGGAGGCGATCCGGATCATATCAAACGGAGTCATTGGGGCGGCAATTGATCGAGATTTGACCACCACCGCGTCCAGGCTCGAATCTGCTACGCACGGCGCATCTACTGCGCCAGTTGGGCGTTCCCTACTTTCTTGGCACCGAAAAAAAGCTGTTGAGCTGGCGCGTCTAGTCATGCATCATGCAGGATGATCCTGTTTGCGGCGTTGTCGCCATCTTGGTGTCCGAAGAATAGCTCGAAGCTCGCCAGAGCGGTCGATTCGGGCGGTCGATTCTAAGATCTTGTATGTAAACACTGCGGGGATCGTTGATTTCCGGATTAGTGATCTACTGGTGCACTTGTGACTTTCTGGTGCAGGACGGATACGCTGGCAGGGGGGGGGCGCCTACTGAGCCGCACCCTCATGCCGCGCGACGGGGCGAGACGGGGAACCCGACAAGCGATAGGGGATTGGACGTTGGACCTGACCCTACCAAGATTGTGGAGGTTAGGACGTTTGCGATCGGTTAACCTTCGACGGGGTGGGGCCGAAAGTCGACAGTGTATGGTCAAACCTAAAGGCGGCGGCGGTGATCGACTTGTTTCATTGACTTCGACGGACCAGATTGGTTCGATTGTGTGTTTTACCAGGCCGTGATTGTTCGGGTTTATGCATTGTTGTTGGTTGTGTGGAAGGAGGCGATTGGCGGATTACGTTCCACATCCGAGAGCCCGCAGTAGTGTGGGGGAGGGGGGCTAGACTTGTGTCTCTGGGCGTGCCGGGTGGGCCCGCCGCAGCGTGCTGCGTACACGCGTGCGGCGGGGGAGGGTATAAGAGCACCCGGCCGTGTACCAGAGTGCCGGGCGCTCTTGGCCCGGCAGACTTGACATTGGAACTCGCCATCCCACGACGGGGTGCCGGGTCCCCCGTGTCGGTCTCGCGGGGTATACTGCGTTTTTCTCCACATCCTCGCCGATACTCACGATCGCGATTTCCGTGCCTGCGAGAGTGACGCGCGTTGCCTCACCGGGCGCGCCGCGGGTGCCGGGGGTGACCGTGCGTGCGCGCGCCGTGCAAGACCACGACGTCCTTCTCGGTCGCGTTCGATCGTACTGCCTGCTCCCTCCGTCACGGGGATTGTCTGCCCTCCCCGAGGGTCCCCTTCCTTTCGAGGGAGGCTTTGTCATAGCGTGTCTGGTGTGCATCTCGTTCTCTTTCGGGGCAAACAATAAGGCTGTAACCTGGAGGCGACGTGCTCGTGTCATAGACCAGTGACGGGGGGGTTCGATCGCAACCTCTTAAGCCCAGACATGATGAAGCAGTCCCTCAGCAATCAGAAGCTGCTTGCCTGGCTGCCCACCCACGACGATTACCCTGGGGGGACGGAGGACATGCGCAGCGTGAACCGATTGGCTGCGACGCTCTACCCGGCTGGTGGAGACAAGAGGGCCGCGCAGCGGATATTGAACAACATCGACCTGCGCAACGAGAGCCTGTGTCGTTGTGAAGACGCACCGCCTGAGCCCGGCTTTCGATCGCCTAGCCAGTCAGATCGACTCCAGTCGCCGGCAGAAGCTGGACTTATGGGAATCACTGGCGGGCCTGCGAATGAATGCCGCGGAATTGACGGGCACTTTTCTTGCGCACCGCATATCCCTCCGCTTCAACAACGACAGCTCCAAAACTTTCGTGGGATGCTAGCGAGTGCCTCGATGATTACGTAGCTGATGACGAGCTGATATGCAAGGAATACGTGTTATCAGCCAATCAGATGCTCCGCTTCTTCTACAACATGCTCCGCGGAGACGCGAAGCGTTTTTACCTGAACGAGCGGGTAATCACGGTGGATACCTACGAGCTGATGGTGGCCCGCCTCCGCAACGAGTATCAATCCGATGTCCACCAGAGCCAGGCCCGCAACAAGTTGGCTTCTCTGCGCATGAAGGCGTGTGAGGCCAAGGGCATGTCAGTCGAGCAAGCGTTCACGTCCACCTACCAGAAGGTTCTCACTGGCTCCAAGCTACTTCCGCCGTCGCACTCTGACGAGGTCTTCCGGGTGGAGTATCTACGTGACGCGGTTGTCGGCTACGACTGGACGACCGAACCCCTCAGCCGTGTCTCTACCCATAAACTTGGCTTTCAAAAACTTTACGGTGAGCTGCAAGCTGCCCTTTTCGAGCACCAAGAGGCTGAGCTCGCTCGTCTACGAGACGCCGCGTTGGGCATCGCCACCCAGGCGGACGTCGAACGGGAGGTTGGCACTGACTACCAAGGCCAAGGGAGGTACGAGCGTAAGCACGTCGGCGTGGGGAACCGTGCTGCAGGCACGACGACCGGGCAATTCAATCCTCTGTCAATCATGGGTTGCTCCAATCGTGACGACCCCAAGCACACCATCAACGATTGCTCGCTTCCGCGTAACGTCGCTCGCGCTGCCCTCAAGCGTCTCGAGTACCCTTCCAAGCGCAAGGCCGATCGTGACGCTACCGCCCAAGGTCTGTTTGAGCTTTGCACGCAGATGAACGAGTCGATGGCATGCGAGTCCTCGCGCACCGCGAGAAGCCCTGTGGGGATCCAAGGGATCCCCCACCACTCGCGCTAGGGTACTGCCCAGGCGATACGGTGGCATGTGGTGCCCCCGGTGCCAAGGCACGCACACGTGGAGCCCCCACTGGGTGGCCGCGCGGCTATCCGCATGGCCCCCAGTCGATGGGTCCCGCCGGGATCCTTCGACTCATCCGGGAATGGGGTTACCCGAGACCGGCACCGGTATCTCCCCGGGATACTGGATTCGGGTGGGCGTAAGCCCAATCCGAAATGGGTCTTACCCCTTATAGGGGGGCTACTTTGCTTTTGAATTTCTGCATTGTTGAGGGATTTGTTGTTGTATTTGCTTTGGCGCCAGTGCCCCGCTGGCTGGGATGATCCGTGGGAGGAGGGCGGAGAGATTCCTGCTGGCACTGCTGGCCTGGAATATGATTGGCCCGCACGTGGCCCGGGGTGTACGGTCGCTGGGTGCGGGGTGAGGGGGGTATATGTGCGCATCGGGGTGCTCGTTGCTTGTCCCCTTCGTAAAGGCAGACTTGTGTGTGCGTGAATACCGCCGTGCTGGTGCGTGCTCGTCACGTCTTAGACAGCCAGACGGTTGGGAGCACCGTATCTCACCGGTCTCCCTGAGTTTTTCCGAGGTAAGGTTCTCTGTTTTATCTGGGTGCAAGACGCCTATACCTAAAAATCACTACAGTTGGTGGATCAGCGGGGGAGAGGGACTTCGTCTTTTCTGGCCAGTTGGACGGTTTCTCTTTGTCCTATGCTTTTGTGGTTGGCTTTTTCTTCTTACCTCGGGGAAGATACAGGTTCGAGATGTCTGATCAAGAAAAGCATGTTCCCCCTCAGGGGGGAGTGGGAGTCTCGCCGGGCGCATCGTCAGTGACCCGGGCGTCTACCCAAGTTGGGGGTGACGTGTCACGCGTCCAGGGGATTGGGTTAGCTACCTTTGACCCCGCGGCGGGGTCCATCCATCCACCCCCGACGGTGTCGGATGAGGAGGCCGAGGGAGGCGGGCCTCACCACCGTTCGGGTGCAGTATCCGTCGAGGGGAAGCCATCTGGCTTCGGCGATAACGCCGGGATTGGCCCTTCGGGGGCGGCCGATCCTGGGCATACGCCCTCCCCGACTGGTTCGGTTCGCGAAGGTCCCCCCCGAGAGGCCCCAAAGAGGTTTGTGGCCCCTCGGTCTGAGGCCCCCACGGAAGAATGGAAGCATGCGATGGTGGAGGCCATGAGTGGCTTGTTGAAGCCGTTGCACCCGCATTTGTCCTTTCTAGAGGACACCCAACATCGGCCGCGCCGAGCGCGAGGCCTTCGGACCGAGGAAACCTCAAGCGATTGCACATCGGATTTTTCCGATGGGGAAGGAGCCTCACGACGTGGACGTCGCCCTCCACGTCCTGTAGCGCAGGCTCTCCACGCCGAGCCTGCTGGACCGCGAGTTCCCCTACGGGACATTCCGGAGAAGACTATCCCAACGGATGATCATTAAGAAGCGATCCTGGACTGTGAGACTTATGTCGTACATAGCAAGGATAACAATATCCGTGGGGCGCAGGGCACGAGTCTCGGAAAGAAGAATAAGGATGTTGCCAACTTGCTTGGCCCTTCCTGGCCTTGTTGTAGCTTCTTGTGTGTGTGGTTCCTGGGCCAGAAGAGCCATAACGCTGCAGTGACTACCCTCTTGGATTTTTTAAGTTCCTCAACCGCTTCCTGAAAGCGGCGGACGACCACGATGTGTCCGAGGCGCGAGGCCTCTACCTCCTTCCGGAGTTTAAGAAGGACCCTCAAAAAGGGAGTTAATGAGTTTGCTCCCCTCCAAGCAGGAGGGTGGATGTCCAGGGGAGGCATCGTCCTATCTGGAAATGGTAAACTGGCTGCTGAGAACGTATGCCACGGAGAATAATCTCCATGCGCAGGAGGCTGAGTTTAACTCCGCCTCGCAGGACCTGGAAGAGAGTGAGAACGCGTTCTATACACTACGGGAGATCCACGCAAAGTGTGGGTACATCCAAACGGGACCCCAGTTGAGGGCCCGATTTGTCCAAGCGTTACGCTGGGAGGTACGGTTGGACGTCAACCCATATTTCACGGACTACCCTGAAATCCCCCTGCTGGGGTTAGTGCAATACGCGCATGAGGGCGGGGATGCAGTCCGCCGCCGCAAGGCGGAGGCTAACGCGCAGGAGGAGGCGGAATCATCTGCCCTCCGGGATGAGGATGCGGCCAAGGAGGCCGAGCGGGCCGCTCGGTGCGCCCAGAGTCGCAAGTTGGCGGCCGCTGTCACGTCCACGGCACCGGTGGCGGTGGTGACCCGTTCGAGTTCATCCTCCACTCCACCAATCGAGGGTGGGACTTCTACCCCCAAACGGGAAGACACTCCACATCGCTTCCCTTGTGGTATGTGCAACAGCATGGAGCACTGGAAGCGGCTTTGCGGTCCCTAAAGGAGTCTATTCCAGCCCAGATGGCTCAGATGTGGGCCCAACAGCCGTCGTCAAGTCAAAGCGGCCGTCCCTCGGGAGTAGCCGCGGCCGCGGTGAAGGCGCCGGTGGGTGCGGTGGCAAGTACCTCTGGCGGACCGACCCTAGGACAGTTGGAACATGGATGGTTCTTCGACCTTCAAGGAAGATGTCTTACCATCCGCGGAAGCGTGCGACTGGGGGTTTTGATACGGGACAAGATCTCTTATGTGTCTTTCCGGGGTAGTGGACAACATGAGTGTCCTGGTTATCGTAGGCTGCTCATTCGGGGATACCGAAGTGAAAACTATCTCCACTGAGGAACAGACAGTGACCCTGACGACAGGCACGGTTGTACGGGTCCTGCGGGACGTGCCGGAGGAGGACCCTGTATCGGTCCAGTGGAATCCCGTGTGTGATTGTTTGCCAACGCAGTCGGGTAAGCTGTACCTCTATACGAAGGCCAAGCTCAAGCCTGGCACCGTTTCGTATGTGCCTGTGACAGGCACCCTTCAAGGCCATGGACTGATTGAGGGACACTCAAAGGTGTCCTCTCAATATGAGGTCCATGTGGCGTATGGCCCAGGAGAATTGGAGAAGGGTAATCCCTATTATGTCCAGGTGATGAACCCACTCAATAAGGAGGTTCGGTTGCGGAAGGGGATGGTGATTGCGAGTATCACCCCTTTCGAAGCACCCCTTTTCCAGGCATTCCCTGAGGAATTGGAAGCCTTGGCAGCACCTCGCCAGGTGATGGAAGAACCCCATGCCCAAATGCACATGGGTGAGGTTCCAAACGACCTGAGGGACCAGCTCATGGGGCTGGTGGAAAAGTATAAGTCCCTATGGGACGGAACGCTAGGCCTGATCAAGAATACGGTTCATCATATCCACCTCAAGCCTGGGATCACTCCCGTTCGTCAAATGCCCTACAAGGCAGGGCATCGCCATCTACAGAGGGAGGAGGACCAGATGGAGAATATGCGGAAGTTGTAAGTGATTGAGCCCGCCATGGGCCAGTGGGGTAGTCCCGGTGTGGTTGTTCACAAACCAGATGGGACTCCCCGCTTCTGCGTTTACTACGGGCGCCTTGATCTGGTGACGGTCAAGGACGCCTATCTCATCCCAAGGATGGATGAATTTCTGGACTTCTGGGTGATGCCCAGGTATTCTCAACATTAGACTGCAACGCGGGGTATTGGCAATTTCCGATAGCCCCTGAGGATAAACACCTCACGGCGTTTACGTGCCACAAGGGCACTTGGCAGTGTGTGCGCTTGCCCTTTGGGTTGTGCAATGCACCGGCTACCTTTCAGCGCGCTATGGATATTATTCTGGCGGGCGCGAAGTGGCAGACCTGTTTAGTCTACCTGGATGACGTAATCGTCTTTTTGCGCTCCCCAGAGGAGCATCTGGTCCACCTGGACCAGGTCCTTCACCTGTTGAAGGAAAATGGGGCTTCCCCGAAGCCCTCGAAGTGCCACCTCTTCCAGAAGGAGGTGGAGTATATAGGACATATTATTCGTTCTGGACAAGTGGCCGTAAATGAGAAGAATGCAAAAGCCCGAAAGGGGCTTCACTATCCTCAAACCCGAACTCGGCTTAAAAGCTTTTTGGGAATGTACGGCGTATACCGCCGCTTCGTGCCGGACTCCGCGAAAATAGCTAAGCCAGCGAGCGTCCTAACCAGCACCCATCTGTCCAAGGACCTTCCCCCTCCAACTGAGGAGACCCAAAAAGCCTTCGACACTCTCCGGGAGCTTCTCATGAATCTCCCAATCCTGGTGATACCCTGTGTGGAATAAGTGTTGACCAATAAAAGGATATGGGACCGACCGACGCCCGGAAGGCAAAGAGACAGCTATTACAGTACAGGCAAAGAAGACAATCTTTTAGCTCTCAGACGTTCGATGGGGAGCAAGCCGGCCGAACGGCGGCGGCGAGCCCCCACGTCGCAGGTAAGGGCGAAATAACATGCTGGTCGAGCGACCGAGCGGAGGCCGGACGGCCGATCGCTACGAGCATGGCAATTCACATAAAAGATCCCTCCAAAGCAAGGACACATAAACAATACAAAACAAAAGTAGTCCCCCAAAGGGCGAGCCACAAGTGGGCCCATACCGACAAAGTTGGGGCCACCAGTCAGGGGGGCTACTAGCCAGACAATACCGGAGTTCGTTGCAAAGGGCGGATATGCTACATACCCCCGTTGCAAGCTTCGAGCCGTCCCGGCGAGATACGATCAGGTTCAGCTTGCAGCCGGTTGTGGCGGCTAGTTGCGTGGTCACCCGCCATCGTGCGGTGGCGAGGGGTCGCGTCAGCGCATTCGGTGCTTCCAGAGGTACCGGGCCATCTGGCCGTGGGGCGCTCGCTTAGTGTGTGCTTGGCCGGAGGGCCAGTTGGCGGCGCCATATAAGTGCCCGGCACACTGGTGCTGTAGTGCGTCTCGACGTTGGTCGGTGGATCGCCCGTCTGTCGACGGGTCGTCTTTCGCCGGGTTGGCGCCCCGATTGTTGGTCGCGGCGGGTTGACGGCCAGTTGGCCACGGTGCTACGATTCGCCGGTTGGCATTACGCAGCCGCAGGCTACGGTGACGGTTGCCAAGGAGACGGCCAAGGCGGCACGAGCGGTCAAGGCGTCAAGGCGGCAAGAGCGGCCAAGGCGGCAAGGGCGGCCAAGGCGGCACTTGCGGCAAGGGCGGCCAAGGCGGCAAGGGCAGCCAAGGCGGCAAGGGCGGCCAAGGCGGCACGTGCGGCAAGGGCGGCCAAGGCAGCAGGGGCGTCAAGGTCAGCTACATTGCTACGCTCCGCCGATTGGCGTTGGTGAGTGGCCAAGGCGGCGCGGCGACTAATTGGTGCGGCCGGCGGGCCTGTTGCTCGAAGCTATCGCCGGTATGGCGGATGAGATCGCTCCGGCGGTGGCCAGTGGTGAGGCTGGGGCTCCGGAGGATGGGTGCGCGGGTGCCGCTCGGTCAGTGGTGGGGTGGTACCATAGCCCACGGGCGACCCACATGGTCGATGGTGTCGGGTTTGTGGCGGACCCGCCGTTGATGGAAGCCGCGCGCACCAATCGGGTGTTGGCCTTGCAGCGCATCCGCGACACCCGATAGGCGCGGTTGCCCATTTTCCGGGATGCGTCAATTGACGGACGGTTCTACGAAGGGGAGTCTGTATCAGACGTGCATGGTCATGCCGAATTTGGCCGTCAAGGGCCGGAGCGGCAGGCGTACGAGGTCTTGTCGTTTGGCAACGAGTTGTTGCGATACGGGGCGGGTGGTGGTCTTCACCCTTATCATCGGTGCTTGTATGCTTGGGCGCTTGCCTTTCGTGTTGGGCAGATCGAGACCTTTGTGTTCGCGGCCAACAACTTCGGCCGTCTCCGCCGGCTGTGGCCTTCCCCCGTGTTCTTGGCCCGCGAGTTGGCCGACCGGCTTGATGTGCCCATCGCAGAGGACCACGGGTTGGAGGAGTATCTGTTGATGCTGGCTGAGAAGGTGGCACATGGAGGTCGTCCAGCGGCTGTTCATTTTGGCCCTTCGACCTGTTCACTTCCCAACCCGTTCCAGGATCCGACGACGTAAACTCGTCTTCGTAGGTCGTGTGACCTGGCGTCCGTTGAGCGCCGTGGCCTACTGGCTCGGGCTTGGGCATCAAGCTTGTTTCGTGCGCGCCCTTTCTTCGACTTGAAGCGTTGGCTTCCGTTGCGCCCGTCGTGGTAGGCCGAGTACGACCCGTACACGGAGACGCCGCCGGCTCTCTCGTACGTAGCCAGTGGCCTCAAGGACGCGGACAACGCGGCTTGGGGCGTCGTGTACGACGAGTACTACTGCTTCTTGCTGGCGGCTTGGGTCCATTGGCTTGTCCAGGACAGACTATTCTGTTGGTTGCCGGACCACGTAACCGAGTGGTTTGATGGATTGGAAGAGGGCCGCTTGGCCGACGGGCCCGGGGGTGAAGAGCGTCTGTCGACGTACCATCGCATGCGCGACGCTCACTCCGTGTTCCCCTGGACGACTGTCGTCGCCGACGTCCGTCGACGGGATCATCGCACCAAGGCGGCACGCCAGGTCTACGTCAAGCTGGACGCGGCAGCCAAGTATGGCTTCGTTCTCCGTCAGCCTTGCGGCGCGTTCGACTGGAAGTACGATGCCTCATGGGTGGGAGGTGACGAGTTGTCTGGACCGGGGCGTGGTCCCGGTCGTGTTCGAGAGACCAGTCGTCGTGTGCGGGGCGCGTCTCGTTCGCCGTCGCCGCTGGCTGCCGTAGGGTCAAGTGACCGTGCGAACTCCGGTGTTGTCGCCCCTGTGTCCCGTGGGACGGGCGGCACTGAGCCGATATGGCCGTCGGAGTGAGCCCGTGTTGGTGCTGTTGCCCTCCTGGGTACTGACCGGGTGAGTGACTTGGCCGACCACGTGTTACCTCGCGGTGCAACGGTTGGGGCGTTGGCCATTGCTTGGTCTCGTCAGACCGTTGAACTTAATGACGTTCTTCGTCGGGTCAGTGGGATGACTGAGTCGGAGGCCGTTGAGGCTTTGGTGCTGACGACATCCCGGTTGGCGGATCCGTCTCGCATTCGCGATAGCTTACTCAGCGAGCTGCGGCGTGCGCCCTCGGTGGAGGCAAGGGAGGCAAGCCCTCGTCGTGTGGATGTTGGTGCCATTCTTGGCGTTCGTCGTCGTCCAGTGTCGGATGACGAGGGAGAGGCTGTGCCTCGTGCGCCGGTCCGGCGCATGCGCTCGCGCAGTTCGTCTTTTGACGAGGGCTCGCGGCGTCGTCCTGTTGGAGGTGATTAAGGGAGGGGTGGGGTGGTGACAGTGTTGCCGTACGGCTTGTGTTAGTCTTGTTTGTACTTGCGGTTGCCATTTGGCTTGTAGGGCTGGCTTGTATGTTTTTGTTTGAACATGAAGGCAGTTCTGGCTCATTCCGTGGTCGTTGTGTCCGACGCTGGGACTGGCCGAAGTATCTCAGACTCTTGACAAAGCCGTTTGGCTCTTGAGAACCATGCGGCGTGTTCCCAGCGTGGGGTGACCAGGAGCGTCCTTTGGACTGGATGGTAATTCTGTGACCACTTGGTCGAGAGTGTGCATGGGGGGTATCCTCAGGCAGATGGCTTGTGAGTGGGGTTGCTCGTGGGGAGTGACGTGCTTCTCGGGTGTGTAACTCAAACGGCCATAGTGCCTTGTGAGTTCCGGGAGTTCTCCGAGTGGTCCCCATGTGGGGAAGGTGAAGTTCCGACATGCCGAAGGCAACGTTGACTTCATGTAGTACACAGGAATGTTCTCATAAACAGAGCGGTCTGCGTTTTCCCATTGGACATTAGCCTGTACCACCCCCCATGGGTCGACGTAGACCGCGAGAATGTTGGGCTGCCAAATTGTGGCGCTAGCGCAAGTGAGCGCGGCAAGTCCAGTAGCCAAGGCAACCTTGGTGGTCGGCTTGCGTGGTTTTCGCCACGTGTATGCAGGTATTTCTACCTTCTTGGACCTCAAATGTCGAATGACTAAGTTACGTGGCAGATTTTCAACCGGTTCCCACGTGTCATCCTTGGGGGTATAGTCATACCATCGCACCTTAAATTCGTAGGAATCACCGCTCTTACGATGAGACACGAGCTTGTCGATGACGTACTCGTCGTGGACAGTCGGCTCGGGTCGTGGTTTGTCAAACCCATCGAGCAGTGGGTGCGGTGCGGACTCTTCCGCGTCGTCCGGGCGTGGTGCCGCAGTGGCGTGGTCGCTGTTGATGCGCTTCTCGATTCCATCGACGTCGATGACGAACGTTGACTCGTCCGCGTCGACGAAGATGAACGGCCCAATGGCCTTGCTCTGCAGCTTATTAGCTCGTTGGTGGTTTGTCGTGTAGACATAGTCACCGATCTTGATCTTACGGTTGCGATCCCCAATAGGTGCATCGAAGTTGCGCTTGTAACGTTGTTGCGTCTTTGTAAGCGCTTTGACAACGGCAGGTATCTGCAGTCTCAGTCGGGCCATGAAATCTCGCTTCCTTGCGAGTGGCGAGCCATTACTCAGCGTGCTGCGCGGGGTGAGGGGTGTGCCAGGTGGCAAGTTGCGGACTGACAAGTTCGGCACACGACACGGTATGACCAGTTCGAATGGTGCCAGTCCTGTGGACCGATGTGGTTGGCTGTTGTAAGCCATGGTGAGGACGGGCAGAAGTTCGTCCCAGCCCTTGGGGTCCTCCGTGACGTAGTGTCGGAGTTGGGTAGCAATCGTCCGATTGTACCTTTCCACTTGACCATTGGTCTGCGGGTGGTAGGCGGTGGTGCGCACGGTCTCAACACCGAGTACTTTCATCACAGCGATGAAGAAGTTCGACATGAACTGTGGGCCTTGATCGGATAAGATCTTGTCCGGGGGTCCATAGCACGCGATCCAGTGCTCAATAAAGGCGGATGAAACCGAGTTGGCAGTGATGGTCTTCAGTGCTACGCACTTGGTGAGTTTTGCGAACCGGTCGGTAATGACCAAAATGAAGCGGTTTCCGCTCTTTCTCGCAGGCAAAGGGCCAAGGATGTCAATTGACAACTCGGTCAATGGTTCCGAAGCTGGGAACAGTGTGAGTGGTGTCGTATGCTTTCGCAGCGCCAACCTGTTTTGTGCACAAGTGGTGCAGTTGGTGATAGTGCTGTGGATATCAGATATCATGGACGGCCAGTAGAATTTTCTTCTCATGGTGAAGTACATCTTGTTCATGCCCGGATGGGCGGCGGTGGTCGCCATGTGTTGAAGCTTCAAGATGTTTTCTTGTTGCGCCATGGGTATGACCAGTTGGTTTCCATAGGGTGTCTTGCGACGCAGCGCGTTGTCGTCGTCAATGATGAACGACTTGTGACCTCCCTTGGCGATGCTGTTCATGATTGACTTGCAGAAATCATCCGATTGCTGCTTGTCTATGACATCGTAGTAGTCGACGGGTGTCGGGTCGGACTTACCCGTGTACCGATGAGTTTGAACGCCGTGTGCCGTCTGGGCAACCACCAGGCATGGAATGTCATCGTTGATGGGTTCAGTGACTGCGTTGTTGTCCGCTCTGGACAGAAAATCGGGCAAGTGGTGGCTGGCACCAGGCTTGTACTTGAGTTTGAATTCAAACTCCGCTGGGCGCATACGCCATCGCATTAGTCGCCCGCTTGAATCGGCAGTGCTGTATATCCAGCTAAGGCTCTGGTGGTCCGAGCGGATCACAAAGCGTTGACCTTCGAGAAAGTGCCTCAATTTGAGGACAGCCCACCTGATGCCTAGGCATTCTATCTCCGTTGTGGAGTAGTTCAGCTCTGCTGTGTTGAGTGCTCGGCTCCAATAACCAACCGGTTGTAGGTTGCCGTCATCGTCCGATTGGAGCAGCGTGCACCCAAGTTGATAAGCACTTGCATCGACATCCAGTGTCAGTTGACGTCCGGCCTTTGGTAAGGCTAAGATGGGAAGGTGCACCAGGGCGTCACGGAGGTCTTCGAAGGCGGCCCGCTCCTCATCTGAGGGTGGCGCCAAGTCCGGTGGGACTTCCTTCTTTGTCAACGCGTTGAGCGGTCGTGCTCGCTTAGTGAAGTCGACTACAAATCGTCGGTAGACGCTGCACATGCCGAGGAAACTCTTGAGTTGGGTCTTGGTCTTGGGGAATGTCGCATGACGCAGCGCTTCCGTGTTCTTGTTTAGAACGTGGAGTTTGCCAGGTGTTATGCTGTGGCCGAGGTACTCCACCTCGTTGGAGAACCAATTGCACTTCTCAAGATTGAGGGTAACGCCCGCTTCCCTAAGTCGGGTGAGGACGGTGTCTACATCATGGATGTGTTCTTTGGCGGTTGCCGAAAATATGATAACGTCGTCTAAGTAGACTAGGCAAACTTGCCACTTGAGTCCGGACAGGATAATATCCAGGGCTCGTTGGAATGTTGCCGGCGCGTTGATCAAGCCGAATGGTATTGTTTTCCAGTCAAAGATGCCATAGTGCGTCGTGAAGGCCGTCTTTTCTTGGCCCTCCTTTCGCAGGGGTACTTGCCAATACCCGGCAGTGCAGTCGAGAGACGTGAAGCCCTTGGCGTCTCCAAGGGAGTCAAGGCAGTCCTCCATACGAGGAAGTTTGTACGCATCCTTCTTGTTGACGCTGTTCAGTCGTCGATAATCGACGCAGAACCGGGCCTTCCCGTTCTTCTTCGGGACAATGACGACCGGACCGGCCCAGTCACTGTGGCTTTGTTTGATAACCTTGAGCTTCAACATCTTGTTGATCTGGTCGACGATAATCGCCCGTTTGAACGCACCGGTTCGGTATGGTTGAGCTCGTATGGGGGCGACCCCTGGTGGGGTGACGATGGCATGCTCAGTAGCGTGCATGACTCCGAGAGTCCCGTCCCATATCTTGCCGTGATTGGCTTGCATAGTCTTGATTAGCGCGTGCAAATACTCTGGCGCATCTTGAAGGTCGATGTCGTCGAGTGACGGTTTTGTTTGCTCGTCCTTCGGCGCCGCCGGGTCGTCTTTCTCCGTTGGAGCCGTGAGTACTTGACCGAGGTGTTGTTCGGCGAACGCCACGATGCTGCCCTTGTGGATGCTGGTCATGTCTGGCCCAAAGTTGCACATCTTCACCAGGAATAGTTCGTTTGGGTTGACTGTTGGAACTCCTCGGGCAATTGCCATTGACTTGTGTCTGCAAAGACGTGCGTTTGGCTACTTCGCATCTGACCATGATCCATTGTTCGGTCTTGCCGTTGATTCGTGTTCGCTTACACGCGCGGACCTTGGATGATCCTTCGGACCATTGTGGTTCCATAACAATGTTGTACTGGATGCACAAGATGGGAGAGTGAGCCGTCGAACGATCGTTCGAGGATTGCCAAACGATACGTATGAGTCGGGGCCAGATTGCCTCCATGTGCTTGTCCACAAACTCGGTGCCGAGGATGCATTTGACCGACAGGTTCGGGGTAACGTAGAAACGTTCGAAGGCTTGAACCCCCCCGGTGTCGATGAACAGGTGGATGGATGCCTTGTGGCGCGTTGATCGTTTGCCCATTGGCATCAACCATGTGCGGGGCATTGTGCAGAGTTGTCGCGTGGTCACGCCAATGTGGCGGCAAGACATCCGGACGGATGAGGTTGACACCTGCCCCGGTGTCAAGTATGGGCCTAAAGCTTCGCGTATTCGCTAGCTCAGTGCCGATACAGGCTGCGATCTCATAGTGCCGATGGACTTTGCTTAGGATCTTCGTGATCTTACGTCTTGCGGGTCGTTTGGGCAAGGGTGCGTCGGGGACGCTGCCCGCCGGTACTCGACTTACTCGTTTTTTGAGTCAGCCTTGCCGTCACAAACGTCATCGCTCTCGTCCTCGTCCGAGTCTGGGAGGACTTCGTTCTCGACGATAGCGTTGATTTGGTTGCGGACCGAGTCGTCAATGAGTGCCATCACTCTTGCTTGGCGTCGTTCACGACGGGGCTTTGGGCACTGAGAGGCAAAGTGCCCAGGCTCGTTACAGTTGTAGCAAATGTCGGTGGCCCGCGGCCTCGGGGTGTCCGTTCGAGCGGCCTTAATAGGCACATAAGGTCGATCGACCGTCCGAGTTGGGGGGGGTGTTGCAGGGCTCGAGTCGATTTGACTAACCTTGATGAGGGGCGGGCGACTTGCCTTGATTGACTGACGCAGTCGGTTCGCGCCCTCCCAGAACCCTTGGGCAACCGCAACCGTGTCTGCCATGGGGCGATCTGGGAACTGGCTGTCCAGAACACGGACGTTCGGCTTGATCAGGTCGGAGAGACCGTTGATGAAAATATCTTTCACATCTTGAGCGGAGAAGAGGCCACAAAGGCGGTCGCATGATGCTTCCACGCCGGTGCCGAACGCGTGTGGGACCTCCGTGTCAAGTTGGTTCATCGTACAGATGTCATGGCACGCCGTTGCCAAAGCGGCATGAGTTGCATATTTCTTGAGAAGCCAGTTGACTCCTTCACCATATGTGGTAAGTTCGTAGTGCTTGCCACGAACAATTGTGTTGACCGCGCTAGCGAATTAGCGCTTAGCGGCTCCCGCCAGCCGGAAGGCAATAAGTGGGATCGCCCGACCGTGGGTCTATTCTGCGGCATCACAGGCTCTGCGGAACGTCGTGAGGAAGGTGAAGACACCCAGGGAGTCTCCACCGTTGAAGGTCTCTTGTCGTTGGAACGCGCCGTCGAGACGCTTGTTCATCTTGCTCGCATCTCTCACCATAGATGGTGTATACTTAGTGCTCCGTCGGAGAAGGAAGTAGGTCCGGTAGTCCAAGAGTGACTTAAAGCGGCTGTTGCCGGGTCTAATGACCATCTTACGATCGCCCAATTCCGTGGGTCCGGAGTGGGGCGCGGGTCGGCGCCGGTGCCTGCGCACACATCGACGGTGTGCGTCCGAGCTATCCGTAGTGGGTTCCGTGCTTGACGAGCTCGGGCTTGACGGTGGGGTGGGGTCCCGGCCACCGTCATCAGTTTCGTCCGAAAACGAGGAAGACGAGGATGATGACTTTTCGGATGACAGCCCATCATCAGCGGATGATGCGTCTCCCTCCCGTGCGTCATGACGCTTGGTCGTGGCCTTTGCTTTGAGGTCCTCGACCTGGCGCTCAAGCGCGCGGATCCGAAGATTCTTCGACTGAAGATTGCCAATGGGCAGACTTGCCTGAGAGGCCGCTTGGGTCTTCGGCTTCAGGTCCATCTTGCCCATTAGCTGTCGGTTCGACGTCGTCCGTTGACGAGACGTCTCATTTGAGGGTGGCTTTCTCAGCTCCTCAAGAGTAGTTGCCAGTCTGATGCTAGACTCCTCCAACGCCTTGTTGGTAACTTCTTGGGCCTCAAGACGGTCGCGAAGTGCCTCCACCACCGCCTTCAAGCTCTCCAACTTGGAGGTAGTGACATCCTCCGAGTCAGGGTTGGGGGGGGTAACTTCAGGGGCCGCAGGGCGGCTTGTTCCGCTCCCTCCGCCTGGTGGCTGTTACCCGAATGCAGGGCGATCCCCTTACCGTTCGAGCGCCGAGCGCCATCAGGAGCTCTTGAAGCCATATCGCAACCAGGCGTAACGTGTGTCGGCGCGCCCCGCGTCATCGACCAAAAGGTCCTCGTTGCACGACGCCCAGCGTCGTCCAGCCTTCACCAATCGGTGTAGTCGCCCAGCAACACCCGATCGAGAGATCGTCAGCACGCTGCCATAAGGCACCAAGAAACATGTACGAGCGTACGGCAGCACCGCACACGAGCAGTAATCCCCTGCTGCTCCACCAATGTGGAATAAGTGTTGACCAATAAAAGGATATGGGACCGACCGACGCCCGGAAGGCAAAGAGACAGCTATTACCGTAAAAGCAAAGAAGACAATCTTTTAGCTCTCAGACGTTCGATGGGGAGCAAGCCGGCCGAACGGCGGCGGCGAGCCCCCACGTCGCAGGTAAGGGCGAGATAACATGCTGGTCGAGCGACCGAGCGGAGGCCGGACGGCCGATTGCTACGAGCATGGCAATTAACATAAAAGATCCCTCCAAAGCAAGGACAGATGAACAATACAAAACAAAAGTAGTCCCCCAAAGGGCGAGCCACAAGTGGGCCCATACCGACAATGTTGGGGCCACCAGTCAGGGGGGCTACTAGCCAGACAATACCGGAGTTCGTTGCAAAGGGCGGATATGCTACACCCTGGGAGGGTGCCCACTACGTAGTGCAGGTGGATGCTAGCTATGATCTGCAGGGGTGTGCGTTGCTACAGCAGCTGCCGGACGGGGAGTATCTCCCCTTGGGATGATTCAGTAGGAGCCTGTCTTCTGCTGAGAAGAATTATCGCCACTGAGATCGACGCGTTGGGCGTAGAGTGGGCGGTAACCCACCTCCGCTCTTTTCTGGGAGGGACTGAGCTCCTGGTGAG
This sequence comes from Pyropia yezoensis, assembly GCA_009829735.1. Classification (NCBI taxonomy): domain Eukaryota; phylum Rhodophyta; class Bangiophyceae; order Bangiales; family Bangiaceae; genus Pyropia; species Pyropia yezoensis. Next base: position 14,122,400 of record CM020620.1, read on the forward strand.
GTGTGACCATTCGGCGCTTGCTTCCGCGATGACGTCGAACAGCCCCGACAGAAGGCTGACTGGATGGCGCCTCCGCTTGGCGGAGTTCACGTACCAGATCAAGCATAAGCCTGGTGGGAACCACAGGGTGGCTGACGCGCTGTCTCGCCTCCCGACGGATGGCTTGGATACTACGCCGTTGGATGACCACATCCCCGTTCTGGCGGTCACAACCCGGTCGGCGAAGGCCCTAACGGAGAGGAACCCCAAGGGGCTGGGCCAGATCATTCTCAACGCATTGATTGATGCTCACGCCGCTGATGAATTCTGCAGGACGCACCTCACGGAGGAGCGGCTGATCGCCCCGGAGGATGCTCAGTGGCAGAGGATTGCGTTCTTCATTCTCAAAGAGGATGGAGTCCCCTGACACAGGTCTCTCATGGGAGGAAATACCCAGTGGGTGATTCTTGAGACACTCAAACAGCGTCTCCTGGAGATGTATCACGATTCGCCTTTGGAGGGTCATCCTGGCTCGAAGCGCATGTATCGCACTGTGCGTCGCAGGCTCCAGAAGCCTACAATGGTGGCTGATGTGTATGGAAACGTACACGGCTGCACGGGGTGCGCCTGTCATCGGGTGGGTAACGTCCGGCATACGTCGGATATGAAATTGTTCTCCGAGACTGAACCTTTCGAGTCGGTGGCGATGGACCTCTTGGGTCCCCTCCGCACATCGGAGAGTGAATATACGATGATCCTAGTGATCTGTGACCGCTTCACAAAGTTCGTCAGGGCGATACTCCTGAAGGATACAACCGCTCTGGAGGTGGCGTCGGCGTTTATTCACCACTGGGTGGCTGCCTATGGCATTCCCGATACCACCCTTATGGATAACAGCCCGCAGGTTGCGGTTGTGTATTTTCAGTGTGTGATGGCGTTGCTGGGAATTGCCACGAACTATACCTCGCCATATCACCCTCAGACCAATGGCCAGGTGGAAAGGTATACCAAGACCGTAATGCGGCAGCTCGGCACGATTTCGTGGGAGCATCAGCGGGAGTGGGACAGGTATCTGTCCCTTCTGACTACGGCGTATAGTACGCAAGTGCATACGAGTACGGGGGTTGCCCCCCTTACCTTTGTCAGCCCACGTCGGCTGGAGTCAGACAATATTGAACGCCTGCCGCAGGTTCGAACAAAGGACGAACAAGATCTTAGCCCCGAGTCGGTGGCTGTGCAATATGTGCGGGATTTGCGAAAGCTCTTCCCCGCGGTTCGGTAGAACCTGTCTAAGGCCGAATTTGCCGACAAACGCGTGTTTGAAGTGGGTGTACAACGGAAGGATGAGGACCTCAGACAAGGTGAATGGGTTTTCGTGAAGTCGCACGCTAATCATAAGACGAAGATGTCTAGCCGGGCACGGGGCCCGTATATGGTGCCGAGGGCGGATGGCCACCGGTTTCTTATTGAAACTCCACACGGAGAGCAGATGCGAATCGGTGATAATATCTTTAGGGTTCCCTGTCCCAAAGACGGGAGCCCCATCTGGCAGAGGGCACAGGAGGCCCGTGACGCTTTTATCGCGCGGCGTCCTGAAGATGCCCCTGGCCAGGACGTGTTTGAGCGTATCGTCGACCATGTCTGGGTTGAGGGGACTCTAAGGCCCCGAATTTGTTTTCCGGGTGCGATGGTTTGGCCACGGCCCCGACGGGGACACTTGGCACCCGCAGGAGGAGATCACGAGGGAACACCTCGGGCGGCATTGTCGCAGGAAGAGCTCCCGCTTTTGGGGTTGCAGCAGTCTAGTCGTCTGCTTCAGGCTGAGGATTCGGAAGAAGAAGAGTAGAGAAGGGGCTAATCCCCTCTTCTAGCCACACGATTATCAGTGTGTACGTCCAGAATGAACAAGCTCCCCCCAACCAGAAGTGGGTGGCTAGTTAACCACTGCCAACTTCCATGTCTCGCTGTCTCCTAGGGCGATCGGTACCGCCCGTAGCCATAGGCTGGGCCATGACATCGAGAGTTCGCAGGCGGACCACGCCAATGGGCCGTCTCCGCCGCTTGACGGAGAGAGAGGCTCGGAATGGCCATCTGCGTATTCGCGTTGGCGCAGTGAATCTCCCGCACCAGGGTTTCCCGGAGCGCCTCATCCGAAAGGAGAGGCAAACCCACTCCCGAGATGTCACACCCTTCCCCACGGGTAGACGTGATGACCTCCGACTCGTAGGCTTGGCCCGCGTAGGCCCGACAGAGGGCCATCACAAGGGAGTCCGACACCGCCCCCGAAGAAGGCGGCAAGGCTCGGAAGACGCGCTCTAATGCCACCTCCGGTGTCCCCGCAAGGGGGCGTGGCATGGCGAGGGGGTCAACCCCCCAATGTAAGTCGGCCAGAGGCCGGGGCACCAGAGCCGTCCACCCTTGTGGCATCTGGACCATCTGTCCAGGAAAGTACCCCCCCGCTCGCGTGGGAGGCGGACGATCCCTACCAGCATCAGGTGCTGTCGTGGGTCGCCTGGGGCCAGGCCTCGACCCGTACAGCTCCTGGCCAAAACCTGGCAGAAGTGGCCCCTCCTCTTGAAGGCGGGACTCCAAAAAAAGGACACGCTCCCGCGAGGACAGCCCGCTCACGTAGGGGAGGACCTCGTGGTTCATCCCTTTAAAAAGTTGGAGGAATCCCTCGGGGGTCAGCTCCCGGCTAAAATGCACCACCCCACGGGGGTGCTCAGCCAATCCAAGGAAGGAAGATGTGGCCAAGCGAGGGACCTGCTCCACTAGGTTGAGGGCGGCCTCGAAAAGAGCTGCCATTTCCGGGTTGCCCGGACACAACGCCGACGGCGTCGGGTTACCAGAGGCAGAGGGATAAGCCACAGGTGGCCCTGGTAACGGACGACCCCTGCCAACACGCAGGCCGTAGCGACCTTCCAGCAAATGTAGATGCTAGCCATCGCCCTGCATCGGCGGGGCCCTTGATCATGATCCTCCCCAGAAGGGCGGGCACCTCTCCAACACGCGCGGCAATACCGTGCGGCACCTCAAACGCATCCCACCACTGGGGGTTGAGGGGGAAGTACTTGATGCGGTTGAGATCGGGGAGGGCCTCCACCTTCTTCTGCTCCGCCGTGGCGATAACGCCATGTCGCACACGGAAACCCCGCTCCCCCAAAGCGGGGCGTAGGAAGAAGCTAGGGTCGTCAACCTCCGGTACGGGGGGCGAGCCCGAGTGCTTATCCAGGCCTGCCTCGCGGGCCATCCCCACCGCCAACGGCGGCCGGTCGACGATGTCCTGCAGCCCCTGACACAGCTTTCACTCCTCAGCAAAACGGAGGAAGGGGTAGTCGGTGGCCTCGCCCAACAGGATCTCGAAAAGGTTTGGGCAGAACAGACGGAAGGTCCGCCACACCTTGGCCATACCCCGCGGGTCAAGATACGCCCAACGCGTCGTAGCCAGGCACGGCCGTGGATGGGGGTAAGGCCACTCCTGGCTCAGGAGCAGCACAACCTCCCCAAAGGAGCCGGGGCCACGCTCGTGGGTCGGGTGTGAGTCAACCACCGGCATGGCTGGGGCGGAGCTTGACCCGCCACCGAAGGTGCCGCACTGGCGGAAGAGGAAGGCCGTGTCACCACCTAATCGAGGGCGGAGCCTGCCTTATTCTTGTCGCCCTCCACAGGGACGTCGAACATCTCGGTGTCGGCCGTCGAGGCCAAGGAGGAACCCATGTTGCCACCCAAAAAGGGAACAGGGAAACCAAGGGATGAGGGTGGCCTTAAGCCCGATGCCCCGGTGTATGGAAATGGTTGGTGGGCCGGTAGTAGTGAGCACCCACCCCGATGGGGGAGCGGGTGACCCCCCAAGAGGGGGAGGACGTGGTGGTGGAGAAGGAGGGAGAGGTGGCGTCATTGGGGGGTGAGTAGAGCTGCGCTGAGGATGCCTGCCATAAGTTCTGTTCATCCCTTGGCACGGCTCGTCCCCCTCTCGACGGGGCTTTTGTGCCCTCCACCGTGTCCTCCCGTGAGGGATCGGCGCGAGGCGGGGTGGCCCATGCCCCCTTGCCTAGGCCTCCCAAAAGCTACAGCCCCTCACTCAAGCCCTCTGAGGGCACCAGAGGGGCAGAAAGCGTCTGCCACCGCTACGTCCCCCCCGGGGGACGCTGTGAGCCTCCTCCGCCTCTGCATAAGAGGTGGAAGTGAGAGGTTTCTCCCCCTGAGAGGGTCTGAGGGGGTCAACCCCCCCCCTCTGGGGACTCTCACTACTTACCCCACCCCTCTTGCATGCCAAGCGAGGCGACTGGGGAATGGCCCGGATGGTGCCCCGTCGCCCCCTGACGGGGGGGTGACTTGGCACTAGGCAGGCCTGTCCTAGTCTTAAGGGGGGGGAAATGTGGGGGCCCAAGGGATTCCTCAACACTTGCGCCAGGGCATCGCCCAGGCGATAGGGTGGCATACGGTGCCACCTGTGCCAAGGCACGCACAAGTGGAGCCCTCACTGAGTGGCCACGCGGCTATCCGCATAGCCCCCAGTCGGTGGGTCCCGCCGGGATCCTTCGGCTCGCCTGGGAATGGGGTGACCCGAGAACGGCACCAGTATCTCCCCGGGATACTGGACTTGGGAGCGCGTAGGCCCAATCCAATTGCATGGTTTTTACCCCCAATAGGGGGCTACGTTTTGTTGAATTTCTGCATTGTTGAGGGATTTGTTGTTGTATTTGCTTTGGCGCCAGTGCCCCGCTGGCCGGGATGACCTGTGAGAAGGGGCGAGGAGATTCCTGCTGGCACCGCTGCCTTGGAATATGATTGGCCCTCACGTACCCCGGGGTTTAGGGTCGCTGGGTGCGGGGTGAGGGGGGTATCTGTGCGCACTGGGGTGCTCGTTGCTTGTCCCCTTCGTGAAGTCCGACTTGTGTGTGCGCGAATTATGCCGTGCTGGTGCGTGCTCGTCACGTCTTAGACAGCCAGGCAGTTGAGGGCGCCTTATCTCACCAGTGTCCCTGTGTTTTCCGACGGTAAGGTTCTCTGTTTCATATGGGTACTACACGCCGATACCGTAACACCACTACACTTGCTACCGCGACCGGTTGCCGCCCCGGCCGCGGCAAGCGGCCACATACGCCGCCAGGGCAGCTGTTGGAGAACATGCGAGAGGGGAGCGCTCCCCCCCATCGAGCGACAAGCCCACACCGTCACCCTCGCCGCCGGCGCCGCCCCCGCCCGACGCCTCCCAACGCGTAAGTCGCGGGTCGGTAGCCGAGGCGATCTTTACAAAAGCCCCGGCGGAGTCTGTGGTAGGGCGAGCTTCCCCGCCTTCGAGCGCCGCTTTCCATCTTGCGCCCGCGATCGCCTCGGCGTCGGTGCAGCGGTGGCCCGCCGCGTCGGCCGCTCCGGGCTCTGCCGCGTCCGCAATGCTTCGAGTGGCCACAACCGCCTCGGGCGCGCCTCCGGCGGCCAGGCTCGCCAAGGGGCGGCGGCGGCGGCGATGAAGGCGCCGCGGCGGCGGCGGCGATGACGGCGGCGCGGCGGCGGCGGCGGCTGCGGTAATCGGCGAGCCGATGGCGACGGCAACCGCCGCCGCGGCCACTGCCCCAGCTGCGTGCCGCAACTGCAGCGCCGCCGTGTCGGCTGGGCGTATCTGCAGCGCCGCCACGCCCGTCAGGGTGAGTGCGTCGGCGGTGGCCACGGCAAGCACCGCCGGCGGCCACACATAGCCCAAGAATATGCTCGCGGCGACGACGGGTCTGGCGATGCAAACACGCTGGTGGAGGCAGTGCCTGCGGTCCCCAGAACTGCAAGACGTTTTGCAATTAGTCCCGCTGGCACCTGGAGGGGGCTCCAATCGTAAATTTGTACGGTTAAGAAACTCAGCCTGGTCCGATGCAGCTGCGCAGACCTGGCCCATAGTTGGGATAAGCGATGCGGCGGTCGCACCACGACGCACTTATCGCTTCTCCTTCAGCACGGTTGCCGACTGCCGGTTGTTAGCAGCCCTGTCAATTAAATAGCGCGTCCCTCACGATGCCTTGCAACCTGGCCGGCGAGGCTTTTGGCACCGAAGGCCAGCACGGCACGTTAAATAAAGGCGCGCGCCTGTTGAAAAAATGAAGCATGTCCGTTAAAGGCCCGCGCGGTCACATTGGCCTTTTTCAGCAGCCCTGGTCGATCCGCCTCGCGCACGGCATCCTCCAGCTCTATGACAACGTTGATACGGTTGATTCCCGTCGACGTTGATGGGCGTCAACGTGGGAGAGTGCGCGGCCCGCTGGGCGGCGTAAGGATCGTTGTTAAAAACGATCCCGCCACGGCTGCTCGTTCTGGCCCTTGGAGCGCGGCCCCTGCACGAGTCAGCGCGCGCAGTCAACGTACGCTCAGAGATTGGGTCCTATGCAGCTGGTCGTTGTCTCGAAGGTGGCTGCGGGTGCCCGATGCTGCCTGTTTCGCGAGCAGCCAAGCCAGAAGGACGTGGTACGACCCATGGAGACTTTTTGTTATGGCCAGCGAGGTCGGCTGGACGTCTGGGCGGTGGGGGCGGCCGGTCGGCGGCCGCTGCCCCAGACCGTATTGATCCACCTACTTGATAGTGCCAATCAAGACCAAAGCACAAATTACCAGGAGTTCTTTAAGAAGCTACGAGAACGATTCAAGCATGTTAGCGCGTGCACGAAAGAGACACGCATCAGTGAAGATGATGCAGTAATCTGGATCAAGCAAAAGTAAAGCGTCTTAATCGGATGAACAGTACGTACCTCGGAAAGGCGGTTGACTGCGAACGGGACAGGCTGCAACCGTCCTGGGAATGCGTCGAGGTTGCGTCATCAATCAAGTGCTTGGGGTCCAACGTGCGAAGTGAAGGAGAAGGTCGTTGAGGGGGATATAGCGTGCTCAAGAGAGAAGTCATCCACAGACACGCACTCGCTCCCACGGGCAGGGGACGAAGAAAGCAAGTGGACAGAGGGAGGTGGTTGCGGTCACAGGACGGCGAGCGCGAGCAGTGAAGCCGCCCAACGCACAATCTTCTCGAAAGGTAGCACCTGCTTTCGTCCAGCTGTAAACCGTATCAAATTACTATTGCAGCTGCTCGAAAACCAGCTCACGAAGAGAGCGCACAACGACCACGCTTCACACAAAGTGCACGCGTACGACGTCCACACTTGCTTATCTGCTATTTCTTTTTTTTCCTGGAGTCGCGGGACACTCTGGCAGCTGGTGAAGAAATTTCGGGCGAGGACTCATCGGGTGCATCAGAAACAATGTTTTTTTTATATGCCTTATTCCGTGTGACAGACCTTTAGTCGCAGATTGGGGGAGGACTACGTGTTTTAGTCGTCGTGCTGCTGAGCCGCTCAACGCCTGACAAGATTGGCCCATGAGCTAGGGAGATCCGATATTTGTTGTGTTGTTCAACTTGCATTTGCTCTGCGGTTGAGGTATATGACCACCCACGAACCGCCGTCGTCGTAGCCGGCGCCGTCGTGGGGGGGGGAGGGGGGGGGGTAGCCAGTCTGGTTCTAATGTTGACCATTCTCGGGCGTTTTAGCGGTACCCGTTGCCGCCGAGAAACACAACAGACATGAAAAAAAAAGCACGCATTGAGTATGTTTTTACTGGGGAGTGATGTGTCTCTCGCTCTGTATCTCTTCTGTAGACAATATAAAGAGTCATAGGTCGGTGACTATAATGTCGACCAATCGGATTTCCTGTTTATTGCACCAGGAACAGGTCTTGACGTGCCACTGGGGCGTACCTGTGTCGTCTGCCAATGTGTTTCCCAATGAGTGTCTTATCGGCCATGCCTCTTCTTTCTCCCCTTTGCCTGCTCCCACCCCCCAACCGCGACTCGACCTTGCGGTCCCCCACCCCCCCTGACCACCCCTGACCCCCCCCCCCCCACCCCCCCCCCCACCCCTTCCCCCCGCCCCCCCCCCACCCCCCCCCCAATCTCCCCCGCCCACCCCCCCCCACTACCCCGCCCCCCCACCCCCCCCCTTTCAACCTCATCCCACCGCGAGCTCTAACGCGCCCTCTTGCGGCGTGGCTCCTCCTCCACAACCCTGCCGGGCGCGCTCTCGTAGGGCCCAATGGGGCCAGCAGCCGCCCGCGCTTGAGCTGCACGGCGGCGCAAGCTGTCCTTGCGGGCGCGGAACTCGGGGCTCTTGCGGCGCGCCTCTGCCTGGGCCTCCTTCCGCGCCTCCATCTCGATGGCCGCCCCATGCTTGGCCTCCCTGCCCGCCTCGAGCTTGTCCTTCGCCGAATTCTTGGCCGCCGCGGCCTTGTCCAGCTCCCCGAGGGCCCCCAGCACCGCCTCGCTAGTGGCCTCCACGGCCCGACCTCGGGTGGGCACTGACCCAAACGACACTTGCGGCTCACGCATCTCTCGCCGAGCCTCGGGCCCCAGCCGCACGCAAAGCCGTTCAATGTCCACCACCCGTCGAGAGTACTTGGTGCCTTTGCCTTTCAGAAGGCGCGTTACGTCAATTGCGCCGGGGTTGATGGGCCACGTGCCCGTCTCGCGGAAGCCAGTGATGATGTTGACAGATGAGAGCCCATGGAACGCGCTCTGGTTGATCAGCTTCATGAGATGGAGTAAGTTAAACTTGGCCCCCCTGGGGAGAGTGGGCAGCATCGCCCCCGTCACGGTGACGCTCCTGGCCTTGGTCTTGAGGAAGGGCTGGCCGTCCAGCGCCTGAAGGATGTGCGACAGATGGGAGAGGAACATCAGCACGACCACTTCGGCATCCTTGAGCACACGCAGGCCCACCGCCGACGCGTGGACCTTACACCCGTCCATCAGCAGCACCTTGCACTCCGCCCCGCCCCGCCCCTCGAGGTGCCGCGCCGCAAACCGCGCAAACGTCTCCCACAAGTCCCGGTCAAGCCCCGGCTTCTCGCGACGGTGCACCTCGGCCCCGTCCTCCAGAAACGACGCCAGGGGGACGCGGCACGAGGGGCCTGCGACCTGCTCCACAACAGCTAAAGGGAACCGCCTTCCGCTGCCCGCCACGACCACAAGCACGGGGAGGCGCGACCCGTCCGCGCAGATAGTCGCCACCAGGCCGGCGGCCTCCGCCCCGCTCTAGACTGACGGGGCGACAAACTCCAGGCGGCCGTCATCCTTGTGGGCAATCACCTTGACCTTGGACTTACTCATCGGCTCATCCGCGTTCATCATGGACTCGTCTGTGTTCCAGACCTGCGATGCCTTGGTGATGCCAAACTCAGTACAGAGGAACCGAACCGCAGCAAAACACTTTGCCACCGCCTCTAGCGTCGACGCCACAGCCCGTACACCCTCAAGGGCAACAGGCCGCACGCGCCGTAGCTCCAGGCGACCCTCCAAAAAGCGTTGGAAGAAAGTACGACCCGGAATCCCACCCACCCCAAAGCACCTCTCCGCCTCTGCCTCCCTCCCCATGTCGGCAATATACTGCCGCAACAACACACCGGCAAGCCCACACGTCAGGGCGTCACCCCCCTTAGTCCATGAGGCAAAGTAGACCGCCATGGTGTCCTCCTCCTCTGCGGAGAAGAACCGAGGGCGCCCGAGTGCCACGTCTTTGCCACGGTTCTGCAGCCAGGTCCGCACGTTGGACCGGGTCGCTCCCGTCGCCCGCATGAGGACAGCCACGCTCCACGTCTTGTGCTCAACTCGGGCTGTCTCCAGCTTCTCCTGCATCTCACACGTCAGCCGTGTGCCCCAATCACGGGGGCTCGCATCGGATTCGTCAGCGGATGATTGGTCGGCAGGGGGTGAAGGCATGGTGCACGTCAAAAAAAAAAAAAGACGGCGACGCTCGATGGGGTGGGGAATGGGATGGGTCAATCGCTGTGAGGGGGCGGTGGAGCCGGCGACGTGAAAATACTTGGAAACGAGCTCCCGTAGCTCTGGGGCCGACGAACCAGCCGCCGCCGAGTCAATCGGGCTTTCTTGCAGTCACTCGTGCCTCCCTTGATTTACAGTAATGGTCGACATTTTGGGCAGTGGTCAACATTGGAACCAGACTAGCTCAGCAGCACAGAAGGCGATCGCCCTCGTCCAGTCCACGTTCCCCCTGTCTTGACCGTGCCGTCCGCCCGCTCAAATGTGTGGCCTAGAGCAATTTGACTTTCACTGACAACTATGCGGACCAATCAATTCGCATGTGCGTGCAGCTCGTCCGTGGCGATTTTATATCAGTACCGTAGCAGTTTCACGCACAAAAAGATCAGTTTTTTAAGTAGCCCCCACCCGATGAGCTTCTGCTCGACTCGGTCGCGGTGATCCTTCGACCCATGCGGTAATGCGACTGGGTCACCGCGGCGACGTCGACGTCTTCTTCCCGCAGGCGACCCGGCTCGCTTGCCCAGGCGCTTCGGGTCTGCGGCCCTTCCTCTTCGCACGAGTCAGGGCCCCCTTCCTTTCCTTTCCCCGTCCACAACCCCCCCTTCCCCCCCCTTCCCCCCCCCCCCCCCGCTTTACCATCATTTCGCCGTGACCCCTTCCTGACCTACCCTCCTCCCCCTTCCTCCTCCCCGCCCCCCTCCCCCTCCTCCTCTCCTCCGCCCCTCTCCCTTTCCCTCAATGGGTCTGGCCGAGTGCTACTACGCCATCCTCAATGTCCCCCGCACCGCGACCGACGCGGAAATTCGCACGGCCTACCGTCGGGCGGCGCTCGCGACGCACCCCGACAAGAACCCGGGCGACGCATCTGCCGACGCGCGTTTTCAGGCGCTTGGCAACGCCTACTCGGTGCTGTCTGACCCGCACGAGCGCGCGTGGTACGATGACCACCGGGAGGAGATCCTGCGGGGGGAGGAGGTGGGGGAGGGAGGGGGGGGGGATGATGACGAGGGGGGGGGGGGGCGTGGCAACGCCCGCGCTCGCAATGTACGTTTCATTTTTTGCCCTTTTTCTATGTGTGTGCTGGGAGAAGGGTGAGTGGACGGTGGGGGGGGGGGAGGGGGGGGGGCTTGTAGGTGGCGCTCTGCCCGAGTGGCTGGTTTCTTTTGGGCGGGTCGCTGCCGAGGACGTTGATTGTACTTTGGTGCTGAGGGCGTCAGGGTGGGGGGACGGCCAAACTGCCGCGCAGGTGGGCTCTGTGCCGATACGCAAGGTGGGTTCTGACTGGGAATTGCTTGGTGCCTGGCTTGTCTTTGTACGTTCCTGCTTGGTTGGGCTCCATACTGCTGTCCCTGCTACCGTGCTGCACTCCTTTCCCCCCGGTTCGATGACCCTGCTTGTTCCCCTCTACAGCGACGGTCCTCGACGCTCGACCTGTACCGCTACTTCTCCTCCTCTGCCTACACACCCGCCACCTTCCACACCGTCTTCTCCACAGTGTTTGACACGCTCGCGACGGAGGAGCGGGAGAGCCCCAACCCGCCCCCCCGCGGGGTGCTCCCCCCCTTTGGCACCCGCGGCTCGGGCCACGCCGTCACCCGCGCCTTTTACGCCGCCTGGTCCCACTTTGCGTCGGCCAAGACGTTTGCGCACGCGGACGCGTACAACCCCGCGACCGCCCCCGCGCGCGACATCCGGCGGGCGATGGAGAAGGAGAACCGCGCCCGCCGCTCCGAGGCGCGCACCGCCTTCAACGCCCTCGTCCGGTCGCTGGTGGCTTACGTCCGCCGGCGGGACGTGCGGGTGGGGGAGGCGGAGCGCGCCGCGGACGAGGCAGCGGCGGCGGTGAACGCGGCGCGCGTGCGGGGGGTGGCCGAGTCGGTGGCGCGGCGCAAGGCGGCGTCCCGGGCGGCGGCGGCGGCCATGGCCACAGAGGAGATGGACGCGGGGCTCGCCGAGCTGGTCGCCGCCACCCGCCGAGAGGAGCAGGAGGAGGCGGCCGCGGCGTCGGCAGCGGCCGCGGCAGCGGCGGCGGCTGCTGGGGATGGGGAGGGGGGGGAGGGAGGGGGGGTGGGCGGCGCGGGGGGGGACCAGGACTGGTGGTGCGAGGCGTGTGCCAAGCGCTTCCGCAGTGACAGCCAGTGGCGCAACCACGAGCGCTCCAAGAAACATCGGGCGGTGGTGGCGCGGTGGCGGCGGCAGGCGCTGGCGGAAGAGCGTGCTTTCCAGCGCTTGTCCTTGGACGACGACAACGACGGTGACGCCGGTGACGACAGTGACGGGAGTGGGGGTGGTGACGGAGAGGCTGCAGCGTCAGCGGCTGACAGCTCTGCAGACGGGAATGGGAGCGGTGACGGTGGGTTGGCCCGCCGCGGCGCGTCCGCGTCTGACGCCGAGGCGGCCGCAGGGGACGACGCCGCGTGTGGGTCCAACGGGGCGGCACCCGCCGCCGGCGTGGATGCAGACGGCACGGCCAGTGACGGGGGCAGCGCCACTGCGAGCGACGCGGCGCCGCCCCGGGCTGACGGTGCCCGCGCGTCGGGCGGCTCGTCGTCGGCATCGTCCTCGTCGGCCGCGTCGGCAGAGGGGGTTCTCAGCGCCATGGCGCGCGGCCGGGCCAAGCGGGCGCGCAAGGCGGCGGCCAAGCGGCGGTCTGCGGCGGCCGCCGCCGCGTCGGGGGTGCACCACGGGGCGGCGGCAGGTGCCGACGGCGGCGCGCCCCCCACCGACCATAGCAGCGACGGTAACGGCGACGGGGACGTCCCCGCCGCTGGGGACAGTGCGGCTGCGGCGGCGGCGGAGCAGGAGGGGGAGGGGGGAGTGCCCCCCGCCGACGACGCGGCGGGCAGCCGGGGGCCGACGGCGGCGGCGGCGGCGGGGCGGCGGCCGAAAAAGGGCAAGCGGTCCAAGCAGTCCAAGCAGGGCGTGGCGCCGTCTGGTGCGGCTGCCGCGGCAGGTGGCGCTGCCGCGGCCGCTGCGGCTGCCGCTGTCGCTGCCGGCGGCGGCGGCCGTAGCGGCGGCGACGACGGCGCGTGGCGGTGCAACGTGTGTGCGGCCACCTACGAGACCCGCAACCGCCTCTTCCGGCACGTCAAGGAGAAGGGCCACGCACTGGCCGTACCGCAGCAGCCGCCGCCAGAAGCGGCGGCCGCCGGTGGTGGCGGCGGCCGCCGGCGGCGGCGGGCTGCAAAAGGCGGCGCCCACTGATACCGGGTGGCCATCCCCCCCACGGCGCCCCCCGCCCCCCACCCACTGAAACGCCGCTGCGGCTCGTGGCGCGTGTGGGCCGGATCATCCGTTGACGCTGCCGCTCCCCATGGTCGGGGGGGGAGCGGGGGCCCCACGGTCCCTTTTGCCATGGGCCGCCCACCAGCCGCCGCCGGTCGTCCACAACCGGCCGCCGCCGATCGTTGGTGGGGGTCCCGCGGGGGCGGCTGCCACCCACGCCGCACGGCCCAGAGCCCCCTTCCCCCTGGGTCTCATTCGCTGGGGGCGGCCACCCCGCGGGGGTGGCGTCGCCGCCGGCCGTCGGCGTGTCGTTGCGTACCCGACGACCCCGGCGGCCTCGGCGACCCCAGCGGCCTGCGGTGCTCTGCGACGGTGCTCGGTGCTGCGGCGTTCTTATTCCATTTCTTCGTTTTTTTCTTCTCGATTGTTCCCCATCTGACTCGTCGCAAGCGCTCCTCGGGCAGTGGCGGGCACGCGGCCGAGCGCGGCTGTGGCGCCTGGCAGTGGGGCTGAGGGGGGCGACGGCGCTCGCCGCCCCCCCCCCTCCCCCCGCCTGGCGTGCGCTGGCTTCATAGCAGTCCTTCACCCCCGAGGGGGGGTTGGCATGCCGCGGGCATGCCGTCGGTCCTCGGCGCCTGGCGGTGTGGCACGCCGTTGGCGGGGCGTCGGCGGGCACGGGAGACTCGCCGCCGCTGCCTCTGTTGCTGCTGCCGCTGCGGCTGCCGCTGCTGCCGCTGCCGCTGCTGACGCTGCCGCTGCTGTCGCTGCCGCTGCCGCTGCCGTCGCTGTTGCTGCCGCTGCCGCTGCTGCCGCTGCCGGCCGTTGCTCCCTGCCGCTGCTGCTGCCGCTGCTGCTGCTGCCTCTGCAGCCGTTCCCGCCGCTGCCGCTGCTGTCGCCGCCGCTGCCGTGAGAGCCCGCCGGTGGTCAGGAGGTGGGGGTGATGTGTGCATGGGCTGGAGCCCCTAACGCATCGTCATCCAACCGATTAACTCTGACCTTTGCGCCACGCCGCCGCCACGACTGACGTGTGGAGGCTTGGGGTGAGCGGTGCCCCCCTCCCTGGCTGGCTGTTGGAATCTGCGTTCAGCAGCTGACGGGCCCGCCGGGGGGTGAACCGTGACGGTCGAGGCCTGCCACACGCGGACAAGAGCCGCCCAGCAGCGCTGGTGCTGTGGCACGCGGGGGAGCACAAAGTAAAGCGCCTGTTTCATCCCTCCCTGCCACCCCCTCTGATTGATTGCACATAGGCCCCGCTACAGCCCCCTCTTCTCTCTCTCTGTACGACTCGTCTCCCACAGGCGCCTTGCCCGCCCTCCCCCCCCACCGCCCCACGGCCCCTTACCGACCCCACATCACCCCCATACTCCATCCCCCCCCCCCCTCCCCGCCGCCCGCCCGCCCCCTCGCGCCCTCTCGCGCCCCCTCACCTCCCGCGACGGCGGCTGGTGGTGGTGGTGGCGGCGGCACTGCTGCTCAGCACTTCTTCCACGCCGCATTGTTGCCGTCCTTGCAGTAGCACTGCTTGTGGTCGGCCCACGCCCACTTGCAGTGCATGAGGTCGTCGCTCTTGTCGACCGACAGCTTGGTCGGCCACCAGTTGTCCACGCACACCCGCGTCGGCGTGTCGGTGCGCATCGTCTTGGCCATCGGCTTGGGGCACGCCGGCAGGCAGTGGATGGTGTCGCACCCCTTCCAGGTGCACTTGCCCCACGCGACCTTTTTCCCACACGCCTTCCACGTCTTGGTGCACCGCTCGCCATTGGCCTTGACCCACCGGGTCTTCATCTCCATGGGCATGGGCGGGCACGTTGGCTCTGGCGGGCACCACGTCGAGTCGTGCCACTTCCACACGCAGTTCCGGTCCGCGTTGAGCACCCGGTCCACCACCACCCACCGGGAGGTGCACAGGCGGTTGCCCCGCCACATCTTCATCGTCTTGGCGGGCGGCCAGGGGGGGCAGCACGAGATCTTGTCCGCCCACACGTACCGCCCGTCCTTGACGCCCGCCACCCACCACGCGTTGATGCACATGGCCCCGTTAACGTCGGTGAACTTCATCTGCTTGTCCGCCGGCCGCGGCTCGGACGTGGACTGCCCGACCGCGGTGGCGGGGAGGGTGGCCGCCACCGCCACCGCCGCCGCCGCCGCCACCACCGCCGCCGCCGTGACGGCAGACAGCCGGAACCGCATCATGGCAGCCGCTAGGGGTGCGCGACGGAGAAGGGAGGAGCGTGGGTGGACGACCGGGGACGCGGGGGGGGGTGGGGAGGAGGCAACGGCGGCGAAAGGGAGATGCTAGGTGGGACCAGCGGCGGCGGCAAGGTCGGCGAGGCGGTCGATACCGTGGTGGGCCGCGACACACCGGGGGGGGGGGGAAAGAAGGCACCCGCCCGCGGGGACAGAAGCGGCGGCGGCAGCCCCCCCAAAAAAAAACAGAAGGGTACCGGCCCCGGCGCGTGCGCAGGCAGACGCCGTGCGCGGCAGGCGCGGGTGGGGGGTAGGGGGAGCGGGGGTGGTCCCCAGCCGCGGTCCGAGACGGAGGGGTGTGGGGGCCCGCTGCCGCGGCGTCTGGGGTGGTGGGGGCGCGGTGGACGTGCGCCGACGCCGCACCGACAGGCTCCCGCCGCCGCCGACCGACCGACCGACCGGCCGCGCCACCCACACCTCGCAGCCCACGCAGCACAGACGGGGGGGGGCAGACGGACAGGTGAGAGGGGGGGGGGGGGGGGGGGAGGGCGGCGCGAGGGGGGGCTGTGCGGCGTCTCTGGTACAACCGTGGCCGTTGGGTCCTTGCTGCCCCTCCCCCCATCCGCCAGCGGCGGCACGCCGGGACCTTTTGACCACGTTCCCCCGCCAGGGCGGCCCCCGCCGCCCGCCGCCGACGGCCGGCGGTGGCCGGCGGCCGGCGGCGGCCGGCGGCGGCGGCGGCGGCGGCGGCGGCGGCGACTGGCAGGGGCGGTGGCGGCCGCCCACGACCGCCGCGTTGCGCGGGCGGTGGGGTGAGCGGGGGGAGCCGCGGCAGAGAGGGGGGAGAAGGGAAGGGGGGTGAGGGGGGGGGGGGGGGGGCGTGGGGGGGCGGCCGGTTTCCTCTGCCGCCCCCCCACCACCGCCGCCGCTTTGCGGCTCCCGCACGACGCCCCGCCTCCTCCGCCTCCTCCTCTGCCGCCCACGCCATCCCCCCCCCCCCCCACCCCCCCCCTCCTCCCCGGGAGGCGGCGCCACCGTCCCACCCACCACCCCCCCGCACCCCTCCCCGCGCGGGAGACCCTCCCCACCCCCAATGGGCGCCGCCGCCCCACCCCCCGCCCATGGGCGGCGCCGGCCGCTCCCCTCCCCCCCCACGTCAACGGCGTGCACTGACAGTCGTGGGCGGCGTCGGCGGCGGCAGCGGCGGCGGCGGCGGCAGCGGCAGCGGCGACGGCGGCGACGGCGGCGACGGCGGGGGCCAGCGGCGGCGGGGGTCCTGTCCCCCCCCCCCCCCTACCTACCGACCTACCTACCTACCCACCACCCGGGCGCGTCGCCGCCGCCGCCGCCGCGCCCGCCCCCACCCGCCCGCGCGCCGTGACGGCGGCGTGGCGGGCGGGGGGGTGGTCCGGCGGCTGGGGCGGCGAAAAAAAAAAAAAAAAAAAAAAAAAGCCCACACGGGTGGACGGACGCTGCTGTGCCGCCCCGCACGCGCATGGCAGGGGGCGGTGGCGGGGGGTGGGTGGGTGGGTGGCGGGGGCGGGCGGGCGGGCGGGCGCCGACGCGGCGGGCAGGCAGGCCAGGGGGGAAGGCGGCGCACAACCGGTAGCGTGCGCGTCGCCCCCGCGGTGGGTCTCCCGCCGCCGGGGGTGGTGGTGGTGGGTTGGCAGAGGCGGGGGAGCAACGCGACCCCACCGGCCGCCGCCCTCTACACGCCGCCGCCGCCGCACCCCCCCCCGCCTTCTCCTTCTCCCGCAGTCATCATCCAGCCACCACACACACGCGCGCCCACCCCCCCCCGCACCGCCCCACATGCCACGTCAGCGGGTGTCGGCGGCATGCGGGCAACTGGCGCGAGCAGCACGCCACGCCGCCGCTCCCCCCCCCCTGCCATCGTCGCGTCCTCCTCCCCCCCCCCCCCCCCCCCCCCCCCCCCTTTCCCCCCCTTCCCCCCCCCAGCCACAGCCGCCCCCGCGACAGCGGCGGCGGTGGCAATGGCAGCGGCCGGCGGGGGGGCAATGCCATGCCGGTGGCGGCCGAGGAGGGGGGGGGGGTGGGGGGTGGGGGGGTGGTGGTGGTCGCCCGCCCGTGGGGCCCACCCACCCCCCGCTGCGGCCGGGCACCCGTCCCTGCGGGCGGCGGCAGCAGCGGCGGCGGCGGCGGCGGCGGCGGCGGCGGCGGCGGCGGCGGCGGCGCCCCCCCCCCCTTCCCCCCAAGCTGGTGCCGTTACACCCCGCCACGGAGGCGGCGGCCGGTGGCGGCGCGGGACCAGGAACACTCTCGGCAGCGGGGGTGTGGAGGAGGGAGGGGAGGAGAGGGGGCCGAGGGGGTGGGGAGGGGGGGGGGGGAAGCGCCAACGGGCCTCTCAACGTCCACCCCACCGCGCCGCGGCCAAACCCATCGTCCCCCCCTACGTCTCCCGCCCGTCCCACTGTCATGGGGGCGGGGGGGGGGGGGGGGGGTGTGCGTATACCAGCGCCAACCCCCCCCCCCCCCCCCCCCCCCCCGCCCCCCCGCCGCCGCCGCCGTCCACGCACGGCAGCCTGTGGCAAGGCCAAGGAGCAGGTAGAGCCGTGGGGGGAGGCGTGACGACGGGCACCCCCCGGCGCGCTCGTGTCAAGCCGCTGCCCCCATCCGTCTCCCCCCCGCGAGACACACCCCCACCCCCCCCCCCCCCCCCTCCGTCCCATCCGACTGTCAAGAGGGGCGATGACGGGGCCGCCTGCCGCCTGCCGCCGCCGCCGTCACCCACCCACCCGGGGGAAGCGCCCCCCCCCCCCGCCCCCACCCCGGCCACCGCCACCGCCACCGCCGGTGGTGGTTGCAACGGCAACGCCGGCCAGCGGCGACGGGTCACCGTCGGGGGGCGGGCTCGACGGCGGAGGGGCGGGTGGGCGGGGGCGGTGGCGCCCACGGGCGGGTACGTGTGGGTGGGGCGCCGGCCGGGATGGCCGCCGCCGCCGCCACCGCCCCCATCCCCGTCACCGCACGCCGGGCCGGAGCAACCACCGCCGGCACGCACGGGGCGGCCCCGCCTCACCGCCGCCCCCCCCCCCCCTGCTTTGCGGGCAGCAGCCACCGGCGGCCGCGGCGGGCCACACGCGACAGCGTGCCAGCAAGGGACGGCTGCAGCGGCGGCGGTAGCGGCGGCGGCGGCGGCGGCGGCGGCACGCGGCCGGCGGTGACGGTATCTCTCGTATCGCTCTCCCCTCTCTTCCTCCCCTACCCCTCCCGCCACCACCACCACCCCCCCTCTCCGCCCCCCCCCCCCCCCCCCCCCCCTTGCGTCCCCAGCGTCGGCAGCCGGCGTGCCACGCGGTGCCATCCCCGCGCGCACGCCGCCCCCCTCTCGGTAGCACACCCACGCACCCGTGGCAGACGCCGCGCGTGGGCCAGTGGGGGGAGAAAAAAAGAAAGGGGGGGCGCGGGGGGGGGGGGGGCGGGGCGACAGGAGAGAGGAGGAGGAAGCGCAAGAGGCACGCAAGGAAAGAGCAGAGGGGGGGGCGGCGGCGGTTGTCGTTGTAGACCCGGAAGGGCCTGACGTTGGCACGTGTGGCCGTTGCCACCCCCTTCCCCAACCCCTCCGTCCCTCCAAGCCACCTACCCACCCACCCACCGTGGGGGGGGGAGGGGAGGGGGGGGGGTAGCGGTGCCACCGACCCGGCGGGGAGCTCCCCGCGTGCGCATGGCCGCGACGGCACGATGCGGGCGCGGCGACGGGCGGTGGCACGCACGCCCCCGTCGCCCGCGCACCCACCACCCCCCGCCTCCCCGCAGAGGGGGCGGTGGGTGGCTGCCGCAGCCCCGCTCCCCCACACCCACCCTCTCCCCCCTCGGGGGCTCAGCGTGCCCGCCCGCCCGCTTACCGTGCGCACAGCCCCCCCGGACGGCCGCCCCCGGCAGCAGGGGGGCGGCAGCGGGCGCCCCGCGCGGGGGACCGTACATGCGCGGCACCCCGCGCTGGGAGGCGCGCCGTGGGTAGCTACGCACGCACCGCCCCGCCCGGCAACGCGACGCGCCGGCGCCGGCGCGGGCGCGGGCGCGTCGTGGACGAGACGCGGTGCGTCCACGTCCCTTGCGGCGGGGGGTGGACGAGAGAGCCGCGACGGTCACAAGGGGTCCTACTGCATGGTCATGGACGATGGTGGACGAGAGAACAAAAAAAAAATTAAGTGGGGAAAGGTTGCTCGCTTAAAACTTTAGGGCACATGGTGCGTAGCACAAAAAAGATACAGGCAGGTTCTTCTGGGCTCGGGCCCAGGCAGGAGACCCGCCATGACGGGGTCCGCGGCCGCCATGCTGACAGAAGGATCATAGAGCCTCACGAGAACTCATGAGGTCCGTGTGTCTCCCGGCCGGTGTACCTCTCTCAGGGGCACCCTGGGTGGACCGGCGGCTGTCGACCCTGAAATGGGGCCATCCTTTTCGCACTCTTTTGCTCGGCTCGGGGGTCGGTCCGGGCCTATGTGGTAACTGAGGCTTGGAAGAGGGGTGCTCGACTTTGGGGAGGAGCCCGGGGAAGGCTGGAGGCCATTGTTTTGAGGACCTTTTTCGGTGTGCGGGTCCCTGGTTTTGAGAACGCCGTTCTTGGCGGAATTGTTCCATGTCATGGGCTCGCTTGATTGGTCCACGAAGAAGCCTGGTCCTCATGTGCCCCTTGCCTGTTCAGGCATCTCTGGCAGGGCCCCCCCCGCCTCTTGATGAAGGAGCCTCCCCCCCCCCTTTTCCCCTCCTGGACCTCTCTCCTGGACTGGACGCCTCGGGGAGACAAAACGCCACCCGCCCCACGCCCGCCGCCGCGGTCCCCATTGCCGGGACTTCGGCGGGGCACCTTCCGTGCACAGAGGGCGGCCGAGCGGGGAGCATGGCTCAGAGGGATACTTTTCCTCACGTGCCAACGTGCGCGACCAGTGGGGGCGATGGGGACCGCGCCCTGCGCATCTGTGGCATGGGGGTGGTGATGCCCCGCCTTAAAGGTGAGGCGGGCAGCACGAAGGCCCTTGCTGCTTGTTTGTCCGTAACGCAGACTGTGTCTCTCCCGAGACCCCCCCAAAAACAGCTCCAGCAACGCCCTGCTCCCGTTTTACCTCACATCCCCTCGTCCCACCCGCACCACGCCAAGTGCTCAGCCAAGCCAAACAGCTTCCGATTGCCCGGGAGAGCTTCCGTGTCCGCCTCGCAGCCACCCTGAGCTCGACCGGGGCAGGCCTGCCCCCCGTACAACAACAAAATCAGCGCCGGCGGCGCCAGCACCACCGCCACCATCGACGCCGTCGCCCACCCCGTTCCGTGTAGAACAGTTACTTTACCCCAGCTGCCGTGCTCCCAGGCCGCCTAGAGCTCTCTCCATACCCCCGCTCCCTCCCTCCCACTATACTGCGGCGGTCCTGGATGGCAGCGGGGAGGCCGCAGCGCAAGCCGTGATCCACGGGAAGCCACCCCCGCCCCCGCCCCTGCCCTCTATCGACGTGCACGCCGCACCGGCGTCGCTGCTGCGCGTCGGTGGCGGCGGCCCCCCCCCCTGGTGCACCGCAATGGCCAGCGTCGTGTCATCTAGCGGCAAAGCGGTCGGAGGGTGGCAGCGGCGGTAGACGGTCTGATGGGGTGTTCGCACAGACGCTCAAGCGGCCGGCCTTGTGTGGCAAAAACCACAAGCACACACGGCACCCAAGTTGGGGCGGTGTGCCAGGGCTGCCTCCCGTGTCGGGGGAACCGGAAGAAGTGCAAGTCGCACACACTCTGTCCCTGTTGTGGGGCAAACCCCCCACGGACAAACAAGAGCATGGTGTGTGGTCCAACAGTTTCTTGGTCGGGACGGGGACGCAGGGCCAAGCCCCGCTGTCCCTCCCCTTATCCCCCCAGGGTCCACTCAGAATCTCGCCACTCAGAATCTCCCACCCCAGCACCTGCCCACCGGGCCACACGAAAATTCAAGACGATAAATGCAGAAAACCCTCAAATCCAAGTTGGATTTACTACTAAGCTAACTATCCCAAACTTAGGGAATAAGGACCCAAATGCAGGGGGAGGAACGGATCAGGCTAGTGGCCTGCCGCCCCTTGCATGGCACGTGTTGCCCCCCTACCTGGGGGTCAATACTGCCACACTCCCCTCTCCTCAGTTCCGACCGACCCGGTCGGCCCTGTGAGGGGGTGCGTAAACGCACGTCTCGGCGTTGGGGGCGCGACTTGCTGTCCCCCATCGAGTACGTAACACGGATGTGGAGGCGGTCACGTTGACCGCCCCTCTCCTCAAGCTTGCCCACTCGGCAGCTTGGTCTCCTCAGTTCACACTTCACCATCACCACCACCTCCCCTTCACCTTCCACTGGGCCGCCCCACGCTGGGGAGGCCACCCGTATTCCCACGATCCGAGTCCCCCTCAACTCGAGGCGGGTCTCGTGCCGCGATAGCCAGAGCGTCTCTCCCCAACTTGGGGAGAGCCATGGCGACCCCGGGAGTGGAGACGGACTCTCTAGATGAGCGTACGGAGGACACCACCTACGGTGCAGCACCCGCCGGGACTTCCGGCGGGGGCTCCGCGATCGCTCCGGGGGACGGGACTCCCGCGTCACCCGGCTTTGGGTTGACGGCGGGGTCTCCCCCGGAGGCGGGACAAGTTGTCCCGCGTGAGGCCTTGGGGCGGTGGTTTTACCCCGCTTGGCCTCTCTATGAGGAGGGGTTGACTGTTCTTGGCTGTGGCCGACTTGGCGCAGCGATGGGTCGGGTATGGGACCGCCTACGGGAGAAGCATCCCCGTAGGGTCGGGTTCCCTGCCGGCTTCAGGACGGACCAGTTTGCCTTCCTGGACGATGAGGAGGTTGAGGACGTTCAGCGTGCCAAGGCCATGGTGGACCGCGGGGGAACTATCCCGGGTCCCGGCGACTTGCCGACCTTTACTTGGGACGCGGTGGCAACTCGCCCCCCGTACCTCCAGGAGGCCGATCCGCACACTCATCACTTTGATGTGCGGATGGAGAAAGTCTTCCGGCGAGGTCCCTACTTGGTGACCTCGGCTCAACTTGAGTTTCCTCAACAGTCTGCTGCCAGCAAGGAGCAGTACTATCCGAAGAAGCCCGAGTGGTGGCCTCAAGTTGAGGTCCCCTAAGGGTTCCCGGCGTTGCTGCCACGGTTGCTTGACCACTTCGGCTCCGTCATGTTGACGGCTGGCCCTGATCACCTGGTGTGGGCCATGTTGGCCACCCAGTGGCTCCTCGAGGTCATGTCGACCTGGGTGTCTTGTGTTCAGCGGCGGGGGATGCTCTGGCATCTCCCCCTCCGGCTCATCCAAGGTTTGGAACAGCTCACCCCTCAGCTAGTTGCTGAGGGGTGCTCATCAGGACAACTCACTCTACTTGAGGAGATGCTCCTGCTCCATAAGTTCATCGAGTGGGAGAGCATTGAGCACAAGTTGCGCCGCCCCACTCGTGGGCCCAAGGACGATGGCGCACTTCGCCAGTTCATGTGGGTCGCTCGTGAACTTCACGACGGCCGTGTGGTACTACGAGAGGGGTTGGGAATCGGGGACTACCCGTATGCCCCGGGGGTGGATCGCCACACTGCGCCACCCCCGGACAAGCCCATAGTTATGGCTGTGCCCTCATATGATGACCATGTGACTCAACCTACTGCGGGGGCCCCAAGTCGGGGTCGCAGTTATACCCGGGTACCGCCACCTCGGCGTGCCCCTCCGCTTCCTCCTGTTCCTTTCCAGCCTCACGGGAACATCCCGATAAGCGTGGCCGTGGAGTCATCCACCCCGGTGTCCCCCAACTTGGGGGCCACCCTCCTGACGGTATACCCCAAGTTGGTGTTACCGCCCACGCCTCTAACCTCAGAGATGATGATCACCACGTTGGTGCGCACCATTTCCTGGTTGGCCGCGTCGACCGCAACCCTCCAAAGTTCCGAGACTCCTCAACTTGAGGAGCGCGTTCGTACTGCAGTGGCGACCGCGAGTTGCGAGTCGGTGGCGGAGTTTATGACAGCCGAGTTGGCTCGCATTGGGGCTATTATGCCCCAGCCAGCCCCACTTGGGCGTGGCAAACGTCGCGCAAGCCGGGCATACTTGCCTCCTCGCCGTCGTCGCCTTTACTCGCGGCGCTCTCCCTCCGTGTCGGAAGACGAGTTGTCTTACTCCGTTTCGGAGTCCTCTACCCCGTCGGAGACGGAGTCTGTCCAGCGTCTGCGTCGCAAACTTGCGCGCAAGACCAGGCAGAAGAGTAGCCACGGTCGGCGCCACTTGCGCGACCGTGAAGGGCGCGACGGTTCCGACTTGGAGCCGCCGCCCCTTCCAACGAGTGGAGACCGTTATCGGCGTGGGTCTCGCCGCTCGCCTCCACGTGAGGGCGAGGGCCGTGGAGTGGGAGAGTCTAGCATGCGTGCCTAGTTGGCAGCTGCCTTTGTTGTGAGAGTGTCAGGGTTAGGGCTGTAGTTAAAAGCCACTCTGCGTACCACTTCGACTTGAAGCATTCTCTTGGCACTGTTGCTCGGCCTTCCCTCACGTTGAGGAAGGGCTGTTAGGGTCTATCTCATTCCGGGCACAGTACGCCCGGACCTTCTCAGCGGGAAGGTCCTCCACATACTCCCACGTATCGTCCTTGGCTTTGTAGCCAAACCAACGCACCCTCAACATGAGGCGGTCAGTGTCTTCATCCCATCCGTGGTCGATGAACTTATCGAACACGTACTCCTGCGGGCCCTGTTTGGCCGCAGGCAGTGAGGGGAGGCGCCACGCTTCCAAAGCACGCGCCCAAGCTGGGTCGCCTGCAGGCGGTGGTGCAACTTTGACCACGTCCTGTCCGTCCACTGTGCGGACCCCATCGTCACTTTCGATGGTGAAGCGCCGCCCATCAGTACGAAGGACCTGGTACGGCCCCTTCGTCTGGAATACCAGCTTACCCCCAGTTGGGGTGTGCGAGTGTACCAGCACCCAGTCACCCTGCTCGGGGACGTGCTTAGCATTGCGCACCTTTTTGTCAAAGGTACGCTTGTAGCGCTTTTGTGCTTTGTCCATCTCAGCCCTGACTTTAGGGATGAGGTTTTCAAGCCTAGCAGCGAACTCCGCCTTACTCTCAGTAGGAGTAGGCGTACTGCCACCATCCTCCCTAGTTGGGAGCGGCCGCCGCACGGCAATAGACCGCACGCGACGGGGGGTCACAAAAGCGAGGGGTACTTCCCCGGTAGATGAGTGAACCTGCGAATTGTAGGCGGTAGTAAGAATAGAAATGTATTGGTCCCACGTCTTCACGTGCTCACTCGCATAGTGGCGCAGCTGCCTAACAATAGTTTTGTTGAAGCGCTCCACCTGCCCATTAGTTTGTGAGTGGTAGAGGGTGGCATAGTTTGCCTTCACCCCCAACATATCCAGCACTCCCTGAAACAGTACAGACGCAAATTGCGGTCCATTGTCCGATAGTGTACTATCCGGGATGCCATACGCGGCAACCCAGTGATCTAGGAAGGCTGACACGACCGACATGGCCGTGATCTCTGCCAGTGGGATCGCTCGCGTAAGTTTCGTGAAGCGGTCACAGATGACCAGGAGGTACTGGTTGCCCTCCTCGGTCACTGGCAGTGGCCCAAGGATGTCCATCGCCAACGCGGCGAAGGGCTCCTTGGCCGGGAACAATAGCATAGCCGTACTAGGCCGCCGTTCCATCAGACGGTTCTGTGCACAACTTGTGCAGGCAGCCACCCAACTGTAGATGTCCACCACCATGGACGGCCAGTAGTACCTGGTCCTCAGGGTCTGGTACAGTTTACTAGACCCCAGGTGTCCACCCGTGGGAGCGTTGTGCTCCCTCTCAAGGATATTGTCCTTGAGGGATGCGGGGACGACAAGTTGTTCGGTCCCCTTGGAATACCCCCCTCCTCATGAGGAGGCCATCGTCTCCCAGAAAGAAACGCGTCTCCACCACTGTATCCAGTGTATCCCTCTGCGACTTGCAGAAGGGATCCTCGGCCTGGGCCTTCACCACCTCGTCCAGGGACAGGGGCAAGTACTTCTTGTTCCCTGGCGCCTCGGGGTTCAACGCCTGACACGAGCGCGTGACTACCCCCCCGATGGGGATGTCCTCATCGACTGGGTTAGTGTCCAGCCCCTCGGTGGGTACCCGAGAGAGGCCGTCGGCAATGGCATGTTGCCTGCCAGGTCGGTACTCAATGTCAAAGTTGAAGGGTGCCAGTCGCACCCTCCACCGATTGAGACGAGTGTTCGTACAGTCCGTCTTAAAGATGAACTGCAACTCGCGGTGGTCACAGCGGATGAGGAACTTCTCACCCTCTAGGCAGTGACGAAGTGACGTCACCGCCCACACTACTGCGAGTCCTTCCAACTCGGTGACTCCGTAGTTCTTCTCGGCCGAGTTCAGCCCCTTACTGAAGTATCCCACCGGCAAGTACTCCTTGTCCGGCTGCTGCTGAAGCAACACACAACCAAGTTGGTCGTAGCTAGCGTCCACATCCAGGATGTAGTGGCCTCCCAACCTGGAAATAGCCAGGATAGGGGGCTTCAGCAGAAGGTCCCGAAGAGTCTCAAAGGATTCCTGCTCCACCCGACTTGGGGGAGGCAGGTTCTTCGGTAGCGTTGAGCTCACTAGCTCATTCAACGGCTTCGCCACCTTGGCGAAGCCCTTGGTGAAACGTCGGTACACGTCACACATCCCGAGGAAGCTCCTCATCTGGGTCTGGGTCCGGGGTTACTGAGCCTTACGTATGGCCCTCAAGTTCTTCTCGTTAACACTGAGACGCCCCGGACGGACAACATGTCCCAAGTACTCCACCTCTTGAGTGAAGAGGTGGCACTTACTCGCCTTCAGTGACACACCGGCGTCAGCAAGTAGCTTTGAACACCTGGCCAAGATGGCCAATGTGTTCCTCCGGACTTCGGGAGAACACAATGATGTCGTCTAGGTACACAAGACAGATCTGCCACCGTACTCCGGCCAGAATCATGTCCATAGCGCGCTGGAAAGTTGCCGGCGCGTTACACAGACCAAACGGTAGGCGCTTGCACTGGTAGGAACCACAGTGACAGGTAAAGGTAGTTTTATGCCTGTCCTCCGAAGCAATAGGAATTTGCCAGTACCCCCGCGTTTACAGTCCAGGGTAGAGAACACGTTCGCCTCCCCCAGAGAGTCCAGACAGTCATCCATCCTAGGTAGGGGACAACTGTCCTTTACCGTGCTCTCGTTGAGCTTACGGTAGTCGATACAAAACCGGGGGGTCCCATCAACTTTGGGGACTATAACCACCGGACTCGCCCACTCGGCGTTGCTGGCCTCGATCACATCGAGGGCCTCCATGCGAGCAACTTGCTCCTTAACGAGGGCCCTTGAGCGAGGTCCTCCCCTATACGGTTGTCGGCGTATAGGGGGTGCACCGGGCTTCAACTCGATCCGGTGTTGGGTGGCTCTCATGAGTCCCAATTGACCATCCCACAACTTGTGATATTGGTCCAAGAGGCGTTCAACTTGAACCCTCAACCTGGGGGGGACACCCTCCATGTTCACATGGGGCCGAGGAGAGGCGGCCGACTTGGCTTGATGCTTCTGCTTTCCGGACTTCGGGTCGCTACTTGCGCCCGCGTTGAGGGTGACCGCTACTACCGGTCCCTCGTGTTGGTCGATATAGCCGAACTTGGCTCCCGACTTGAAGTACT
>CM020620.1:14149759-14289094 GCA_009829735.1 Pyropia yezoensis
AACTTCGACTTGAAGCATTCTCTTGGCACTGTTGCTCGGCCTTCCCTCACGTTGAGGAAGGGCTGTTAGGGTCTATCTCATTCCGGGCACAGTACGCCCGGACCTTCTCAGCGGGAAGGTCCTCCACATACTCCCACGTATCGTCCTTGGCTTTGTAGCCAAACCAACGCACCCTCAACATGAGGCGGTCAGTGTCTTCATCCCATCCGTGGTCGATGAACTTATCGAACACGTACTCCTGC
The DNA here is from genome assembly GCA_009829735.1 of Pyropia yezoensis. NCBI lineage: Eukaryota > Rhodophyta > Bangiophyceae > Bangiales > Bangiaceae > Pyropia > Pyropia yezoensis. The sequence continues at coordinate 14,150,002 of CM020620.1, forward strand.
GGGCCCTGTTTGGCCGCAGGCAGTGAGGGGAGGCGCCACGCTTCCAAAGCACGCGCCCAAGCTGGGTCGCCTGCAGGCGGTGGTGCAACTTTGACCACGTCCTGTCCGTCCACTGTGCGGACCCCATCGTCACTTTCGATGGTGAAGCGCCGCCCATCAGTACGAAGGACCTGGTACGGCCCCTTCGTCTGGAATACCAGCTTACCCCCAGTTGGGGTGTGCGAGTGTACCAGCACCCAGTCACCCTGCTCGGGGACGTGCTTAGCATTGCGCACCTTTTTGTCAAAGGTACGCTTGTAGCGCTTTTGTGCTTTGTCCATCTCAGCCCTGACTTTAGGGATGAGGTTTTCAAGCCTAGCAGCGAACTCCGCCTTACTCTCAGTAGGAGTAGGCGTACTGCCACCATCCTCCCTAGTTGGGAGCGGCCGCCGCACGGCAATAGACCGCACGCGACGGGGGGTCACAAAAGCGAGGGGTACTTCCCCGGTAGATGAGTGAACCTGCGAATTGTAGGCGGTAGTAAGAATAGAAATGTATTGGTCCCACGTCTTCACGTGCTCACTCGCATAGTGGCGCAGCTGCCTAACAATAGTTTTGTTGAAGCGCTCCACCTGCCCATTAGTTTGTGAGTGGTAGAGGGTGGCATAGTTTGCCTTCACCCCCAACATATCCAGCACTCCCTGAAACAGTACAGACGCAAATTGCGGTCCATTGTCCGATAGTGTACTATCCGGGATGCCATACGCGGCAACCCAGTGATCTAGGAAGGCTGACACGACCGACATGGCCGTGATCTCTGCCAGTGGGATCGCTCGCGTAAGTTTCGTGAAGCGGTCACAGATGACCAGGAGGTACTGGTTGCCCTCCTCGGTCACTGGCAGTGGCCCAAGGATGTCCATCGCCAACGCGGCGAAGGGCTCCTTGGCCGGGAACAATAGCATAGCCGTACTAGGCCGCCGTTCCATCAGACGGTTCTGTGCACAACTTGTGCAGGCAGCCACCCAACTGTAGATGTCCACCACCATGGACGGCCAGTAGTACCTGGTCCTCAGGGTCTGGTACAGTTTACTAGACCCCAGGTGTCCACCCGTGGGAGCGTTGTGCTCCCTCTCAAGGATATTGTCCTTGAGGGATGCGGGGACGACAAGTTGTTCGGTCCCCTTGGAATACCCCCCTCCTCATGAGGAGGCCATCGTCTCCCAGAAAGAAACGCGTCTCCACCACTGTATCCAGTGTATCCCTCTGCGACTTGCAGAAGGGATCCTCGGCCTGGGCCTTCACCACCTCGTCCAGGGACAGGGGCAAGTACTTCTTGTTCCCTGGCGCCTCGGGGTTCAACGCCTGACACGAGCGCGTGACTACCCCCCCGATGGGGATGTCCTCATCGACTGGGTTAGTGTCCAGCCCCTCGGTGGGTACCCGAGAGAGGCCGTCGGCAATGGCATGTTGCCTGCCAGGTCGGTACTCAATGTCAAAGTTGAAGGGTGCCAGTCGCACCCTCCACCGATTGAGACGAGTGTTCGTACAGTCCGTCTTAAAGATGAACTGCAACTCGCGGTGGTCACAGCGGATGAGGAACTTCTCACCCTCTAGGCAGTGACGAAGTGACGTCACCGCCCACACTACTGCGAGTCCTTCCAACTCGGTGACTCCGTAGTTCTTCTCGGCCGAGTTCAGCCCCTTACTGAAGTATCCCACCGGCAAGTACTCCTTGTCCGGCTGCTGCTGAAGCAACACACAACCAAGTTGGTCGTAGCTAGCGTCCACATCCAGGATGTAGTGGCCTCCCAACCTGGAAATAGCCAGGATAGGGGGCTTCAGCAGAAGGTCCCGAAGAGTCTCAAAGGATTCCTGCTCCACCCGACTTGGGGGAGGCAGGTTCTTCGGTAGCGTTGAGCTCACTAGCTCATTCAACGGCTTCGCCACCTTGGCGAAGCCCTTGGTGAAACGTCGGTACACGTCACACATCCCGAGGAAGCTCCTCATCTGGGTCTGGGTCCGGGGTTACTGAGCCTTACGTATGGCCCTCAAGTTCTTCTCGTTAACACTGAGACGCCCCGGACGGACAACATGTCCCAAGTACTCCACCTCTTGAGTGAAGAGGTGGCACTTACTCGCCTTCAGTGACACACCGGCGTCAGCAAGTAGCTTGAACACCTGGCCAAGATGGCCAATGTGTTCCTCCGGACTTCGGGAGAACACAATGATGTCGTCTAGGTACACAAGACAGATCTGCCACCGTACTCCGGCCAGAATCATGTCCATAGCGCGCTGGAAAGTTGCCGGCGCGTTACACAGACCAAACGGTAGGCGCTTGCACTGGTAGGAACCACAGTGACAGGTAAAGGTAGTTTTATGCCTGTCCTCCGAAGCAATAGGAATTTGCCAGTACCCCGCGTTACAGTCCAGGGTAGAGAACACGTTCGCCTCCCCCAGAGAGTCCAGACAGTCATCCATCCTAGGTAGGGGACAACTGTCCTTTACCGTGCTCTCGTTGAGCTTACGGTAGTCGATACAAAACCGGGGGGTCCCATCAACTTTGGGGACTATAACCACCGGACTCGCCCACTCGGCGTTGCTGGCCTCGATCACATCGAGGGCCTCCATGCGAGCAACTTGCTCCTTAACGAGGGCCCTTGAGCGAGGTCCTCCCCTATACGGTTGTCGGCGTATAGGGGGTGCACCGGGCTTCAACTCGATCCGGTGTTGGGTGGCTCTCATGAGTCCCAATTGACCATCCCACAACTTGTGATATTGGTCCAAGAGGCGTTCAACTTGAACCCTCAACCTGGGGGGGACACCCTCCATGTTCACATGGGGCCGAGGAGAGGCGGCCGACTTGGCTTGATGCTTCTGCTTTCCGGACTTCGGGTCGCTACTTGCGCCCGCGTTGAGGGTGACCGCTACTACCGGTCCCTCGTGTTGGTCGATATAGCCGAACTTGGCTCCCGACTTGAAGTACTGGGGCGACGAGCTCAGGTTCATCACCTGTATCCTCCACGGGACTCCGGCTTTGGAGTCCATCGTGCCAAGGGCAACATGCACTTGGTGCTTGCGAGCAAGACGGGGGTGAGGGTGCACCAACCCGTTCCCCGTATAATCAGTTACAACGTCAACGTGCGCCACCGAGTTGGGGGGCAACGTGACTTTACTGGCTAGACGCAGGGTAGCAGCAAACCCTTCCCTCACAAAGCGAACAGGCTTCCACTGTGAAACTGTCACAGGAGCCACAGACTTTCCCTTACCAAGGATGGGGATAGTCTCCCCATTCATCAACTTGACCCAGTACTCGGGGCCACAAATCAAAGGCACTTGTGTAACAACATAAGGAGTACCCAGAAGCAGGGGTACCGATATATTCTCAACTACACCAAAGGTCACGTCGACCTCATGGGTCCCCAACCTAGTTGGTAGGGTCACGGCACCAACGATGGGAAGCACCCCACCATTGATGTCAATCATATGGTCAGCTTTGGACCTCCAGCGTTGGAGCTTCACCTCCTTTGGTAATAGCGACTTGCGTATCAAGGAGGCTCCTGACCCGGTATCAAGTACGATACGGGCACAACAGGCGCGGCCGGGGGCAAGTTGCACCCGTCCAGCCACCTGGAAGTTCTCACCCGTCAGCACCGCGATGACCCGACGTGGGTTTACGTTCTTGGGGAGTCCTACCCGAGGTGGGCGGACTCCCTTAGGTCGCCGCAGTATCCGGCACGGTTGGTTCGTCCTCCTGGCCCACTTGGCCGAGGCTGCCGTTGTGAGCTTCGGACGACCAGCCCCAACGGTCATTCGTTTCCCGCCGACTTGGCGTCCGAATCTGAGGGCGGGGAGGAAGACGACGAGTCCGAAGACGACGTGTCTGCCTCCTCCGCCGAGGGTGTGGCGACCGCGACGACCGGTCGAGACCCACCCTCGCGGCGTGAACGTACTTCGTTCGTAGCCGACTTCTTACTCGCATTCCTAACAAGCTGTTGGATGCGTTTACTCAACTTGGGGCAATCATATGCCCAGTGACCATCGGAGTTGCAGTTCCAACACCGATGATCAGTTCCCGGAGGGGTCTTCCCAACTGGGGAAGACGACGAGGTACCCTGGGAAGTTCCCACAGCAGCTACCACCCTTTCCTTGCGGATTCGGCGCGCCTCCCTCAGCTCTCTGGCCTGGCGCGCCTCCTCCCGTTCCTTGGCCAACTTGGCCTGACGCTCCTGGCGTTGTTCCTCCCGCAACTTGCGGTAGGTCTCGCCTCTGCGATAGGCGAACCTAGCCAACTCGGCCAGGGTCGCCCGGGCAGTGTTATGCTCCCGGGTCTCCATCCGGACTGACCACTGGAGTCCCTCCGGAAACCGACTCTTCACCACAGCTTGTGGATGAAGAAACCCACAAAGATTGTTGAGCTTACGGACTCGCTCCGCAAAGGACAACTCGTCCTCCGCCTCTTCCTGATGGGCTTGCGTAAACTCCTCGACTTGAGAAGCCAGCGCCGCTTCATCAACCATGGCTCTCAACAACCAGTTGACGAGCTCCAAATAGGACGTCACCTCCCCAGCGCCTCCACTTGAGGAGCTGGGCATGACGGACATAAGTTCTGTCCGCAGGTCGCCCTTCGTAAACTCCTGTAGCATGTAAAAAGCCATGCCTTCACTTATGGCCTTGTCGTCACAGGCTTTTGTGAAACGACGTAGGAACTCAAAGACACGGAGGGGGGGGGTTCCATCCCACTCCGCTTTGTGCCCAAAAGAATGAAGTGCATTCTTCTTGGCACGGCCCATGGCTCGGGCCTGGTCAGGACCATACACCACCGACTTGTTGTGGAGGGCGTAGGTCTCACAATCAAAGATCCTCTGGTAGACCGGGTTGGCTACCTGGATCTTTGGCGGCACCTCACGTTGAGGGAACAGCCGCTGTGGCACTGGGGTAAGTTCACCCTCAGTGCCTGTAGTCCGGCGCGGCGCGCTTGGTGTAGCCGCCGGCGTTTCCGGGGGGAACTCCCCCATGAAGGGCGTACGCCCCACCGAGTATGGTGTGGCTCCCTCGTTGGGAGTCACAGGTGTCGCCCCCAGTTCGGGGCGACCAGAGATAGGCGTAAGGGGGGATTCCTTCTGCGCCTGCGGGCTCGAAAGCCCCAATCCGGTCTGGACATTAAGGCCATCTGGCAAACTCGCCACAATCTGATTCAGAATAGTATTCGTCATCGTGACCACCAGGTCCGGCAAAGTCTGCCGCAACACATTGGTCGCCTCCCGACGGACAGTTTCCGCAAGGAGGGGATTGACGACTCCAGTAGAGTCTCGGTCCGCCTCCGGGAGTCCACCTGAGGGGTAACCACGTTCCTCAGGGGTCTCAACCGGGGGCATGGGCGCGAGCCCATCGCCGACCAACGGAGGTCCGCCGTCCTCCGAAAGCCTAGTTGGCGACGGCTCCAAGCAAAAGTTGGCTCCAACCCGAGTGGAACCCGCGGGGACAGTCCTCACCCCTTGGGACGTTCCCGTTGAGTATACCACACGGTGGCCAGACTTCGGCCCACCCACATAAGAAGTGTCACCCGAGTGAACTCCCGACTGATTCGGGGTGGCCTGTTGCCCGCCCGCACTTTCAGTCCTGCTGGCTTGAGGGACCTCTAGTCCCTCTGCGACCCCAGGTAAACCCACCTGTGTCTCACCAGTATTCAAAGCCACTGAAGTACGTGCGTCACCCGTGTACTCCCCGGACGAAGGGGGGTCCGAGCTAGCCATGTTGGCTGACGATCCGTATGACACGGTCCAAGTCCACCGTTCCTCTGAGACAGAGGGCCCCCTACACCCGGGTGCACCCGGAGGTAAAGCTTACCTCTGTCCCCTGCTGCTGCACCAAATGTGGCAAAAACCACTTACACACACGGCACCCAAGTTGGGGCGGTGTGCCAGGGCTGCCTCCCGTGTCGGGGGAACCGGAAGAAGTGCAAGTCGCACACACTCTGTCCCTGTTGTGGGGCAAACCTCCCACGGACAAACAAGAGCATGGTGTGTGGTCCAACAGTTTCTTGGTCGGGACGGGGACGCAGGGCCAAGCCCCGCTGTCCCTCCCCTTATCCCCCCAGGGTCCACTCAGAATCTCGCCACTCAGAATCTCCCACCCCAGCACCTGCCCACCGGGCCACACGAAAATTCAAGACGATAAATGCAGAAAACCCTCAAATCCAAGTTGGATTTACAATTAAGCTAACTATCCCAAACTTAGGGAATATGAACCCAAATGCAGGGGGAGGAACGGATCAGGCTAGTGGCCTGCCGCCCCTTGCATGGCACGTGTTGCCCCCCTACCTGGGGGTCAATACTGCCACACCTTGGCGTGCACGCTGGTGGTAGCTGCGCGTGCTCCGGCGCCGCCTCTGTCGCCGCCGGCTGCCCGGCGGGCCGCGCCCTCGTCGAGCCGCTCCGGAGGGCTTACGCACCCCCACCGGGTGAGAGCGGCCGGCCCCCCATCAGTCCACGCCGTTTCACACACAGACCGGCCGGTGCGGGTCCAGTCGGCCGTGCGGTACACGGCGCCGACGAAGTGCCGCCGTGGCGGCAGCCAGGTCAGCTGCAGCAGGACGTCGGGCATGGAGGCGGCCGCTGCGGTGGCACCTCCGGGCTCCTCCTCTACCTCCGCACCCCCCACCCCGTGAGGACCCACCAACAACCAGGGAGCCCTCGACGTACTCGTGGGGGTGTCAGCGGGTCCTGCAAGCCAAAAGTGCGGCATGGTACGGGGAAGAGGACGGTGGTCCTGACGGGGGTGGGCCTAGGGAGGAAAATGGGCGCGACGTCGGTCGGGATCGAGGGTACAAAGGGTAAACGGCTTCTTTCCTCTGAGTCTTTGGTTGTCCCCCGCCGGTCCCCCGCGGTAGCGCCGAGACCCACGCATTGTACACTCGCGTCGGGGCAACCGAGGTGCCCCAAAGCATGCGTTTTCCCGTCGCCTCACCGGGCGGCGCTAGAGGGGCAAAAACAAGGCATGGATATCACAACGAAGCAACGGCGGGCGTCCGCGCCAAAAGGGGGCAGCAGTAGTTCGCCCGAGACGAGGGGGGTCTCGTGGGTCGCGCCCAGCGCGCCTCACCAGCCGGCTCCGAACGTCAGTCGGCCAAGAGGTCCGACCGGCTGTAAGGGCCAGCTGGGCCAAGTTCAATCAATCCCTTGGCCGGCCAGTCAGTCACCAACGAGCTGGCTGAATTCAGTCAATCCAAAAGCCAGTGAGCCAGTCATATCGCACTCAGCCGCCAGCGAGGATGTGTGGTGTCCTCGGTGTCGGTTAATCATGTGGCTCGTCCTTGATGCCAGCTTTCAACCAGCGCAGAGATACATTCTGGCAGCACAGACGGGGATGTCCGCCCGTGTTTGGTCGACGATGTCACTAGTTCCTCGTGGTCGAGTTTCGACATCCATGACCAGGTTCCGACACTGCGCTGACGACGGCCTTCGTGCGGCCAGCTGACGTTCGCAGAGTGTCAGGGGTACAGCGCGGTGTCGTCCAGGGTAGTGGGGAGTTGATGTGTCTTGGGAGGAGTTAGCGGGGCAGGACATGTGAGGAGAGGACCCAGTCCATATCTCCAGGGTTCCAGGCGTGGATTGAAGGGAAAAATCCTCACACCCCCCCCCCCCCCTCCCTTCCGCCCCGGACCGCTCAAGCGGGGGCGAGCAACAGCCCTCCGCCGCTCCTTGAGGAAGAGTAGTGAGGCCATCGCCTCATTCCGGCGCGGCCAGCCGCGTCTCGGCTGTCACCCCCCCCACCTCCAACCGGCGATCCACCAAGCATATGGTGGCGCGGCCGGGGAGGCCCGTCGAATCTGCCAGAGACGCCGTCCGCCCAGCGACAGCGGAGCTCTAGAAAACCCCCTGTGGCGAGTACCGCTCGCGCACGCAGCACCCAAGTTGAAGCGATGCACAAGGGCTGTCTCCCGTGTCGGGGGAACCGGAAGAAGTGCAAGTCGCATATACGCTATCCCTGTTGTGGGGCAATCCCCTCACCAGTAAACAAGATGATGGAGTGTGGGCCTACAGTTTCTTGGTCGGGACGGGGAAGCGAGGCCAAGCCCCGCTGTCCCTCCTCTTATCCTTCCAAGGTCCCTCAAAATCTCGCCCCTCAGAATCTCCCACCCCAGCACCTGCCCACCGGGCCACACGAAAATTCAAGACGACGAATGCAGAAAACCGTCAAGTCCAAGTTGGACATACTACTAAACTAACTATCCCTTACTTCGGGAATACGGACCCATATGCATGGGGAGAAACGGGTCAGACTAGCTTTCTGCCGCCCCTCATATGACACGTCCTGCCCCTTAACTAGGGTCAATACTGCCACACCTCCCTCTTTTCAGTTCCAACCTCCCCTGTCGGCGCGGGGAGGGGTATAAGAGCGCGTGTTGCACTACCCGGGGATACGACTCGCTATCCCCGAGTACGTCACGTTGACGTGGAGGCGGTCTCGTCGACCGCCCCTCTCCTCAAGCTTGCCCACTTGGCAGCTTGCACTTACGTCTTCCGCACCAACACATCCCTTTCACTTTACCCGGGGCCATTCAACGTTGGAGAGGCCCCTTGTCTACCCTCGACCCAGGTCCCCCTCAACTCGAGGTGGACCTCGGGAAGCTGTGACCGATTCGTCTCTCCCCAACTTTTGGAGAGCCATGGTGAGTCCGGGGTTGGACTCTGACTCCCTGGACGAGCGTATTGAGGATACGTCCCGCGTCGTACCACCCGTCGGAACTTCCGGAAGGAGCTCCGCGGTTGCCCCGGGGGATGGGATGCCTGTGCCACCCGACTCTGGGTTGGCGGCGGGCTCTCCCCCGGACGCAGGCCATGTAACTCCACGGGACGGCCTGGCAATGTGGTTTTACCGGCCCTGGCCTCTGTATGAGGACTGCTTGACGTTCATCCGCTGCCGCCGAGTTGGTCCAGCGATGGAACGCATCTGGGGGCGCCTACGGGAGAACATCCCCCGTAGGGTCAGTGTCCGTCATGATTTCAAGACGGATCAGTTCGCCTTCCTGGACGAGGAGAAGGTCCAAGACGTGTAGCGGATCAAGAACTTATTGAACCGCGGCGGTACTATGGAGGGCCACGGCAACATGCCGACCTTCACCTGGGGCGCGGTGGCAACTCGTTCCACGTACCTAAGTACGACGGAGCCCCACCTGCATTACTTTGATGCACGACTGGAGAGGGACTTCCGGCGAGGTCGCTACATGGTGACCTTAGCTGAACTTGAGTGTGCGCAACGAGCGCCGGCGAACAAGGAGCAACTCTACCCCAAAAAGCCTGAGGGATGGCCTCAAGTTGAATTCCCTTATGGCTTCCCGGCATTGTTGCCGCGGTTTTTGACCACTTTGGCTCCGTCATGTTGACGGCTAGACCGGACCACGTAGTGCTCGCCACGTTGGCAACACAGTGGCTCTTCGAGGTCTTGTCGACCTGGGTAGCATGCGTACAGCGACGCAAGAAGGTTTGGTACTTGTTGCCCCGCCTGATCCAATGTTTGGAGCAGCTCACCCCTCGCCTAGTTGCTGAGGGGTGCCCGTCGGGCCAACTTACTCTGCTTGAGGAGATGCTGAGGCTTCACAAGCTCATCGAGTGGAAGAGCATCGAGTACAAGGGGCGCCCACCATCCCGTGGGTCCAATGACGAAGGCACACGTCGCCAGCTTGTCTCGGTCGGCCGTGAACTTCACGACGGCTGCGCGGTACTCACGGAGGGGATGGGCATCGGAGACATCACGTATGCCCCAGGGGTGTAACGCCACACTGCACTTCCTCTGGACAAGATGACCATGGTTGGCGTGGTGACGCACCAAGAGTACCTGGCGCAAGACGCGGCCGCGGCCACCAACTCGAGGTCGCGGCTACCCTCGGGCTCCGTCGACTCGGCGTCTCCCTTCTCTTCCTCCCGTTCCGTTCAAGCGGCACAGAAGCATCCCGATCGGCGTTGCAGTCAATTCGTCTACGCCTGTGTTCCTCAACTTGGGGGCCACTCTACTGACGGTCTACCCCAAGTTGGTGTTGCCGACGGCGCCTTTGACGTTGGAGACGATAATCACCACGTTGGCGCGTACGATATTGTGGATATCCGCGTCGGCCGCCATCCTCCAAGCGTCGGAGGCTACTCAACTTGAGAAGCGCTCTCGGACAGTCATCTCGACCGCGAGTTGCGAGTCCGTAGCAGAGTTCATGACGGCCGAGTTGGCTCGTATCGGGTCCATCATACCTTGGTCGGCACCACTTGGGCGGGGCAAACTTCGGGTGAGCCGGACCTACTCACCCCCTCGTCGTCGTCGCCGCTACTCACGGCGCTCTTCCTACGTGTCGGAAGACGAGTTGTTTTAATCCGCGTCGGAGTCATCCACCCCGTCCGCGACGAAGTCGGTCCAGTGTCTGCGTCACCAACTTGTGTGCAATACCAAGCAGGCTACCAACCGCAGTCGTCGTCGTACTCGCGACTGTGTTGGTCACGATGGTTCCGACTTGGAACCGCCGGCTCCGCCGACTAGCGTGGATCGATATCGACGTGGGTCTCGCCGTTCCCTTTCACGTGAGGGTGGGGAGTCTAGCGTGCGTGCCTAGTTGGCAGTTGCTGTTGTTGAGAGAGTGAGAGGTTTCGGGCTGTAGTAAAAAGCCACATTGCGTATCACTTCGACTTGAAGCACTCTCTTAGCCCGGCCACTCGACCTTCCCTTACATTGAGGAAGGAAGGTCAGGGCCGATATCGTTTCGGGCACAGTAAGCCCGGACCCGCTCAGCCGGGAGGTCCTTTACATTCTCCCAAGTATAGTCCTTGGCACGATAGCCAAGCCAACGCACCCTAAACATGAGGCGGTCAGAATTCTCATCCCAGCCGTGGTCGACGAACTTGTCGACCACGCACTCGTGCAAGCCGTGGTGGTCCGTAGACAGCGAATGCAAGCGCCACGCTTTCAGGGCACGTGCCCAAGCCGGGTCGCCTGCAGGAGGTGGTGCATTTTTCACCACGTCCTGCCCGCTTACTGTGCGGATCCCATCGTCACTTTCGATGGTGAACCGCCGCCTATCAGTACGACCCAGTCACCCGGCTTGGGGACGTGCTTGGCATTACGCACTTTCTTGTTAAAAGTACGCGTGTAGCGCTTCTGCCCCCTGTCCACCCCAGCCCTGACTTTAGGGATGAGGGTCTTTAGCCTAGCGGCAAACTCCACCTTGCTCTCAGTAGGAGTTGGTGTCCTGCCACCGGCCTCCCAAGTCGGGAGTGTCCGCCGTACAGCAATAGACCGCACGCGACGCGGAGACACAAAAGGGGGTGCTTCCCCCGTATAAGAGTGAACCTGCGAGTTGCAGGCCGTTGGCAAGATATAAATGTATTGGTCCCACGTTTTCACGTGCTCACTCGCATAGTGGCGCAGCTGCGGAACAATAGGTTTGTTGAAGCGCTCCACCTGCCTATTAGTTTGTGGGTGGTAGGGGGTGGCATAGTTTGCCCGAACCCCCAGCACATCCAGCACTCCCTGAAACAATACGGACGCAAGTTGTGGTCCTTTGTCCGACAACGTACTGTAGGGCATGCCATACGCGGCAACCCAGTGCACTAGGAAGGCTGACACGACCGACATGGCCGTGATCTCTGCCTGGGGGATCGCTCGCGGAAAATTTCTTGAAGCGATCGCAGATGATCAGGAGGTCTTGGTTACCATCCTCCGTCACTGGTAGGGGTCCAAGGATGTGCATCGCCAACGCGGCGAAGTGCTCCTTGGCCGGGAAGAAAAGCATGGCCGTAGGAGGCCGCCGTTCCATCAGGCAATTCTGAGCACAACTTGTGCAGGCAGCCACCCAACTGTAGATGTCCACCACCATAGAGGGCCAGTAGTACCGGGTCATCAGGGTCTGGTAAAGCTTACTAGACCCCATGTGTCCACTTATAGGAGCGCAGTGCTTCCGCTCAAAGATACTCTCCTTGAGGGATGAGGGGACAACAAGTTGTTCAGTTCCCTGGATCGCCCCTCTGAGAAGGCCGTCGTCTCTGATGAAGAATCGCATCTCCGCCAAGGCGTCTAGCGCCTCCCTCTGCGACTTGCAGAAGGCATCTTCAGCCTGGGCCCTCACCACTACGTCCACTTACCGGGTCAAGTACTTCCTGTTACCTGGCGCCTCGGGGTTCAACACCTGCTCCGAGCGCGGGACTACCCCCAGCCTGTCCAATAATCATTGGAACATAACGGACACAAACTGCGGTCCGGTGTCTGACAAAGTCCTGTCAGGGATGCTACACGCGGCAAGAAAGTGCGGGACGTCTCCACGCACCACTTTCGCATACAGCAACCCATCCACATGCGTCAACTTCGATAAGGGCCAGAAGTTTCTGGTCCTCAGGATCTAGTATGGTGTACTAGACCCCAGATAAACACCCAGGGGGCGTTACGCCCCCGTTCAAAGCCTCTTTCCTTGAGGGTGTTTGGGTAAAAACTTGTTACGACCCCTAACACAGGCTCGAGCCTATCACCGACGAGTGAAGGTCCGCCGTCCTCCGCCCGCCTCGCTGGCGATGGCGCTACGCCGAAGTTGAATCTAACCTGAGTGGATCTTGCGAAGACAATCCTTTCACCTTGGGACGTCTCCTTTGAGTGTACCACCCGGTGGCCGAAGTGCGAACCACCGGTCCGAGGAGAACCCCCAGGGTGAACACCCGACTTTGTCAGGGTGGTATACCGCCCGCACCGATACCCACGGCCCCGCTGGCTGGAGTGCCTCTAGCACTTCCGCGACCCCAGGAGCGCCCTGTGTGTGACCAGTATTCAAAGGCGCTGGAGTAAAGTCGTCACCGGAGAGTTTCCCGAACGTCGGGGGTCTGACCCAGCCGTGTTGGCTAACGACCCTCACGTTGCGAGCCAAGGAAGGAGACGGAAGTGCGTCTACTTCCGGGCGCCCCCGGTGGTAAAGTGTACCTCCGTCCCCTGCTGCTCCACCATATGTGGCAAAACCCGCTCACAGTAGCCACCACCAAGTTGGTGGCAACGGTGAGGGTGCCTCTCGTAACGTCGAGAACCGGAAAAAGTGCAAGTCGCACAAACGCTATCTCTGTTGTGGGGCACTCCCGCCACGACGAAACAAGAAGAAAGTATGTGGGCCAACAGTTTTTTGGTCGGGACGGGGAAGCGAGGCCAAGCCCCGCTGTCCCTCCCCTTATCCCCACAGGGTCCCCTCAGAATCTCGCCCCTCAGAGTCTCCCACCCCAGCACCTGCCCACCGGGCCGCACGAACATGCATTACGATACAATGCAGGCAACCGTCAAGTCCAAATTTGACATACTACTAAACTGACTATCCCTTACTTAGGGAATGCGGCCCCATATGCATGGGGAGAAACGGGTCAGACGAGTTTTCTGCCGCCCCTCGTATAACACGTCCTGCCCCCTACCTGGGGTCAATACTGCCACATGTACGGGGAGCAAGGCAATGAGGCCTGGCAAGGCCATTACAACCAGAACGCAAACAAGTACACTGCTGAGATCGAGCTCCAGTCGGCGACCAAGCTGGTGAGGACGAAGGGATTCGCTCTCGAAGCTGGTTAATGTCGGACAACTAACTCTCCCACGAGGAATCCCGCAAAGGCTGGTTCAAGCATGGCGACCACGGCAGACGATAAGCGGCTTTGAGAAAACAAGGTAGGTCTGTTGCAAAGTGATGCGACATTGAAGAGAACCATCGAGGATGGAAGGCGTCGGGCAGAGTCTGTCTACGAGGCAGGCTTGCGCACTACCTCGGCTGTTTTTTTAGGGGCGTCACGTAGGCGTGCCGTTTAACTTGATATTGAGACCATTGAATACATGAGGGCAACAATGTGCAAAACTCCTCCTCCGTTCTGGACTCGTGTCCTGTGCCTTGCTTTGAAGGGGTCTTACTATGAAAATGCGCCGCTCTCGCAGCACTCGAACCCTCGTCATCATCAATGTGTTCAGTATATGGGGCTGTGCAACGCGAAAAAATTGTACTTGCCTGGAACTACTGTTGAGACAAGACTTGGTTTCATGTCTCTGCGAATTCCGCGGGTGCCGATCACAATCCCATGACCCGTGGCCACCTGCGCTGCTCCTGCGCGTCTTGCGCTCATTGACGTCCAAGCCACCTGCCTTTGGCTTTTCCAACGTCCTACCAACCTTCCATTCCCTCCAGTCTGCCGCGTCCACTTCCTTTCTAGCCGGGCTCAAGGTCGACGGTTATAAATGGCTGAGGCCACCAAGCCCATCTCCACGACAACTCCTTAGCAAAGGTGAGTAGTAAACACAGCCATCCCGCACTTTCTTAGCTCTTTTGTCATGCCCTGTGGACGCCGCAAACGCATTGGGACGAACACACGGGTTCTTTTTTGTTTTCTTTGTTTTTATCTGTGCACCCCTAAGCTGTTGCTGCCCCGTCGGGTTCCAGTCGGCATGGCCCCTCCCCCTTCAACCCCCCTCCCGCCGGGGTCTGATGACGAAAGACTTTCCCCCGATATTGACCCCATTCCTGTGGCTGTTGCCCCGGGCATTCTCAGACATCTCTGGGATGCCCCGGAAAAGCGTCCTCGGGCGTAATATAACAGTAAAGGGCCTCAGACCCAGAGGACAGTGCCTCGGCCACCGGTGGTTGAGTCGCAGTCATGGGGAGACCAAGCCGTTCTCTGGGGAACGGTTGACTCTTCGCTTCGCTCTCTTTTCTTTCTTTTCTGTTTTCACATGCCCCACACGGCCGCGACAACGGGTGCAAGTGAACACGTGTGCAATCTTCGACTTGCTTCGGCCCAAATGGAGAAATAAACTGACACGTCGCTCTTGAGCCAATGCGGTGCACGAATTGCTTCCCCCGGCGATCGAATTGACCCTCGTGGGCCTATGAGGAGACAAGGTGGCCCGTGAAACCCAGGATGCGCAGAAAAAAGCCGTTTTAACTCGGCGTGGCGCGCGCTCACACGTCGCGGCCCTCGTATGGTGCATCACAAGCGTTCATCCATCTCGAAGACAGAGCTATCACTTTCTTATGACGGCAAGCCTCGCCGCGATCTTTCATGACCATGGCGGTGCTGCCCTTGAACTCACTGTTTCCCTTACTTCTGCGCAGTACTGGCGCAATTATTTTCGAGAGGCAGGCTTGATAAATTGATTCAGGTCCTGCAGAGGGCACTGAACTATTTTATTATTAATTCACTAACTTAATAAGTTGATGTATGCATTTTACTGATGCCGTCCGTGTGGCAGTATTTGCAGAAATTGTATCAGTCTCACGGCCTGCTACCGACCGCGGATCTGTGTAGATGGGGCAGCCGACGTACGTGCACGCCCCAGACACAGCAATCTAAGAGTCCTTCTTCTTCGTCATTCGATGTCTCCCCCCTCGCAATCGTCCCCTTGGCGCGCTGTGCCCGCCCTCATGTAGGGCCGGCGCAGCCCCCCCCGCCAGAGCACGCACACGGGTCTGCACGGGCACCCCCCCCCCATGCATGGCCCCCTCAGGCATGCGGGCGCGCACACACACTCACGGGCCAAGCCTCCCCTCGTGCACGCACAAAAAACGCAGGTGCGCGCACACAACGGGCCTGGGATACACACGGGCGACACCCTCCACACACGTCGACGACAGGCCAGCAGGGGCACGGCGAGCACACCGTCGACGCAGGGAATCTCGCCCCGGAGGCGCCTATCAGCCACCCCCGCAGGACACGCAAGCACCGACGTCGTGCAATCTCGGCCAATCATTGGCCATCATCGGACAGCCCATAGCCGCGGCCGCAAGCACACTGCAGCCACGTTGGAATCAGCCACACTCCCCGCTTTCCTTCTCAGAGGGCTTGGGGGTCGCGGCAGCATGGATGATCCACTGCTGCACCGGGTTGTTGTCGTTGCCAGTTCTCATGATTCGCTCGATCGCAGTGCAGTGGTGTGGTTTCGTCAGCCCGTCCGCGGCGTTGTGCTCGGGCTTGAGCAGGCCGACGTTGGAAATCTCCTGGTTGTTGTACGCCTCTCGAGCCGCCGCCACATCAATCATAAGTCGCTTCTCCGTCGGATGCGACGCGCGCGTGATGACGTCAAACAGCTGCTTGGAGTCCGTGAGCATTATGAGCGGGACATGCTGGTGGTAGATACGCTCCAAGTCGTGCTTGATAACGAACGCCTCGTCAAATGCGTTGGCAAACGCGTACACCTCGCCGGCCACGATGGAGCGCACCACTCGGCGTGACTTCTTGCTCGAGTAGGACAGCACGTGACAGGCGCCGCGGTCGTCGCACAGCAAGATAATGTAGCCCAGCTGGGAAGACCCGTCATCGTTGGACGCAGATGACGCATCGGCGTAAACCTTGAGCCGCAGCGATCTACGTCGGAGGGGGCGGTAAGTCAGCGCCCAATCGCTGGTACTCTTAGCTCGCTTGATGGCCTTATTGAGATTTCGGATATGCCGCGTACAGTACGACTTGGGGGTAGCCTGGGCCGCGCGGTTGATCGCGCAGCACAAGTCCGGCCGGGTGTGCGAGAGCCAAGCGACAACGGCACGCACAGACGCAAACTCCTCGTACGTCGCTGACAGATTCATGGGGTTCAGGGCGGTGATGTAGTTCGTCTGCGTCAGCTCGATGCACCAATCAGGGCCACGGGCGGGGGCGATGGTGACGCCGAGAAACTCGAAGTTGTCCCACTGCCGAGGCTTGGCGTCAAACTGACGTAGAGTTGCCTCCGTCAGCACCTGGAAGGTCTCATTGCCGCCGAGTATGCTGTCGTCGACATAGGTGCCCAGGAGTCCTTCCACACCATCCGCTCTGTCCCACTCGTACAGCGCAGGGTCCCCCGTTGTGGGTGCCATGCCCAAGTCGTTCTCCACATGTGCAGTGAATGTCGCGGCCCAGTAGTCCCCAGCGTCGCAGATCCCATACAGCGGCCGCACCAGCTGCAGCACCTCGTCCTCACCGATCCCAAAGTACTCCCTGTCCGCCGCCCGCGGCTGCAGGTAGACGTCACGGGTCATCTTCTCCATGCTCTGGAGGTAGGACTGGTTCACGTCGTGCGCGAAAAGGCGATACCCACGCACCGCGCTGGTAAACACTACCATCTTTGTGGACCGCTGCCGCAAGGTCGACAGGTTATGTACTACGAACCGCTTCTCTCGGTCTTTGTATCCCTGCGCAACGTAGCGCGACTTTGGCTGCTCCTTGGTGGAGCCGACGTGCTTGAGGGTGTGGACGAATCGGCGTCCGACAATATTTGCCCCCTTGGGCAAGGATCGCTTCTTGATGAACTTCATCGTGCCTCGCCCCAATAGGCCGTCCACCTCCCGCTGAGTCGACCCTCGAAACGGCTCAGATTGGATGCGCACGTCACCCTCCGTGAGAACTTCCGTTTTCAGCACGCCCGACGGTGAAAAGATGTGCTCAGAGGGCGTGGCAGTCTCCGAGAAGGTGTGCAATCCGATACAGAGGTCGCACAGCAGTTGGTCGACGGTGCGCTTGGCGTCCATAAGCTGGTGAAGCTCCCCGTCTCCGACCTCGCGCACAGAGAGCTCCCCGTCCTCAGGTCGAGGCGGTGCTGCGTTGTCAGAACCGTCTGGAGAGATTTGGTCGCTCTCACCCCCCTTTGCACCAGGCATGGCGCTGTGACGGTACTGCTTCACCTTATCAACGGAGAACAGCTTTTCAGTACCGTCCACGTCGATCCAGACGAGCTTGCCGTCCGCCTTGATGCTCGTGTAGGGCCCCACCCAGCTGTTGACCGGTTTCTGGCGAAACACGAGCACGGCCATTCCCGCGGGGACGTCCGCGTCGGCGGCTCGCGGTACACGCATTCGGAAAGCTGACCGCAATCGGGCGCGCGCGACGGTCCGCCTCATCTCGTCGCGTGCCGTTATCATCGCCTCCAGTCGCACCTTTTGTGCCGGTAGGTCCACAGGGCTGATCGGTGTGCGTGGGACAATGCCAAACACAAGCAGGGTCGGCACGAGCCCAGCAGGTCCGGCGGTGTTGTCCATCGCGGAGACGGCGAGGGAGAGCGCGTGCTCGGCGGCGAGCGTTGGATGGTCGGCCCGCACGCGACGGTAGATCTGCCGCAAAAATGCGTGATAGCGCTCGCCAGATCCCAACGCGTTGTGCGACTCGATGCCCGACTCAATATGCTTCGTGCCCACGGCTTGCAGCAGTGCCCGCCACTTGGCCGACGTCAGCTGCGGCCCCTGGTCCGTGTGCATCGCGTCCGGGTGCCCAGCATAGGGGTACACCCAGATGCGGAGGTACAGGCTCCAGGCAGGGTCGGCCGTCTCACCATCGCGCATAAAGGCACACGCGTTAAAGCCCGTGTCCTTGTCCACCACATGGAGAACCGGCTCACTCTCCAGCCACATGAGGTCGACCAGGACGGTCCTGTTGAACACGATGTCCTCCGCAGGCAGCGCTACGCGGAAGCGGGTCGGCTCCTTGGCCAGCCGTTGACACGTGTCACTGGTGCGGTCACCTCCTCCAGCCGGCGTAGGGTCTCCTTGTTGGCGTGTGGGTCCTTGGCCTGCCGCAACACAGCGAACAAACGCTCAGGTGCTGGGTGACAAAAGTGGCGATGGAGTCGCTCCGCCTCCACCATGGTGTACAGGGTGTCACGACTCCACTCGACGAAAACATGCCCGTACTTGCGCGTCACGGGGACCGACAACTTGTAGGCGACGCATACCAGCTCATTGGTCACGGCACTTCCATAGGTAAAAACAGGTTACGAGCCAGCGGCACACGGATTGACAACACACCCGGGCTGGGGTAGTCCGAGCCATCGAATCGGAAGGTGGCGTTCTTGGGCTCCGCCAGGTGCAGCTCCTTGCCAGCAAAGTGCGCGTAGGCGGCTGCCTGCCGGCGGCCAATCACGGTCCGCTCCGCCCCGGTGTCCAGGCATGCGCCCCGCCCGACGGCGTCTGCAAATGGAGGAAAGGCGACGAGTCATTCCTCCATCGCAAAATCCGCCTTAGTGTCGGTGTCCGCCGCGCCTGCCTTGGGGGCGCCGCCGCGCGACGCCAACTGAGCGTCAAACAGCTGGCGGTCATCCTCATCGCACCCCCGGATCCACCGTCCTCGTCCTCTGCCTCACTGGTGCGCTCACCAATCAGCATGGCGTCCAGTTGAGTGCATAGCTGGAATAGCGCGGTGGCGGCCGAAGCCTTGCCCGAGTCCTTCTTGGAGTAATACTCGAGCCGGCGCTGGGCTGCCTTGGACGCGTCAATCGGGCGGGGACAGTCCTTCATAGTGTGCCCAGCGTCATCGCAGTTGAAGCATCCCATGATTGACAGCGGGTCCACACCACTCGAGCGGGAAGGGGCAGCCGTCCGCTTCACGCGGCCAGCGGCCATGCCGCGACTGGGGCGAGCGTAACGCCCCTGGCCAGTAAACAAGATACCGGTAACGTCTTGGGTTGCGGGCGGGCGGTGCCCAGATGCGCTCGCGTGGGCCACTGCCAGTCGCGCCTCCTTATGCAAATGCAGCGCGGCCCCCAGCTCTCCATAAAGCTTCTGACAGGTAAGGCCATGCGTCGCAATCCGGCTTAGCGGTTCAGTCGCCCACGGGCTACCGACCACAGCGTTCCTCAAAAACTCAACCTTGTGGGAATCTCCCTGGTGGGAGCGGGGCACCTGCGGCGCGAGCTTGGTGATCGTCTTGTAAGTTTGCTCGAGCGCCACCGCTTCCGTCACCCCGTCGCTCAGCAGCGTGCTCATGCGGTAGCCCACTAGGTAGTTCTTGACACGGTTCTGGAGCACAATAGAGTTGTACTCGGTGCTCACCATGTCAACAGCCTGGCTGAACGACGTGGCATAAGACTGCACCTTGTCGAGATAAAACCGCTTGGTGTCTCCGATGAGGATGTTGTGCATGTACTGGAAGCGCTGCTCCTGGCCGAGGTCGTAGTCCCTGGCCACCTGCTGGTACTCCGCTACATACTCCATCCAGGCCTCCCTGAGGTTGCCAGAGAACTTGGACGACGCATCCCGAAAGCGCACGGCGATGTTATGAGCCGTGCGATCACCAGCAGAAGACGATGCGTCGCCGCGGCGGGCAGGCGACGGAGGTTGGCTGGCCACCGCACTCGCGCCCACGCGACGCCCAGCTGCGACGAGGTCCGAGGCCAACTGGTTAGCGGCCACGCGGTCCTCCGGGTCGACGTAGAGTGACGTAGCTAGCGTCATAATAACTCGATGTGATGAGTGCTGCTGCAGGTTGGCGCCGTGCCCATCAAGCCACTTGCGCAGCTCGCGGTGGGCGTACAGTAACGTGGCAATGTCGGTCCCAAAGAGGACCGCGGGCGGAAACAGGTCGGCCACAGCAGCCTTCACCTGCTCGCCAGATGGGGTGGACTCGCGCACCTCCGCCTCAAGCATGCGGACAGAGGAAATAAACCCCATCTGCTCGACAGACAGCATGGCGGGATCGGCCAGTGGCATGAAATTTGTGGCGGGGGCCGAGTTGTTGCCCGACGGGTCCGTCATGTTGAAGATGTGATGCGGCTGCTCGGTCAAGAGGTAGTCGTTGGTAGAACACTAGTAGTCACAACTCCCAATTCACCGATGCGCGCAGGTCGACCACCCAGCGCCTGCCTCCATGCCGCCTCTTTATGTCATCGGACGATTTAGAGAAGGTTTGATTTCGGGGGGGGGAGCACCCTTTGATAAACGGCTCCTGAGCGGAAAATCCGAAAGTATTAACAATATTCTAGGGGCTTTTCCAACCGAGTTTTGCGAGCAGACCTGGGGTTAAGTATACTCAAACGCCTTGAATAAAGTATATGTGTTAGCGTAAGTCGTGAAGGAAGTGTGGATAGCTCACGTGGTTACAGCCGTGACAGTCAAGACCGGCTGAACACCCCCCACCTTGTCGGTTGTAAAAGGCTGGCAGCTGGCCGGTCCCGAACGGCCGTCAAGACGCACTTCCTCGTCATGCGTTTGTGGTTCTGACGACAAAAGCGTTCTCATCGGCATTTTCTTGGTTACTAGAAACAATTTCCAAGCAATGGTCCGGACAGGTGTTCCTGGGGGTGAGCACGGTGATGGCATGTCACGACTATGCACAACCTCAGCAACGACCGAACACACCGATACCAAGTGTCACTCACGAGTGCCAAAACTGTCCAGGACGACTAAAAAAGGGTCGCTGGGAATGCTGGTGGAGTCAGAAGTACGAGCAAAGAACCAGAAGTTCCTCATCGAGGCTCTCAAAGGCACCGTGCTTCTAGGGAGTGTACTGGACCACCCTCGGATGCAAACTGCTACACGCTGACGCCATGGGCGCGCGCAGCGCCACAAGAACGGACAACACGACGTCCAATGGGATGCCCACAAAAAGAGTAGTTTATTGCGGGGAGCGTAGGCCATCCAGCGACCGCGGTGGGGAGGCGGGGCGGCGACTTGCTGGCGGCCGCGAGCAAGGTGGCTGGCCGCGGCGGCGGCGCGGGAACGGCCAGCAGCCGGTGACCGCCGCGGTGGCGGCGGCGGCAAGGGGGCAGCGGCCGACGAAAGATGGCGTTGGCGGCGTTGGCGGACGGCCAGCAGGCGGCGGCAGCGATAGCGGCGAAGGCGAGGCGGAGAGACGGAGAGTAGCCAGCGGCAGCGTCGGTGGCGGCGGTGGGGCGGAGGCCAGCCGGCAGTTCCGGCGGCTGCGGCAGCGGCAGGGGAGAAGCGACCGGCCAGCAAGGGCAACGCCGGCAACAAGCCGGCGGCGGCGGTGGCGGCGGTAGCGACGGGGGGGCGGCTATGAGCCGGTGGCTGCGGCGGTGACCGCGGCAGCGGGGAAGGAACAGACGACAGCCGGTTGCGGCTGCAGCGGGAGGGTGGCGGCCACAAGCCCGCGACGGCATCGGCAGCAGCGGCGGCAGCGGGGGGGCGGCGGCCAGCCGGCGGCGGCGGGGGCGGCGGCCATCCGGCGGCGTCCACCAAGCAGTGGCCGCCGCGGTGGCGGTGGCGGCCGGGAGGTGGCGGCCGACCAGCGACGTCCAACTGCGAGCGGGGGCGGTGGTGGCGCGAGGGCGGCAGCCAGCCGCTAGCGGCGACCGCGGCAGGTGGGAGGAGGCCACCAGCCCGTGGCTGCGGTAAGGGCGGCGAAGGGAGGCTGGCAACGGGAAGGCGGCGGCCAGAGGGCAGCGACGGTGGCGGCGGTGACGAGGCGGCGGTCAGCCGGCAGTGGCGGTGGCAGTGCGGCGGAGGCGGTGGTAGTCCGTCGGCGGCGGCAGCAGCAACCGCGGTGGGGCGCCGGCCAGCCAGCGGCGGCGGTGACAGCACCGGAGGGGCACCGACCAGCGGCGGCCACAGACGTGGCGGGAGGGCGACCGCCAGACGAAGGCGGGAATGGGGGCGGTGGGGGGGCGACGGCCAGCCGGTGAGGGCGATGGCGTTGGCGGGGCGAGGGCGGTCAGGTGACGGCGGGTGAGTGGCGGCCAGCCAGCGGGGACGACGGCGGTGGTGGCGGGCAGCGGGTCGAACGCCGAGACGGCCACGCTGTACTTCCGGGGACAAGCCGGCGACCGCTCCCCGTGCAGTTGGCGGTGGGGTGACGCGACGTCTTCTAGAAGTCCCCGGCACAGCTCACTGAACTCCCCGACGCCAAGTCTGTCAGTCGCCAGGAACTCTACGGCGGGGCGATCAAAAAGGCCTGAGGCAGGTGAAGAGTGACACGACCTATGGCAGGGATTGACCTTTCATGGGGACTCTACACGTGGCCGACGGCTCCGCAAACGTTTGATTACCATTTGTACGCATGATGAGAAAGTTTGATTACTATTGGCCCTAACCGGAGACCCCGACATCAAAGCTGAGTGTTGATTGGGGGCGCACCGTCCGACGGCATAGAGAGCTGGCCTGTCCACCCTGCCTCACCACGCCAGTTCCCCGAGACACCCTGTCAGGGTTGCGGGTGTCCGTACCCAAGCCTACCCGGCGCTCCGGTGTTACCCAGGAGGGGTCGTGACGTAGACCTTGTGGTACGTCCTCGTACGCTCCCCCGTGGGTTTCTAGACAGGCCTCCCGACCCCAGGCCCCCACGGCTTCACGACTCGGTACCCCCCTTAGTTCAAGTCCCCTGGGGGATCTGCGTGGAGAAACAGGATAGAGACAAACACTACGCAGTCGCCCGCTCACGCACCGGTTCTCTCTCTCTCTCTCTCTTGCCAGTACAGGTGATTCGCGAATGTGGCAGTATTGGCAGAAATCGTATCAGACTCACGGCCTGCTACCGACCGCGGATCTGCGTAGATGGGGCAGCCGACGTCCGTGCACGCCCCAGACACAGCAATCCAAGAGTCCTTCTTCTTCGTCATTCGATGTCTCCCCCCTCGCAATCGTCCCCTCGGCGCGCTGTGCCCGCCCTCATGTAGGGCCGGCGCAGCCCCCCACGCCAGAGCACGCACACGGGCCTGCACGGGCACCCCCCCCCCATGCATGGCCCCCTCAGGCATGCGGGCGCGCACACACACTCACGGGCCAAGCCCCCCCCTCGTGCACGCACAAAAAACGCAGGTGCGCGCACACAACGGGCCTGGGATACGCACGGGCGACACCCTCCACACACGTCGACGACAGGCCAGCAGGGGCACGGCGAGCACACCGTCGACGCAGGGAATCTCGCCCCGGAGGCGCCTATCAGCCACCCCCGCAGGACACGCAAGCACCGACGTCGTGCAATCTCGGCCAATCATTGGCCATCATCGGACAGCCCATAGCCGCGGCCGCAAGCACACTGCAGCCACGTTGGAATCAGCCACAGTCCGTGCGCTGGAACAATTGTTCTCTCAAATCGACTCCATTAGACATTAGTCTTTGGCAATTGACGTCTGCAGACGCAACCTCCAGCCGCGACAGCAGTCCTGTCCTCCACGGCGTGCACGAGCACGATCGTATCGACGGCCACCCTTCTTGCCGCGCCATCATTTCCCCGACGTCCTCCCCTCTCTCAACACTTGCCTCACCAACGGCTTTGACTTCTCCATCTCCCCCCCGTCCCCCTCCCCCTTCTCCGCTCGCTTCCTTACTCTTTCCGTTCCCCCCCCCCCCCCCCGATCTATACAATGGGGCGCTCCCGCTCGGGCGGCCGCCCGTCGGGCGGCGGCGGCTTTGGCGGCCGCGCCCGCTCCCCCCCCCGGCGGGCGGCCACGCCGCCGCCGCCGCCGCGGCGGCCAGCCTCCTCTGCCGCGTCGCCACCACGGCCGGCGGCTGCCAAGCCAGCGGCGCCCCCCCCGGCGCGTGCGGCCCCTGCCGCCGCCGCCGCCGGCGCGCCGCCGCCGGCGAAGACGTCGGCGGCGGGGGCGCCGCCGCCCGCGGCGGCCGCGCCCGCGCCGTCCATGGCGGGCGGGTTTATGGCCAACATTGCGTCGACGGCAGCGGGGGTGGCGATGGGCCGTGGCCTGGACCGCGCCCTCTTCGGCGGCGGCGGCGGCGGCGGCGGCGGGGAGGGGGGGGCGGACCTCGCCGATGGCGCCGCCCCCGCTGGTGCCGCCGCGTATGAGTGCGACGCGGTTGCGCCGGCGCCGGCCGTCCCCGAGGGCCCCTGCGCGTGGGAGCTGAGCGAGTTTAAGGCGTGCATGGAGGCGAGCGCCGGTGGCGGCGGCGGCGGCGCGTGCGAGTGGAACTGGGAGTCGCTGCTCGCGTGCCAAAAGGAGCAGGCTGCTGGCGGGTCGCCCGCGTTTTAAGGAGGGTCTCTCCCCTGTGGGGCGCGCGACGCCCCGCTGGCGGCGTGTATGGCTGACGCGGAGAGGGTGTGGCTGCGGTGTTATGTTTTTTTTTTTTCTTTTGCGGACGGCCTCGCGGTGGTCCCTTGTGGTGGGGGGAGGCGGTCGTTCCCCACCGGTGGCGGCGGCGCGGGTGGCCAAGTTTTGTGAACGATAGGGCACACTGGGCTGTACTGCTTGTGCAGCGGGCGGCGTGGGGCGTCGGCGTGGTCGTCGTTGCCGCAACGGTCGCGGCCGGGGGGGAGGTTGTGGTCCTTTGAGGCGCAGCTGTCAGGCGGTCTCGAGGGGAGGGTGTTGTGGGGTGGGTGGGACGGATTATGCTCTTGGCGTGGGGGGGGGGGGGGACGCGCTGCGCCCCGCCCGTCACTTTTTCTCTCTTGTTCTCGTCGAGACGTGCCGCCACGAGGGGGCCCCTCCTTGTCCGTGGCGCTTCACCGCCGCGCGCATTCGGGGGGCAAGGGGATCTTGGCCTCGTCCTTTGTGTGTCCCTTCCGGGGAGCGGTAAGGGCGCGGCTTCGCGGGGGGGGCGTCGACCGGGGGGGGGGCATCGGGAGACGCCGGTCCCCCCCCAGTCCCCGCCGCCCCCTACGCTCACCGCCACCGCCGCCGCCTTTGCCGCTGTCCTTCCGGACTGACCGCTGTGACCGTCGCTGTGGCGGCGACTGCCCGTATGCTCAGTAGTCCACATCATGCATGCCGTCGATGCCCCCCTCCCGCCCCCCCCTCCCTCACACCTCTCCCTCTCAGTAAATCATGGCATAGAGGACGCGCGCGGCGAGTTCCCCCCCCCCGCCCCCCCCCCGCCGCCGTCGCCACCCTGCTCGCCCACCGCCCCGTCCCCGCCCCCACCCCCGCCGCCGCTGCCGCCCTCGCCCGCCGCCGCCCATAGCACCGCTTCGACGGCGGGCACGCCGCCCGAGCCGCCCGGCAGGCTGCCCAGCGCAACGAGGACGTCGGCCGCCGCCGTGGCGGCCGCCGCCGCCGCCGATGCGACCGCCGCAGCGGGCCTGTCGCGCCTACCCCCCCCCGCCCCCCTGCTGCAAGTGCTGCTGGCACCACCGCCGGCTGGGGCACCATTGGCAGCGGCAGCGGCAGCGGCAGCGTCAGCGGCAGCGGCAGCGGCAGCGGCGGCGTCGCAACTGCCGCCACCGCCACCGCCACCTCCTTCACCACCACAACCACCACCCCCACCACCACGGCTACCACCGCAGCCGCCGCCGCCCGCAGCCACCATCCGAGCGAGACCCGCCACCGCGCCCGGCACGGCGGCGAGGCGCAGCAGTAGCGGCGTCCCGCAGGCGGCGGCCGCCGCGGCCAGCGCAGCGGCCGCCGCGGCGGCCGCCGCGGGCTCAGTGGCCGCCGCCGCCACCGCCGCAGCAAGCGGCGGCAGCAGCGGCAGCGCCGCAGCCACCACTGCGGGGTGGGGGGGGCGTGCCAGCCGCAGAGGGGGGGGGGGGGGTGGTGGTGGCGGCGGCGGCGAGGCGGCCACAACGGCAGCCGGCGGTGGGGCCCCCGCAGGGGCGGCGTTAGCGACCTGCGTCCCCGGAAGAGGGATGCCCCCCCCCGACGCTGTCCCTGCCTCTGCCGCCGTCGCCGCCGTCGCCGCCGCCGCCGCCGCCGCCGCCGTCGCTGCCGCCGATGCCGCTGTCGCCGCCCTTGTAGCCGCTGTGGGCGCTGTCGCCAGCGCGGCCGCCGGTGCGGCCGCCACGGTCCGGCAGAGGCGGGTGACAAGGGCGGTGGCAGCCGCAACGACGCCCCCACCCTCTTCCTCTGCGTCGGGCGGGGCGGTGAGCACCGTCGCGGCGGCAGACAGCAGCAGCACCGCCGCACCTGCGGCCGACACCCGCTCGGCAAGGACGCCCAGGGTGGTCAGTGCGACCAGCCGCAGCCGTCGCCCCACCGCCGCCGCGGGGTGGCCAGGCGGCAGGGGCGGCGCGGCGGCGAGGCCGCCCAGGCAGCGCAGCACACGCGCGTCGGCAGCGAGGATGGCGGACAGGGGGCGGCCCGCCCCGGAAGAGCCGGGGGGGGACACCGTGCCCGCCATGTTGCTCAGCACCGTTGCCGCGCCCAGCGCCCGCTCCGCCCCCGCCCGGCTGGCGGGCGCCCCCGCCGCCGAACCCGCCCTCACCACCGCGACGTGGGCGTCGGCAATTGCCGCGAGGGCCGCGAGCATCGGCGGCGACGCGTCGGCCGCTAAAAACGGCCGCCGCCCCCCCGTCGACACGGTCCCCGTCGCCCCCGCGTTCACCCCCGCCGTTGCTGCCGTCGCCGGGGGGGAGCCTGCTATCGCCACGGACGGAGAGGCGGGCCCGCTGCCGCTGTCGCCACCGCCACAGCCACTCCCTGGCGCGGTGGCTGCCAGAAGGGTGCCCAGCGCCCAAGCGGTGTGGGCGTCCACCCCCGACCGGAGACCCGCGATGAGGACCGCCCTGTCGGATGGACGAGGCGGAGGCGGAAGTAGAGGACGAAGGGGCGGAGGAGGAGGCGGCAGAGGAGGCGCCGCCGCCGCTGCGGGCAGCGGCAGAGGTGCGAGGCCGTGAGACGGTGTCAGCGGCACGCCACCGCCCGCACGGGTGGGGGTGACGGCGGGTGGCCACGGCGGCGGCGGCGGTGGGGGCGACGGGAACAGGGCCGACGTGGCAGCGACAGGCCGCGGCGGCAGCGGCAGCGGCAGCGGCAGCGGCGACGCTGTGGCGGCCGCCACCAGGGGCGGCATCAGCACCCCCGTCAGGCCACCGGCGTGCGCCCCCGCCGCCCTCCGAGAGGCCGCAGCAGCCGCGGCAGCGGCGGCGGCAGCCGCTACCGCCACCGTCGACGGGGTGATGGGGAGCTCTGCGGACCCCCCCCCACGCCGCCCACCGCGGCTGCCGCTGCTGCTGCTGCTGGTTCCCCCCGGCGGGGGCGGTGGGCGGCGGGCCACCACCAGCTGGTCATCGTCATCGTCCTCGGCGTCCGCCGCTGCCCCACCCTTGTTGGCCGACCCTGCTTTGGCCCCCGCCGCCGACGATGAGGACCGGCCGCCGCGGTGACGCATCGCGGGACCACTGCCGGCGGTTGGGCGGAGGCCCGCCCGGCGCGGCGGCTGCACCACCTCTCCGCGGCGGGCGCCGCCGCCCCCGCTGCCGCCGCCGCCGCCACCGCCGCCCGCACCCGCGGCGGCATCCGCCGAGGAGGAGCACGCGCTGCCGCCGGCACCCGTGCCAGCGGCGCCCGCACCGGGCGAGGCGGCCGTGGCCGCCCGGCCGGGTGAGCCGGCGGCGGCCGCGGCGGCCGCGGCGGCAGCAGAGGCGCCCCCCCCCCCCCCACTGTCACGGCCATGACGGCCTTCAGATGGCCGCCGCACCGGCCGGGCGTCGAGGCCCACCTCCCGGCCGTGCACCAGCGCCTGCTCGTAGGCGTAGAGGAGGCGCTCGTGGGCGTTGCGAAGCACAAACGCCGCCGACGTACACGTGCGGGGCAACGCCAGGGCGGTGGCGACCACCCGGAAGGCCCGCTTGTTAATGACATTCTCCACCCCGCCCAGGCGAAGGACCGCCACAAAGAGGGTGTGGAGGGGCAGCGGGCCGCCGCCGACGACGGGCACCTTGAAGGCCGGGAGGCCCCGCTCGGCGAGAAAGGCGGCGTGGTCGGCCGCCCAGGCGGCGGCGCGCGCCTCGGGCGTGTCAGGCAGCGGCGACGGTGGCGCCGCCCGCAGCGCCGCCGACAGGAAGACCCGCCCCACCGACTCGACAGCCGTGTGAAAGGGGCTACCCGCGGGCAGCTCAGACGCAATGACCAGCACCCGGCCGTCTTTGCGGAGCGGATTAAACGCCTCTTCGTGAGCGGGTGGGTTGCTGCCACCGTTCGGCGCCGGCGCGGGAGGGGTGCCAGCCGAGGCGCCAGGTGCGACCGTCACCGGCGACGCCGCCGTTACAGCCGTCCCCAGCCGGGCGGAAGGGGGGGCCACTGCGGCTGCGTCGGCGGCGGGGCCCTCCACCACCGTCGGCGGCCCCGCCAGGAGCCCCCCCATCCCATCCCTCGTCGATACTGCCGCCGCCGCCGCTGCTGCTGCTGTCACCGCGCCGGCTGTCCCAGCAGCAGCGGGCAGCGCCGCGGGCCGAGGTGGCGGCAGCGTCAACGCGGCGGGGGTGGGTGGCGAGGCGCCCGCCGTGCCGCCGCCGCCCACCGCGGGTGCCTGCGGCGGCGGCAGCAGAGCCACCGGTGGGAGCAGGGCGGGGGCGCCACGGGTGGGCACATTGGGGGGTGGGGTGGCTTCCATCGCGACGGCGGCAGCCGCCGCCGCCGCAGACGCCGCGGATGCCGCTGCCGCAGTCGCTGCCGCGGAAGACAAGGGAGCGGCCGCGCCGGGCGGGGGGCGGGCGGCCGGTGGGGGTGCGACGGCCAGCGGCGGCGGCAGAGCATCCAACGGCGGTATCCCTCCTGCGGGCAGCGGCGGAGCGGGCGGGGTGAGGGGGACATCTGCCCATCCCCTCGCTGTGGCGTGGGTGCCCCGCGGTCGCTTGGCGGCACCGCCGTCCTCCACCGCGAGTGGGGCGACGGGCGTGCCCCTCTGTGCCGCCGCGACTCCACCAGGCGCGACCACGGAGGAGGCGGCAAAGGTGCAAACGACAGGGGCAGGAGCAGAGGTCGGGACGGTCTCCGCCGGCGCCGGTGTCACGGCTGTCGCCACAGGCGACGACGCCGCAGCCGCTTCCGCCGCCGCCACCGCAGCCGCCAATGCCTCGTCGCCGCCGCTGCCGCCGCCGGCGCCGCCGGCCCCAGGCGCGGTGGCTGCGTCCTCCGCAGGTCGCCGGCGCTTGGCACCCACCCCCCCCAAGGTGGGTGGGGAGGTCGTCCATGCGGCGGCAGCGATACCTGGCGCGGGCGTCACAGGCGTCCAGGGAGGGAGGGTGGCGGCGGCGGTGACCGACGCTGGGGGGGGCGCTGCCGCCGCCGCCGCCGCCGCAGCAGCAGCGGGGACGCAAGGTGCCGGCGGCACGACGCCGCCGCCGCCACCGCCGCCGCCGCTCTCTCCACCGGGAGCGGCGCCATGGCCGCCGCCCCCCCCGCCGCTCGACGCCGCACCGCCGCCAAGGCTACCCAGGAAGAGGTGGGCGGGGCCGTCCCGCCGTGCCGTGGCCACCGCCGCTGACGTTGCTGCCGCCGCTGACGTTGCTGCCGTCGCTGCTGCCGCTGCCACCGCTGCCTCCGCTGCCGACGCTGACGACGCCGGCGCCGGCGCCGACGCTGCCGCCGCCGTCGTTGTCGGCGCCGCGACCACCGCCGCCGTCGACGGCGGCGCCGCCGCGGGTGCTTCCCCCGCCGTCGTCGCCACTTCGGCGACGGCCGGCACCCGCGGGTCCGCCACGGTGGCCGCTGCCGCGGGCGCGCCGCCAGCGGCTGGTGTCATGCCGCCGCACAAGAGCGCCGCAGCCACGCCGCGCGTCCCGCCGTGCCACACCACCCTCGTGTCGCGCCACGCCGTGCACGTGCCGGGTGGTGCCGCCGCGGGTGCGCGTGACGCGGCGACCGCGTCAGCGACGCGCTCGTCGTGCCTGCCCGCCCGCCCGTCCAGGTCGTGCTGCTCCCCGCCGCCGGTGGTCTCGACGGTCCACTGCTCACGCCGGCCTCTTCCTCCAGGTTGGGGTAGCGCAGAACGGGCGCACAGCCGGGGGCGGTGGGGGAGGGGGAGAGGGGAAGAGGAGCGCCCGCGCCAACCCCGACCGTCCCCGTCCCGTCACCCTCTTCCCAAGCAAGCGGTGGATAGGGGGAGGGTGGGAGGGGTGTGTGGGGCAGAGTGGCGAGTGGGGTGCAGAGGGAGCGGGAGCGGCAGCAAGCAGCAGCGGCGGGCGGGGGGCGTCGCAAAATTCCGGCCGCCGCCGCCCTCAACGCACCGCTGCACTGCGCCCCGGCGCGAGAGCCGCGGCGGTCGGGGACGACCACCCCGGTACGGCCATGATGGCAGCGCCACCGTTGGGGGCAGCGCAGCAGGACAAGGCCGGGGAACAAGGTGGGGGAGGGGGTGCAGGCCCCGCGGCGGGCGTAGCGCGGGTTGCCCCCCGCCGGCACCGGCCGGTGCGGCGGCGGGCGTGGCGGCCGTCGAGGGCGGCGTGCGCGCCGTGGCTGACAATCCTTGTCCCCCCCTCCCAGCGGCCATGGGGTGAATAATGGGGCAAGGGTGGGAGGGGGTTGGTGGTGGTGGGGAGGGCGGCCGTTGTGAAGGCAGGGGGGTGTTGGTGGTGGTGGAAGGCGCGCTCAAATTGGACGACTGGCGGTTGGCGTGGCCGTCAACGCCAAGCCCCGATGCTCCACTGCAGCCGCGCACTGCGGATCATCCGCAATGATTGCACGCGAGTCGCCGCGGTCTGCCGCCCGCGGCTTGTTCGTGGCACACCCCCCTTGGGTGCGCTCGGGCGGAGCGGCGAGATTTTCCCGCCGACGGCGCCCCGCGGTGTCTGTGAGGTTGCGGTGGAGAAAGGGAGGTCTTCCCTCTACCTTCCTGTTCCCCCAACCCGCTCCCCTTCACCCGCGCCTTCCTCCCCCTTCGCCCTCCGTACGCTTTCCCAGCCTTCCCCCCTCCCCCTCGCTTCTCAGCCTCCATGGGCTGCCATGGCGCCTTCCTCCCCCCTTCCCCTTGGCGCCTGACCACCTTGCCCGTCGGCCGCCTCCCCAGTACCACCGCCGCCGCGGCCGCCTGGCGGCGGCCGCCAACCACCGCCGCCGCTGGCGGCCCAGACCCCCCCCCCCCCCACCCACCGCCGCCACCGCCCGCCCCCCCCCCCCCCCCCCCCCCCCGCGGCCCCTTGGCGCCCCCCCCCGGCTGTCCCCCCGGCCCCCCCCCCCCCCCCCGGGGTCCCCCACCGTCGGGGACTACCTCGCCCGCCGGCCCGACCGGGTTGCGGCGGCCGCCTTTCCCGCCGGCGCCGTCGTCCCCGTCGCCGCGGTGGCGCAGCCGGGCGTGTACCGCGCGGCGTTGCCGGTGCTGCGCTTCTTTGCCTTTGCCATCGCGCCGACCGCAGACGTGCGGGTGGTGGGGGCGCCGGTGGGGGGGGTGGCCGGTGACAAGGGGGGGGGGCGCCTGGCGCTGGAGCTTATTGACTGGGAGCTGGGCGAACAGGGCGCGACGGGTGGGGACGGGCGGGGGGGGCTTGTGGGTGCGTACGGCGGGTCGGCGGCGATGAAGGAGCTGGTCAGCCTGCGTGTGGAGGGGGACCTGGAGGGCCTCCCCACCGCCCGCGGTGGCGGGGGGGGTGGTGGCGGCAGCGGGGGTGGTGGGGGTGGGTGGCGCCTGTCTGGGGAGGTGCGGCTGGTCATGGCCGCCACCCGCCTGACGCCGCCCCTGTCCCTGCTGCCGCGCGGGGTGGTCGAGGCGGTCGGGCGGGGCGTGGCCGAGGCAGTGCTGGGGGGGGTGTCGGCCCGCCTGGGCGGGGTCATTGTCGATGACTACACCGCTTGGGCGGCTGCGGTAGCGAAAAAGGGGGCCGGGGGGGGGGTCGACTAACGACTGGTGGGGGGGGGGTGGCGGGGTGGGGACCGAGGGGCTTCTCGTCGCGTTGTGGCAGTGCAGCACTGCTTTTCGCCTGTCAAAATTTTCTCGCTTTTTTGGGAAATTCTCGAGCAAAACCCTGCATAAAACCTGCATCGACCCCCCCTCAAGGCATCACAGAAACCGCTTTTACCCCCGTTTCTTGCTTTCTGCCTACAACAGCTCGGGCGATTGGTAGTCGCCACCTCCCTAGGTATGACCGGAAGCGTACGGGGCAGGAGAGCACTCTCGTGAAGCGCAAAGAAGCAACCGACCATCGCTACCCTTAAGAGAAATGTTTATACAAACGCGTTTAAAGACCGCGCAATCTCTCGCACTGGTTCAGCAAAAACCTGCGCGACGACAGCTTTCGAGGGTCTGCACGGAAAAATCTCTCCGCCTTGCTCAACATCTACAACGTGAATTCTGACCAATGGAACGCTCCGTCCAGCAAACAGCAGCGCTACCGTTGTTGTCATTGGTTGACAGAACACCGACAGCGGCCGTCGTGTCGGTCATCCTGGTGGAGATTCTTTGGCCTCTGCCCATCCCCTCGATCAGAAAAGCAAACTTTTGATCGAGCCGTTCATTTTCGTGCTCGAGCAGGGCAAGAATTTGCACAACGAAGCAAGAGATCTGGCCAAAATCGGGCTGCTATCTTGACAGGGGATAAGCAGTGCTGCGCAGGTCGCCCACGCATGTGCTCGTCCGCCACGGCCAAAGATGTGGGGTGCCCGCCAGCACTGGCGGCTGCAGCTGGCTTGCGGTCGTCAGTGCTCAAGAAGAAAATGTATCAAGTGCTGAGAGGTCCTCTTGTATGCACTGTATCTGCCTGTGTATGCCGCCTTGACAACGAGGGGGGAGGCAGAGCACCGAATGTTTGGCGAAGGTGGGGGGGGAACGGATGCTGTGACGAGCACATACGGGGCCGGCGCCAAATAGTTACTACGCAAAATGATCGGGAGCCCCCGGATCGGTGACCGCCAGTCAGGTTGGCATGTGAAACCTTTTGGTCGTGAAACAAAGTTTGTATCACGATTGGTAAACGGCAAAAACAGCATTTTCTCCGTTGATAGATACCAGGCATGGTTGGCAAAAACGTAACGTTTGTTGATCTTGACTTGATTAATCTATAGATTAAATCAATAAGTTTTTTGGTTTTTAGTTTTATTGCGCTTAATCAACGTTGATAAGTATAGTAATAAGTCAGATCCAGGATCGACTGAATTCAAACCTAAACATATCCAAATATAGAAGTAGCCCCCAATTTGAATGCCACGGCTTTGCTCGTTCTCGACGCTCTCACTCACGCCCCCTTACGTCTTGCCCAGCCCTTTCCTGCAACACGTTCGGGGCTGGGCGGGCCCACCTGCTGCGCCACCGGGCGGCGGGGGATCTGCGGGTGCGGGAGGTCCCACCGTCCCGGCTGCCGACACAGTGGACACAGCCGCGCACGCGTACGCGTCGGATGCGAAGTCGGGCATCATCACCGCCGGCTTTTTCATGCCGACAGGGCCCTGAATGGGGCAAGCGAGCAGGAGGGGTCACACTGGCCAGGCACGTTGCCCTCATCCCGCCTACTATGAGGCACAAGGGCGGCACACCCAGGTCGGTGCCTGGGTCGCCGGCGCTATATGACCGGCGTGAGGCCTTCACGCCTTACATGCCCCGGCGAGGCACTGCAGAATGGCAGTGCATCCAGAGAAGGGGTAAAAGATGCAGCCAAACGGTTGAGGAACAAGTTTGCAGTGTCGAAAAGCGTAGGGCGTACCTCAACCATCAGCCGGAATTGACCCCAGACGCGGTACCCGTCCAGTAAGTGTCTGTTGCAGACCCACCTAGATTCTACTCAGCGAAGCATGGAGTGGCCAAGGGCTGGAATCAGCAGGCGGTTTCATCATTGGAGAGCCCTTGAGTTCGCGCGTTCCTCCAAGTGACGCACCGTTACCTTCTACAGCGATCTCTATTCTAGGCGCGCGTAGATGAGCAGCCGGAGCATCTTTCAATCTCTCGTTTGCACCCGCGATTGTGCGTGAACACTGCGTGGTTTCTAGATATGCAAGTGGAAGATGTGAAGAATTAGCGTCTACAGTGAAACACTGGTGAAAGACGGATACGTGCCAAGTCTAGCGCACGGAGTGAAGAGCTAGAGATGGCCGACTGCAAGACACGTGTCGAAATAATTGGAACATTCACGTTGCCTCTCACAGCGTGGCAGAAGCCATCTTTATGAACTTTCCGGAGATGCACCAGTCATGGGGAGATACATACAACGTGGATTGTGGGCAAGCACACGTACCCTCATGAGAAGCTGTTACATGAGATTCTGTCTGCGATCGCACTCCGCAGATATCGACGGCAGGCCCTCGTGTCGAGTGCGGAGCACTCGCAAGCAGCGAAGGAGGTGCTTGGTCTGCCGTCATGGGAGCGACATAGACGCGTGATCCATGCTGTAAGCGAAATACTGGAACTCGGCTGCCCTCAAAGCTCGAAAATGACATTTCTGCAAGCTTGCGTGTGCAACGCTGTCACCTTTACGCAGAGCATGGTTGTCACAAGAAAATGCATATGCCTCTGCTTTTTAAGTTATGTGCATGCAAAGCAATCCCTAGTGTTTAGTCTAGCAACCGGCTCATTTGAGCCTTTTCGGCTCATTTGAGCCCCTTTTTCGGGTCCAGTTGTTTCGTACTTCCCGTGCTCCCCTGCTCTTCTTGACGTCAGAAATGGACTCAGCGCAGACTCTTTACCCTTGAGGAATCTTGAGTGCATCCTAGCTTCACAACAGCCCGGGCCAAAGGCGGGCTCTTGTCGACTCCTTCGCCCCGCCAAGGAAGGACTTCTGACAACCCTGGGCACGTTGTCCGCAGCCAGTGCGCCCCCCTTCCGTGAGTGCACAGCCGCAGGACGCAGTGGCCTTCTTTACAGCACCAAGAGGCACGACTCCACCGATTGTATCCCTCCCCAGCCCCGTATTATGCGGTCCGCTATGCCCCCCCCTCCCCCCCTCTCTCCCCTCGTCCCTTCTCCTCCTCCCCCTCCGCCCTCACAACCAACCTCCCCCCCCCCCCCCCCCCCTGTCCCGCCGCCGCCCGCTCACCCCTCTCCCCCTGCCTCCCAAATGAGCAGGAAAGCCAAGACCTTGGACGTGCGCCTGTCTGTCGAAGCACAAGTGCACACCAGCGCAATTAATATATCGAACTTCGCCGAGTGCTCGCGCGTTTTCGGCGCCCTGGCCAATACGACGTGCATCGGAGGTACTGTGCTGGAGGTGGTGGCGGGCAAGAGCAAGGGGGGCCGCCACACGAAGTACCTGAGGGTGCGGTGGGCGTGACTGGGGAGGGACGTGGAGAACGTGCTCTCGCTGCGGAGCTTCCGGGCGGGCCCCCCACCCACCACATTTTTTCGGCACCGGGACGCCAGTACGCGACGGGGGGTCGCCCGCCACACAAGCGTCCCAGTCACTGGCGGCGAGTGGGCTGGTCGCCCTGCGTGACGCGCCACGTCCCGCCGCCTCCGCCGCGACCCTTCCACAGTCGGCAGGAGTACCTGCAGCAAGTGCCCCCCTGTTACCACCCCGCGCCTTGACCACGGACGCCCTATTTCCGGCGCTCTCGACCCCCTGCCCCGTCGAGCTTCCCCCGCCAGCTCCGACAGCTGCGGCAGCGCGTGCAGCGGAGAGTGGCGGCGGGAGTGCTGCGCCGTCGACCGTGGCCACCGCAACGGCGCACGGACTTTCGTGAGTGGCACAACCTGTTACTGAGCCCGTCGGCGGCCCTGTGACGCGCCAGGCGCGGTCGGTGCTCACGCTGTCGTGGGACGTCATTCATGAGGAGGGCGACACGGTGGGACCGGGGGCGTCGCGCCGGCCTTATGACTACTTTATGGCCATGTCTCCCGTGGATCAGCTCGTGCGGGTGGTGCGTCTCACCAGCGCGAAGCTACAGGAACGCGGTATGCTACCCACAACTGCCGGGGAGGTGCTCAAGTTTTTTGGAATCATCATCTTGGGTACGCGTTACGAGCTTGGTGCCCGCACGGACCTCTGGGTCACCAAGCCACGCCGCAAGTACCTGCTTGCGCCAGCCTTTGGCGAGCGCATCGGTCTTCCGCGCCGCCGGTTTGACGCACTTTGGTCATGCGTGACCTTCAGCGCTCAGTCCGACGACGGAGACGCCACTGAGAAGGGCCGCTGGGAGCCGCTTGACGACTTTGTAGCCGCAATCAACGCGCATCGAGCTGCCCGCGTCGTGCCGAGCGAAGTCATTTGCGTCGACGCGTCCATCTCCAAATGTTACGGCCAGGGGGGGCATTGGATTAAGAAGGGACTTCCAATGTATGTCGCTATCGACCGGAGACCGGAAAATGGATGCGAAGTCCAGAATGCGGCCTGCACCCGACGTGGAATTATGCTCAACCTCAAGGTGGTGACCTCGGCGCAGCATCGGATGGAGGCCGACTCTGCCGCTGGCACCGGCGAAGACGAATCCCTACCCCACGGTGTGGTCCTTTTGAAGCGCTTAGTTGCGCAGTGGGCGGGTTCGAAGCGCATTATATGCGCGGACTCGTGCTTCGCTAGCGTCGCGGGCGCGATGCTGCTATAGCCAACGGTGTAGCAAAAACCACTCGCACACGCGACACCCAAGTTGGGGCGGTGCGCAAGGGCTGCCTCCTGTGTCAGGGGAACCGGAAGAAGTGCAAGTCGCACACACTCTGTCCCTGTTGTGGGGCAATCCCCCCACTGACAAACAAGAAGATGGTGTGTGGGCCAACAGTTTCTTGGTCGGGACGGGGAACCAAGGCCAAGCCCCGCTGTCCCTCCCCTTATCTCCCAAGGGTCCCCTCAGAATCTCGCCACTCAGAATCTCCCACCCCAGCACCTGCCCACCGGGCCACACGAAAATTCAAGACGATAAATGCAGAAAACCCTCAAATCCAAGTTGGATTTACTACTAAGCTGACTATCCCAAACTTAGGGAATATGGACCCAAATGCAGGGGGAGGAACGGATCAGGCTAGTGGCCTGCCGCCCCTTGCATAGCACGTGTTGCCCCCCTACCTGGGGGTCAATACTGCCACAAACGGGGCTGCGCTTTGTTGTGGTGATTAGTGTGGCAGTATTGACCCCCAGGTAGGGGGGCAAAACGTGCCATGCAAGGGGCGGCAGGCCACCAGCCTGATCCGTTCCTCCCCCTGCATTTGGGTCCATATTCCCTAAGTTTGGGATAGTCAGCTTAGTAGTAAATCCAACTTGGATTTGAGGGTTTTCTGCATTTATCGTCTTGAATTTTCGTGTGGCCCGGTGGGCAGGTGCTGGGGTGGGAGATTCTGAGTGGCGAGATTCTGAGGGGACCCTTGGGAGATAAGGGGAGGGACAGCGGGGCTTGGCCTTGGTTCCCCGTCCCGACCAAGAAACTGTTGGCCCACACACCAGCTTCTTGTTTGTCAGTGGGGGGATTGCCCCACAACAGGGACAGAGTGTGTGCGACTTGCACTTCTTCCGGTTCCCCCGACACGGGAGGCAGCCCTTGTACACCGCCCCAACTTGGGTGTCGTGTGTGTAAGTGGTTTTTGCCACATTTGGTGCAGCAGCAGGGGACAGAGGTAAACTTTACCTCCGGGTGCTCCCGGGTGTAGGGGGCCCTCTGTCTCAGAGGAACGGTGGACTTGGACCGTGTCATACGGATCGTCAGCCAACATGGCTAGTTCGGACCCCCCGTCGTCCGGGGAGTACACGGGTGACGCACGTACTTCTGTGGCTTTGAATACTGGTGAGACACAGGTGGGTTTACCTGGGGTCGCAGAGGGACTAGAGGTCCCTCCAGCCAGCAGGACTGGAAGTGCGGGCGGGCAACAGGCCACCCCGACTCAGTCGGGAGTTCGTTCGGGTGACACTTCTGATGTGGGTGGGCCGAAGTCTGGCCACCGTGTGGTATACTCAACGGGAACGTCCCAAGGGGTGAGGACTGTCCCCGCGGGTTCCACTCGGGTTGGAGCCAACTTTGGCTTGGAGCCGTCGCCAACTAGGCTTTCGGAGGACGGCGGACCTCCGTTGGTCGGCGAGTGGCTCGCGCCCATGCCCCCGGTTGAGACCCATGAGGAACGTCGTTACCCCTCAGGTGGACTCCCGGAGGCGGACCGAGACTCAACTGGAGTTGTCAATCCACTCCTCGCGGAAACTGTCCGTCGGGAGGCGACCAATGTGTTGCGGCAGACTTTGCCGGACCTGGTGGTCACGATGACGAATACAATTCTGAATCAGATTGTGGCGAGTTTGCCAGATGGCCTTAATGTCCAGACCGGATCGGGGCTTTCGAGCCCGCAGGCGCAGGGAAGATCCCTCCTCACGCCTACCTCTGGTCGCCCCGAACAGGGGGCGACACCTGTGACTCCCAACGAGGGAGCCACACCATACTCGGTGGGGCATACGCCCTTCATGGGGGAGTTCCCCCCGGAAACGCCGGCGGCTACACCAAGCGCGCCGCGCCAGACTATGGGCACTGGGGGTGAACTTGCCCCAGTGCCACAGCGGCTGTTCCCTCAACGTGAGGTGCCGCCCAAGGTCCAGGTAGCCAACCCGGTCTACCAGAGGATCTCTGATTGTGAGACCTACGCCCTCCACAATAGGTCGGTGGCGTATGGTCCTGACCAGGCCCAAGCCATGGGCCGTGCCAAGAAGAATGCACTTCACTCTTTTGGGCACAAAGCGGAGTGGGATGGAACCCCCCCCCTCCGTGTCTTTGAGTTCCTACGTCGTTTCACAAAAGCCTGTGACGACAAGGCCATAAGTGAAGGCATGGCTTTTTACATGCTACAGGAGTTTACGAAGGGCGACCTGCGGACAGAACTTATGTCCGTCATGCCCAGCTCCTCAAGTGGAGGCGCTGGGGAGGTGACGTCCTATTTGGAGCTCGTCAACTGGTTGTTGAGAGCCATGGTTGATGAAGCGGCGCTGGCTTCTCAAGTCGAGGAGTTTACGCAAGCCCATCAGGAAGAGGCGGAGGACGAGTTGTCCTTTGCGGAGCGAGTCCGTAAGCTCAACAATCTTTGTGGGTTTCTTCATCCACAAGCTGTGGTGAAGAGTCGGTTTGTGGAGGGACTCCATTGGTCAGTCCGGATGGAGACCCGGGAGCATAACACTGCCCGGGCGACCCTGGCCGAGTTGGCTAGGCTTGCCTACCGCAGAGGCGAGGCCTACCGCAAGATGCGGGAGGAACAACGCCAGGAGCGTCAGGCCAAGTTGGCCAAGGAACGGGAGGAGGCGCGCCAGGCCAGAGAGTTGAGAGAGGCACGCCGAATCCGCAAGGAGAGGGTGGTAGCTGCCGTGGGAGCTTCCCAGGGTATCTCTTCGTCTTCCCCAGTTGGGAAGACCACTCCGGGAACTGACAATCGGTGTTGGAACTGCAAATTTGATGGACACTGGGCATATGATTGCCCCAAGTTGAGTAAACGCATCCAACAACTTGTTAGGAATGCGAGTAAGAAGTCGGCTACGAACAAAGTACGTTCACGCCGCGAGGGTGGGTCTCGACCGGTCGTCGCGGTCGCCACACCCTCGGCGAAGGGGGCGGACACGTCGTCCTTGGACTCGTCGTCTTCCCCTTCGTCCTGAGATTCGGACGTCAAGTCGGCGGGAAATGAATGACCGTTGGAGCTGGTCGTCCGAAGCTCACAACGGCAGCCTCGGCCAAGTGGGTCAAGAGGACGAATCAACCGTGCCGGATACTGCGGCGACCTAAGGGAGTCCGCCCACCTCGGGTAGGACTCCCCAAGAACGTAAACCCACGTCGGGTCATCGCGGTGCTGACGGGTGAGAACTTCCAGGTGGCTGGACGGGTGCAACTTGCCCCCGGCCGCGCCTGTTGTGCCCGTATCGTACTTGATACCGGGTCAGGAGCCTCCTTGATACGCAAGTCGCTATTACCAAAGGAGATGAAGCTCCAACGCTGTAAGTCTACAGCTGACCATCTGATCGATATCAATGGTGGGGTACTTCCCATCGCTGGTGCCGTGACCCTGCCAACTAGGTTGGGGACCCATGAGGTCGACGTGTCTTATGGTGTAGTTGAGAATATATCGGTACCCCTGCTTCTGAGTACCCCTTATGTTGTTACACAAGTGCCTTTGATTTGTGGCCCTGAGTACTGGGTCAAGTTGACGAATGGGGAGACTATCCCCATCCTTGGTAAAGGAAAGTCTGTGGCTCCTGTGACAGTCCCACAGTCGAAGCCTGTTTGCTCTGTGAGGGAAGGGTTTACTGCTACCCTGCGTTTAGCCCGTAAAGTCACGTTGCCCCCCAACTCGGTGGCGCACGTTGACGTTGTAACTGATTATACGGGGAACGGGTTGGTGCACCCTTACCCCCGTCTTGCTCGCAAGCACCAAGTGCATGTTGCCCTTGGCACGATGGACTCCAAAGCCGGAGTCCCGTGGAGGATCCAGGTGATGAACCTGAGCTCGTCGCCCCAGTACTTCAAGTCGGGAGCCAAGTTCGGCTATATCGACCAACACGAGGGACCGGTAGTAGCGGTCACCCTCAACGCGGGCACAAGTAGCGACCCGAAGTCCGGAAAGGAGAAGCATCAAGCCAAGTCGGCCGCCCCTCCTCGGCCCCATGTGAACATGGAGGGTGTTCCACCCAGGTTGAGGGTTCAAGTTGAACGCCTCTTGGACCAATATCACAAGTTGTGGGATGGTCAATTGGGACTCATGAGAGCTACCCAACACCGGATCGAGTTGAAGCCCGGTGCACCCCCTATACGCCAACAACCGTATAGGGGAGGACCCCGTTCAAGGGCCCTCGTTAAGGAGCAAGTTGCTCGCATGGAGGCCCTCGATGTGATCGAGGCCAGTAACGCCGAGTGGGCGAGTCCGGTGGTTATCGTTCCCAAAGTTGATGGGACCCCCTGGTTCTGTATCGACTACCGTAAGCTCAACGAGAGCACGGTGAAGGACAGTTATCCCCTACCTAGGATGGACGACTGTCTGGACTCTCTGGGGGAGGCGAACGTGTTCTTTGCCCTGGACTGTAACGCGTGGTACTGGCAAATTCCCATTGCCCCGGAGGACAGGCATAAAACTACCTTTACCTGTCACTGTGGTACCTACCAGTGCAAGCGTCTACCGTTTGGCCTGTGTAACGCGCCGGCAACTTTCCAGCGCGCTATGGACATGATTCTGGCCGGAGTACGGTGGCAGATCTGTCTCGTGTACCTAGACGATATCATTGTGTTCTCCCGAAGTCCGGAGGAACACATTCGCGATCTTGGCCAGGTGTTCAAGCTACTTGCTGACGCCGGTGTGTCACTGAAGGCGAGTAAGTGCCACCTCTTCACTCAAGAGGTGGAATACTTGGGACATGTTGTCCGTCCGGGGCGTCTCAGTGTCAACGAGAAGAACTTGAGGGCCATCCGTAAGGCTTAGTACCCCCGGACCCAGACCCAGATGAGGAGCTTCCTCAGGATGTGTAACGTGTACCGAAGTTTCACCAAGGGCTTCGCCAAGGTCGCGAAGCCGTTGAATGAGTTAGTGAGCTCAACGCTACCGGAGAACCTGCCTCCCGCAAGTCGGGTGGAGCAGGAATCCTTTGAGACTCTTCAGGACCTTCTGCTGAAGCCCCCTATCCTCGCTATTTACAGGTTGGGAGGCCACTACATCCTGGATGTGGACGCTAGCTACGACCAACTTGGTTGTGTGTTGCTTCAGCAGCAG
Organism: Pyropia yezoensis; assembly: GCA_009829735.1. Taxonomy (NCBI): domain Eukaryota; phylum Rhodophyta; class Bangiophyceae; order Bangiales; family Bangiaceae; genus Pyropia; species Pyropia yezoensis. The sequence continues at coordinate 14,191,895 of CM020620.1, forward strand.
CCGGACAAGGAGTACTTGCCGGTGGGATACTTCAGTAAGGGGCTGAACTCGGCCGAGAAGAACTACGGAGTCACCGAGTTGGAAGGACTCGCAGTAGTGTGGGCGGTGACGTCACTTCGTCACTGCCTAGAGGGTGAGAAGTTCCTCATCCGCTGTGACCACCGCGCGTTGCAGTTCATCTTTAAGACGGACTGTACGAACACTCGTCTCAATCGGTGGAGGGTGCGACTGGCACCCTTCAACTTTGACATTGAGTACCGACCTGGCAGGCAACATGCCCTTGCCGACGGCCTCTCTCGGGTACCTACCGAGGAGCTGGACACTAACCCAGTCGATGAGGACATCCCCATCGTGGGGGTAGTCACGCGCTCGGGTCAGGCGTTGAACCCTGAGGCGCCAGGGAACAAGAAGTACTTGCCCCTGTCCCTGGACGAGGTGGTGAAGGCCCAGGCCGAGGATCCCTTCTGCAAATCGCAGAGGGATACACTGGATACAGTGGTGGAGACGCGTTTCTTTCTGGGAGACGATGGCCTCCTCATGAGGAGGGGGGTATTCCAAGGGGCTGAACAACTTGTCGTCCCCGCATCCCTCAAGGACAGTATCCTTGAGAGGGAGCACAACGCTCCCACGGGTGGACACCTGGGGTCTAGTAAACTGTACCAGACCCTGAGGACCAGGTACTACTGGCCGTCCATGGTGGTGGACATCTACAGTTGGGTGGCTGCCTGCACAAGTTGTGCACAGAACCGTCTGATGGAACGGCGGCCTAGTACGGCTATGCTATTGTTCCCGGCCAAGGAGCCCTTCGCCGCGTTGGCGATGGACATCCTTGGGCCACTGCCAGTGACCGAGGAGGGCAACCAGTACCTCCTGGTCATCTGTGACCGCTTCACGAAACTTACGCGAGCGATCCCTCTGGCAGAGATCACGGCCATGTCGGTCGTGTCAGCCTTCCTAGATCACTGGGTTGCCGCGTATGGCATCCCGGATAGTACACTATCGGACAATGGACCGCAATTTGCGTCTGTACTGTTTCAGGGAGTGCTGGATATGTTGGGGGTGAAGGCAAACTATGCCACCCTCTACCACTCACAAACTAATGGGCAGGTGGAGCGCTTCAACAAAACTATTGTTAGGCAGCTGCGCCACTATGCGAGTGAGCACGTGAAGACGTGGGACCAATACATTTCTATTCTTACTACCGCCTACAATTCGCAGGTTCACTCATCTACCGGGGAAGTACCCCTCGCTTTTGTGACCCCCCGTCGCGTGCGGTCTATTGCCGTGCGGCGGCCGCTCCCAACTAGGGAGGATGGTGGCAGTACGCCTACTCCTACTGAGAGTAAGGCGGAGTTCGCTGCTAGGCTTGAAAACCTCATCCCTAAAGTCAGGGCTGAGATGGACAAAGCACAAAAGCGCTACAAGCGTACCTTTGACAAAAAGGTGCGCAATGCTAAGCATGTCCCCGAGCAGGGTGACTGGGTGCTGGTACACTCACACACCCCAACTGGGGGTAAGTTGGTATTCCAGACGAAGGGGCCGTACCAGGTCCTTCGTACTGATGGGCGGCGCTTCACCATCGAAAGTGACGAAGGGGTCCGCACAGTGAGCGGACAGGACGTGGTCAAAGCTGCACCACCGCCTGCAGGCGACCCAGCTTGGGCGTGTGCGTTGGAAGCGTGGCGCCTCCCCTCACTGCCTGCGGCCAAACAGGGCCCGCAGGAGTACGTGTTCGATATGTTCATCGACCACGGCTGGGATGAGGACACTGACCGCCTCATGTTGGGGGTCCGTTGGTTTGGCTACAAAGCCAAGGATGATACGTGGAATATGTGGAGGACCTTCCCGCTGAGAAGGTCCGGGCTTACTGTGCCCGGAATGAGATAGACCCTAACAGCCCTCCCTCAACGTGAGGGAAGGCCGAGTAACAGTGCCAAGAGAGTGCTTCAAGTCGAAGTGGTACGCAGAGTGGCTTTTAACTACAGCCCTAACCCTCACACTCTCACAACCAAGGCAGCTGCCAACTAGGCATGCATGCTAGACTCTCCAACCCCACGGCCCTCGCCCTCACGTGGAGGCGAGCGGCGAGACCCACGGCGATAACGCTCCCCACCAGTCGGCGGGGCCGGCGGCTCCAAGTCGGAACCGCCGCGCCCCTCACGGTCGCGCAAGTGGCGACGACCGCGGCTGCCCTTCTGTTTAGTCTTGCGCGCAAGTTGGCGACGCAGACGCCGGACCGACTCCGACTCTGACGGAGTCGAGGACTCCGAGATGGAGTAAGACAACTCGTCTTCCGACACGGAGGGAGAGCGCCGCGAGTGTCGGCGACGACGGCGAGGAGGCGAATATGCCCGGCTCGCGCGACGTTTGCCACGCCCAAGTGGGGCTGGCTGGGGCATAATAGCCCCGATGCGAGCCAAGTCGGCCGTCATAAACTCCGCCACCGACTCGCAACTCGCGGTCGCCACTGCAGTACGAACGCGCTCCTCAAGTTGAGGAGTCTCGGAACTTTGAAGGGTTGCGGTCGACGCGGCCAACCAGTAAATGGTGCGCATCAAAGTGGTGATCATCATCTCTGAGGTTAGAGGCGTGGGCGGTAACACCAACTTGGGGTATGCCGTCAGGAGGGTGGCCCCCAAGTTGGGGGACACCGGGGTGGACGACTCAACGGCCACGTTAATCGGGATGTCCCCGTGCGGCTGGTAGGGGACAGGAGGAAGTGGAGGGGCACGCCGAGGTGGCGGGACCCGGGTGTAACTGCGACCCCGACTTGGGGCCCCCGCAGTGGGTTGAGTCATATGGTCATCATATGAGGGCACGGCCATAACTATGGCCTTGTCCGGGGTTGGCGCAGTGTGGCGATCCACCCCCGGGGCATACGGGTAGTCCCCGATGCCCAACCCCTCTCGTAGGACCACACGGCCGTCGTGAAGTTCACGAGCGACCCACACGAACTGGCGAAGTGCGCCATCGTCCTTGGGCCCACGAGTGGGGCGGCGCAACTTGTGCTCAATGCTCTCCCACTCGATAAACTTGTGGAGGCGGTGCATCTCCTCAAGTAGAGTGAGTTGTCCTGATGAGCACCCCTCAGCAACTAGCTGAGGGGTGAGCTGTTCCAAACCTTGGATGAGCCGGAGGGGGAGATGCCAGAGCATCCCCCGCCGCTGAACACAAGACACCCAGGTCGACATGACCTCGAGGAGCCACTGGGTGGCCAACATGGCCCACACCAGGTGATCAGGGCCAGCCGTCAACATGACGGCGCCGAAGTGGTCAAGCAACCGTGGTAGCAACGCCGGGAACCCGAAGGGGACCTCAACTTGAGGCCACCACTCGGGCTTCTTCGGATAGTACTGCTCCTTACTGGCAGCAGACTGCTGAGGGAACTCAAGTTGAGCCGAGGTCACCAAGTAGGGACCTCGCCGGAAGTCCTTCTCCATCCGCACATCAAAGTGATGAGTGTGCGGATCGGCCTCGTGAAGGTACAGTCGGTAAGCAGAAATCATTGCCCGATTTGACCCGAACCTTCAGTCGATTTATTGTGCACCAAGAAAAACGTTGCCCCATTGGATCCCTCGCTCAGTATTTGGTCCCCATCCCCTTGGCGGCAATCAAACACCGCACACGGCGCTTCATCGAATCCACCAGACGGGCAAAGAAGGCGTCAGGGATGGCCTCCCACTCCTCACACAGGACCTTATAGAGGTCCTCCTTGTTCCCGGCCTGCTCCTCCCGGGCCGCCAGACGGCGCTTGAGCTCGTCCCATGCATTCTCAACCGGGTTGAGATCTGGGCTGTGGCCTACCCAGGGAAGGCACTTGAACCCGAGCTGGGCCTTGACGTCACGGCTGTACTTGGATGCGTGGCATGGGGCGAGGTCCTCCTGCAGCCAGGCGGCGTCAGGCGCCTCAAAATAGGCCATAATGTGATGGAAGATGGAGTCGCCCAAGACCCCCTCATACTGGGTCGAATTCATGGAGCCCTTGACGAGCACCAGGGGGGTGCGACCACGCGCCGAGAAGCCCTCCCACACCATGACGGACTGCCGGCTGCATTTGAAGGTAGGTTCGAGACAGGCGGGGGTAAAGCGCTCCCCGGCGCGCCGCCAGACACGAGCGCGCTTGTTGACGGTGCGCACTTCAAAACTGCTCTCGTTGGTGAAGAGAACCGCCTCCCACTCGGCCCCCCAGTGCTTGTAGGTGCGGGCCCACGCCCGACGCTTGGTTTGGTTCTTGTCTGACACGAAGGGTTTGCGCGCGGGGATGGCGGACTTGAAGCCCTGCGCGAGCAGGGCGCGCCGCACTGTCCAACGTGAGACGGGCACGGGGCGCCCACGGCTGAACACCCGAGTCAGCGCGGCGGCCGACAAAAAACGGTTGACGTTGGCCAGCCGCACAAGAGCGCGCACATCACGGGGGCCCAGAAGAGCCGGGCGCCCCAGCGTCTCTGGCTGCTTGGCCATACCGTCCTTGCGCACCTTGACAGCAAACCAGGAGACACGGGTGACAGGGATGCCGAGGGCGACGGCGATGGCTCCGTTGGAATAACGCTTGGTGGCGAGCTCGAAAATAATGGCCTTCTGTCTGAGGGTGACCGTTGTGCGTTGGGCGACCATCGTGCCTGTCGGGAGGTGGACCAGTGGAGCAGGGCCCCTGGAATGGGACTTTATAGCGGCCGGAAGGGCATAAATGGCGCTTCACTGGTCAAAAATCACCCCCCTCCTGATACAGGATTCGCCGCTCTGAGCGTGTGCCACGGCGAAGTCGGGCCGCCGACAGGCTCGTTTCCGGATCGGGCAATGATTTCTGCTTACCGACTGTACGGGGGGCGAGTTGCCACCGCGTCCCAAGTTAAGGTCGGCAAGTCGCCGGGACCCGGGATAGTTCCCCCGCGATCCACCATGGCCTTGGCCCGCTGTATGTCTTCGACCTCCTCGTCGTCCAGGAAGGCAAACTGGTCCGTCCTGAAGCCGGCAGGGAACCCGACCCTACGGGGATACTTCTCCCGTAGGCGGTCCCATACCCGACCCATCGCTGCGCCAAGTCGGCCACAGCGAATAACAGTGAACCCCTCCTCATATAGAGGCCAAGCGGGGTAAAACCACCGCCCCAAGGCCTCACGCGGGACAACTTGTCCCGCCTCCGGGGGAGATCCCGCCGTCAACCCAAAGCCGGGTGACGCGGGAGTCCCATCCCCCGGAGCGATCGCGGAGCCCCCGCCGGAAGTCCCGGCGGGCGCTGCACCGTAGGAGGTGTCCTCCATACGTTCGTCGAGAGAGTCCGTCTCCACTCCTGGGGTCGCCATGGCTCTCCCCAAGTTGGGGAGAGACGCCCTGGCTACGGCGGCACGAGATCCGCCTCGAGTTGAGGGGGACTCCGATCGTGGGTAGACGGGTGGCCTCCCCAGCGTGGGGCGGCCCCGTGGACGGTGAAGGGGAGGTGGTGGTGAAGGTGAAGTGAGAACCGGGGAGAGCAAGCTGCCGAGTGGGCAAGATTGAGGAGAGGGGCGGTCAACGTGACCGTCTCCACATCCGCGTTACGTACTCAAGGGGGGACAGCAAGTCGCGCCCCCAACGCCGAGACGTGCGTTTACGCACCCCCTCACAGGGCCGACCGGGTCGGTCGGAACTGAGGAGAGGGGAGTGTGGCAGTATTGACCCCCAGGTAGGGGGGCAACACGTGCTATGCAAGGGGCGGCAGGCCACTAGCCTGATCCGTTCCTCCCCCTGCATTTGGGTCCATGTTCCCTAAGTTTGGGATAGTTAGCTTAGTAGTAAATCCAACTTGGATTTGAGGGTTTTCTGCATTTATCGTCTTGAATTTTCGTGTGGCCCGGTGGGCAGGTGCTGGGGTGGGAGATTCTGAGTGGCGAGATTCTGAGGGGACCCTTGGGGGATAAGGGGAGGGACAGCGGGGCTTGGCCTCGATTCCCCGTCCCGACCAAGAAACTGTTGGACCACACACGATCCTCTTGTTTGTCAGTGGGGGGTTTGCCCCACAACAGGGACAGAGTGTGTGCGACTTGCACTTCTTCCGGTTCCCCCGACACGGGAGGCAGCCCTTGTACACCGCCCCAACTTGGGTGTCGTGTGTGTAAGTGGTTTTTGCCACAATTAAGACAGCCACCCGCGGCTACCTCATGGCCGCCCTTTCGGTCACTCCGGTGGCGGCACGCGGTGGACACGCGTAGTTTACCCACGTCAACGCGGAGGGCAAGACGGACTTGATGGCGGTTACGTGGGTGGACAGGGAGCGTCGGTAGTTCATCGCGACTGCCTCACGTACTCTACCTGGTGCTGCGTGCGAGAGGATTTGACGGCGCCAGGTGGGCCCGCGCGCTGAGCGGGTGGCACTTACTGCTACCCAGCCGAAGCTGGCTGAGTTGTACTACGCCGGCTGTTCCTCTATCGATCGCCATAACCGCTGCCGATAGGACGACTTGAAGCTGGAGCACAAGTTCTTCAGTCAAGACCAGTCAATGCGGATCAATCTGAGTCTGCTCGGCATCTGCATCGTTGAATCCTGGATGCTTTACGCCGGTGCGCAGAGGGTGGCGGCGGATCTGTCGCAGGGCCAGTTCTATGAGGACCCAGCAGAGCAGCTGAATTGACAACACGTACGATAGAGTGGGTTCCGGACGCCGTGGGCCACAAGTCCCCTGCGCAGCAGAAACCGCTCCTGTGCAGTCTGGCGTGGGGATCTATCTCACGCCGACGCTGAAGCGCCGTCACAAGGCATCGGCAGAGGACGTGGACCAGTGAGCCCAGCGGATGTGCCGCGTGTGCAAGAAATACCACACAACGGTGGTGTGCTCGCGGTTCCATGAGGTTCACGCGAGCAAGGTGTTTTTCTGTGGTGCCATGAGGTTCACGCGAGCGAGGTGTTTTTCTGTGGTGCCAGGAGTGGTCGCAATTGTTTCGCCGTCCGCGTGCGTGAAGTGCATGACTTGGATGTGTAGAACGCACGCCATGGAATCCTACTTGCTCGTACTTTTGTTAGGAATTTTACATTTGTGCCTCATGGCGACTTGTTATTTGTACATGTCACGGTAAGAAACAATGTGCAACCCCGCTCGCGTCGGCGTCGCCACCTTGTCCTTGTCGTCGGCGGCGACGGCCGCCGTGAACGGCCCCTGCTGCGCGCTGCCTTGTCGCCGTCACTGCTGCAGCTCCGCGCCGCCGTGCAGCCGTTGCTGATCCGCGCCGCCGTGCCGCCGTCGCTGACGCACCGCGCGGCGCCTTCCCCGGCAGCGATGGCGTCGGCGGGGTGGTCCACCGCCGCCGCAAAAGCGGTTGCCGGAGCCTGTTGTCCTTGTACCCGTGCCAACGCGGCGTTCAGGTCGGCCGCCGCGGCCGCGCGTACACGCGACAGCTCCGCCGCCGCGTCGGCGGGAGCCGCCGCGGCCTCCCCGCGCACGCGGTCACGCTCTGCGGCGGCTGCCGTAGCCTCCCCCCGCTGGCGGTCCCGCTCCTCAGCGGAGGCCGTGCCTTGTGCTAGTAAGAGTTCTTGCTCGGCGACCGCCGCCGTCGTCTCCTCCCGCATGCAGTCCAAGTCAGCGTCCGCGTCCGCCCGCATTCGGTCCCGGTCCTCCGATACAGCCGCGGCGGCCGCGACCGCCGCCTTGACCCGCCGTCGGCCGTCGGCGGCGGCTCTCTTCGTGGCGGCGGCCATCGCCGCCGCGTCGTGCGCCGCGCCCGCTACCGCCGCGTGGGCGCCGGCCACCCTCTGCGCGGTGGCCCGTAGCGGCGGCCGCTTTCCGCTCCGTGTCGGCCGCCACGGCCGCGTCCGCGGCGTCCAGGTAGGCGCGAAGGCCCGCCACGACCGCCGCCTCGCGTTCCGCAGCCGCCGCGAGGTCGGCGCGGACGCCCATGGCGACCGCCGCCCCCCGCTGCGCATGCACAAACGTCGCTGCCGCATGCACAAACGTCGCTGCCGCGGAAGACTAGACACTTGGTTAGTTATCTGAGTCCCTTACAGTTTATGATTGATCAACTGGAGTTCTTGCTCTTCCATGACGAACATCTCTGGTTATAAAATGACGGCGGTGACAATTGCAATTCCTCAGACCGATCCCCTCGACCCATTCCGAAAAAGTCTTTCTTGATGCTGAGGTTGCGATCGTCGCCGGCTGCATATCGGCGGCGTCACGGGGGTGATGAGGGTGGGAAACGACTTTTGCGTTGAGAAGGACTTCTCGACACAACTACATGACGAGACCATGCCTGTCAGCGCCTTCTCAATCTCTCGAAAGAAGAATGTGAAGCCCCCGAAAATATATATAACCACGCCCGCAGGTTCCATGGAGAGGCTTTCACAAGGCGTGCATCTACGACCGAGCCAAGAGTGCGCGCAGCATGTGCCCCTGCATGAACGTGCCGGACAGCGCGGCGCACCTCATCATCCCCTTGAAGCAGCAGCACACGCTGATCATCATCCAGCCCCACCAACAGGTCGACGAACAACACGAGGGGTGAGCGCGAACAGTACACGTGGATTGCACAATTGATCGCTTGACATGCAGCGCCACGTCAGCCGCCCGTAACGTTCTACTTCGCTATTCAACTTAAGAATGGCCTCGTTCAAAACCAAGCTGATGAACGAAATGATTGCGCTTGGATACAACGCAATAAAACAGATATGCTGAACACGTTATCGATTTAATCGATGGCGTGAATGAACAGGAGAGGGAAAACGTCCTACTTTAGCCATCCGTGGTGTAGAGGGGTGGTTTAGGCGATCATTCGCGTGCTGGTTTAAACTGAAGATTCCCTATCAGCCAGTCGCCCACAAGGGTCTGAAAAGGCCCAAGCAGACGAAAGCACAAGTACGCAGGCGCATGCGCAAAGAGAATGCGACTGCCAGATCGCCCCGCTGCGCCCTTCCTCCCCCACTACGCCTGCGAATCGCGCCCCTTTTTGGCGGAGCGCGAGGCGATTCCGTCGTATAGCGCCGGTATCGTGTCTGAACTACGCCACCGAGGAAGCCGTCGCGCCTCAAAGCGGTCCTTGTAGCCCCCCTATAATTTACTTAAGCACCTTGTTGATTCTTTGAACTCATAGTTGTTTGACTTTCGGAGCCTGCATGCCGAGTTCCGTCCCGCTCTTCATGCAGCTCCTTCACTGCAGGCAGGGAGCCCACCTTGGTGGCCTTGTCGACCAAAGCGCGGGAAGGCACACTGCAGTCGACAGCGGAGACCGCAGGAGCGCTGGGTCCACTGAGGGGCAGAGGGCCGGTAGAAAACGTTGCGAACAGAGCCACTAGCTCCTCCGCAGAGAGGTCATTGGGCTCTGCTTCCCAAAATGCCTCCCCATCCTCGTCCGTCTCCGCCCGAGCATGTGCATCTGCCACCGCTCCTGCCCTACCTCCTTTAATGCTGCTTGCTACGTTTTCACTTCTCCTTCCCCAGCCACTACGTTACTTTCACGGTCGTGGAGCGTTATACTGGCGCCGGTCTCTCTCGAGTCAGCGGAAGTGACACACGCGCCGCCGCCTCCCGTCGGCTTGTGGAGAGGCACGGTCGACCAATTCGATCTCGAGCCATGTGCGCATGGGGCATCTTCTACTGTATATGTGACGGGGTCGTGACGGCACGGCTGGCGAGTCGGAGGCACGGGATGCAGCCGCCGTCGTTTGTGCGATTGGCGGTTCCATTCGGTCAGTACTATCACTCTCAAAGGGCCAAATGGGACAATGTAACGACCCTCTAGGTACACTATGGCTCGTTTCTGAATTCTGTCAGAGTAAACCGCGCCTGGCTCTCTCAAACGGGCTCTCAGCCAATCAGATAGGCAGCTGTGACCGACTCCCAGGCCGTTGTGCCCCGACAGGCGGTAATTACCTGTACTTTTCTTCGCGTCTCCGGAGATACAAGTGGTTCTGCCAAGATCTCCCGACAAAGCATTCCTGACTGTAAAAGAGGTCGAGCTTCAAAGAAGAAATTGTGAGAAACCTTTGCGGCTCTTTCTAGCTCGGCGTACGACCAAACCATTGGGTTTTCAAGTAGCTTTTGGCGCGGTCCAGCCAATGCGCTGCCAGGAAGATTCATAAGTTGACTCCGTGTCTTGGTGTCGGGCCACCAGGACAGAATTCAGCAAGCAGCAGTACGTCATAATTACTTAATATGGAGCCTTATTCGCGCCCGTCGACTAGGAGCGCGATTCAAACACATGCAGGAGTAGCTAGTCTGCTTGGACTGTTGACCACTGACCAAAAGTGTCAACCGTTACTGTAAGTCATGGGAGGCACGATTGATCGCGAGAAAGGGCGATCGACTTGGTGGCGGTTCTTCAGTCGGCCGCAGAGCTACGGGAGCTCGGTTCCGAGTGTTTGCAGCGTCGCCTGCTCCATCGAGCACTCGCAGCGATTGACCCATTCGCTTCCCAACCCCATCGAGTGTCGCCGTCTTTGTTTTTATTGGACGTGCACAATGCCTTCACCTCTTGCCGACCATTCATCCGCTGACGAGTAGGACGCCTGCCCCCGTGTTTGGGGCACACGGCTGACGCCTGAGTTGCAGGAGAAGCTGGAGACGGCCCGGGCAGAGCTGGTTACCCCGAGCGTGGCCATCCTCGTGCGGGCGACGGGGGCGACCCGGTCCAACGTGCGGACCTGGCTGCAGAACCGTGGCAGAGTTGTGACGCTCGGGCGCCCTCAAGTTTTCTCCCACCAGAAAGAGGACTCTATGGCAGATTATTTTGCCACATGGACTAAGGGGGGAGACACCCTTACGTGTGAGCTTGCCGGTGCCTTAGTGCGGCAGTGCATTGCCGACGTGGGAAGGGAGGCGGAAGAGGAGTCGATCTTTGGGGTGGGTGGGATTCCGGGTCGTTCTTTTTCTCAACGCATTTTGGAGGGTCGCCCGGAGCTACGGCGCGTGCGACCTGTTGCCTTTGAGGGTGTACGGGCTGTGGCGTCGATGCCTGAGGCGGTGGCAAAGACTTCTGCTGCTTTTAGGTTCTGTTGTGATGAGTTTTGCTACCACCAAGGCATCACAGGTCTGGAACACGGACGAGTCCATTATGAACGCAGAAGAGCTGATGAGGAAGTCCAAGGTCAAGGTGACTGCCCGCCAGGACAACGGCCGCCCGGAGTTTGTCGTCCCATTCGTGCAGAGTGGGGCGGAGGCCGCCAGTCTCGTGGCCACCATCTGTGCGGACGGGTCACGCCTCCCCCTGTTTGTGGTGGTGGCGGGCAGCGGCGGGCGACTCCCATTTGCTGTCGTGGAGCAAGTCGATGGCACCTTGTGCCGCGTCCCCCTGGCGTCGTTTTTGGACGCTGGCGCTGAGGTGCATCGTCGCGAGAAGCCGCGGTTTGACCGCGACCCGTGGGAGACGTCTGCTTGGTTTGCGGCGCGGCACCTGGAAGGGGCGCGGTGGGGCGGAGTGCAAGGTGCTGTTGATGGACGGGTGCAAGGTTGACGCGTCCGCAGTGGACCTGGGCGTTCTCAAGGATGCCAAAGCTGTCGTGCTGATTTTCTCATCCCACCTGTCTCACATCCTGGAGGCGTTGGACGGCCAGCCCTTCCCCAAGACCAAGGCCAGGAGCGACACGGTGACGGGGGAGATGCTGTCCACTCTCCTCAGGGGGGGCAGGTTTAACTTAATCCATCTCATGAAGCTGATCAACCAGAGATCGTTCCATGGGCTGTCATCTGTCAACATCATCACCGGCTTCCGCGAGACGGGCACGTGGCCCATCAACCCAGGCGCAATTGACGTGACACGCCTTCTGAAAGGCAAGTGCACCAAGTACTCTCAAAGAAAGGTGGACATTGAGCGGCTCAGCGTGCGGCTGGGGCCAGAGGCGCGGAGAGAGATGCGTGAGCCGCTTTTGTCGTTTGGGTCAGTACCTACCCGTGGCCGGGCCGTGGAGGCCACCACCGAGGCGGTGCTGGGGGCCCTCGGGGAGCTGGATAAGGCAGCAGCCGCCAAGAAGAACGCCGAAGACAAGCTCGAGGCCAACAGGGAGGCCAAGCGTGTGGCGGTCATTGCGACGGAGGCGCGGACGGAGGCCCAAGCGGATGCCCGCCGCAACAGCCCCGAATTCCGCGCCCGCAAGGTGCGCTAGCGCCGCCGAGCCGCTCAAGCGCGGGCAGCGGCAGGCCCCACTGGCCCCAACGAGAGCGCGCCCGGTCGGGTCGTGGACGAGGAGCCGCGCCGCAAGAGGGCGCTTTAGAGCTCGCGGTGGGATGAGGTCGGGGGGGGGGGGTGAGGCTGAAGTCGTGTCGGGGTTGAGGGGTGGGAGCAGGCGTGGGGGAAAGAAGAGAGGTACATCCGATAGGGTTCTCATTAGAAAATACATTGGGTGACGATACAGGTGCTCTCGAGTGCCACGCCCAGCCCGGTTCCGGGTGCAATAAACAGGAAATTCGAGTGGTCGACATTATGGACACCGACCTATGACTCTTTAGAGTGCCTACAGAAGAGGAATAGAGCGCGAGACACAACAATGCCCAGTAAATATACACTCGATGCGTGTTTTTTTTGCATGTGCGTTGTGTCTCTCGGCGGCCTCGGGAACCGGTAAAGCGCCTGAGAATGGTCAACATCAGGACCAGACTGGCTATCTAACGCGAGCTTTTTTTGACAGAACATGCTCTGCCAGTTCTCAGGAAGAATCATGACGCATTTCTGGAACGTCGAGAGCATTTTTGATATCTGGCGTTGCAAGCACCGCGAAGGGAAGTCTGGCCGAGCGAGGGATCTGGGTCTGACAGACCTTTTGAATGCCTCTTCTGGCGCGCTCCAACATTCTTGCATCATGTTGTGGCGAAGCTGGCGCACTCCTGTCCGAGGCACTCTCTCGGAAAGACCACGAGAACGTTCTCAGAGGAATTCTGGCTTCACTTCTCACGTCTGTTCTGAAAGCAGTTTGTATCCTGTTCGCAGTTTACGAGTACTTTGCACCTCGTAACTAGTGTGTGTCAAATGTCGGCCACTCTCGCTGAGATCTAAGGTTCCCGTGGACTACAAGAATAGCACAACACACGTGCTTGTAGAGGAGATCGAGGCGAGTAAGACATGTTTTTTTTTTTTCTGAGTGCTTTTGTTCTCTCTGAGCTACGAGCGAGAGAAGCCCAGCGGACTGTAAGTGTCGCTCCGGGAATGTCGACCAGTCCATTAAGCCAATAGAAACACCCAGATCTGCGATCAATCTGGGTCTGCGGTGCATGGTGAGCGAATCAATCATGCTGAGTGTAACACGACCACGAACATTAGGCCACCTGGGTGGTATTTGACGCCGTCAAAAACACACTCTGAAGTAGAGAAAAAAAGTACAGCGTGGACGGCGTCGAACCTCAGGAATTGATGCTGGACCAGAAAGTGAACAACGTCTATGTCCATCTGCCGGTCGAAGGTCTCATGCCCAGGTCATGTGTGCTTCTCGTGCTGTTTGAAGCAAGCAGCGGAGAAAAGTACGTCCTTCAAGAATCGGCCTTCTTGGGGCCGTCGGGCGGGTCGACATTTCCGGCACTGGTCGACATTTGGCACCTACTAGCTCCTGCTCTCGCGGCCATTTCGCGATGCTCGCCCGGATATTTCCGCGTGCAGCTTAAAAGTGCCGAGGCACAGGAGCGGGCGTACCAGGCCGGCTGGTTCCACGTCTTTGCCGCCCTCTCTTCAAGAATGAACGTGTGTATGGCGCAGCAGCTCTCCACCCATCTCAGGCACTCCCAAAAAAGAGCGGAATTTTATTTGAAAGCCCCCCTTATCACCCGGAGGAAGGGAAATGAGCGGGAGAGTAGATCAAGCAGGTATCCCGGGTGAGATTGACAGCAGGAAAATGACGCCGCCATCATGGGAGCCACAGACTTTGTCTCGGATGTTGAGCGCGATCGGATTCTCTGTCAAGAAGGTTGAGCGACTGGCTTCGGAGCGGTGCGAGGAACGGATTGTGCAACACTGCCGTCTTTCTTGCGACGTACCCGACCGCTGTGTTGTTGTTGCTGACGAGACGCACATTGCCGGGCAGGCCATGGTGCGTCCACGTGGGTGGGCCCCAATGGGCCGGAAGCTGGAGATTCTTGCCCCAGACCCTCGCGCTCGCCCGCGGCTCTCATCCACGGTCGCGATATCACTCAACAAAGTTATCTTGGAGCTGGCCTTCCACGAGGAGCTCCCGGCTCAAAATGGTGACGACTGGTTAGCGTTCTGCATTTGTCTGGTTGGGCGCATGAACGCTTTCGTGCCGGGCGCTGACTGGAACGTGCAGCCAGACGACTGCATTCTGCTATACGACAATGCGGCTGTGCACACGCAGGCGGCAGACGATGTGCTGGCCATCAACGGCGTTCGAAAAATGCGATTGCCCCCGTACAGCCCGGATCTCTCGGCAATCGAGCCCACGTTTGCCGACTACAAGCGCAAGGCTCGGGACATCACTTTTCGTCATCCTGACCTCCCTGACCGAAAAGTGCACGTGCTGGCCTTCGCCTCCATTCCACTGTGTTCCATTCAAGGACACTACCGGGAGGCGCGGCGTCACACCCTGCGCCACATCCTGGAGCTTAATGTTGCCGGGGGACCGCTGTTCGGCATTTTCCCACCTCTGGCTGTTGTTCGATCGTATCTCCAGATTTGAGGGTGGGCATCTGCCTTGAAGATGGGGTATGGATGCGTTTGGAACCGGCACTGGGATGCAGTTTGGTGTGACGGAGGGAGAGGGGGAGCAGTGCTGGGCTTGGCGCGGACTGCCTGGGGAGAGGCAGTGCGGGGGAGTCTTTGTATGTTTGACGTGACGGTTACTCTTTCAGTTTACTTCTTGGGTTGCGGACGGTGAGCGTTTCTGTGCATACCCCACAATCCTCTGACGCTCTCCCTGCATTAAGCTCTTCTCATGTGGCTGCGCTCATTGTTGCTTCTCCCGCCCGTCCACCTCTGTCTGATTGCTCCTGTGGTACTTCTGCTTTTCATTGAGACCAACGGTTGCACCAGTGTGAGCAGGGGGCGCTGGGTGCTAGGGGGCGAGCTGGCGGGGGGGCGGGGAGGCGTGGGGGATGGGGGAGGTCGGTGATCGCCGGTATGGAGTTAAGCAGCGCGAGCTATGCCTTTTTTCTGCACAGTGCTCTCTGTCTTCTCTCCGACGTGCCATGCTTTGAGCACTTCGTCCAGTAGAGGTCCTCGGCACATTCTCACTTCCGCCGGGAGTCATTCACATCTTCAAGCACACTGCAATGTGCTTGAGGTACTGGTGGCTTGTCCACCTTTTTTCCTCTCTGTCGCTGACACTAGCCCGTCTGGTGCCAGTGGCCAAGAGGAACCCAGTTTATTATGCATCAAAGCTCCCCACGAAAGGATGCAATCCAGTCCCGGCTGCTCGCGCGGTGGGACCCCAGGGCCTTGTCCCCTTCAGGAAAACGGGAGAAGAGGTTGGTCACCAGGGTACTCACATCAGCCGAACCACCGAGCGTGGACCCACGGATTCCAAACTCGGTGGCCGCCTCGTGCACGAATACCTGGAAGGCTTCTCGTTCCACACCCTGCTCATCTCCGAGCACCCACTCCGTCAGCGACGCCCCAACCTCGGTGGGGGTCATCCGGGGTGGGCGTCGGGTAGGTCCCGAGAGGGTTGCCGGACGATGCGAGCCCGGCATCCCGGAGGCACCCCCAGCCCCTGTTGTGAGCTCGTCGGCGGCGCGGGCCTCCCTAACCAGGCAGAAAAAGAACATAAAATGGGCGGAACACCAGCGATCATATGTACGGGCAAAGCCTCGTCAGTTCTCTGCTCTTGTTCATCCCAAGGCGATACAAATGGAGCGAAAGACCACGAAAAGGGACAGTGCGGCACCAGGAAAAGAGAAAATGCAGCTCAACGAAGAGATAAAAGAGGCGCCAGGAAAGTAAAAGATATACAGCCGAGAGGAGCCACGAGGGGCCTCAAGCGCGAGCGCGGTCTGCCGCAGACGGGCCGCCGCCAGCTCCTCTGCGTCGGCTTGACGACTGCTGATGAGGGCTAGGGCCTTGTCCGTGGCGTCGTCTGAGGTGACGCCACTCGGCTGTCCGGTCGTGTTCGTCACAGCGCCAGCCCTGGCGCTGGCCAGCGCCGACATGCCAGCATCCGCGCAGCGCGCTTGCTCCCGTGCCACCGCCATGTTGGCGGGTGCTACCACAGATGCTGCGGAGCCAATGTCCTGGAGTGAGGTTACGACCGTCGTTCTCGGAGCCGCCGCCCCAACCAGGTTAGCCACCAGTCCTCGGCAGCGACGGTCTTTTTCCTCCTTCTGGGCGTGCTCGGCGGCACACCGGGCGCGGGCGCGTTGCGCGGCCGCCTCAAAGAAAGCATCGTTGAACGCCTTACACACCAGAAAGCGGGAGGAGAGCTTGATGTGCGGCTTTTTGGTGAGACTGACGCCGTTGTCCGTGATCTTGCGCTTGAAAAGCCGCGTGTCCAGAGCCACTGTGTTGGGGTGGTGCCCTTTCACAGTGCATTTTGGGCACCTGAAAAAGCACGAGTTCAGGGCAACGGCCGTCACAGTCATACATGACCAAGAGGCATAGTACTGATATAGGAATACAGGACAGTCAGCGAGTGATACTTAGAAGCGCTACTTAACACTCGTGGAGACCCTCTGCACCAAGAGCCGGAAACATGCGGCGGAGAAGCTACGTGACTCGAAAAAAAGTACGCTCTTTCACACCAACACTGCTGGTTTGTACAAGGCGTGCTTGTGTACCGAACGTGCCCTTTGTCCAGTCCATGGGAGCACTGAATGTCGTCCTTGACCAAGGAGCAGTCCTTGAAGTAGTGGGTAGACCCAGGCGCAAACTCTTTGCGATACTTGCATGCCCCACAGCTTGCATACGCCGCCTGAGCGTGCGGTGTGGGTGGTGAGGCGGCACTGGCGTTGGCAGGCTCTGCTGTCAAAGAAACGTAGAAGAAAAGCAGCGCCACACAAGACCGGCGAAATAATAGACACATGGGCACTTGGCAAAGAACGCGTTAAAAACCGCACTGGACAAGCGCGCGTGGGGCGTGAGGTCCACAGTGTGTGCGACGTGCCGTTTTCATTGCCGGCAGAAGCAAAAATACTCGAGTGGTGTAGGCAACGTACCCATGGTACAGCGTCGCACGCTGTGCACCCAAAGACGCAGAACCTGGAACTGGGGGTCGTGAAGTGGGACAATGGTGCGGTGCGGGACAGGGATGGCCGCGGCGACCGACAGGGATGATGGGCGGGACAGGGACGATGGGCGGGACAGGGACGACGGGTGGGACCGGGATGGGTGCGACGACGCCACGCTCCGACGACCGGCGGTGGAGCGCCAGATAGTGCCCTCGAATTCTGAACAAACATTGTGACAGAACTCATATCTTCAGAGTGACAGGACTTTTGAACTGTGACCGGGTCCGGCGACAACGAGTTGGACGTAATTGACCCTCATGTGTCAAAGGTCGCAATCACGATACGGACCTGTCCGATGCACTTCATCATCCACTTTTTCTGGGAAGGACAATAGTTTGAAGAGCCGTCTTCTGCGGCACCTTCCCGAGACACACCAAGGGGTACTGTGAAAAGTTTCAACTCGATACGATCATTAGCGACGAGCTTTTTCTGACCGGCCTAGCTATATGGAATCCACCTTGTAGGTGTGAAACATCGGATGCTCTGCCTCACCCCTCGTGTGTGTCCAGGCACCATAGGTGAACCTCCGCCGCCAGCCTTTCCACCTCTCCTACCGCCCCTTACGCTTCCGCGTTCCCCCCCCCCCAAGGCCTCTCCCCTACTCCCCACACCCGTCTCCCCCGCATCCCCGACGTTCCTTGCCCCCCCCCACACCTTTCTGGAGCCACAGCACACACAGTTCCTCTCCCACTCATCCAAACGACTGCATCAGCCCCAGCTGCAGCCCCCCGCTGACCTTGTCACTCGCCGCCGCCCGCACCACCCGCACCGCGTTGACCTCCACCCGTCCCAGCGCACACTGCACCGCCAGGCCCACCCCTACCGCCACGCGGGCGCCCGCCACCACCCCCGCCGCCAAGCCACGAACGCCGTCGCCGTCGCCGCCACCGCCCTTCCCACGGGCACGGATGGCGCGCCCGACGGCGCCCACATTGCCCACATCCCCGGCGGTGACAAACAGGTGCGGCCGCACCTGCAGCGCCGCCGCCAGCCCCGCCCCCCCCGCCGAGCCGTGGGCGCCCCCCCCCCCCCCCGCGGGGAGGGCCCCGTCAGCATGGCGGTGGCGGCGTAGTAGAGGTCCCCCCCCAGGGCGTCGTGGCCATCCACCGGCCCCACCCCCCGGACGGCAAAGCCCCGCAGGCTGGCCGGGCCGCCTAGGTAAAAACGGTCGGCGAGGCGCACCGCCGGGTCCCCTCCCCACGGCACCGCCGCGCCCGCCCGCACCGCCAGGGAGGCGGTGATGCCCGACGCGCCAACCGGCACGTGCCCTTGCGCGTCGGCCTCGACGCGCGCGTGCCGCACGTCGCCGAGGCGCCGCAGCACCCCTGCGAGGGTGGTGGTGAGGCCCGCCCGCCAGCCGGTGGTGGGCCCCACCGCGCTGTCCCGGGTGTCCGTGTCGATCGTGTGGGTGAGAGCGGTGAGGGTGGAGGTGCCCGCCTCCTCGCGTACCGACAGGGAGGCGACGGGGGACAGGTCCGTGAGCGTCCGGACGGTGGTGGCGGCGGTAAAGGTGCCCGCGGAGATCGTGTCGGCCGACAGGGAGAGGCCCCGGGAGACGAGCGTGTAGGACGACGCCGCTGCGTGGTTGGCCGTCGTCTGGTGCGCGCGAAGGGTGGTGGCGGCCACACCGGGAGCGGGGAAGGGGGTGGTCAGCGTCGACTCGAGGGAGAAGGAGGGGGTCGCCGTCGGGAGGGATGACAGGGGGGTGCTCCCGCTGCCCCACCTGCAGAGGTGAACGGGGCAAAAAGGGGGACAGGGGCGGGGGGGGGGGGGGAAACCAAGGTCAACCAGACGCAGCACCAGGGAAGCGCCCTGGCAAGACAACCACGGCACGGGGGCGTCAGGGATGCACTTCAACGTGACCACCACCATTGCAGACGGCCTGGCGGCACCGCACGGCCGCTCGCCAGGCCTCCCGCCCATCCACCCACTTCCGCTCGCCTCCACCCGCATGGACCCACGTCCCACCCTCCCCTGCCACCCATCAGCGCCCGCTCGACACCTACCATCCAGCCGACAGCGCCAGCTCCTCGGCGTTGCCAAACACATTTCGCCAGCGGAGCTTGCCCTCCAGACTCGCCTGCCGCTCGCCGCTGCCCTCCACACTCGTCGTTGTCTGGAGGGCGTAGAGCTTGCGCTCCACCACATCCACCCGCACATCAGCGACGCGCGGTCCACCCTGTGGCGACTCGGCGGCGCCGTCCGGGGCCGCGCCCGGCGGCGCCTCGTCCAGCACCGCCGTCACAGACGCAAAGGCGCCGGTGGATCGCAGCCGCTCGACCGCCTCGGAGAGGCCCTCGATGGCGTCCCCAAACGTCGGGCCGGGTGCAGGGGGCGGGGGATCCGCCGCGGGCCCAGCAGCCGCCGCCGCCGCCGCCGCGGCCGCCGACGCCGCGGCCGCCGCCGCCTCTGCCGCCGCCGCCGCGGCAGTGTCGGCCAGCGCCGACGACACCACCCGCCGCACAAATGCCTCGCGGGTGCGGACCAGCCCAGACAGGTGGACGGTGCCGACCGACAGCGGCTGCGCCAGGAGCGTGTCCACGTCGGCACCGGCACCCCCCCCGGCACCCCCGTCGCCGCCGGCACCCCCACCGTTGCCGTCACCGCCACCGCCACCACCACCCCCTCCACCGCCGTCCCCACCGCCGCCAACAGCGTCGCCACCGTCACCGCCGCCACCGCCCCTGCCGTGGGCGTCTGCGCCGCCGCCGTCAGGGGGGCCCAGGCCAAAGCCAAACACCGACATGGTGGGGGGGGTGCTCGTGTGGCGGGGCCACCCGCCCGGGGGGGGGGGGGGGGGGGGGGGTTGGGGGGAAGCGCGAGCGCAGCGGTGGCGGCGACGGCGACAGCGACGGCAAAAGCGACTGAGGAGGGAGGAACGAGAGGGGGGGGGGGGAGGGGAAATATGGAGGACGGGGGTGCTCGTCGAGACGGGCGGCGTCGGGCCCGCGGGCGAGAATGGGCAGCGGCGGTCGCACGTGGCACGGGCGCAGCGTCGTGCCGCGCCGCGTGGCCCGACGTGCGGTGCGACAAAGGTGGCACCGCGCGCGCGACCGCAGGGGATCAAGGAAAAACAAAAACCCAAGACGAAATTCAAGATTGGATATCGGATCGAAAAGTGTTTGCATTTTGGGGGCGCTGTGTGTGAGCGACAGCTCCAGCCACCGTAGCGCCGCCGCCGCGCCGTCTCGCCGCTGCCGCGGCGGCGGCGGCGGCGGCGCGCCACCGCAGCGGGGGCGAGCTACGGATGGGGTGGTGTACCAGGCGGCGGTGGGGTGACCCCCTGGCCGCCAACCTGGCCGACACCCTCACGTCGGCCGGGTCGTCCGCCAAAGGCACTGACGCGACGGCGCGGGTGGTGGCGACGGCGGTGCCGCTGACCCGCCGCACGACAGGGATGCGCGCGGTGGCGGCGGCGGGGGGGCGCCCTGGAGGTGGCCGGCGCGGCGGGTGGGGGTGAGTCGGCGGTGGCGGCGGCTATAAGCTCCGCGCCCTCGAAGATCAGGGGGGGGGCGCGGGGTGGTCGTCACCACGCTTCTCCACCTCCGGTTCCCCCCCCCCCGGCGACTGTCTGTCCCTAGCTCAACCGCAGGTGGTGGCCGCGGCGGCAGTGGCGGCGGCCGCGGCGTGACCCCCCCGGCTGGCGGGTGGGAAGGCGGCTGCCGCCGTCGTGGCTTCCGCTCCCGCAGACGGCGGTGGTGGAGGTGGCAGCGGTGGCGCAGCGGCGGCGGCGGCGGCAGTGGCGGGCTTCGGTGGCGGCGCCCAGCTGTAGCTGCGGCGGGGGCGTATGGGGCATATGGTCGGCGGCGGCCGAGGGGTGCTGTCCGCTACGCCTCCCCCTCTCCCCCCCGTCTTCGTCACCCGCCCTTACCGCCCGCCACCCCCCCTTCCGCCACCCCAACCGCCCCCCCTCCTGCCGCCACCACCTCCACCAAACCGACGCAACGGCGGCAGCCGCCGCCGCCCTGGACCACCTCCTCCCCGCTCTCGCCGCCCCCACCGCCGCAGAGGCGGTGCGCTTTGACCGAGCAGCAGACCGCCGCCACCGCGGCTGCCGCCGCCGCCGCCGCCGTCGCCGCCGCCACCGTTGCCGCCGCCGCCAACCGGCAGCGGGTGCGCTCGGCGGTAGCCGCCGCGGCGGCCGCCAACGCTGCCGCCCGCCCGGCGGCGGTGGCGACGTGAGCGGCGGCGCTGACGGCGGCGGTGGCAAAAATGCCGTTGGGGTCGGGGGTGCTGCTGGGGGGGGCGCCGCCGCTGTGCGGCCGCCGCGGTGGGGCTCGGCTGCAGGGGGGGGGGGGGGGGGGGGGGGGGGACAACGCCCCCTTGACCAATGAAGACCCGGCCGGTCGGGTGGTGGCCATCGCACCGGTGTTGGCACCCGTCGTGGTCGTGGTAGCGGGGGAGGCGGCGACGACGGCGAGCGTCTGCCGGCGAGAGATGCGGCTGTCCCTGCGGATGGCGCGGCCGTCGCCACGGCCGGGCCATAGGGAGTGACGCTGCCGGCGGCAGCGGCCGGCCACGCCGCCGACAGCGGGCCGTCGGCAGGAAAGGCGGCCGGCTGCCGCGGCGGCGGCAGCGGCGGCGATGATGGCCACGGGCGCGCCCCTGCCGCCGTCTGTGGGGGCGACGGCGGCACCCCCCCCCCCCCCCCGCCAAGTCGTGGTGGCCGTCGCCCCCCACCCCTCCCCATTTCATGTGTGGCAGCGGCCTCGGCGGCGGCCTCCCCGCCCCCGCCTCCCCGCACCCCCCCCAGCTGTGGCAGAGGGGGAGCCGCCGCTGGCGGGAGCCCCGGGCTTAGCCGCTGCTCATCCCCCTATGTAGCTTCTCCGAGGTGCCCTACAGCCCGCTCGGCCGGCGAGACGGGCGTCGGGGTTGTGTGATGGCGGTGGCGGCACCGGCGGCGGGGGTGGCGGTCGCAGTGGTGGCGAAGGCGGGTTGGGTGGTGGTGGGGGTAGAGGGGGTGGAGGTGGTGATGGCGGTGGTGGGGGGGGGTGGGACCGACGGTGAGTCATCCGCGTCTCCAAGGCGGAGGTGGGGAAGTCGGGCGGGGGGGAGCGGCACCAAGGGGACCCGCCTGTGCTTGTGTCTTGGAATCGTGTGCTTTGTCCTGTCCCAAACTTTGCTAGAGTGACCCAGTGCCTTGTTGCGCGCATGGCGCAGTGAAGCTTGCTGCCCCAATCGCACCGTCCCGACAGCCGGGCGGCCAGCACAGCCGCCGCGACCCCCCCCCCCACCAACAGCACGACTCACGCCACCCTCCGCATGGCCACCGTGGCCAAGCTCCCCCGCCCCCCCCCCCCCCCCGTGGTCCCCCGCCATAATCGACGCGCACGAGTCCCCCCGGTAGAGGCACTGCATGACGAGTGTGGGGGAGGACCTCCCCCCCCGCCCCCGGACAGGGCGCAGCGCCGACCACGCCGCAGCGTGCAGCCGCAGAAGGGCCGTCGATGAGGCCACGCAGGCCACACCCACCGCCGCCCACCCTGGGAGCCCCAGCAGTCGCCGACGGGGTGGCCGCGTACGGGTGCCTACCGACCCGAGCCGACAGGGTGTACAGGGCGGCCGCCTCGGCCGAACGGGCGGCGGCGTAGGCGGCAAGTGCGGCGTGGAAGGGCGGCAGCGGCGGGCTGCTGGGGGGGGTGTCGCCGCCACCGCCGCCGGTGGAGACCCCCGATTGGGGGCGGCGGGCCGCGTCATCCAGCGCTAGCCAAAAAGGTGCCGTCGCTGCTGCCGCCGCCGCCGCCGCCGTCGCGGGCTCCCCCACCCCCCCCCCCGCCCCCTCCCCGCCCCCCTAAACCGCCCTTCCAAGCCCCAGCGCTACCTGTTGGCGCCTGTGCGGCCGCCCTGCCGCCGCCGCGGCCATTGTCGTGGTCGTCCCCGCAGGTGACGGGCGGCGGCGGCGGGCCATGGCGCCAACGACGGGGGTGGAGAGGGTCTTGCCATAGATGGCGAGCGACAGCGCCCGCTCCGACGCCATGATGCGGCTGCGGATGCTCGCAAAGCCCGCGCCGAGGGAGCCCCCGCTGGGCGGCTTCACCACCACCGAGTCCCACTGGTCGTCGCCGTACCCACCGCCGCCGCCGCCGCCGCCGCCGCCGCCGCCCACACTGTCGGCCGACGTGTCGGGGGAGGTGGGAAGGAACAACCCCCAGGGGGCACAAGCGCCCGGCGCCAGCGGTGGCGCATCTGGCAGCGTCACCACCACGAGGGGAGGCGGGGGGGGGGAGGAGGCAGAGGCAGCGGGGGGGGGGGGGCGGCACAAGCGGCCACCGCGGCGCCACCGCCATCACCACCGCCACCCACCCGTCGGGTCTGCAGCGGCGGCGGCGGCGGGGGCGCGGGCACCCACCGAGGCGGCGCGGGCGTCTGGGGGGCGGCCGGCACGCGCGGGCGGCGGCGCACCCACCCCCCTGCCCCGCGACGTGGGGCGGCTGCGCCGCCGCCGCCGCCGCCGCTGCCACCGCGGGGTGTGGCCACCGCCGCCGCCGCCGGCCGCTGCTGCTCCGCCACCGTCGCCGCCGCTGACCCCGACCCCGAAGCCGCCGTCGCGCTCGCCGCCGCGCTCGCCGCCATTCCCGCGCGTTGGGCCGTGGCCTGCGTCTCCCGTCCGCCCAACCCGCACCCCCCGCTCCTTCCCGCTCCCGGATTCTCCTTGCCACAGCCGCGGCTCCTTCCCCCCTGGGAGTGGCCGGCGGGCGGCGCGGTCGTCACTTGCGCTGTCCGCGTCGGGTGGGCGTCGTGGGTGACGGGCAACCTGCCCGCCCGCAGCGCCCGTGGCTGCCGCGCCGTCGTCGGCACGGACGAGGACGCCACGAGCACCGCCCCCCGGTCGACGATGGGGCGATCCCCGCCGCTGCCGCCCGGCGCGGGGGGTGCTCCCGCTGCCGGCGGCGCCGCCCGACGGCGGCGCCGGTCCCCGCCACACGCCGGGGCCGCCGCCGGCGGTGCGCCGTCGACACGCGCCCCAACGGTCGGGGGCGGTGTCCAAAGGCGGCATGCCGCCGACGGGCGGGCCCTCTGCGGCGGGCGCCGCCGCCCGCCACGCGCCCGCGTGGCGCTCCCGCGGTGGTGGGCCGCCAAGCTCATGTCGCAACCGGTTGGGCTTGAGCTTGTGGGCGCGCCGCCTGCTCGTGCACGACCCTCTTCGGCGCGCCTCACTGGCTGTGGCGGCGCTACACCCCCCGCCCGCTACGGACGGCCGCCGGCTTGGTAATGGGCCGCGCCGCCACCGACACGCTCCACTGGGTCGCGCCTATGGCCCGCGGCGACGGGTTCGGTGGCGGCGGCGGCAGCGGCCGCTGCGGGGGGGTCAGCGTCGGCGTCAGCGGCAAGGATCCCACGAGTCCACCCGTGTCTGCCAGCTGGGGAGCGCCCGCCGCGCCTGCCCGCCGGTGCTCCCCGTCGGCGGCGGCGGCGGCGGTGGCTGCCGCCGGCGCCGGCCACGACAGCAGTTGCCTGCCGTGACTCGCGGGCCGACCAATAAAGCCCCGCTGGCCGAGGGAAACCGCCCTGCGGGGCGGGGCGGCAGCGCTAGGCGGCACGGCCAACCCCGACGTGGTGGGGGGGGCGGCCCGGCATGGCTCGACGGGCGCCACCGCCGCCGCTGCCGCCAGAGCCGGCCCGCCAGCCGCCGCCGTAGCTGACCCCCCCGCGACCGCCAAAGTGGAACGCCCCGCCGCCGCCAAAGCCGGCCCTCCAGCCGCCGCCAAAGCCAAACCCGCCCCGGGGGCAACGGCGGCAAGCGACAACGGCCCTGCGGGTCCGCGGGGGCAGCCGCCGCCCGTGGCTCCAGCCGGCAGAGCGAGGCCAAACCCCCGCTGTCCGAGGGCGACCGCCCTGCGGGGCCCGGCACCCAGTACGGGCAGCCGCGGCGCCGTCGGCGCCGTCGGCAAAAGCGACAGAGACGGCGGCGGCGGCGGCGGCCGCCATCGCGGCACGAGCGCGGACGTCGATTCCTCGCCGGGGGCGGCCTGCCATGCGTCTGACGTACGGACCAGCCGCCTGAGACCAGGCCCGGGCGCCCTGCCGCCGCTGGCGTCGGCGATACGGGACTCATACGCCTCCGTCGCGGCAGCGCCGGCGGAGAGCTCAGCGGCAATAGCGGCGGTGGCGGCGACGGCTGCTGCCCGCCGGGGCCGCGCGGGCGCTCCCTCACTAGGCCGCCACCGACGGGGGGCAGTCGCAGAGCGGCGCTCCCGGGCGGGGGGGACGGCCGACGCCGCCGGCCCCACGGCGGCGGCGGCGGGGGCGGCGGCGGAGGCGGGGGCGGCGGTGGAGGCGGTGGCGGCGGTGGAGGCGGGGGCGCCCCCCCTTCGCGCCTGGGCCTCTGCTTCTCGCTTGCCCTGCCACCGCTTGCTACCCCCGTGGGCCATGCAGTGCACCCGCCACTTGTCACACTCCTCCACGGGAGCGTCGCACACGTAGCAGTAGCACTTTTCACAGGTGCGGGGGTTGGCGGCCGCCGCCGCGGCGGAGCGGCCCCGCTTGAACGGGTGGGCGGGGCAGTCGGGCCGCCCGTGGGGGTACACGTGCGTGCGGGCGGCCACGACGGCCACGCCAGCCGCGGCTGCGGTGGCAGAGGCGGCATCGGCCGCCGCGTCGAGGGGGGTGCAGGAGGGGGGGGCGGGGGGGGACACCTCCACCACCTCCAAGTCACTGTCGCTACCCACGTCGACGCCCGCACACCCGCCGTGGCGGGCGGCGGCGCCACCGACGTGCTTGCGGGCGCCAGGGACGCCGCCACCTGCGCCGCTGCTGTCGTCACCACCGCCTGCTACAAACTCCACGTCGGTGGCGCTCCCGCCGCTGCCCCCACCGTCGTCCCCGTAGGTGGAGTCGTCGAGGGGGCCGCACCAGTCAAGGAGCATACTGCTGGTGATGCTACCGCCGCCGCCGCCGTTGTCGTCGCTGCTGCTGCTGCTGCTGTCGCCACCGCGGCTGTCCTCGTCGTCGTCGTCGTCGTCGCCGCCACCCCTGCCGCTGGCGTCGCTGTGGGGACTGCCGCCGCCCGCCCCACGGGCGCCACTGCCGCCACCGCCACGGACACCAACACCGCCGCTGCCATCGACAGCGCTGCCACCGCCACCGCCGCCGTCCCATGGCCCCCGACTGCCCGTCACGTTCACCCACCACGTCCCATCGCTGGCGTCCACGTCAATCACCAGGTCGTTGGTGACAGGCGGGGTGGGTGGAGCGACGGCCGCGGCAGCGGCAGCGGCCGGGGCAGCGGCGGCCGCGGCAGGCCGCGCATCGAGGACGGGCGCGGCGCCGCCGCCGCCCCCGCCGAGGGGGCTGGGGGAGTCCGCCGGGAGGCCGGCCATCCCAAGCAGGAGGCCGGCCGCGTCAAGAAGGCCGCGGGGAAGGAGGAAGGGGAGTTGGTACCGTGCCAACGCGGCGTGACGCCGCGTTGGAACCGACCGGCTAGGAGGCACACGCCCGTGGCAAGGGTCCGCGACCTCCCCCCCGCCGGATGGGCAACCCGCCGGCAGGCGGGCCAAGGCGGGACGAGGCAGGGCGGCACACCATAGGGCACTCGCGCGCACGGCGAGCGCGGCCAAGTGGTGGCCCACACAGCGCAGTGGGTCTAAGACCGAGTACCTACATTTCCGTGCAAGATGGCCTTTACGGCCTCTGTGGGGGGGTCGGCTTCTGTAAGCAGGCCCTCACGACCCCCAGAGGGCCATCTTGCACGGAAATGTAGGTACTCGGTTTTAGACCCACTGCGCAGGGGGCACAGGGGGCACAGGGGGTCCTACACAGTCAAATCATGCGAGTCTACCAAGTAATCATGTAGTTACTAGATGAGCATGTGTTAGGCTTGGGTATCACGTGCCCAAAACCCGCATGTGACGCGAGATCACGCCCGATCACGCCCGATCACGGTGTCATCACGCGTTTTTCAGCACGTGTCACGCACAAAGTAGCCCTCCTGAGAGTGACTTTTAATGTAGTGTATCACACTTAAATCTTTAGTATCACATCTCCCGGTCCACTTGCTACTTGCGGATCGCGTCCTGCAGGTACCACGACGAGTCGAATACCTTGCTCAGCAGCACAACTGGGGACGCCCGCGTGGTGCCAACGGCACTGGTCGCACCTGACCCGAACCTGCCTCTGGTCGACGGCACCGCGGGTCCATCGGACGACCCCTGTGAGCCGCAGCGACGCAGCAGCTCACTGTATCTGGCCATTGCCACCTCGTTCGAGAACTCTCGCTCCACGACGCCGAGTATGAAGGTGCTGTCGACGGCGGCGAAATCGGCCTTCAAGTCGGCGGCGGCCGCAAAGGGCGCCCACCCGAACCCCTACAGACGGCACGCGTGGCCCTCCGAGATGGACAGCACCCACCCGTCGGGGGTGAGGGGGGCGGCGAGGGAGCGGTGGATGGAGGGGGAGGGCGAGTCGCTCGTTCAGCGCCCGAGCGTATAGGGCAGTCGGGAGGTGGGGGAGGGAGAAGGTACGCCGTCCGCGACCGCCCGCGACCTCCACTACCGCCGCCACCGCCACCATCACCGCTGCTGCTGCGGCCACCAGTATCTCCGCTGCGGCTGCTACCGCTGCCGCAAATACCTTGATTCCAAATCGATGGCGAAGGCATCGTGAATGGGAAGTGGGCGCCAGCAGCGGGAGCACGCCTCCGACGGGGCCGCTGCTCGCCCGGGGCGACCTGGTGGCCTACGCTTGCGGCCCGTCAGCGTCGCCGCCCCCGCGGTCGCGGTCACCTCTACCGGTGCCGTCGCCGCCGCCACTGCCGCTGCTGCTTCCGCTGCTTTTACGGCCACCACTGCTGCCACCGCCTCTACTGACGCCGCTGACGCCGCTTCCACCCATGCCGCCGCCGCCACCGCCGCTTCTATCCCTGCCGGCGGGCGCTACGTCGCACGCTGCCCTAAGGGAACAAAACCGCGACAAAACCGCGATGTCTGGCGTGTGGCACCCCGGAACCGCGATCCACAAGCGCCCATCAGCGGATCACAGGGTCCTGACAGCTGAGCAGACGTACAAGAGATTCTGATTGGCCCTCCAGAGAGTTCCAGGCTTTGCTGTCAGAATCATCCAGCTGATTCCAGAAACACCCAAGAATACTCTGGAAGCATCCAATCAAAAGCCGCCCGCGCGCTTTCGTGGCTTGCCCACTCACGTCCGTCCCAACCGTGCACGCGTCACCCCACGACGCTGTCTTCATCTCGTTGCTGCCGCAGCTTGTCTTTGGCGCCGTTGCCGGACGCGCTGTGTTCGCGATCCTCCCCACCACCGCCGTGTACCATGCCGTCACGAGCACGCGCACCGACGAGGACCTCCCCCCGTCAGCCGTCTGGCAATGGTAAGCACCGTGCCTGCGTCTCATGTTGACCCTGGGCTGCGGATCTCCCCCCTCCTTCCCCCTCCCCCCCCCCTTTTCTCCCTTTAGTGCGTGGCTGGTGTAGCGTGTATGTCTTTTCGGTGTGCTGTTGCTGATGCGTTTGTACCCTTTTTTTGGTGGTTATGTTTTCTTTGTGGATCCTTGCTTTTCAGACTTGGATGGCTTGATGGCGGCAGCGCAGATTGCTGCAGCCCTTGCGGATCCGCGTGCTGTCGGTTTACCCCTGGTCGCCGGGGTACCCGCTGGTGCCCCCCCCCCCCCACCCCCCCCCCCCCCCCCAGATGCCCTCCCCCCCGTTCCGCCGGAGGGACCCACCCCTCCTTTGGCCGCCCCCGGTGCCCCTCGTCCACCGCCTGCTGCTGGGAGAGACGCCGGGCCGAGTGCCCGGCGTCGCACGAGTGGGCGGGGGGGGATCTTCCTCGGAGGGGATCGGCCACTGGACCACCCCGGCCGACCCCTGCAGAAGATCAACGTTTTCAAGCGGCAGGAGCTGCAGCTCACCCGCGCCGACGGACGGATGGTGCGGACCCGGGTGGCATTTGCCATCCACCAGATTCTGCGGTGCACCGTCCCCTTCTGCTCTCACCCAGAGGACCGGCTACGTGGGGCGGTAGAGTATCTAGAGGGCTGTCTGCCGCGGTTCGCTCTGTGTGAGTCGAGCTGGGGGGCGTGCGCGGTGCTGTCTCGTGGCCTGCGCCACCGCCAGCTGCAGCAGCGGCGCAGGTCATCTCGCCGCGCATCGGCGGCGGCCGTGGCCGCCGCGGATGGCCCTGCCGCTGCTCCGGTTGGCCTTGCCGCTGCTGCCCCCCGGGACGGCAATCCTGCCGTGGCTGCCGCCGCCGCTGCGTCGGTTGCGCCTGCTGCTGCTGCGGAGGGCAACGGCGGCGGCGCTGCCATCGTGGAGACGCGAGAGCAGCAGCTGGCACAGCAGCAGCTGGCATTTTTTAGCGAGCTCGAGCAGTAGGAGATGAGAAAATAAACAGCCACTGTTGTATCGACGAGAAAAAACAAGAATGCGCACGACGCGAAAACACACACGGACTGTCGTGCGGCCGTCATCTCGCCTCTGTAAGCAACGTCCGAGGTCCCGTTGCTCCCGTTGCTCACACCTCCGAGGGCGGCTGTGAGCCAATCAAACTGCAATCGATCGCGGTTTTGTCGCGGTTCTGGCCCCCGACTGGCTGACTGTGGGTGCGGATCACGGATCGCGGTTTTGTCGCGGTTTTGTTCCCTTAGGGCTGCCGGCGCCGAAACGCCTGCCGGTGACATGGGCGCCGGCGTCGGGTGCGCATCGCCGAGGCGGACGCGAGGCGTCGTCCGCGGCGTGCTGCGCTCTGTATCCTCGTTGCGGAGGACGAAGGGCAGGAGGGCAGAGCCACTAGATACAATTCGGGCCTCACACCTTACTTTTGAGATGTAGTATTCGTGTCATATACTTAACTCCTAATCACGTCCCCAATCACGCGTCTTCTGGCCGTGCGTGACGTGTGATCACACGCTAAATCTCGCATGAGATCACGCAAACTACGTGATCTTACATCACGTGCGGCGCGTGATACCCAAGCCTAGCATGTGTGCGAGTCCATCTAGGTTCTGAAACATGACGAAAAGCAATGCTTTACTTTCTTGCTGGCACGAAGGAGAAGCTTGTTCGCCATTTCTGGAGACTCCGTCTTTCGCGTCTACATTGAAAAGGCCTCGAACGTGCTTGCTGGACGACCGTGCGCGTCCCCACCCTACGACCGCGTCTTTCTCACGCTCTTCTGCGGTCTCAAGCTCTTCTCGCCGGCGGTGACCACTCCCCCTTCCCCCCCGCCCGCCCCCCTTGTGTCCGCCTTTTCCCTCTCACCCTGCTTGTGTTGCACCTTCCCCGTCCCTTGTCCCCGCCTCACGCACGCCTCCCCGCGGTCTCCCCCTCCCCTGTTCGGCGGTGCTCCGTGGGGGTGTGGGCAGGCGGCGCGCCGCCGGGTCGGTCCTCCCCCCCCCCCCCCCCCCCCCCCCCCCCCGCGGGCAAGTGCGGACCTCCCACCATGGCGCCGCCCGCGCCGTCCCTTCTCGACGCCCTCCCCCCCCCCCGACGGACGGGGCGGCCGTCCCGCTTTTCCGCCCGCCCCGCCGGCAGCGGCAGCGGCGCCGTCGCCCCCCCCGGGGGGGTCCTACCCTCTGACGCGCCGCGCGGGGGGGACGGCGTGCCGCCCGCCGCGGCCGCCGCCCCCCCCTCCACTGCCGCGGCCACCACCGCCGTGGCCGCCTCGCGCGGTCCCCCGTCGTCGCGGCCGCCCGCGGCGGCGGCGGCAGCGCCCATCATGCCAACGGCGCTGGTGGCGGCCCCCGCGGGGGTCATTGGCGGCGCCGCCGCCGCGGGCGGCGGCGGCGGCGCCCCCCCGCTGGCCGTCACCGTTGACGCGGACGGGGCGTCCGACTACTCGGCCATCCACCGGCAGGGGGAGGCGGCGACGCGCATCGTCTACGCGAGCCCCGCCGACGTGCGGGAAAAGCCGCTGGCCGTGTCGGCCGTGCCGCTGCCGACCGACGCGGAGGTGGCCGCCACCACCGCCCGCACCCGCGAGGCGCTCGCCGCCGCGCTGGGCGCGGCGGCGGCGCAGCCGACGGGGCCCGCCGCGGCTGCCGCCGCCGCCACCGCCGAGGCGTCGTACGTGCGGTATACGCCGGCCAATGGGCGCGGCGGGGAGCGGGTGATCAAGCTGGTCGCCGCGCCGGTGGACCCAATGGCGCCGGGCCGGTTCAAGCAGGCGCGGGGGCCCGCGGCGCCGCCGTCGCCGCCGGCGCCGGTGCTGCACTCGCCCACCCGCAAGGTTACCAAGGCGCAGCGGGACGCGTGGCGCATCCCCCCGTGCGTGTCCAACTGGAAGAACAACAAGGGCTACACCATTGCACTGGACAAGCGCCTCGCCGCCGACGGGCGGGGGCGCGACGTGGACGACGGGGGGGGGGGGGGGGGGGGGGGGGGGACCGCTTTGCGGCCTTTGCCGAGAGCCTCTACGTGGCCGAGGCGACGGCGCGGGAGGAGGTGGCCCGCCGGGCGGCGCTGATGAGTGGCCGCGCGGAGCGGGAGGCGGGCCGGCGGGAGCGGGCGCTGCGGGAGCTCGCCGCCCGGGCGCGCGACGAGCGGGCGGGCATCCTCCGCGGGGGGGGGGGGGAGGCGCCGCCAGCGCCGGCGCCGGCGCTGCCGACGGAGGGGCCGTCGACGCGCCCGACGGCGTCACGCCGCCAGCGTCGCCGCTGCCGCTGCCGCCCGCGGTGCGGCCGCGGGCGGCCATGGCGGTACCCGACGGCGAGGCGGGCGCGGCGGGTGCGTCGCCGCCCCCGTCGTCGGCCGGGGCGGCGCCCACCACCGCCTCTGCCGCCGCGACGGCCGCCGACGGCGGCGGGCCAGACGGGGAGGAGGAGGAGGAGGAAGACGCGGCAGCCGCGGCGCGCCGCGACGCGGTCCGTGCCGAGCGGCGGCGGGCGCGGGAGCGGAGCGCCCGCGGCGGCGGCGGCGGCGGCGGCGGCCCCGCCACCGACGCGGATGCGGGCGGCGGGCGGCGGGCCAAGCGGTCTCGCCTGGAGCGGGACGCCGGCCGGGACCTGTCCGAGGTGATTGCGCTGGGCGGCGCCGCCGCCGCCGCCGCGGCGGCTGCGGGGGGTGCCGCCGGCGGCGCGGACGGGGAGGTGGCGCTGGACCAGCGGCTGTTTGCGGCGGCGCCCGCCGCGGGCGTCGGCACCGGCTTTGCCGCCGACGACGCGTACGCACTGTACGACCGGCCGATGCTGGGCGCGGGGGGGGGGGGGGCGGACCGCTTCCTCTACGCCCGGGGGGGGGCGGGCGTCGGCGCGGGCGGCGCCGACCGGGGCTTTGCGGGCGCCCCCGGGGTGGGGGGGGGCGGCGGCGCGCCGTCGGCGGCCGCCGCCCCGCGCACCAAGCCGGTGCAGTTTGAGCGCGACGGAGCGCCGGCGGCGGCGGCGGCGCCCGGTGGGAGGGGGGGTGGCGGGGGTGGGGCGGGGGCCCCTGCCGGCGGCGACGGCGACGACGAAGAGGGGGACCCGTTTGGGGTGGACGGCTTCTTGGAGGCTGCCAAGGGGGGGGGGGTTGGGGGCGGAGGGGGGGGCGGGGGGGGCGCCGCCGCCGGCCGCGGCCGCACCTCGGTGGGCTTTCGGTCGTCGGGCAGCGCCAACTGGGGGTAGGGCCCGCGCCCGCCCACCCGCGGTCTCGGCGGCGCGCGCCCGGGTGCGGTGGCGCGGCGGGTCAAGTGGCGGGGGTGGCTGCCGGTCGTGGGCGAGGGGCGGCTGCCGGGCGGCGGGCACGCTCGTTGGGTCGCAATGACAATGAGATGAAAGAGAATAAAAAAAAACGATACCAGTGCCCCCGTGTGCCCGCGAACACCCCGAGTACATACACCAGGGCGGAGTTTTGTACCCACAGGAGGCGCCACCCCCCCACCCCACCCCCCTCCCCCCACCCCCACTCCCGCTCCCCCCCCTCAGCCGCCCCCCCCTCCGCCCCCAAAAAAGATAATGCCCAGCGGCAGGCCGACGCCCACCGCCGCCAGCGCCGCCACCACCCCCACCGTCAGGCGGCGCATCTCGGCCGCCTCCCGCGCCACCTCTGCCGCCGGTCGGGTGTCCACGTACGCCACGTCGTACCGGTTGAGGGTGCCGCCCAGGTCGGGCAGCCGGTACGACGGCCCGCCGCCCCCCCCCCCCCCCGTCGCCGGCGCCGCCCGCCGGCGCCGCCCGCCGACCGGGACCGGTCGGCGGCGGCGACCGCCGCCACGTCGTCTGGGGTGGCCTGGAACTTGAGCGCCACCTCCGCCTCAAAGCCAAAGAGCAGCTCCTTGGCCCGCCGCTTGATGCCCGCGTCCACGCACCGGGAGCGGAGGGTGCGGTAGATGCCCTCGGCGCGGTCCCGCTCGCCCGCCGCCTCACACGCGAGCGCCAGCTGCAGCCACACCCCCCCGCCCACCGCCGTCCGCGGGGAGCAGTAGGCGTCGGCAACGTCGGAGAGCGTCGCGACCGCGTCGGCGTAGCGGGAGCGGCTGCTGGACGCGGC
Organism: Pyropia yezoensis; assembly: GCA_009829735.1. Taxonomy (NCBI): domain Eukaryota; phylum Rhodophyta; class Bangiophyceae; order Bangiales; family Bangiaceae; genus Pyropia; species Pyropia yezoensis. The sequence continues at coordinate 14,225,430 of CM020620.1, forward strand.
CGCCGACGCCAGGGCGGCCGCAATCGTGTCGGCCGCCGCCTCCTCCCGGCCCAGGTCAATCCCCGCCGCCGCACGGTACGCCGCGAGGCGGGCGGCGGTGGCGGCGGCGCGCGCCTCCTTTTCGGCGGCCGCCTCGGCACTCAGCGGGACGGCGCGGCCGCCGCCGACGGGGATCTTGCGCCCGCCGCCATAGGCGCGGGAGATGTTGGCGGGCCGCTCAAAGACGCCCCAGGTCGACACCTTTGGCTGGTAGCCCCCGGGGGGGGGGGGGTCCCGGCCGCCGCCGCCGCCGCCGCCGCCGCCGCCGCCGCCTCCCCGCCGCCCGCCGCGGCAACGCTGTCGACCGCCGCCGCCCCGTCGGCGGCCGCACCGGCCGTGGCCGCCCCGCCCGCCGCGGTTGTCCCGTCGGCGACGCGCGGCACGGCAGCCACGGCCGCACCACCCACCGCGCCAGTCACGCTGGCCGCATCCGCCGCGCCGGCCGCCGCGACGGCCGCGCTGGCCACACTGCCGGCCGTGTCACCAGAGGGGCCGCCCTGGACGGGCGCCCCCCCCCCCCCAGCGGCGATGGCGACAGCGACGACGGCACCCCCCCCCCCGCGCCACCCCCCAAAAAAGCCTCGGCGCGCTCCATCTGGGACTGGAGCAGCTCCGTTTTCTTCCAGTCGGGGAGGGTGTCCCACGACAGCCCTGCGGTGGTGCCACCGCCGCCGCCGCCGTCCACGCCGCCGCCGCCGCCACCGCCGCCGTCACCGCCGCCATCCCCGTCGCTCGCCGCCGCAGATGGGGCACCATCCACACTGGCAGGGACGGTGCCACCCGGTGCGGGCGCCCCGCGCCCCCCGGTGGGGGCGGTGGCGGCGGTGCTGCCCCCATCCCCCACCTCAGAGTCGTACGACGAGCCGCGGGCCTTGAGGGCGCGGAGCCGCGCAATCTTAGCGCCCAGGTCCGCCTCCCGCTCCCGCCGCGCCCCATCTGACGGTGACCCCGTCTCGGTGGTGGTCTTGCGCTGCGCCACCACCACCAACGCCGGGTGCGGCGGCGCCAGCCCACCCCCGACACGAGGCGGCGGCAGCAGCGGCAGCGGCAGCGCCGATGCGCGGCGGCGGGGGCGTCGGTGGTGGGGGCAAAGGCCACCACTACTGCTGAGGGGGGGGCGGCTGACCAGCGCGACGATGCGGCCGGCGGCGGGGTGGGGGGTGGGGGGCGGCGGGGGGGGGGAGCACCCACCCGGGCGGGGGCGCACCCCCGGGGTGGCGGGGCGGGCAGCCGCCCCCCCGCATACCAGTGGGAAGGGGGGCAGAGGGCGGGGGGGGAGGGGGGGGAAGCGGGCAGAGGGCGGCCGTCGTGCCCGTCACCGCCGTGTCAGTGGAAAAGAGAGCGCGGGCGATGGGGTGGGGCGGGGATCGGTGACGATGTCGGGGGGGGAGGCGGAGACCAAACGGCCCGCCTCTACTCCACACTGCGGTGCAACTGGCTGGGTGGAGGGAAGGGCCACTGCGGGCGGCCCGGCCGGGCCGGGCGCACACCCGATGGGTGGTCCTAGATTTGGGAGGGCACCCTGCGGTAGTCTTTTCGGTTCCCTTTTCCTGTTCGACAAACATGCATTTTCGCTGCAGCTTCTGTACGTTTGAACTGTACTGGTACACTGTATGTACTGTATAATACCGTGACAAAAGTTTTTCTACAACTGAGAAAAGGGGGCTACCGTTGCAATTGGTCCATTGGCCGAGTCTTCGATTGCAGGTCACTGAGGCCCCCCCGGTCAACCGTCAACCACTGGCAGTGTGCGAACCGCCTCGATTAATCCAACAACCCCGCCCTTCCCCCTCTACCCTCCCACCCGCCCACCCCCATTCCCACCAGTATGGGGCCCTACCAGCGCCTCACCGATGAGCAGCGGACTGCCGCGGCCGTTTTAGCAAAGAACGGGACCGGCAATGCCGAGATTGCTGCGGCTGTTGGGGCGAATCGGGCAACGGTGGCGAAGGTGGCGGCGCGGGTGCGCCGCACTGGGGACCTGCAGGCGCCCAAGTCTTCTGGGCTCCCCCCCATGCTCGGCGCCAGGGAACCTCGGCGGCTAATTCGAATGGTCCTGGCCAACGACAACCTGGAGCTGGGCCACCTTGTGGCAATGTTCAACGATGGCATGCCAGTCAAGATTTCCAAACGGACGGCGCATCGAGTCATCCGTGACGCCGGCTTGTACGCTGCCCGCCGCCGCATCAACCCCTGGCTGTCCAACAAGAACCGGGTCAAGAGGCTCTCCTGGGCTCGGAAGCATCGCCGGTGGGAGAAGGAGTGGCGACAAGTTCTTTTAACAGACGAAAGCACATTCCAGGTAAAGACTGATCGCGGCAAGCTTTTTTGGTGCTGGCGTGGTTGCCCGTGGCGTCCTCGAACCTCTCTCTCATCTGTTAAGGGCGGGCGGCAGTCGGTAATGGTGTGGGCGGGTTTTTCCTACCGCGGCCGCACCGATTTGGTTCTGGTGGACGGGTGCCTGAACGCGCACTCCTACCAAGACCAACTACTCGAGGTGGCGTACCACCACATGGTGGCGGATTTTGGGTCTACCAACAACGTGCTGCTACAGGAGGACCTGGCGCCGCCCCATAATGCCAAGAGTACCCGGGCGGCGCAGAGAGAGCTGGGCATCAAAGTGGAGCAGAGCCCCGACTTAAACCCAATCGAGAACGCCTGGGCGGAGCTGGAGCGGCGCCTACGCCGGCGCCGTGACACCCCAAGGACCAAGACGAAGCTGTTCTTGGCGCTGGAGGCGGAGTGGCGGGGCATCCCCGACGCCTTTTTTGAGAACCTGGCCGACTCCATGGTGCGCCGTTGCAGAGCCGTGGTCACATCCCACGGCTGGCCCATGAAGTACTAGTAAAAAACGTAGATAAACTAGGGTCGACCAGGCCGCGTCAACTGCACTTGATCCCACCCTGCCCAGATCACGAAATCGTGGAAATACTTTTGTCCCCCCCATAGGACATACAGTGCATGTACGGCTCCCATCCGCGCCAAACTCCCCGATGCCATCAGCGAGGCGGCTTGACGGTCGGTGTCCCTGTCCGCGCCGTCGGCGGCAGAGCCGGCGGCGGTGGCGCAGCGGCGGTGGCGGCAACCAGCGGCGGCGGCAGCCAGCTGGCGCCGGTGGCCGTAGCCGAAGCCGGCATGCCACGGCGTGGAGGAGTGTCGCAGGTGCGGGGGCGGGCGCAGGGTAGGCACGGCGGCAGCGGCGGGGTCGCCTGCTGCTGAGCGGCTGCAGGGCCGCTTGATGTTGGGCAAGAAGAAAGAACATCAGTTGTGGCGAAAAATCTTTGCTAAAGTAGGGACTTGTCATGGCGGAGGAGCCCCTCTCCCACACGCGATTTTGGAATATGCCTGCCCACAGGCGTCGTCATGGACCCACAATCAGATACAAGAGAGTGTGCCCCCTGTGCAGGAAACGCGGGTATTCGCGCGCGGCCCGATTCGACGGGTCGTTGTTTCGTCGGAACTCGTTACTCCTCGGTCCGAGCGCCGCCCCATGCTCCCCGCGACTCGCGACGCCACCGCTGCAGCCACACCCATTGCTTGGCCGTCTCGCTTGCTTTCATACTCCTCCCACCCACAGCGGCGGTGGGCGGCGGGCGGTAGGTCGCCATTCCGCCGCCGTCCCTCCAAGACCCTCCGGGTCTCTCGCCGCCCCCCCCACCCCCCCCCCCCCCTCCCCCTCCAATGATGGCCGCCGGCGCCTCCCGCCCGGCGGTCGCCCTCCCCCTTCCTCCCCCGGTGCCCACCGGTGGCCGCGCCCCGCCGCCTGGCTGGCTCGCCACCTGCCGAGAGGCTGTGGCGGCCGCCGCCGCCATTGGCGACGCGGCCACCGTTGTCTCCACGTGCGCGACGGTCGAGTTGACGGTACGTGTGTCGGGACGACCAGCGTGGGGGGGGGGGGGCGTGGGGGGGGTGGTGCAGATGAGACCTCTGGGGGCAATGAGGAAGAAGTGGGAAATGGGGGGTGGAGGCGGGGGGTCGCGCCACGGCGGGCGCCCCGCAGTGTCTGTCCAGCGGCATACCCCATCTGTTGGCGACGCTGCAGTCCAGGACGCTGCTGCTGACGCGTAGGTGTCCTTTTATGCGAGACCTGTCACCTGGTACTGTCCGTCTCTCTTCCCGCCCCCCCCTCTTCTGCTCCCCTTTCCCTTAGCTGGCAGCAACGAGCGACGCGCCCACCCCTGGGGTGTCCCCTCTGGCCGCCGCGCATCTACTCGCCCTCCTCGTGGTCGGGGACGTGCCGCGGGCACGCGCCGTCCGCCGGCGGCTGCTGGCTTGCGCCGCCACCCCTCCCACCCCCACCCCCGCCACCGCCACCGCCGCCGCCTCCGCCGCAACTGCATCTGGCAGCGCCGCCACCGGCGGCAGCGGCGGCGGCGGGGACAGCGGCGGCGACAGCGACAGCGACCTCCCCGCCGCCGCGGCGGCGGTGGCGGCGGTGGCGGCGCGCGACTGGCCGACGCTGTACGCGGTGCTCGGGGGCGGCGACGGCACGCCCTGGCGGGGCGCCGCTGAGCGGTCGCTCGCCGCGTCGGCGGCCGCCGCCACCCGCCGCCGCGTGCGCGACTGGCTCGCCGCCGCCCACACGACCGTGTCGGCAGAGACGGCTGCATCGCTGCTGGGCGTGCCGCGGGGGGAGCTGCCGGCGACGGTGGCCGGGTGGGGGTGGGAGGCGGGGGAGGGGGACTGGCTTCGCCCGCGGCCAGTGCCGGTGGGGGGGCCGGGGGGGGCTGCCGCGCTCAGTGCCATGACCACCCAGCTGTACAGCTTTGATGAGCCGTGAGGGTGGAGGGGGTGTGTACCGTGGGGGGGGGGAGGGCGTGCCGGTGGGTGCGGTGGGTCTGCTGCCTTGCGGGCTGTCATCGTCGTGTGCAAACTGTTGGGACTCCAAGGGGAAGGTGGGAGCGGGCCGAGAACAGACGAATGGGAGCAACGTGTGCGGGTTGGCAAGGTCGGCGGGGGGTGCCCCCGGCCGCCACTGTCACAGCCACTTTGGTGCGGGGATCGCTACCAACACCCGCATGCCGCTCACGTCCCATCGCCCCTAATACCGCCCCCCTGCCCTGCGCACCGCCACTCCCGCCACCTCTATGGCTCCACCCGCACGAGCATCTTGTTCTTCTTCCCCGCTCCCAGCAGCAGCAGCCGCCCGTCAATAACGTCGGCCTCCCCCACCACCGCGTCCACCGCGGGCACCTTGGCGTTGTTGACGTACGCCCCCCCATTCTTAATCAGCCGGCGTGCCTCCCCCTTGGACGACTGCAGGCCCGCCGCGGCCATCACGTCGACGACGGTGCGGCCCACCACGTCGGCGCGGGTCAGCACAGAGCCCGGCACGTCGGCGGCAATCGCCTCGAGCGCGTCGGCGGTGAGCGTGTCGGCGCCCGCGCCGGTTCGACCGGGCGCGGCAACAGCCGTCGCGGCAAGCGCAGCCGCCACCCCCGCCTCCCCGTGGACGAGGCGGGTGACCTCCTCGGCCAGCCGGCGCTGTGCGCCATTCGGCACCGCCCCGGGGGCGGCGGCGGCGGCGGCAATGGCGTCCACTTCTTCCAACGGGAGGAAGGTCATAGAGCGGAGGAAGCCGACCACGTCCGCGTCGGGCACCCGCACCAGGTGCTGGTAAAACTCGTAGGGCGACAGCTTAGAGGCGGTGAGCCACGTGGCACCGCCCGCGTCGCTCTTGCCCACCTTTTTGCCGTCGGAGCGGGTGAGGAGGGGGAAGACGAGGCCGTGCACGACACGGCCGCCGCGGAGCTTACGCGTCAGCTCCGTGCCGGCGGTGATGTTGCCCCACTGGTCCGACCCGCCCGCCTGCACCCGCACGTTGTGGGGCGGGTCGGATAGGTAGGCAAAGTCGTAGGCCTGGAGCAGCTGGTAGGTGAACTCTGTAAAGCTCATCCCATCGTCCGACGCGAGGCGCGTCCGCACCGAGTCCTTGGCCAGCATCCCGCTGACGCGGGTGTGCTTGCCAACGTCACGCAAAAAGTCGAGGAAGGAGATGCCACCGAGCCAGTCGTGGTTGTTGAGCACGACCACGGGCTCCCCCGCCGCCCCGCCTTGCGCGTCGAGCACCTGCCGGATGTTGGCGGCGATGCCGTCTAGGTTGCGCTGTATCGCGACGCCGTCGAGGAGCGGCCGCTCCGTCGACCGCCCCGACGGGTCGCCCACCCGCCCCGTGGCGCCCCCCACCAGCGCCACCGGCTTGTGACCGGCGCGGGCAAACCACGCTAGCGTCAGGATGCCGAGCAAGTTGCCCAGGTGCAGCGAGTCCGCCGTCGGGTCAAACCCTACGTACACGGTAAGGGGCTTCCGCGCCGCGTCCCGCAGCGTGTCCCCCTCCCCCGTCACCGCATCGACGAGGCCCCGGGAGCGCAGCACGTCCACAATGTTGGGGCGTGTGCCGCCAACGCCGTCGGTGGGGGCGAGGAACCGGGGGTGGCCGGGCAGCGTTGTTGTGGCGTCCGCGCCTGCCGCCGTGGCGGCCGCCGCCCCATCAGAGGCAGGGGATACCCCAGCGGGGGGGGGGGGCAGTGTGCACACGTCCTCCTCGTCACAAGACGGGCCAGCGGCGGCAAAGGCGGCCGCCGCATCCGCCTCGGCAGTGGGCGGCAGGCGCGCCGGGCCCACCGCCCGCCCGGCGCGGCCGCCACGGCCGCGCGCAGCCGCCGTCGCTGCCGCCGCCGCCGGGCGGCCGCCCAGCCGCCCCCGCCCGCCCACCGAGACGGTGCCGACGCCGCCGCCCGTGCCAGCGGCCAGCACCGGCCGGTGGCGGCCGCGGAGCAAGACGGGCCCGGCGGGGGCAAACGCGGGGCTGGCCATGACGCGGCGCGTCAGTGTGCGGAGCATGGGCGGCCACGGGTGGGCCGGGGAGGGGGGGCGGGGTGTGTGGATGGATGCGTCGGTGGTGAGAGGGAGAGGTGGTTGGGGAGGGGGGAGGCGCACCGCCGGGGGCGACGGTGACGGGGAGAAGCGGGCGCGCTCTGTGGACCGCAGGGCGATCACCGCGACCGAGAGCTCGACCTCGACCACTCAGATGCGCCAAAGTCTTCCACTCTCGTGGATTTACTGTAATTTATTATCGAAATTGTGCGATCCCCCACTTTTGTCCGAGAGAGTGGGATCGGAAGTGATTCGGGTGTCCCTTAACCAATCAGAGAGCCGCCTGGGACAACCTTCTGTACTCTCAGACCCGCAATCGCAAGTCGCCTCCACCTCGCGAGCAAGAGAGAAGGCGGCCAACAGCGCAGCACTGCTTATCGCCTGTCAAAAGTTTCTTGCTTTTTTGGGAAATTCTCGAGCAAAACCCTGCATAAAACCTGCATCGACCCCCCCTCAAGGCATCATAGACACCGCTTTTACCCCCGTTTCATGCTTTCTGCCTACAACAGCTCGGGCGATTGGTAGTCGCCACCTCCCTAGGTATGACCGGAAGCGCACGGGGCAGGAGAGCACTCTCGTGAAGCGCAAAGAAGCGACCGACCATCGCTACCCTTGGGAGAAATGTTTATACAAACGCGTTTAAAAACCGCGCAATCTCTCGCACTGGTTAAGCAAAAACCTGCGCGGCGACAGCTTTCGAGGGTCTGCACGGAAAAATCTCTCCGCCTTGCTCACCATCTACAACGTGAATTCTGACCAATGGAACGCTCCGTCCAGCAAACAGCAGCGCCACCGCTGTTGTCATTGGTTGACAGAACACCGACAGCGGCCGTCGTGTTGGTCATCCTGGTGGAGATTCTTTGGCCTCAGCCCATCCTCTCGATCAGAAAAGCAAAGTTCTGCTCGAGCCGTTCATTTTCGTGCTCGAGCAGGGCAAGAATTTGCACAACGAAGCAAGAGATCTGGCCAAAATCGGGCTTGTATCTTGACAGGGGATAAGCAGTGCTGCGCAGGAAGAGGGTCTGGGTGTTAACCAAGCACGCGCACTTTATCCCTCGGTATCCACCCGACGCTCGCTTCCCGCCGTCTTACATATAAGCTCAGGTGCCATGCACATACAAGATTCCCAATTCAGCCGGCCAATAGAATCTGACCTCTCTGTCAACGTGGGGACCTGGTGCCCAGCTCTCGACCGATCCTGGCCGCACCTGTTAACGGGTGGCCCGCAGCGCAGCAAGGTCCTCGGGCATCAGCCTATAGAATCCTCGGGATAACACTTTCACGTCATGAGCTCGACCACCGAGAAAAGTGACAAGAAGAAGTACCAATACAATCTCGACTTTAGGAAAACATGTTGGCCTCGGGTACGTTTCGAATAGTCCTCTCCTGTCACAGTCTTGTCACCTGGGCTGCCCCCATCTGTCCGCCCCCGCGCCCGCCCCCTCTCTCTCACACTGTCCAGTGATTTGCATCAGCACCCAGGGTCGCGCTCTGCATCCACTGGCACCGCCAGTCGTCCCCCACATGACGCATGCGGGGGGGCCCCCCCGTCCCCCGCAGCATGAACGCCGCTGTCTCGGTCGCCATCGCCGCCACAGCCGATGACGACACCGCCGTGACAGCCGCCGCCACCGCCGCCCCATTGCGGCGGGCGCGGCGGCAGGAGCAGTGGTGATAGCGGCAGGTTTTGAGGCTTTGCGCCGCTGTCACCATCTTGGAGGGGGCCAATCACCGCCTCCGCCGAGGCCGCAACCCCCTCCAGAAGCGCTAGCACGCCCGCGAGCGCCCCCGCCGCCCAGTGGGCCACGTCGACGCTCCCGCTGTCTAATTCCGGGGGAAGCCCGTGCCCCCGCCTCGGCCCCAGCCGCACACGATGCCGCCTGTGTCGCCGCTTTTGGAACCGCCCTGACATTCCTTCCGTCTTGTCTCATCCAGCGCAGCGTGCGGGATCGGCCGCGGGACGACCGCGACCCACGCCGCCGCACCCCACGCACCCGCTGCCCACAATGTATCACTTGTTACTACATTGATGAGCGCCTCGCTCCCTCCCCGCACCTTCACTTTTTCGAGTCGTACTCCTCGACTCATCTGCGAAAACTGCGCGAGGAGGGCACACGCCAACACCACCCTCAAAAACCCGTTCATACTTTGGTGCCTCCTCCTCATCCCCTTAGCGGTCCCTCTCCGCTCTTGTACGTCCTCAACTAAAATGCACATCATAGAGGTCCAACAACGTTAGCCACACAGATTGACTCCGCTCTCTCCACTGCCTCCTGAAGGGCGAGCAGGGAACATTCAGATGGTTTGAAACTTTTCAGATAGCACAAGAAGCGCTAATCATACTTTAAAAGCGTCCCTAATCAAAGCACGAATCTTGTATGTGCATGGAGTCAGGGTCGGAAAATCACAAATCTCGTCGGGAAGTCACAATTGCAAGACAGAGGAATCGCGAGAGGACGGAAGAAGCATAAGAAGAACAAGAACACAGGGGCCGTGTGCGGTAATATAACTAAGCGGGAACAGAAGCACTCGATACGTCACACCCACCACGATGCCCTGTGAGGGCCTCAACTGCTGTGGTGGTGCCTTTGCAGACAGGGCACAACCTAAAGAAGGCGCACTCGCATACCACCCACCCTGCCCCCCCTCTGTGCTCTCTTTTCTCACACACGCGGCACATTCGCCCCACGCGAACAGCCGCCCGCTCAGACCGCTTCTTGGCTTTCTCCTCCCGCCTTTGAGCCCGCTTGGTTGCTCTCTTAGCCGCCTCTTTCTCCTTCTTGAGCCCGTCGGCCGTGCGCTGCTTGTCTTGCTCGAGGAGGGCGGCTGGGGAGTGTACAATACCCCGTTGTACGGCGGCATGGCCACTCCTTTCTGCCCCAGCGGCCGCAGTGACCCTCTCGCGAGACGCCTGGATGACCTCCGATGCCGCTGCTCGCATCTGGTCCATGGTTGTCCCCCCTGTAGTTGCCAACCCGAGGTTGTCCCTTGCTCGCGACACAACTTTGTTCTTGTCAACCGGGTACAGGCCCATGGTCGCAAACGACTCGCGCTCCATGTGGGGGGGGAATGCCTGCCGCTCGACAGCAACGGCCGAGGCCAGCAGGGCATCAAAAGCGTCAATATTGACGAGCATCCCGTCCATCACCAGTTGCTCGTTGGACCGCCGCACTACGTTGTGAAACGTGGCGAAGGGAGATGCGTCGAGGGGCTGCAGGAAGTGCGAAGTGCTGGGAGGTAAGAAGAAGAGGCTCACCTGACGCTCGAGCGCTTTCTCGAGGGTGGCGGCGCGCATATGGGCGCCAAGGCGGTCGCCAAACAGCAGCAGGTTGGTGGACGGGTTGCGCACGGCCCACTTGGTCGCCACCAGGTCGGCCACGTGGGCAAACGTGTCTGCGTCGAGAAACCCAGACTCCGCCCAACCGTAGTACCTTGGCCAGTCCCGCCGGATGGCCCTCGGGGCGGCGTGGTGCTTAAAGTTGACCTCGGCCGCCTGGTCGTCCTCAAATTTGGCCTTCATGACGTAGACACTCAACAACACCATACCATCTGCCGCCACGAACGAGAGGAGCGATGCCACCGTACTGTGGGGTGTCGATAAAGCGTTCGCCCGCTCTTTGTCGGCCGAATCGACCCGGTGCGTGACCGCTCGCCCGCCTTTGTTGACGATCGGCGTCTCGTTGTAGTTCATGGTGCCCCATGGGGTGAAGTGGTGCTGCTTCAGCGACTCCTTCAACTCCGAACAGAGGTCCTCGACGGACTGCATCACACTAGGACCAGCAAGTTTGTCATAAAGGGCTTTGCACGCCCTCCGGTACAGCTCGTTCTTGTGCCGCTTAACACACCGGCGCAGCCTCGACGCGGACAGCTCCTTTCCCCACTTCCGCTGCACAAGTTGACGCACCTGGACGTTGCAAAGCGGCATGTTGTTCATGCTAAACGCGTACGCAAGGGCCACCAGCGTAGCGTCCTCCTCCACCGAGAGGGTGGCGATGCCGTGGGCGCTGGGGTTGCGCGGGTAGGCGCGGTGGTAAGCCACCCGGAGCGCAGGCACAGAGACCCCAGTGTCGCGCGACACAGCATCAAAGGCGCTCTTGAGGGTCCCGCCATCCTTCCGCAGCTGTTCCACCCGGTCAAGCACGTCGGCCGCCTTCATGGTTGCCAGCAGTGAGCAAGAAGGAAGGCACACGGATGAGTCGGAGTGCCGATCTGCTTATTGTAAGATGTGACTTTCCGACGAGATTAGCGATTTTCCGACGCTGACTCATGGCACCCGAGCTGTCTCATACTCTTGTGGTGCCCTCACCGGTCCCACCCCGCCGTGCTGGTCGGTCCTACTCGCCACCCGTCCAAGGGCAGCAGTCCACACGGCCACCGCTCCGCATGTGGTCAAAGCAAAAGACAACGCAATACAACTCACCCGCTTACACCGTCCGGCCGTGGCACTATCAGGCCGTGACACTCAAAGCCCAAATTATCCCAGCAATGCGGCTGACACGTGGTGGGATTGCGGCCACCACCTGGCATGCCAACACTCCCCTACGTTCGTATCCCAGCCCGTCTCGTTCGCGCCCCGTTCTGTCGGGCTCGTACGCCCACACCATCACCTTGCGCGACAATAGCGCCCGTGCCAGAGGCGCGCCTTCTCGCTGGATGCCTGGATACAGGCCTACGCGGCCGTTGGCGCCTCCTGCACCACCACCTCATACTGGTTGTTGGGGTTGGGCATCCCGGTCAACACCAGCCGTGTGGGTGAGTGCACCGTGGAGGTGTCGCCGACAAAGTTGATCTTGCCCCCGTGCCGGGTCTCGGCCCGCACTGACAGTAAGTTGTCCGCTAGGCCAGGGACGTACAGCACCTCCTCCAAGTCGACCGGAACATCCGTCTGGTGTGTCAAGTGCAGCGACCCCGTGCCCACAGCCTCAGCCGTCTTTCCGTTTGCCAGGGTCACGGAGAACACGCCAATCGAGATGCAGTTGGCCCAATTGGAAGAGTTCTCGGTCATGTGATGGCTCGCGCCTGAATAAATTACCCACGTACGTTGAATACGGCTACGCCACTCCGATTGGCTAGCTGCTGCGACTTGGCCTGGCATAGGAGCGCGCTTGTTATTTATGGTAGTTGTGAACGCCACGGCCCCAGATGTGTCGTCAACCGCTCCCTGGCCGCGGTCGCCACCCCGTCCGCCACGGCGCTCTTTGTCCGCGGCCTGCTTGCGGCATTCGCGACGGCTGTGGCCAGGCTTGTTGCAGTACCAGCATGAGAGCTGTTTAGCGGCAGTGGCGCCTGATCCCCGGGAGCCACGCTGGCCACGACTGCCGGCAGGGTTTTTAACGCTGTAAGCCACTGATGGCTCCCCGGCGAAATTGAGTGCCGCCTCTTTCTGCTCCACCTCAACGGGCAGCAGCGCGGGGAGTTGCTGGTCCCACTGTAAGGGCACCCCAGCCGACAGCAGCACAGTGGTGACCGTCTTGTACGCGGGTGGCAGGCCAGCGAGGAAGTGCATAACGGCAGTGTCCTCGCCCACCTGGTTACCCGCTCCCGCGAGCTCAGCCTTCAGCGTTCTAGCACGACGGATGTAGGTCATCAGCGACTCGCCGTCGCCCATCCGAAGGTTGGCGAGATCTTGCGTCAAATGGACCTTGCGCGCGCTAGTCTTACTCTGAACGCCTGCTCCAGTGCGTCCCCGGCCTCACGGACCGTGTGGCAAAAACCACGCACACACGCGAAGCCCAAGTTGGGGCGGTGCGCAAGGGCTGCCTCCCGATTCGGGGGAACCGGAAGAAGTGCAAGTCGCACACACTCTGTCCCTGTTGTGGGGCAATCCCCCCACTGGCAAACAAGAAGATTGTGTGTGGGCCAGCAGTTTCTTGGTCGGGACGGGGAAGCATGAACAAGCCCCGCTGTCCCTCCCCTTATCCCCCCAGGGTCCCCTCAGAATCTCGCCACTCGGAGTCTCCCACCCCAGCACCTGCCCACCAGGCCACACGAAAATTCAAGACGATAAATGCAGAAAACCCTCAAATCCACGTAGGATTTACTACTAAGCTAACTATCCCAAAGTTAGGGAATATGGACCCAAATGCAGGGGGAGGAACGGGTCAGGCTAGTGGCCTGCCGCCCCTTGCATGGCACGTGTTGCCCCCCTACCTGGGAGTCAATACTGCCACAGGCCGTACTAGCCTCTGTTTACGGGCAGTCGGCCGAGACCAACGCGCACACTCGCGCACGCACGCCGCCCGACCCTACGCCCACACCGCACGGCACACACTGCTAGCGGCGGTCGCGCACTCTCGGGAGACGTTGGGGGCTCCGGGGAAGAAGAAGGGTGTCGAGGGTGTGGGGGCATGCAGTGGGGGTGAGCTTGACGACGGTGGGCAGGTGGTCGAGGGTAAAGTTGTCTTTGCTTGGGGTCTCGGGATTGATGGTCGAAGGTCTGCCCCCCTCTTCCCTCTGCCCTCGCCCTCGGTCACTCCGTACATATACCCTTCGGGGTCTCTCAGAAGGCCCTCCGCGTAGTCCCATAAAGGTCGGGCACCAGGTGCCTTGAAATCCGCGGGAGCGGTCACCCCCTGTCCCACAGGGCGTGTTCAGAGGGGTGTCATGGCCGGCCGAGCACCCGGCGTCGGCACCGGTGCTTGGCGTGGCCATGGGACTCTCTGGAACCACGGATGGAGGTCTCGGATTGGTCCGGATGGCAGCCTCGGATGGAGGCCCCGAATGGAGGCCCTAAATGGAGGCCCTGGATGGAAGCCTCGGATGGGTGCCCCAGATGGAGGCCCCAAATGAGGACCCAGGATGGAGGGCCCGGATGGAGGCCTCGGATGAAGGCCCCGGATGGAGACCCCGGATGGAGGCCTCTACGTTAGGTGTCAAGCCGCCTCGGTGTCGACCGCATTGACACGCCGCCTTGCTATGTTGTCGTGTCCGCGTACAGCGTTGGCCTAAACCTCGGGCCGCCAGCGTCATGGTGCATTGTCATCACAGGGACACGTGGAGGTAAGCCTTGCATGTTTAGGATGAAAACAGGGCGCCGAAATCCGCTCGGCCATGGGCAAATCTTGGCAACTGCAGATGTCGGCTGAGATTTATTCCGCCGGTCCGTGGGCGATTCTGAACAAGTAAAGAAGAATTGCGCTGTAATAATTTAGTCCTTACACTCTGCCAGAGTCGGGAGGTGCTTATAGCATTCCTGGCCCAGACTTGGCGCTGACCCGGGATGGCAAGCAATGGACACCAGGTGCCAGGACAAGCCCACCGTGTGGGGATTGTTGGCGGCCGTGGCCCGTCCCCGGCACTGGGATGCGGTGGACTACGCTATCCAGACGTGAGAGAGGGATTTCCGATGGGTTGTTTCATTTTTGTGAGCGACTTGATTTGAGAAATAATGAGTGTGCGATTAGTGAGGGAGAATTGAACTGGAAGTGATAGTGGCCCCCGACCTGACGAGGTTAGACTCGGGTCGGGGCCACTCAGGGCGGGGGGGAGGGGGGCTACAAGGCCAATGTGCCAAGGCTCCCCCAGATGCACGTTAAGAGGAACAGCGACGCGCCCTTGGCCCGCGCCCTCAGGGAAAGAGACAACTGTGCGTTTGCTTTCCGTTTCCCCTTGTGCACTACCGTGCGTATCTGTCGGCCCTGCCGACAGGCACGTGATGCATCCGGCATACCATCGTCGTAGGCCCCTTTTCTGTGGTTCCTGTCCCCTCTCCCCCGAGGGATACTGACACGTGTCTGAGTGGATCGAGTATTATCCACATATTTTGTGAAGCAGGATGGGATCGGAGTACTTGAGGAGAGACATTTGGGAGGAGCGGTTGGGTTGCTCCTGTGTTGTATTTTTCTATGGTTTGGGATCTATTCGCATCCGTTCACGGGAATCCCATTCCAGGCTCTCCTACCGCTCGCTTGTGGTCTGACGAGCTTGGGACACGCAGGCAACTGGATTTTGACTGTCGAAAGACCAACATGGCTACCCCACCGTGCATGACGGTGCCCGAAAGGGTAGACCCTGCGTCCCTTGACGCATCCCTGGTCACCGCGGGGGACGGTGTCAAACCCGGCGTTGTCCCCGCGGCTGAAGCAGACCCGGGCGCGACACCCGGTAGCGGGCTGGAGTTCACGGGCGGCCAAGTACCTCCTTCTCGGTTGCCTCCGGCTGTCCCTCCGTTGGGAGCCACCCCGGGATCAACGGCGCTTGAGTCAGCTCGAAGCGGGCGAATTTCTCCTGTTGGTTTCACTCTTCTAGGGCTACCCCCTGGTGAGTCTTCTCCTGGACCTGCACATGGCAGCGGGGTATATACTCCCCTTCCTGTGGGCGCTACTAGTACCCGAGGCACAGCCGTGACTGGCTCAGCGGGTCTCCCTGATATCTAAAATCCTTGGAAAGGTGAAGCGTTTCCTCCTCTGGCGTCCTATAGAGCGGGAAGTTGCGAGACCCGCAACCGGAACAGCCGGAGGCGGCGGCGTCGCCGTCGTTACTCTAGCACCATTGAGGCACGTTCGTCCAGCTCCGAGGAGGGATATGACTGGGACGCGACCCTTAGTCCCACTCGGCGCATGGTGGTGTATTTTGATCGGCCCTGCGCACCAAGTGGGGGACGCTTCCCTGAACAAGGTCCCGTACTGGGGCAACTACCGGCTAGAGAACCAAGACCAAGGTTACACCCGCAAGATGGCCAAGAAGATGGCGTCCCTGAACCGGGGCATGCGGCCGAGCTTCAGGGGACATCCCTTGTCTCCTGATAAGAAACCGGTGCTCATGTTCGCCTTCCTGGGCCGGTTTGTCAAGGCATGCAACGACAACGATGTGTCCGAGGGCAAGGCACTCTACCTCCTGGTTAACTTCATGACCGGAGAAGCGGAACAGCGGTTCGCACAGGTTCTACCAGACTCTGCCGGACACATTGTTGGGCGTACCGTTGGGAGCTATCCGAAAGCGGTTAACTGGCTCCTGTCCAACTACGCTGGCGCGGACTCCCTGCGCAAGGCAGTGGGCAGGTTGAACCGGGCAACCATGGAGCGACAAGAGACTCCAGAGGCCTTCGCCTGCCGTGTCCGGGAGATGAGCGAGGCTTGTGGCAACTTTTTCCCTGAGGACAGGCTCAAGATGATCTTCTCGGAAGGGCGTCCTGAATATCTTCAAGTGGACGCGGAGAACTACAACCAGGAACACGAAGAACATACCTATCAGCAGCTGATGACCCATACCCAGGGCAAGCACTGGCAGTCCAAGGCCCTCCAAGCTCCCATGGTATCGACTCCCAAGCCGTTGTCGCAAGTTCGTCCCGTACCCGACAAGTATAAGGGAGGTGATAGCCCTGTACCGGTACTCGCAGTTGGCGAGGCCTCACCCGTGGTGTCAGGCGACAAGTGGGGCGGCTTTGTCTCGAAGGAGCAACCTTCCTTGGTCGCCCCCAAGCAGGTCAAGAACCAGCGATTCCAGTCTTGTTGGCTGTGCCAGAAGGAGGACCACATGTCCTACCAGTGCCCGACCATTCCCAAGGACCTCCAGGAGAAGCTCAAGTGCCAAGGACTGGTGTTTGCAAAGGCAGTCAACTGGGCTGACCGGCGAGCACCCTCCAGGATGGACAAGGCACAGGTACACGCAATCCGGGTGGCAACCTCGCAGAGCATCACGGAGGCCCTGGCAAGGGAAGCTCCTACGGACTTTGACCTGGAGACCGAAACCTCTAAGGAATCCCCGGACCCGGGAAACGAGTAGGGCAGGCGCTCTTCCCAAGTGTCTTCCCGAATCTCCGACGGCAGGGTACTTCTACCCGTTCTCCCCTAGCGTGCCGGGAGAAAGGACGGCAGTTACCTTCTCCACTGTTAGCCGTCTGGACACCTTGTTTGTTCAAGGGGACCTTGCTCGTCTTGCGTAAGGCGAACCACCATATCAATGCTCGTAAGCATGTGGGGGATAGCCTTCCCCAAGCTGCTACTCCGGTGGATGACACGGGAGCCGGACCAAGCGTCATCACTGAGAACCTGCTACCTCCGGGCTGGCGTCGACATGTCTGGAGAGCTCCTACCAAGACCCGGATTGTAGACGCTTCAGGTCAAGCCCTACGACCGCTTGGCCGTCTTCCTGTCGCCAATTATGTCAACAATGAACCAATGCTCTTTCCCTTTCTAGTAGTCAAGACCCAATCAGTTCCCCTCATCCTAGGCTGGGACATCCAGAAGCAGCATGTCAAGAGCATCCTGCTCGGAGAAGGAAAGGTGCAGTTCAACCATGGGTTTGTGTCGCCGGTACTGGAGCATCTGGACGCCAAGGTTCGTGTAGTTAAGAACAAGAAGGACCGCATCCCACCCTCTACCGTGACTCTCATCAAACCGGTACTCCTACCTCCTCGTTCGGAGACCAAGGTTCAAGTAACCTTTCGGACTACGGGTCAATGCCTGATCTACGGACGCAAGGAATTTCTGGCGAAACACCGGCTATACTTGGCCCACGGGCATCACAAGAAGGTGAGAAGGCACACCCCGTTCTCGGTGCTAATCGTTAACGTGAACCGGAAGCCGATAACTCTCGCCAAGGGCACTCGAGTTGGAACGGCAGAACCTTCCCGAGGGTCTGCCCGTGCCATGAGCAAGGAGGACCTCTTGAACCTGCAACAAGAACTGGCATCCAACCTAACCGCCCTAGACGTACCTCCGGAACAAGCGCAGGCTAGCGGCGTTACCCCGAAACCTGATCAAGTGCCACCCAGGATGCCGAATGTCAACCAAGAAATTGTTCTTCCAGACCTGAAGGAGGCACTGGAGAAGCTTTTCCAGGAGTATCGGCACCTGTGGTCAGGAGAGCTGGGCAAGATGGACGCCACCCTACACCGGATTCAACTCAAGCCATCTGCCAAGCCAGTGCACCTGCAACCGTATCGGGCTGGACCACATCGCCGGGATGAGATTGAGAAGCAGGTTAACTAGATGGTCCAGATGGATGTTATCGAGCCCTCCGATGGCGAGTGGGCCTTCCCGGTGGTAGTCGTCCCGAAACCTGGCGGTCACATCCGTTTCTGCGTTGACTACAGGCGCCTGAACGAGATGACAGTCAAGGATGTGTACCCGATACCCCGGATGGACGATTGCATCGACTTCCTTGGCGAAGCCACCCTCGTCTCAACGCTGGATTGTTATGCCGGTTATTGGCAGATCACCCTGGCTGACGACTACAAGGACAAGACCACCTTCACCTGCCATATGGGGCTACTACCGTGCAAGCGGCTTCCTTTTGGTCTCACCAATGCTTCGGCTACCGTCCAGAGAGCCATTGACATCCTCCTGTCGAGGCTGTGTCAAAAACCACGCACACACGCGAAACCCAAGTTGGGGCGGTGCGCAAGGGCTGCCTCCCGATTCGGGGGAACCGGAAGAAGTGCAAGTCGCACACACTCTGTCCCTGTTGTGGGGCAATCCCCCCACTGGCAAACAAGAAGATTGTGTGTGGGCCAGCAGTTTCTTGGTCGGGACGGGGAAGCATGAACAAGCCCCGCTGTCCCTCCCCTTATCCCCCCAGGGTCCCCTCAGAATCTCGCCACTCGGAGTCTCCCACCCCAGCACCTGCCCACCAGGCCACACGAAAATTCAAGACGATAAATGCAGAAAACCCTCAAATCCACGTAGGATTTACTACTAAGCTAACTATCCCAAAGTTAGGGAATATGGACCCAAATGCAGGGGGAAGAACGGATCAGGCTAGTGGCCTGCCGCCCCTTGCATGGCACGTGCTGCGCCTCTCCCTGAGGTCAATACTGCCACACTCCCCTCTCCTCACGTCCGACCGACCCGGTCGGCCCAGCGAGGGGGTTTAAAAACACACATCGCGGCGTTGGGGGCGCGACTTGCTGTCCCCGCGGTACGTCACGCGGATGTGGACGCGGTCACGTCGACCGCTCCTCTCCTCAAGGTTGCCCATTTGGCAGCTTGCTCTTATCGGTGATGACCTTACCACCACCTCCTTCACCAACACATCCCCTTCACCTCGGCGGTGGCCGCGTCGGCGCGTCGCGCCGCCGCCGCCGCCGCCGCGTCGGCGCAGTCGCCAGCGGAGGCCGCGACAGTAGCTACGACGGCGGCGGCCTCGGTGGCGGCGGTCGCCGCCGCCGCCGCCGCGTCTGCCCCCCGCGCGCGATCCGCCGCGGCCGACGAAGCCACGTCGGCCGCCGGCGACCGCGCATCCGCTGTCGTCGACAGCGCGTCAGCGGCCGCCGCGTGCGTGTCAGCGGCAGCGGCCGCGCTGGCGGTGGTGGCCGCCACAGCCGCCGCCGTGTCGTCGGCCGCCACGCGCGCGGCGGGGTCGCGGAAAAACCCGTCCGCGGCGGCCACGCCGCGCGCTTCCGCGGCCGCCGCGGCGTCGGCGCGCGCCGGGTCGAGCGTGGCTGCCGCGGCGGCGTCGGCGCGCGCCACGTTCAGCGCCGCGGCGGCGTCGGCGTACGCCGCGTCCAGCGCCGCGGCCGAGTCGGCGTGCGGCGCATCAAGAGCGGCGGCCGCGGCGGCCGCGTCGGCGGCAGCCGCGTCTGCGACCGCGGCCGCGTCGACACGGGCGAATCGGCACCAGCGGCTGAGGGGGAAGGGCGGTCACAAGAGGCGACAGGCGGCAGTGGAGCGGCAGGGATGTGCCGTCGGTGAAGTCAAGCCGAGTCCGCTCGAACAGTGTGCCTCCAGGGGTCAGAATCGACGATTTCCGGGAGGCTCATTCGAGCCTCAGCACTGGCTCATTTAGGCCTTATTTGAGGTAGACTAGACACTAGCGGCCCAGGCGTGCTGTGAGGAGCCCATGGTCATCGGAGTAGGCTCGGGTGCCATGCACATACGAGATTTGTGTTTTGATTAGGGACGCTTTTGACTTTTTTATTGGAGCTTCCCGTGACACCTGAACAGTTTGAAATATTTGAGTACTTTTCCTGCTCGCCATGTATCTATCTGGCGTGCAGTGAAGGGAACGGCGTGTAGGACTGACGTTTCTTAACCTCCATGAGGAGCACTCTAGCGGAGATATACAATGATGGAGAGGGAGCGCTATGCGGGTGAGGAGGGGGCGCCATCTTATGAACGGGGTTTGATGGCGGCGTCGGCGCGTGGCTTCCTCGGGCAGCTCTCGCAGATGACTCGAGGAGAACGACGCGAGAATTGTGAAGGCGAGGGGAGGGGGGGGGGGTGCATTTCAATGTAGAAATTGGTGAGGCTATGTGGAAAGCGGGGGATTGGGGTGTGTTTGCGTGGGTCGCGGCCGTCCCGCCGCCTGGCACGCGCTGACGACGACGCCGTGCTCCGAGGGCGTCAGCTGGGATATGCCGGGGAAGGTCATCACGACGAGCCAGGCACAGCTGGCTCGCCTCGGCCGCGCGCTCCTCGAATCGGTGGTGGTGGTGCTGACGGAGCGGCACACGCAGCCGTTCAACGGCCGCGAGGTGCTGTCTGTCCTACGGCGCGTAGGGCGGGCATAAATGACTTTTGGAAACAGCTTGGAGGAGGGGGGAAGGGGGATGGGTGAGAGGCGACGAAAGTGGGGCAGAGACGGAGGGATTTCCCGGAGGGCTGGTTGTCAGGGGACTACCAGCCGCTGCTGGGGTATGCCTTGGTCGGTGGCTGTCTGAACTCATGTGTACACATAGCTGCGGACGTGCCAGCGCCCCTCGGAGGGGTGGCAGGAGAACGGGGGCCTCCCCGCATGCCTGATGCGGTGGGGCGACTGGGGTGCCTGTGGATGAAAGCGCGAGACTGGACAGTGAGAGATGGGGCGGGTGCAGGGGCGGACAGATGGGCGTAGCCCTGGTGGCTAGACGGTGACGGGAGGCGACAATTCGAAACCTACCCGATGCCAACATGTGTTCCAAAAGTTGATACTACGTTCTATTTTGTGTCATTTTTTACGGTGGTCGAAGTCATGAAGTAAAAGTGTTATCCCAAGGATTCTATAGGCTGATGCCCGACGACCTTGCTGCGCTGCGTGCCATCCGCTAACACGTGCGGCCAGACTAGGTCGAGAGCGGGGCACGAGGTCCCCACGTTAACAGAGAGGTCAGATTCCATTGGCAGGCTGAATTGGGAATCTCGTATGTGCATGGCACCTGAGCCTCGGAGTACGACCCCGACTCCAGGCCTAACCGCGGAGTACGACCCCGATTCCAGGCCGAACCGCGCACATCCGTGGCGGGGATGCCAGCCCAGACCAGCGGTACGGATGGGCAACCAGATGCAGCCTGCCCTGGCCCACTCCCGGCAGCCCGCCATGCGCGGGTAGATTTTGTCGCGTGCCGCGCTTGTGGCTCGAAGAGACCCACAGGCACCAACGGTAGACGCACATGAACAGATACTGTGGGTTTGGCTGAGAATCCAAGTGACCGCGCATGACACGTGAGGAGGTCGCGGCGCTGTCGCGGGCTCGCCGCGCAGTGCACCTAAAATAGCGGCCAAACGCAAGGCCCGATTTGCTTGAGGAACTTGCCTTCCGCTTGCCACAAACCATGTGGCAGCCGCAAGGAAACATGACGCTTGCATCAGAATAGTCCCAGGTGGCACGTGAAGGTGGTCTTGTCCTTGTCCTCGTCAGCCAGAGGGATATTGTAGCACAATAGGGATCCGTCGCACGTCCACTCTCAGGGAACGCTCACCAAGGGGGATCGACACCAACGTCACCGGGAGGCCAAGGTTTCTGTCCTTGGAGCGCAAGCCACGGGACCAAGATGGGAGCCCAAATGGGAGGGGTTTGTTGTTCTGCCTTGGCCGGCGGTGGATTCGCCGCCGGCCCCCTCGTTATAAACCCTCGGAGACACTACTAACTACCCTCCACCCCAAGATGCAAGTCCCTCTGGTCATACGTAACTTATAGATACCGTGACCAGTCCGGACTCTCAAATTGAAAGCCAAGGATTAGAAGTAGCCCCCCTAACATTAGGGTCACAATACGGCCAACCATATTGCTACATATCCCCCCCTTAGATTCGGCCCGTCCTCGGGTCGAGTTGCATTCGGGTTACCGAATGTAAGTGGGTCGCGTGACCGTTTACCAGTCGGGTGGGGCTTTGCGCCCCGTCGCGACAGACACCCCTTTTCGAGGTTGTCTGAGGGGGGTGCCCCCCTTTGTGTGGTACACACACGATCCGTTTTCCGGACCGCTAATTTCCCGATGCGGGTTTCTGTTCACGACCCCCCTTTCCGAGGGGTGGTGCAAGCGGATCCGCCACCAGGTGTCTGGTGGTAGGGGAGCCCCTCTCGTGTGACCGAGTGAATGGGGGCGGCCGCTCCCGCTTTTCGCGGGGGCGGTTTCGGGGTGAACCCCTCTTGGTTGCCCCGTACGGGGGTGTGGCCCCGGCCCGCCCAGGTGCCTGGGTGGAGCCCGTTCGTAGCCTCGTGGGGCGCGGGTCGACCCGCGTGCCTGCGGCGCTTCTCGTGGCCGTTTGTGGTCATAAGCGCGGGCGCCCGCGCTTCCCTGGCTCGTCCGCGCGAGCGTTCCTCGTACCGGGTCGAGCCGGCCTCGGCTTTTCTGCAAGGGGCGCCCCTGCCACCCCGGTTGCACCATGTCGGACCCCCAGGTACCCGGGGGCGAGGACGACCTCCTGCCTGAGGAGGGGGAAGAGGTGATGGTGGACGACGTTCCCGTCTCCGCCACCGCCGCCGAGTGCTTCCTAGCGAGCTCGTCCGAGGACGAGGACGACCGGGTGACCGTTCGTGTGGCCCCGGAAGGCGCGCCGGGCGGGTTGTCGTCCGTGTGTAGCGGTACGACGGCTCCGTCGGGCGGCGGACAACCGCGTGCAGCGATGGGCTCCACCGCTACTCCTCTGGCGGCTCGGATGGCTTCTGTCGCCGGTGCCGGCGTGGCTCTACCTCAAGACGGTGTCGCCGGCGTGCCGGATGGTGGTGGCGGCCGCCCGGCCAGTCCGGCGGGTCAAGACGGCGCGGGTGCCCGCCCGGTTGGTGTGTCCGCTGCGGCGGGTAGCGGGTCTACCCGTGCTGCCCCCGTGGTACCCACGTCGGGTCCGGGTGGCGGCGATGCTCTGCCCGCGGTGCCGCGGACGCGTGACGGTCAAGAGGTATCTACCCCGATGGCAGTGGACTCCGGGAGTTACTCAGGGCGGGCGCCCGCCCTTCTTCTTCCTCCTCGGCCGCGTGCGACTCCGGCGCCGGCCCCTCTGCCGGTGGGGCATCCCCCGGCGCCCCCGATTCTTCCTGGTCCTGCCCGGGTTGCCCCGTTGGGTGGCGGCGTCGCCGTGGCGGCGGGTCAACCCGCCATGTCGATGTTCGACTTGGTGGCTCGGGTTCGAGGCCCGACTGTGCAAGAGTCAATGGAGTCCGATGGGCGGATGCGGGTGGAATTCCACCTGCCGCATCCCCGTGGAGAGTCCTCCCGGCGCGCCAAGGTGGACCCGAGTTGGGAGCGGGAGTTGGTGCGGCTGGTCAACCAGCCGAGCGCGGTGCGGGTGGAACACCATTGGATCCTGAGTCAGCCGGACGACCGGCATGCGCAGCTCTGGCGCACTCGGGAGGGACGGGGTGAGGTCTACCTCGACCCCGCCTTCGGGGTATGCGACCTGATTGCTCCCGCGTTACCGCGGGAGGTTGACTACCCGGCTAGTGCACGGGGGATTGCGGCGGCGGCGGAGCCGGTTGCGTTTGGTGAGACGGTGGGCAGTACCGGTCGGTATCCCGACTTTGATTACTACCCGGGGGTATCCCCGTATCTGTCGTTGACGGCCCCCTACCCGCCTATGGCGGGGTTGAAGTCGGCGTCGAGCTGGCGACGTAACCATGGTGTCGTGGCGGATGCGTTCCGCACGGATATAACGTGTGCGTTGCAGACCGGCAACGGTCGTGCGCCGGTATACACTCCCGTGCGCCCTCCTCTGTGGCAGGAGGGGTGGGAACCCGCCCCTGCTTTCCGGTTTGACACCGGCTCCTGTCTCCGATACTTCGGGAGTGTGTTGGCCTCCCGGCCGGTCCACCCGTTGCTGGGTACCTTCACCCTTGAGGTTACCCTCGGGCAGGCTTCCTCCTTGCTGTCCGTCCGCCGGCAGGGGCGCCTTTTTCATCTTCCGACGGGTGTCCGTCGGCTCATCGCGCAGTTGGGCGTGGACCTGATAGCTGCCAAGACCGGGTTGGCCCGGGAGCTCGGGGCCCTGCTGGCTGTTCACGATGCCGTGAACTGGGCCGGGGTGTTGTCCCTTCCCTCGTACCGGGATCCGCAGGCTGGGGCTTCCCCCTTGCCTCTTCACTCGTTGCGTGTCCGGCGTACTCAGCCGGGTGAGCCCAGTTGCCATGGGTGGGCGTCCACCGAGGCTGTTGCTGACCTGGGTATTCCCATGGTTATCCATGACCCTCTTCAGGTCCTTGCCCCGTGGTTCGGTAACCCGATACCGGCGGCGGTTGGCCGACGTCCCCGAGAGTGGGACTCTGCGGGTGGGGAGCGTGAGGTGTCCCGTCGTCGGGCGGAGCCCCGCCGGGGTTACGGTGGAGCTCCTTCGGTGGGGTCCTACCGGGCCTCATATCAGGCGCCACCGGCTCCAGTGGTGGCCGTGTCGGCTCCTCTGGCTCCTCTGGCTGCGCCAGTGTCACCTCCCGCCCCTGTCCTGCATGACGGGGGTCCCCGTCTCTGGTATGAGGGCGTTGACGCCCTTGTTGCCCGCGCAATGCGGAAGGGTCTCTCTGTTAGCTGGGGGGATATCCCCCCAGGTGCTGCGCTGGTTGGGTCAGCGCGTTGCTTCGGTGGTGTGCTTGACCGTCTCCAGAAAGCTCTGGAGGACGTGGAGGCTGGCCGCAGCACCCTCGTCCAGCTATGCACCGAGGTAACTCGGGCGATTGACCGTCGTGAGATTGCCGACCGGTGGAGCACGGAGGTATACGCGCTTACGCGTGAGTGGCCTCCCTCGGGCAGTGGGTCTACCCACTGAGGAGTGTTATTGTTTGTACGGGAGAGGGACCCGGTGGCCCTTATGGTGGCCGGGTATTAGTGAGTATAAACTCATCCCCTTTGGGGGCATTGCTTGCCTCTGTTTGCTGCCCTGGGGAGTACCCCTTCTGGCTCAGTGGTGCCTTGCCTCCCGTCCAACTTCTTCCGGTTGGTTCATGCTTGGGGAGGTCATCCTCCCTCACTTGGTGTCTTGGCTTGGGGAGGTCATCCTCCCGTGTAAGCCCCCTAGTTACTTCGATATTATCGAAGTTAGCCTTTACCTTTACGTTAACTTATTAAGGGTCAGGATTTACTTAGTTATCTAAGCTTGACTCTACTTAGTTGCCTAAGCTTGGTTCGACTTAGAAACCTAAGTCTGATTTGATTTAGAAACCTAAGTCTGCCGTAACCATGTCACACCCTACTTAGTAAGTATAAGCCTCACCCCCCAACAGGCGAAGTCGGTGTCGGTTGGGTTGTTACAGTAGGCGTCGTCGCCTCATGTAAGGCATGAGGAGTTGGCGGGGTATATTCGCCGCCTGTTCCCAGGTGGGTGAGTCGTATCCGACCCACATAACCTTGACGTACCAGGGTCCTGGTAGGTTCGGGTCGGTGTGTCCGACCACGCTCTCTACTTGGTATGGAATCCCATCCGGTCCCACCGGGTCATCTGACCGGTGGGTTGTAAGAGCTTCATGTAGCAGCCCAGCCGGTACCGGCTGAGGCTGTTCCGGCTTCGGAGCAGGTGTGACATCATTTACACTGATGCGTTGGATCTCCGTATCGGAGTGTAAGATAACAGAGTGGTCATCTCTGTGGAGAATCTGGTACGGTCCCTTGACCGGTTGCATGAGCTTGTTCCCCCGGAACTTCTGGTGTCTGATGTAGACCCAGTCACCTGTCATCAGGGTAGCGTTGCGCACCCGTCGCCGGGTGTCAAAGTTCTTCTTGTATCGAAGTTGTGTTCTGTCAAGGGCACCCTTGAGCTTCGGTATCATCCATGATAGCTTGGACAACCAAGCTAGGTAGATGCGTTCGGCCGGTCGGCCTTTCGGTGTATCATACCGCGTGCACCTGCCTGGCGGTAGCGTCAGGTTACCGACGCCTAGTGGCTTGACCCACTCCAGTGGGGCGATGTTGGTACTCCGATGTGGCCTGGCATTGTATGCCAGGGTGAGTACGGACAGAAGCCTGTCCCAAGTGTTCGTGTGCTCGGCCACGTAGCACTGTAGCATCTTTACGATGGTGCGGTTGAACCGCTCCACCTGCCCGTTGGTTTGCGGGTGGTAGTCGGATGCCCGACGTGGTTCGATACCGAACATGCCCAGGACCTTAGTGCAGAATGCTGACGTAAGGTTGGCTCCGTTGTCGGAGAGGAGTTGCTTCATGACTCCGTATGCACTGATCCAGTGGTCAACCACTGCGTTCATGATGGTGTATGCCGTATCATTCGGGATGGCTGCCGCTCGTGACAGCTTAGTGAAGCGGTCAGACATGACCAGGATGTACCTGTTCCCTTCTTCTGTTACCGGAAGTGGCCCGAGTATGTCGATAGCGACTTGCTCGTTGGGCCCATCGGGTGGGAATAGCTTCATGGCAGACGCCTGCCTATGTAGACTCATGCGGTTACGCGCACAGGGGTGGCATCCCCTTACGTGGTCGACCACGTCGACGGCCATTGCTGGCCAGTAGAAGAACCTTCGCATTGCTGCGAGCATACGTGAACCCCCCGGGTGTCCGGCTGTGGGGTTCTCGTGTTCTCGTTCCATGACGGCTTGCCGTAAGGACACGGGAACCACGACTTGATGTCGTCCATCGGCGGGTGCCCGCCGGTATATGAGTCCGTCTTCATTCTCCGAGAAGATGCCGGCCGTGCCGGCCAGGAGGTTAGCGCGATGGCGTCTACAGTCGTCGTCATTGGCTTGTGCCTCGCGGAAGTCCGCGAGGGTCAGTGGGCATGCTCGGTGTGCCATGGTATGGTCAACCATACCTTGGGTAGCGTTACCCATCATGCAGACCGGTACCACCGGGATGTCCTCGTCCACCGGGCGGGTATCCCCGCTCGGGGTGCCGAGTCGAGACAATGCGTCTCCGAGATGGTGGGTTGACCCAGCCTTATACACGGTACGGTAGTCGTGCCCGGCCATTTTTAGCCTCCATCGGGCTAGCCTCCCATGGCTATCGGAATCCTTGTCACCAAGGTTGAGGAGCCATCGTAGGGGTTCGTGGTCGGACCTCACGATAAGCCTGGAGCCCTCCAGGTATGGACGGAGCAGTTGCACTGCCCATATAACTCCGAGGCACTCACGCTCGGTGGCACTATAGTTACGCTCAGCCGGGTTGAGTGTCCGGCTGAAGTACCCTACCGGACGTAGGTCCGGGATAACGTTATCGGAACCGATCAACGTCTCTCCCTGTAGCAGGGTGCATCCCACTTGGGTGTCGCACGCATCGACATCGATGACGAAGGTACCCCGTCTGTGCGGTAACGCAAGGACGGGTGGGGACAGTAGGGCTCGCTTCAGCGACTCGAATGCCTCCTTTTCGCTAGGCGAAGGGGGTTGGAGTACCTTGGGCAAGGTACTGCTCGTGAGAACCGTCAACGGTTTAGCTATCCGAGCAAAGTCCTTGACGAACTGTCGGTATACATTGCACATTTCCAGGAAGCTCTTGAGCTGCGTCTGGGTGTTAGGGAACCGGGCATCCCGGAGTGCCCGGGTATTGGCTTCGAGTACCCCTAGTTTACCATGGGTTATCTGGTGGCCCAAATACTCGACCGTCTGTTGGAAGAAGGCGCACTTCTTCAGACGCAGGGTTACCCCGGCGTTCCGCAAGAGGGTGAGTACCTCGTCAACATGTTGCACATGGTCATCCATGTTACGCGAGAAGACGATGACGTCATCGAGGTGCACTAGGCAGTCACGCCACTTCACCCCCGACAGTATGATGTCGATAGCCCGCTGGAATGTAGCGGGGGCGTTGGACAATCCGAAGGGCATCCTTAGGAACTCGTACACTCCACTGTGACAGACGAATGCCGTCTTGGGGATATCCTCGTCCGCCACCGGGATCTGCCAGTATCCGGCATTGCAGTCGATGGTGGTAAACACCGTAGCTTCCCCCAGGGAGTCGATGCATTCATCCATCCTTGGTGAAGGGTATGAGTCCTTCTTGGTAACCAAGTTGAGGCGTCGATAATCGATGCAAAACCGAGGGGTTTGATCCTTCTTCGGTACGATAACGACTGGGGCACCCCACTCCGACATCGAAGGTCGTATCACCTTCGCTTCGCTCATCCTCTTCACGTCTCCATCAACGATCTCTCGTTGCATAGGTCCCGCTCGGTGCGGTTGTGACCGGGCGGGGCGTGCGCCTGGTACCAGGTCAATACGATGTTGGGTTGCCCCAATGGTACCCAAGGCCCCGCCTGTCCAAATGACGTCATGCTTTCTTAGCATTCGTCGTACCCCTTCGGCTACCGAAGGGGGAAGGTGGTCGAGGTCAGCCTCGGCCAGTGCCTTCAATGCTTCTTGGTCCTTCGGCGGAATATCCGCCGGTAATGATGGTCGACTAGGCTTCCCGTCATCGGGTTGCTGTCGCTCGGTGGTCTCGGCGACCGCCAGCACCTCAAGTGGTTCCACTTGACCTTCCTTGTCAGGGGTAAGGATATCTCCTTCGTAGAGCTCGGCAATCCCGAGGATAGTTCCCTTCGGGAGGGTGACTGCTTTACGGCGATAGTTCGCTATCACTAGGAGGGACGACCCTCCTGATGGGAGGTCTATGAGACTGTTGGCCATGGTCAACCCATGGCGCTTGTACGTCCGCAGGTTGGACTTGACTCTGCAGATGCCTGCGAGGTCACAGTTAACCGGGAGGACTGTCTCCGACAACGGCTCAAAGCGAGTTCGCTTGGCCAACCGAAGTGTCTTCGGCTCGACACTTGCGTACACCTCAGCCACGTTAACGTGGCTCCCTTGTAGCGTCAGGTCCCTGACGATAGCCGTATGTCCTCGCTTCGTCCCGTCGGCTTCTTGAAGCTCGACGGTCCTCCGGCCTGGCCGGATTGCATCAACGTGAACGTTGATGAAGGTGCACCCCAGTATGCAGGGCACCGATAGGGTCTCACACACCAGGAAGTCGACTTCCGTGGTGAGTTCCCCGATGGTAACCCGCAGCGACATCGCTGCGGTCGTACGAATGAGGCGACCGTTCGCGTCCTTGATGGTGGGTCCCCGAGTCACTCTGACTCGCGGAAGCCACTTGTCCGGGAGGGTATCCTTCCGGATAAGGTTGGGTCCAGCCCCTGTATCCAGTACAGGGTAGTACGATCGTGTCGACTGGGGGTCAACCCCCAGTGTGGCTGATACCTCGAAGTTCTCCAAGGTGAACAGCACATGTCCTACACCGATATCCGGTGTTCGTCGGGCATCCTGGACAGGGCCCTTGGCTGGTTCAACGTGACGGGGCATCCCGTCCTCTCCTCCCAACCTTGGAGGTTGGTCATCAATCCCCTGACGCCGTGTCGTCGGGGCCGGAAGGTGTACCCGGGGGTTGATGCGGCGTCGGCTCAACCGCGCTCTCCGTGGGGCTTTCCCCGCGGTACTCCTGGATGGCTTGCTTGGGTTACCCCAGCGCCCCCCGCTCATCCTTCCTCTTACTCGTTTCCCGCTCTTGGTAGGGTGCTGTCCGCCGGGACATCCGGCTGAGGAGGTGCCTCCTCGACGGCCAGTACTCCACCTGGAGCTGGCTGCCTACCCGGTGCGGGTCCGGGTGCTCTGGCGGGATACCCCCCTGTGGATGCCTTGCGTTGCGCCGCTGCCCTCCGAGACTCCTCGGGGATAAGTGGGCAGGAAGACACCCAGTGCTGGGGATCCCCGCACAACATACATCCGGACGTGCCGGTCCCCCCTTGAGTTCGCATCGGGGTAGCCCCGTAGCTGCGGTTGCCTCCCTCGGGCGCCCGAGTGCCTGCTCCCTGGTAGGCCTTGGGTCCTTGGGTCAACCGGAACATGGACTCCCCCAACCGGTTGGGTCGGCCCGCAATCTGCGGAGGTGCCTCCGTGCGCACCGCCCATGTTGGCAAGGGTTGGTGAGGGTTACCCGTCACCGGGGAATACCCCGTAGTCCGTACGTACGGGAAGCGACGTCCCGTGCCCTCACTGACCTGGAACTGGGTCCCCGCCAGAGCGATGTACGCCACCGTACCGTGCTCATCAATCACCGGCGTCGCCGGTAGCAACAGGTGGCCCTGTTGGTCAACTAGAGGTTCATCCTCACCGGTAGGGGGATGTTCGGTCGCCACCAGTACTGGTGCGGCCTTACGTTCCACCTTCTCTTGCCTCGGTACCGGGGTAAGACTGGGCTTGCCTCCCTCACCCTTGGGCTTCGGGGCCAAGGCACATTCCGGGTGTAGCACCCGGTAGGCGTCCCCTAGGGACTTGCACATATGCATCAGTCGACTGAAGTTCGTCCGTGCCGTGTTGGCGCCCCGTGCGGATATCCGCACGTAGTTGGGTACTCCTGCGAACAGGATGGCTCGTAGCTCTCCTTCTCCGAGGAGCTTCCCGAGCTCGTAGTCGAGCTCTTGAATCCGTCGTCCGAACATCTCCTCATCCTCCCAGCTCTGGGCGGTGGCAGTGCGCAGGGCCCGGTAGTGGTCCTCCCACTTGTCCTCACTTAGGTAGCTGCTCAGCAGCTCCTTGAGAATCCCACGGTAATCCATGGGGGTGGCCGCGACCCTCATTCCCGGCATCGGGGATGCCTGGCGAAGGATGCCTCGCACCCGTTCATCAACAAAGAACGGGAGGATCTCCAGGGCCAGCCCCTCGTTAACGAGGGCCTTGTCCGCGGCTGCCTTGAAGCTAGTCAAGAAGCCGATGACCGCCAACGGGCGTCCGTTCGGCCCCCCGAACATAGGGACTCCCTTCATAAGGGTCTGCATAGAGCGGATCGCCCGATGCGACGTATTACGCATCGATTCCGATACGGTGGTAGAGCGGTCCTCCAAACGATAACGTTCCGGAGTAAGAACCGACCGGAAGACCTCGTTGACGATCTCCGTGTCAGCTTCCTGGATATCCAGTCGCTTAGCCAGTTGATGAGCAAACTCATCGGACTCCATCCGCTTCAGTAGGCTCGCAGTTACCTGCGCGGTTATTGCTTCCACCACTGACGGTGGTACTTCAGGCGTCGGCACCTCGGGAACCCGAGTTGCCTGGCCTCCTTCGTCGTGGGGATACTGTGAGAGGGTACCCCCTCCCCCATTAACCGACTCTCCACCGGCGTAAGTATCCGCCGGGTCGTGTCCGCGGAGTCCGCTTCGGGCGCTCCGAGCGTATCGCTCCGTGTGACTCCGTTTCAACTCTGCCGACGAGTCGGATCCATACCCCATTGTGTCCGGAGGCTGTCCGGGAGTTGCTGCGCCGGGGTCGACCCTGGTGGACTCCGAAAGTAGTCCGGCCGGTTCAAACCGTACCGGTGTGGGAGGAACACGACGGGGTCCCGTCGTGTGGCGTGTTGACATCAACACTGCCATTGCGTCCTCCGTCCGCTCTTGACGAGCGTCGAGTCCGGAAAATCGGGCCTCGATGCGGGCCAATGATGCCATCAGGGAATCCCCTGGTGAAGGAGGCGGCGGAGTGAGGTCGGTCGATGACAGTTGAGGCGGGCCCTCGCCTCCTGCCGTCCGAGCCGTGCCAAACGTCGATCCGGCACCGGAAAGCATTGGCGTCTCAATGTTGTCGATCGGGTTCCCGATCTCGGTTCCCGTAGTCACCTCCGGGGTCGGCGTCGACGCCGATCCGTCATCTTGAACGTTCCCCGTCTCTTGGGTAGACATAGTCACAATCAGTCAACCGACGTAACAATCACCACGACTAAGAGAGCGAGGGGGTAGATTGGGAAGAGTAACAGTAGATCACAGTCAAAGGTAAAAACTCAACACAATCGATCAGGTCGCAACACCACGAGTACAAGAAAAGGACCGGATCCCTATCCGTGTGCCAGGGCCGAAGACGGCGTCACCACAAGGGTGACGGAAACCCGTCCCCTGCTGCTCCACCAATGTAGCACAATAGGGATCCGTCGCACGTCCACTCTCAGGGAACACTCACCAAGGGGGATCGGCACCAACGTCACCGGGAGGCCAAGGTTGCTGTCCTTGGAGCGCAAGCCACGGGACCAAGATGGGAGCCCAAATGGGAGGGGTTTGTTGTTCTGCCTTGGCCGGCGGTGGATTCGCCGCCGGCCCCCTCGTTACAAACCCTCGGAGACACTACTAACTACCCTCCACCCCAAGATGCAAGTCCCTCTGGTCATACGTAACTTGTAGATACCGTGACCAGTCCGGACTCTCAAATTGAAAGCCAAGGATTAGAAGTAGCCCCCCTAACATTAGGGTCACAATACGGCCAACCATATTGCTACAGATATGCCAGTAACCGGCATTACAATCCAGCGTTGAGAAGAGGGTGGCATTACCAAGAAAGTCGATGCAATCGTCCATCCGGGGTATCGGGTATACATCCTTGACTGTCATCTCGTTCAGGCGCCTGTAGTCAACGCAGAAGCGGAAGTGACCGCCAGGTTTCGGGACGACTACCACCGGGAAGGCCCACTTGCCATCAGACGGCTCGATAACATCCATCTTGAGCATCTTGTCAACCTGCTTCTCAATCTCATCCCGGCGATGAGGTCCAGCCCGGTATGGTTGCAGGTGCACTGGCTTGGCATCTGGCTTGAGTTGAATCCGGTGTAGGGTGGCGTCCATCTTGCCCAGCTCTCCAGACCACAGGTGCCGATATTCCTGGAGAAGCTTCTCCAGTGCCTCCTTTTAGTCGGGAGAGACATTTTTCTGGTTGACCTTCGGCATCCCGGATGGTGCTTGATCGGGCTTCGGGGTGACGCTGCTAGCCTGCTCTTGTCTCGGAGGTACGTCTTAGGCCGTTAAGTTGGATGCCAGTTCTTGTTGCAGGTTCAAGAGGTCCTCCTTGCTCATGGCACGGGCAGACCCCCGGTAAGGCTCTTCTGTACCAACTCGAGTGCCCTTGGCGAGGGTTATCGGCTTCCGGCTCACGTTGACAATTAGCACCGAGAATGGGGTGTGCCTTTCCACCTTCTTGTGATGTCCGTGGGCCAAGTATAACCGGTGTTTCGCCAGAAATTCCTTACGTCCGAAGATCAGGCATTGACCCGTAGTCCGGGTAGTTACTTGAACCTTGGTCTCCGAAAGAGGAGGCAGGAGCACCGGTTTGAAGAGAGTCAAGGTAGAGGGTGGGATGCGGTCCTTCTTGCTCTTGACTACACGAACCTTGGCGTCCAGATGCTCCAGCACCGGTGACACAAACCCAAGGTTGAACTGCACCTTTCCTTCTCCGGGCAGGATACTCTTGACATGCTGCTTCTCGAAGTCCCAGCCTAGGATGAGGGGGACGGATAGAGTCTTGACTACTAGAAAGGGAAAAAGCATTGGTTCATTGTTGACATAGATGGCGACAGGAAGACGGCCGAGCGGTCGTAGGGTTTGACCCGAAGCGTCTACAATATGGGTCCTGGTAGGCGCTCTCCAGGCATGTCGACGCCAGCCCGGAGGTAGCAGGTTCTCAGTGATGGCGCTTGGTCCGGCTCCCGTGTCAACCACCGGAGTAATAGCTTGGGGGAGGCTATCCCCCACACGCATACGAGCATTAATCTTGAGGTTTTCCTTACGCAGGACAAGCAAGGTCCCCTTGAACAAACAGGGTGTCCAGGCGGCTACCAGTTGAGCAGTTAACTGCCGTCCTTTCTCCCGGCACGCAAGGGGAGAACGGGTAGAAGTACCCTGCCGTCGGAGATTTGGGAAGACACTTGGGAAGAGCGCCTGCCCTACTCGTTTCCCGGGTCCGGGGATTCCTTAGAGGTTTCGGTCTCCAGGTCAAAGTCCGTAGGAGCTTCCCTTGCCAGGGCCTCCGTGATGCTCTGCGAGGTTGCCACCCGGATTGCGTGTACCTGTGCCTTGTCCATCCTGGAGGGTGCTCGCCGGTCAGCCCAGTTGACTGCCTTTGCAAACACCAGTCCTTGGCACTTGAGCTTCTCCTGGAGGTCCTTGGGAATGGTCGGGCACTGGTAGGACATGTGGTCCTCCTTCTGGCACAGCCAACAAGACTGGAATCGCTGGTTCTTGACCTGCTTGGGGGCGACTAGGGAAGGTTGCTCCTTAGAAACGAAGCCGCCCCACTTGTCTCCTGACCCCACGGGTGAGGCCTCGCCAACTGCGAGTACCGGTACAGGGCTATCACTTCCCTTATACTTGTCGGGCCCGGGACGAACTCGCGACAACAGCTTGGGAGTTGACACCATGGGAGCTTGGAGGGCCTTAACTTGCCGGTACGTGCCCTGGGAGTAGGCCACCAACTGCTGGAAGGTATGTTCTTGATGTTCCTGGTTGTAGCTCTCCGCGTCCACTTGAAGGTATTCAGGAAGCCCTTCCGAGAAGATCATCTTGAGCCTGTCCTCAGGGTAAACGTTGCCACAAGCCTCGCCCATCTCCCGGACACGGCGGGCGAAGGCCTCTGGAGTCTCTTGTCGTTCCATGGTTTCCCGGATCAACCTGCCCACTGCCTTGCGCAGGGAGTCCGCGTCAGCGTAGTTGGACAGGTGCCAGTTGACCGCTTCCGGATAGCTCCCAACGGTACGCCCGACAATGTGTCCGGCAGAGTCTGGTAGAACCTGTGCGAACCGCTGTTCCGCTTCTCCGGTCATGAAGTTAACCAGGAGGTAGAGTGCCTTGCCCTCGGACACATCGTTGTCGTTGCATGCCTTGACAAACCGGCGCAGGAAGGCCAAGATAAGCGCCGGTTTCTTCCCGGAAAACTTAGGATGTCCCCCGAAACTCGGCTGCATTCGCCAGTTCAGGGATGCCATCTTCTTGGCCATCTTCCGGGTGTAACCTTGGTCTTGGTTCTCCAGCCGGTAGTTACCCCAATACGTGACCTTGTTCAGGGTGGCATCTCCCACTTGGTGGGCAGGGATGTCAAACTCGACTAGCCTGCGCCGGGTTGGGCCAGGAGATGCGTCCCAGTCATATCCCTCCTCAGATCTGGAGGAACTGGTCTCGCTGGTGCTAGAGCGACGACGACGACGCCGACGCCTCCGGCTGCTCCGGTTACCGGTCTTGGAGCTCCCCGCCCCATAAGACGCAAGGGGAGGAAACGCTTGGCCGGTCCCAGGAGTCGAGGTCTCAGGGTGACCCGTAGAACCAGTTGCAGCAGTGCCCCTGGCACTGCTAGCGCCCACAGGAAGGGGTGTATACACCCAGCTGCCATGCGTGGGTCCAGGAGTAAACACACCAGGGGCTATCCCTGGAGGTTGAGGAGTAGAACCGACAGGAGGGAGACATCTGCTGCGAGCGGACTCAAACGCCGTTGACCCCGGGGTGGTTCCCACAGGAGGAACAGCCGGAGGAACGGGAGCAGGAGGTACTTGGCCGCCTGTAGACTCCAGTCCGCTACCGAATGTCACGCCCAGGTCTGCTGCACCCGTAGGGAGAACGCCGGGTTGGGCACCGTCCCCCGCGGTGACCAGGGATGCGTCAAGGGACGCGGGGTCTACCCCTTCGGGCACCGTCGTGCCAGGGAGGGTAGCCATGTTGGTCCCTTGACAGCCACAGACCAGTTGCCTGCGTGTCCAAAGATCGCAAGACCACAAGAGAGGGGTTCGAGAGCCGGGAATGGGATTCCCGTGAACGGGTGCAAATCATTTTCAAACCACAGAAAAAGACAGAACAGGAACAACCCAACCGCTGCTCCCAAATGTCTCTTCTCAAACACTCCAATCCCCTGCTGCTCCACCAAATATGTGGTATAAACTCGATCATCTCAGACACGTGTCAATATCCCTCGGAGGAAAGGGACAGGTAACACAGAAAGGGGAACTACGAGAGTGGTATGCCTGTTGCCTCACGTGCCTGCTCGCAGAGCAAACAGATACCCACGGTAGTGCACACGGGGAAGAGGAAAGCAAACGCGCAGTTGTCTTTTTCCTGAGGGCGCGGGCCAAGGGCGCCTCGCTGTCCCTCTTAACGTGCATCTGGGGGAGCCTCGGCACGTTGGCCAGGTAGCCCCCCCATACCCCCGAGTGGCCCCGACCCGAGTCTAACCTCGTCAGGTCGGGGGCCACTATCACTACTAATTCTATTCCCACTCACTAATCTCACACTCAAATTCTCTCAAATCAAGTCCCTCACAAGTATGCAAAAACCCATCAGAAATCCCTCTCTCACGTGTGGGTAGCGTAATCCACCGCATCCCAGTGCCGGGCACGGGCCACGGCCGCCAACCATCACCACACGGCGGGCGTGTTCTGGAACCTGGTGCCCTCTGGTTGCAGTCCCGGGTCGGCGCCAAGTCGGGGCAAGGGATGCTACACACATGGCTTAATCTGGGCGGCCAAGCCGGTCGCGCTCCGCGGCGGTGGAGAGGGGGGTGCAGCATGGCCTGAGGGAGGATGGGCGTGGATCTCCACCAACAGGCCCGCGTGGAGCGAGGCCTGTTGAATTATGAACGTTTGATTAGGTTGGACCTCTGTCGATTCCGAATTAAAATTCAGCCAATCCTAACCCATGCCCCAATCTGTCGTGACCTACAGTGCAGACGTCACCTACATCCATATATAGACAAACGCTGGACCACCCCTGGGAAGGTTCATTGAGGGGGTAATCGACGATTTTGACTCCGTAGAGACAGGTACCCCTCCTTTCTACTTGGCCTCCGCCCGGCGGGGAGAGAAGAGCAAGAAGGGAGAACAAAAAGCAGCCCAGAAAGAGGAGGTCAGCAAGTCTCTGCACAGGTGACACAGTACGACATGTCATTGTTTGGTGTCCTTGGCGCCAGATACTGCGCCGCCGAGAATTCACGCCTCTCAGTGGTGCCTGTGAGAGCTGGGTTGGGCTCTACTTCGGCGACAGGTCTGTGACATTCGTTTTACAGGCCTACGACAGTGCGTTACCTGTGCCCACACAGACGCGTGAGCGACACAGCGCACGGGACGATAGCCGACCTACCCTTTGACGGCCAGCGGCGCGCGGCCCCATCCGCCCCCTCTCCCCAAAGTCCACCTCCCCCCATCGCGCCCTCCCCTTCCCCCCCATCGCACGTACCGGGCACTGTCTCAGCCGCCGCGGCGCGCGGGCCAGTACCGAGGGGTAGGCCGCGCGCACCCGCGGGTCCCCCCCTGCCCCCCCCACCGGGGCCCGCATGTCGCGGACCACCCACAGGTGCTCGCAGTCGTCGCCGTGGGCGACTGTGTAGGGCATACCGCGGCGGGGGCAAAAGGCGGTCAGCGGCAGCGCCTCGGCGGGGACGGGGGAGATGGTTACGCCCCGCCGGCGACGGCGACCGCGACGAGGCAGCACAGACGACGGCAACAGACGAATGGGATCAACATGCTGGGGTTGGCAAGGGCGGCGGGGTGCCTCCGGCCGCCACTGTCACAGCCAGTTCGGTACCGGTAACACTACCAACACTCGCACGCCGTTCACGTCGCATCGCCCACAATACCGCCCGCTGCCCTGCGCACCGCCACTCCCGCCAACTCGATGGCACCACCCACACGAGCATCTTGTTCTTCTTCCCCATTCCCAGCAGCAGCAGCCGCCCGTCAATAACGTCGGCCACCCCCACCACCGCGTCCACCGCGGGCACCTTGGCGTTGTTGACGTTCGCCCCCCTATTCTTGATCAGCCGGCGGGCCCCCCCATTGGACGACTGCAGGCCCGCAGCGGCCATCACGTCGACGACGGTGCGCCCCACCAGGTCGGCGCGGGTCAGCACAGAGCCCGGCACGTCGACGGCAATCGCCTAGAGCGCTTCGGCGGTGCGCGCGTCGGCGCCCGCGCCGGTGCGACCGGGCGCGGCAATGGCCGTCGCGGCGAGCGCACCGCCACCCCCGCCTCCCCGTGGACGAGGCGGGTGACCTCCTCGGCCAGCCGGTGCTGTGCACCATTGGGCACCGCCCCGGGCGCGGCGGCGGCGGTGGCAATGGCGTCCACATCTTCCAACGGGAGGAAGGTCATGGAGCGGAGGAAGCCGACCACGTCCGCGTCGGGCACTCGCACCAAGCACTGGTAAAACTCGTAGGGCGAAAGCTTGGAGGCGGTGAGCCACGTGGCACCGCCCGCGTCGCTCTTGCGCACCTATTTGCCGTCGGAGCGGGTGACGAGGGGGAAGACGAGGCCGTGCACGACACGGCCGCCGCGGAGCTTGCGCGTCAGCTCCGTGCCGGCGGTGATGTTGCCCCACTGGTCCGACCCGCCCACCTGCACCCGCACGTTGTGGGGCGGGTCGGACAAGTAGGCAAAGTCGTACGCCTGGAGCAGCTGGTAGGTGAACTCTATAAAGCTCATCCCATCGTCCGATGCCAGGCGCGTCCGCACCGAGTCCTTGGCCAGCATCCCGCTGACGCGGGTGTGCTTGCCAACGTCACGCAAAAAGTCGAGGAAGGAGATGCCACCGAGCCAGTCGTGGTTGTTGAGCACAACCACGGGCTCCCCTCCCGCCCCGCCTTGCGCGTCGAGCACCTGCCGGATGTTGGCGGCGATGCCGTCCAGGTTGCGCTGTATCGCGGCGCCGTCGAGGAGCGGCCGCTCCGTCGACCGCCCCGACGGGTCGCCCACCCGCCCCGTGGCGTCCCCCACCAGCGCCACTGGCTTGTGACCAGCGCGGGCAAACCACGCTAGCGTCAGGATGCCGAGCAGGTTGCCCAGGTGCAGCGAGTCAGCCGTCGGGTCAAACACCACGTACACGGTAAGCACATCCACAATGTTGGGGCGTGTGCCGCCAACGCCGTCGGCGGGGGAGAGGAACCGCGGGTGGCCGGGCAGCGTTGCTGTGGCGGCCGGGCCCGCCGCCGTGGCGGGCGCCGCCCCATCAGGGGCAGGGGACACCCCCTCGGGGAGGAGGGAGGCAGCGTGTACACGTCCTGGTCGTCACACGACGGGCGCGCGGCGGCAGAGGCGGCCGCCGCAGCCGCCTCGAAGGCGCGCCGAGCCCACCGCCCGCCTGCGCGGCCGCCACGGCCGCGGGCAGCCGCTGCCACCGCCGCCGCCGGGGGGCCGCTGGGCCCCCCCTGCCCGCCCACCGGGGCGGTGCCGACGCCGCCGCCCGTTCCAGCGGGCCAGCACCGGCCGGTGGCGGTCGCGGAGCAAGACGGACCCGGCGGGGGAAAACCCCGGGAGTGGTCATGACGCGGCGCGTCAGTGTGCGCAGCATGGGCGGCCACGGGTGGGCCGGGGAGGGGGGGCGGGGTGGGTGGATGGATGTGTTGGTGGTGAGACGGAGAGGTGGTTGGAGAGGGGCCCCTGGGGGGGGGCGGGCGCACGGGAACAAGAAAGAAGACGGCCGACGGAAGAGGGCGCTCGAGCAGGAGTCAGTCTGAGGCGGCTGTCTCGAGACTTCACAGTCTTGCGAGGGATCTCCAGGCAATAAACTAAAGGTTTTAGGTCAATTAGGTCTTGTCGGTCGACGGCCTTCCCTGGCCCGGAATTCGAGCGCTCCATTGGCTATAACTTTGGAACGCTGTGGAAATGGACCAATGAGTGTGCGAAAAACAAAGCTTGTCTCCAAAAAAAGTACGGTGAGCAGCAACACATGAAAGGACCGGTTATCCGGGAGGATACACATCTTTTTAAATAGTAGAGGGGATGGGATCATGCATTGCCGCGCATGCCGTCGTCGTTCCGAGGACTACCACTTCGTCCCGCCTTCCACCAGACCTGGAACGCGGGCGCCATTGATCACCTCCCCTTCCCCCCCCTCCCCAGCCATGCCGCCGCGTCTGCCCACCCCAGCGTTTGCGCTCCTCTCGGGCGCCTCGTCGGCAGGCACGCTGCTGCAGCGCCCGCTGCACTGGCGGCAGGCGGCGCACGCCCCCCTCCGCGGCGAGCGGCCGCCGCCCCGCGGCCGTTGCGGCCGGGCAACCGGACGGCCTTCCCCTGCGGCGGGGGCGGCGACCATGACAGGCAATGGGCTGGCGCGGGCGGCGGGTCAGGGCCTCCCTGGCCCCTCGCCCTCACCCCCAGCGCCGCCCCCTGCTCCCTCGCGACCACCACCGGCCTCATCCCCACCGACGGCGGCCGCGCGTGCGGGCGGCGGCAACCCCCTCTCTTCCCGCGCCGCCGGCTCCGGCGGCGGCGGCCGCACCAAGTCCGCCACCACCGCCAACCCCCGCCCCCCCCGGGAGGGCCCCCCCCGGCCCACCGCCAAGCGCAAGATGGCGCTGACGCTCGCATACGTGGGCGCCGCCTACCGGGGCTTCCAGGCCAACGCCGGGGTGCCAACCGTCGAGGCGGCGGTCGCGGAAGCGCTGACCCGGTCGGGGCTGGTGGCGGCCGCCAACGGGGGGGACCTGAAAAAGGTGGGGTGGTCCAAGGCCGCCCGCACCGATGCGGGCGTGTCGGCCGTTGGCAATGTGGTGGGCATAAAATTGGAGCTCCCGCGGGAGGTGTGGGCCGCCTCGGACGCTGCCGCCACCGCCGCTGCCACCGCCACCGCCGCTGCAGCCGCGCCGTCTGAAGGCGCTGGCGCTGGGGCTGGCGGCGGCGGCGGCGGCGGCGGCGGTGGCAGCACCGTCGACGCGGGGGCCCTGGTGGTATCGCGCCTCAACGCCGCCCTCCCCCCCGACATTACCATCCTCGGGGCGGTGAGGGTACCCGGCGGCTTTTCCGCCCGCTCCTGCTGTGGTGGCCGCGCGTACGAGTACCTGCTGCCTGTGGGGGCTGTCCTTCGCGGAGGTCCCCCTGGGGGGAGAGAGGCGTGGCCCGCCGCCGTGGCGCGGCTCAACGGGTCGCTCGCCGCCCTCACCGGCACGCTGTGGGCGCACAACCTGACCAACGGGGTGGGGCTGCCGCCGCCGCCCGCGGCGCGCCGGTACGTGACGCGCTTTGAGGTGGAGCCCGAAGTGCTGTGGGTGGTGCCCCCACCGCCACCGCCGCCCCCCCCCCCACCAGCCGCAGCAATAGGGACAGCAGAGGCGGCAGCGTCGCCGGCGGCCGCGGCGGCAGTGGCGACGGCACCGTCGGCGGCCGCGGGGGCCGTGACGCCGGCGCCGGCGCCGGCGGCGGTGCCACCGCCGCCGCCCGGCACCCCCCCCGGTGCGGTGGCCATGGCGCGGATCCGCATCGAGGGCCAGTCCTTCCTCCTCTACATGATACGCAAGATGGTCGCCGCGGCGCTGCTGCGCCACGCGGGCGCCACACCCCCCGCCGTCTACGCGGCCATCACCGACCCGGCGGTGCGGGTGTCGGTGCCGCCGGCACCCGCGGCGGGGCTTCTCCTGGCGGGCTGCTCCTACGACGCGTACCAGCGGCGGTACGCGGCGCACCTGGCCGGGCCCGTCTTGGCGGGCATGGGCGGCGGACGCGCGCAGCCGGGGGGGGCTGCACAGGCCGACGCGGAGGGGCAGGGGGGGGGGATGCAGGGGGGGAGGGGGGGGGGGGGGGAGGGGGGTGAAGCGTGGAAGCGCCGCCGCGTCTACCCGGCGGTGGCGGCCGCGTCGGCGGCGGTGAATGAGCGGGGGCTGGACCCGTGGGCTGTGTTTTGGGAGACGGCCGCCGACCACCCCCTGCGGTTGGGCGACGCTGGGGGGGGCGGGGGGGGGGACGCCGACGCGGCCACTGGCCGAGGGGGGGGGCTGGTGGATGCGGACTAGCGGAAAACGGTTGGCGTCGGCTGGGGTGACGGCCGTACGGTGGTCCAACGGCAGGCAGCCACTGACACTGGCCCCTTCACTTTCCTGCCTTGCGTACCGATAGCTCGGCGGCCATGTACGCAGGCGAGACAAAAGTTTAGAAGGAAGAGTACCACGTGCTTGCCCACCGTCTCCTCGGCATGGCCGTGTGCCTCTCTTTCTCTGTCGCGCGCCGCATCGCGCCCAGACAGGGTTCGAGTGGTCGACAGTCGGCGCAGACTGAACTGAACTGGCTGCTCGGCCATGACAGGCGCGTCGGAGCTCTTTCTCTGTAAAATCGTATTGGCTCTTGGCCGACCTCGAGGGGGTGTGCCAAAGCCGCCGCGCGCCGGCGGGCTACCAGACGAAGCGGGGCCCAGCAGCCTATCGAATCTATCGGATAGGTGCGCGCTGCGCTGCAGCAGCCCTCGTGGGCGCCGCCCCTCTCCCGGCCGCGGTCCGTGCGTTCGTGGTCGACGGCCGCGCTCCCGGGGCCGACCATCCCTCTCGACTGGTAGAAGACGGGCAGGTGCTGCCGCCCCTCCCCGACGGCCCCGCTGCATGACCCCACCCGCGGCTCCCAATGACACGGCCACACATCCGTGCTGGCGGCGGCTGGTCGCCGTTTGGCGGGATCCCCGTTCCCCCCCCCCCCCTGACGTGATGGCAAGCTAACCCTTTCCCCCCCCCCCCCCCCCCCTTCCCGTTGCCCTTTCCCTTCCCCCTCTCCTCCCCCCTCGCCGACGGCGACCGCGGCGGCCGGAGCGCTCAAGCCGCGTCACCGTGGACAATGACGATGATGACGACGACGACGGCGGCGGCGGCGGCGGCGCGCGCGTGTGGCGCAGCAGGGGACGCCGGCGACGCAAACCCCCCACGGGCGGCAAGGGGCGCTCTGCTGAGCTGGGGATGGGCGCCACGGGTTGGCGACGG
Organism: Pyropia yezoensis; assembly: GCA_009829735.1. NCBI lineage: Eukaryota > Rhodophyta > Bangiophyceae > Bangiales > Bangiaceae > Pyropia > Pyropia yezoensis. Next base: position 14,267,865 of record CM020620.1, read on the forward strand.
GGCCCGGGGGGGGGGGGAGGAGCGGCCTTTGGCAGAGAGGCCAGCGGGGAGGGAGGAACGGGGGGGGGGGTGTGGGGGGGTTGGGGGCGTGGGGGGTGCGCTGGAGCAGAGCCCTGTGCCCTGGATTGGGGGGGACCTTGCTGGCGCGCCCCCGCGGGGCGCGCCGCAGCGGCGGCGGCGTGGCGGCCGCCACCCCCCCCCCCCGGCCGCGTCGGCGGCACGTCTCGCGGGCCACCCCCCGCGGGCGGCCGCCGCGGGTCTCCCCCGTTGCCCCCTCCCCCGCGGCCGCCCGCGCGGCCGCCCGCGGCCGCCCGCGGCCGCCCACACCCCCGGTGGTGGGCGGCGGCCGCTCGGCCCTGCCTGTGTAGCTAGCGGGTGCCTCGGCGCGGCGGCGGCGGCGGCGGCGGACGGCTCCGCCCCGTCCTTGCCACCCGCTCGTTGGTTGGCTTGCCACCCCCCCCTGCCCGCCCCCCTCCCCCCCCCCCTCCCCTCTTGTCAGCAGCTGTTGCGTCGGCGGTGGCGGCGCCGGCGGTGGCGCCAGTATCGGCGGCCGCCGGGGGGGCGGCAGCCGACCGCCGCGGCGCCGTTGCCGTGGCGGCGGGCACTCGCTCCGCGCCGGCGGCGGGGCTCGCCTCTTGTGGGCGCCGCCCCCCCCCCGCGGGTCGCGACGTACGGGCGGCGCCGCCGCCCCGGCCGCCGCCGCCGCCGCCGCCGCCGCCCCCCCCCCCCCCCCGGGGTGTCCCTCCCCCCGCAATCCCCGTGGCGCGGCCGCCGCGGCCGCGCCGCCGCGGCCGGCTGACGGCGCCGCGCGGGAGGCGGTGTGATGGCCGCTGCCCGCGTGCATCCCCCTTCCCCCCCCCCCCGTCTGTTGGTTGTAGGCCGTGTGCTCGGCGGCCGCCTGGTGGTGTGGGGGAGATCGGTGGCGGCCGCTGCGGGGGGGGTCCGTTGCCGCCGCCACCCCCGCCGCCGCTGCCGCTGTGCCCCACACCGGCCGTACACCGTGCCGGCGGGGTGGAGGGTGCCGGCGCCCCCCCCTACGGCAGGGCGGGCTGTGGCGGTGGCGGTGGCGGTGGCGGTGGCGGTGGCGGTGGCTGCCGCAGCCGCCCCCGGGGGGGGTGGGCGGCCGCCTCTGGGCGGTGGCCGCCCCACGTGGGGGGGGGGAGGGGGCCCAACGGCACGGGGGCACACGGGGGGCAGCGGCCGGCCGTCCACTTGCTCTCTGCCCCCCCCCCCCCCCGCCTGCCCCCCTCCTCCCCCGCTGCGCGCCTCTTCCCCCTCTCTCCCGTGTTCCTTGTGCGGTCCCCGCGGGTGGGGCTGCCTATTGTTCTCTCTTGGCCGCTCCTCCCCCCCCCCCCCCCGCCGGTGCGTCTGCCGCAGCCATCAGCGCGGCACCCCGGCTCGGCGCACGCCTCTTTCCGCCCCCCCCCCGCCCCCTGCAGACAGACGGCGACCATCGCGGCGGCTGGTGGCGGCACGTGGCGGTGGCGGCGGCGATGGTGGCGGTGGCGGTGGCGGCGCGCGCGTTGCCGGGGGTGCCGCCGCGCGAGGCTGGGTGGGGGGGGGGAGGAGGCTGGGGGAGTGGGGGGGGGGGGAGGAGCGGGCGGGGACTGCGCCCCTCCACTGTGGACGCCCGCGTGTGCTTGCGCCGCGACAGGTTTGTGCGCGCGGGCGCGCGGCGAGGACTGCGCCGCCCGCCTCCCCCGACACCCCCCCACCCCCCGCCTCCCCCCCCGCGCGCGCGGCTGGCTCGCTCGCGGGTGGGCTGCCACGCGGTGGGCGCGCGTGGCGCGCCGGCTCCTTGCGTCGGCGAGGCGGGGCCTTTCGGTCGATGCGCCGGGGACCCCGTGGCGGCTGCCGCTGAGCATCGACTTGCCCCCCTCCCCCCCCCCACCGCCGGGTGCCACCGGTGCGGGGCTCCGCGGCGGGGGGAGCGCGGCCGGGCGGGCGGGGGGGGGCCCCTCGTGTGCACAGTGCCCCGCGCTGCGCCGCCGCCCCACCTTCGCCGCCCCGCCCCGCCGCCACCCACCGTCCGTTGCGGCCGCCGCTGTGGGGCAGTCTATATCAGCCGAGGGCGGTGCGGCGGGCCTACCCTCCCAGTCTCCCCCGGCCCATCCGCTGTTGCCCTTCACGCTGCCAGCGATTGGCAGCTTGGCTTTTTCTCCCTCTTCCTTTCTCATCCCTCCCACATTCCCTCGCTCCCTCACCTTCCCCCCCCCCCCCCCCCCCCCCACCCCTCCCCGCTCTCCTCCCTCGTTATGAGTTCTTTTGCCCGTCGTCCCGGCGGCGGCGGCGCTGTTGCGGCGGCCGCGCTGGCGGTGCTCGCCACGGCCGCGGCGGTCGTGTCGCGTGCGGCGGCACACGGGCTGCTGACCGGCGCGCCCCAGCGCGGGGTGGTGAATGGGTCGGAGTTTGCGCCCGACGTGGAGAAAGTCGACGGCGGGCCGCAGGACTATACGCCCCACTTCCCGGCGGGCGACAAGGGCGGTGGCCTCGGCGCGGGCTACCTCTCCCAGCTGAGTGTGGTGAACAGCAGGGAGGGCGGCACGTGGACGCCCTTCACGCCGTCCACCCCCGGCTACGTGTGGAAGGCGGGCGTGTGTGGCGACGCCCTGTCGGGGCCGGGCGCGGGCGACCACCTGCGGGGCGGCCGCTTTTATGGCAACGCCACCATCACGCGGACGTACACGGCGGGCGGCACGCTTTCCATGGGCATGTACATGGTCGCGGAGCACGGCGGCTACACGGTCCTCCACGTGTGCGACGTGGCCAAGTGTGGCGGGGACGTGTCGGCCGAGTGCTTTGCCAACGGCCACTGCACGGTGCTGGAGCGGGCGCCCGAGGCGGAGGCGCCCGGCTGCGCGGCAGGCACCCGCGGCGACTGCGCGCCCGTCGACCCCGACCACCCTGACCGGTGGTACATGCCGTGCCCCACGACGCTGCACTCGCCCATCCGGCTGGGCGGCGACGAGACGGCGGTCTTTCGCCTCCCCGCGGGCCTGGCCTGTGAGCACTGCGTCCTCCACTGGTACTGGGTGGCAGCGAATTTGTGCAATCCGCCGGGGGTAACCGACTACTTTACTGGTCCCAACGCCCCGTACTGGACGGCCAGCTGCACGCCAGACCAGGGTGGCTACAAGCCGCTCATCCCGGCGTGTGGCAAGGTTGTGCCGGAGGAGTACCTCGCGTGTGCCGACATCCGCATCGAGGGCAGCGGCGGCGGCGGCGGCGGCGGCGGCGACTGGGGGGCGGAGGTTGTCGTGACGCCCTCCCCCGCGCCAGAGGCTACTGCTGAGTCGTCGTATTCGCGCCTGCCGCAGTCGTCCGTCACGGCCGCGTCCGAGGTTACGTCCTTTCCCTCTTCTGACGGTGGCGGCAGGCTGCGTCTGTTTGTGGAGGGGTGGGAGCCATTTGACGTGCCGATCGGCACCGACGGCGTGACCGACCTGACCGTCCCGGCCGACTCGCGGCTGACCTTTGAGGCAATCCCCGGCGTGCCAGTCCCGGCCGGCACCCGCGTCCGCTTTTCGATTGACGGCGCGGCCGTCTGGGCCGAGTACGCCGCCCCTTACTTCTTCTACGGCAATGACGGCGACTCGATCCGCTACTGGCGCGCCGCGGACGTCATCTGGGGGCGCGCGTTTACGCTCGAGGTGTCTGCCGGCGATGCCCGCTTTGCCGCCCGCCTCCGCCTGTGGACGGCGTGAGGGGTGAGCCCGCGTGGCGCCGCACCGTTTGGCACCCCCCCGCCTCCCCCATCCCCCTTTTCCCTCGTGAACGCCGGAAGCGGGCGTCGCACCCTTGTGGCCACGGGTGCGGTGGTTTGAGCGTGTTGCAGAGAAAAGAGTTTCGAGCAATCTTGTCTATGATTTCTGCTGATGTACAGGCACCGCCCTCTGCCAGGTTCCTTTCCGGTATGTAGGGACGTATGTAGTACTGCACACCCATTGCGGGGGTGGGGGTGGCGGCGGGGGGGGTGGCGACGGGGCTGCTCGTCGCCGCCGCCGCCGCGGGCGGCGCCCGGTGGCGGCGGCAGCGGCGTGCTGCGGCGGTGGCACCGCCGCGAGAATGGGCGCACCTCCTCCGCCGCCGCCGTCGTGTGGGGGTGGTGCAGAGGACCACCCGCGCGACTGTGGGCTGGCCGCCTCGTCGGCTGGGTGTGGCGGTGGGGGGGGGGGGGGCGGAGATATTGACGGGGCCCCCGCGTGGTTGCCACGACGGCGGTGTGGCCAGGTTGTGGCCGGCATCGCCGGCGATAGCCCGCGAGGCATTGGGCGGCCGTTCGTCGTCGGTGGCGTCCACCGAGGGCCCCTGGGACCCGTGACCCGCGTTGGGCGTCGTGCCCCCGTCGCCGCCGCCAATGCTGCCATTGCCGCCGCCGCTGTCGCCGCTGTCGCCACCGCCACCAACACTGCCCACGGCAGCGCCGCGGCCGCGGTGGCAGCCGGCGTGTCGGGTGGCGGCGTGGTGGTCTGCCGCGGCCGCGGCGTCCGCGGCGGCGGCGGTGGGACGGGGTGTGGGGAAGGGACGGGGCGCGGGGAGCAAGGACGACCACGCGTGGGGCCCCCGTCCCCAACAGCGACGGCCACGGCGGGCCCCGCGGCAGACACTGGACCGGTGGGGGAGGAGGCGGCATGGTGGGCCCCTGGTTGGACTGCCGCCCACACCTGGCCTTCTCCGTTGGCCTTCCTCGTGACCCCCCCCACTACTCGGATGTCCCCCCGCCGCACGTCCATTCGATCTCGCATCGCAGTCGACGGCGGCGGCCCCACCCCCCGCCCCGTCCCCCCGCCCAGCCCGGCGCCTCATTCGGCCGTGGTCTTGCGCCCAAGTCCTGCCCTCAATTTCGGCGGAGCGCAAGGGGAGGGGGGGCATGCTTGGGATTGCGGGGGGGGGGGGGGGCGAGGACGCGGGGGAACGGCAGTGCTTCACCCAGAGGAGGAACGGTCAAAGTGGGGGCATACGATAGGTTGCATATTCAGTAGCGAAGCGCTTATCCTTCAGGGCGTCTGCCGCAGAGGCGCGCGCGCGCCACCAATGCCCAACCGATTTTTTTCCTGCCGCTGGTGACGGACCACACCGCCACGAGCCCCGTCGCGTACAACCTGCCGAGACGGTGCCCCCTGCAGCTGCTGGTCGGCTGCCGGCCGCCCCACGAGCCCCGTGATGGCCAGGCGCGCAAACTGTCGCGGCCCGAACCCGTCGGCGCCCCGGACAATCCGCATGCACAGCCACTTGATGCCGCTGTGCCCGCCCCCACGGACGCGCACGCCGGCGGTGAGGAAGCAAAGGGCCACGGCGCGAAAGTCCTCCAGCTTGCGGCACACACGCCACGGCACGCCCGTCAAGTCCAGCTCGCCGTCCGTCTGGCCCTGTGCCGCTACGTGGCCGGCAGCGGCGTCGTGCATGCGGCGACGCACGTCCTTTCGCACCGCCGCCCGCGTGCAGTCCGTTTCCGCATCCTGCACCGCGCGTTCCAGCCAAGCTACCGTTCTGTCCCACGGCGTTTCGCCGTCACCGTTGCGCAGGTGGACGTCCCCGCCGAGAGCCACCAGCGCCCGCACAGAAGGGGCATGCACGGAGCTGGCGGCGATGTGCAGCGGAGTGGAGCCCGTTTCGTCGGCGACGGACAGAAACGGCAGCAGCTGCGGCTTGGAAAACAGCGCCACCCGCCCGTACGTGGCCGCGCCGTGCAGAGGTGTGCTCACCGCCTTGGTCGGCTGCTCGGCCCCAAGTTGGTCCACTATCGCCTCGTGGCCGAGGGAGGCGGCAAAAAACAGGGGCGTCTGACCCATGCGGTCCACTACGGCAGAGTGGGCTCCGTGGCGGAGAAGCAACGCCACGACAGCTGCGTGCCCCTTGGCGGCAGCATAGTGCAGGGGTGTTCGGTCGTCTTGGTCGACGGCGTTTACCTCCCCGTCTGGTGGTGGTCGTGTCAGATGCCGGAGGAGTGCAGCAACAACAGGCAATCGGCCCAGCTCCGCGGCAACGTGCAGAGGAGATCGGCCGCGGTTGTCTCGAGCTTCCGTGCAGGCACCCGCCTTACAAAGAGCATCCAGTGCTCCATGGTAGTCAGCGGATGCGGCCTTGTGCAGCGCTGTGCACCCCGCACTGTCCGCGCCAGACACGATGGCACCTGCGTCCAACAGAGTCCGTACCGCCGCGGCGCTGCCGCTTCTCCCCGCCCTGTGCAGCGCTGTAGCTCCATCATTGTCCGCGCCATCTAAGCAGGCTCCCGCGTCAAGCAATGTCTGCACCGCCGAGGCGCTGCCACTGCCCGCCGCCAAGTGCAACGCCGTGCACCCGCGCGAGTCCGCGCCAGCAACATTGACATTGGCACCTGCGCTCAGCAATGTCTGCAACGCCGCTGTGCTGCCACTGCTCGCCGCCGTATGCAGAGCCGTCCTCCCGTCCCTACTTACTTCGATCGCCTTCGCACCCGCGTCTAGCAGCGCCTGTAACACCTCGGCGCTTCCACTATACCCAGCATTGAGCAGCTCGGTGCTTCCGATTCTATCCACACCAATCACTGCGGCACCGGCAAGCAGCATTGTCTGCACTGCCGCGGCGCTGCCGCTGAGCCCCGCTTGGTTCAGTGGTGTGCGCCCCCACCAGTCCACGCGCATCACATTGGCACCTGCGTCCAGCAGGGTTTGCACTGTCGCGGCGCTACCGCTTCTCCCCGCGTAGTGCAGCGCCGAATTTCCATGGTTGTCCTGGCGATCTAAGTTGGCTTCCGCGTCCAGCAGAGTCTGCACAGCCGCGGCACTGCCTACGACCCCAGCCTCATGCAACGCCGTCTTGCCATGCTTGTCCGCGCCGTCTACGCAAGCTCCCGCGTCCAGAAGCGTCTGTACCGCCTCTGCACTGCCGCTGAGCCCCGCCTCGTGCAGCGCCGTGCGCCCGCTGTCACTCATGGCGTCTACCTGGTCACCCGCGCATAGGAGGGCCTTCATGCTCGCGACGTTACCGTGACGCGAGGCATTGTGGAGTGGAGTGACCCCGGACTCAATGACTAATCGTCCGGGAGCGTCCCTTGCGAGAATCTCGAAGCTGTAGCACAAGAACCATGTCAAAAACGGCATCTCGAAGACATGAGAGGAGTTGCAGGCGGCTGCGCTCACGCGGCTTCCCGCGAGCAACAACGCCCGAACAGCCCCATCCCCGTCACTGCTGCCTACCATGTGCAGGGCCGTCAGCCCGGCCCTGGAGCATGCACCTACATTTGCTCCAGCAGAAAGCAACATCTGTACCGCGGTCGTGTTTCCACTGTACGCAGCACAGTGCAATGGTGTTTCACCAAAACTGGTGCTGACATTGACACCCGCGCGTGCGTCGAGCAGCGCTCTGATGGCGGCTACGCGCCCAGCTTTCGCTGCGCAATGAAGGGCGGTGGCTCGCCCGTCTGTTGGAGTGTCCACAGGCGTGCCAGCCGCCAGAAGTGCCCGTATCGTTGGCACGTCTCCACCGCTGGCCGCCCAGTGCAAAGCCAGGTACCCACCTTCACTCCATCTCCAATGCCGCTGAACGGACGCAGCGGCTAGGCGCGCACCCGCCGACAAAAGCGCCCGCACCGAAGCAACGTCCCCCGCGGCAGCAGCCCAATGCAGGGCCGTGTCGTCCATATCATTGGTCTCCGCAACGTCGGCGCCCTCGTCGAGTAGCGCGCGCACGGCGTCCGCCCCTTTACTCCAGGCAGCCTCGAGCAATGGTAGCAGCGGATGCTCCCGCCCCTCCAGATCATCCGGCAACCGCGGCTGCCGCCCCGTGATGACACCGACCACATTGGTGTCTGTCAATATCGGTCGGATCTCTGGCACCGGGGTCAGCACCGCCGGGGTGGGCGACATGGGACGTTCAGCTGAGCACCCTGGCACACTCGACATACCCCGAGTGGGGGGGGTGTCCTTAACCGCAAGATGCAGAGGCCCTGTCGCCTGCACAGGCAAATGACGGCACATCCCCTGCCGCAACGAAGATGGGCGGCGGCGCCCGCTGGTGTCCGCCTCACTAACATACACGACAAGGGCCATCGCTCTTTGGCAGGGCCGCGCCGCACACCGGGGGGGAGATTGGTGTGATGGTGACCGCCGTTCGACAAGGCTACTGACGGTGCCGGTACACAGGGCGAAACGGGACCGGGGCGGCACAGAAACCGTTCACGCTGCAGCGGTGGCCGGCGTGGAGCGGCGCTAGCCTGTGGGAGACGCGGGAGCAGAAATACGGAAGGATTGAGGTGGGGACCGACAGAGCGCAGGCACAAGGGACCGAGTGGACATGTGTGGAGCCGCATCCCCCGCCTTGTGCGCAGGGCGCCATGTTGAAAAAGCGGCTAGAACGATCAGAGGCACCGGGTCGTAGACAGTTGCACACACACAACGCGGGATAGCCAATCGGCGCCCTCGCCACTCACTGTGCAGAAATGACGCCCCTAAAACAGAGCCCGCTTTGTGCTCGCAAGCCATCGCATGTGTAGTCCATACACACCGTAGGAACATGTCCGCTGGCAGCCACCAGGCTCGGCCCGTCCTGTCCAGCCGCATCCGCGCCCCGACCAGGGATAAACAGGTAGGCACACACAACGCGCCCAATCAGCGCTCTCGACAACCACTGTGACAGGGATGACGCCCCTACAACAGAGCCTGCTTTGTGCTCGCAAGCCATCGCATGTGTAGTGCATACACACTGTAGGAAGTCGTCCGCTGGCAGCCACCAGGCTCGGCACGTTCTGTCCAGCCGCAACCGCGCCCCGACCAGGTGCATATACAAACACCACCAAGATCTGCGCCCTGTATCACCTGAAAGCACGTTCGTGAAAAGGCAGTATTCCACGTCCACGAAAGTGTGCACCTACACCCCTCTAGTGTCTATTCTACTGCCAGCCTCATTTGAGCCTTTCCGGCTCAAATGAGGCTGTTTTTCGGTCGTCTTTTTGACCATGTTCCGTTCACCGGAGCGCTTTTTTGACGCCAGAAATTGACTCAGCGCCGCGCATTTGTGCTTGGGAGAACTCAGAGGCATCCAAACTGGACGGGCTGTGGAGTTTTGGCGCCATGTGTGCGCGCCATCGCTCCCTTCCCGCGCGACGACGACTGTTCATGAGAGCGGCAGTGCAGCACGCAGGACAGCCACAGCGGGCGCAAACTGTTCCGCCCCTTAAGAGGTACGGCTCACAGAGTGCGCGCGTTCTTCACTCTGCCCCGCAGGTGCGTGTGCGCGGTCCCAGCGACACCCTCGCTTGACCTGTCACCGCGTTCGCCATTATTGTCTGTCGCTGACGCCGTGCTGGGTTCTCTTCTCGCCCTCTCTTGTGCCGTGCGTGTGCCTCTGCTTGGCGTGATGGCCGAGCACGTGAGCGGCGGCTGCTCGTCCGCCCCTACCCTCACCCCCGCCCCTACCGACACCCCCGCCTCTGCCCCCGCCCTCCTGCCTGCTACCCCTACGGGTTCTCCCCCTCCACCGACACTTGGTGCCTCCCCTTGTCGACCTCCCCGAAGGGGGTGTTTGTAGCCGCGACCGCCGTGATCGATGCCACTGTACCTCCGCGGCAAAGACCCCCATCCGCGCTGGTATCAGAGATGAGGTGCCGCAGGCTTCTAATGCATAGACACGGCGCCGACCTCGCTACATGCTGTTCGTGGCGGAGAGTGCGAAGGAGAAGAAAAACTGCGGGGGGAGCCGCTTGCAGACCGCGTTTGTGGCCCGGCCGCTCTTGCTGCGTGCATGCCCTGGACGCAGGCTCCCTAAACCCTGTCTTTTGCGTCCGTGTCCCATTTCCATACGACAACATCGGAGCGCACACTCTCTTTCGTTTAGCTTTCCCCCCGACACATACTGGCATTGCGCTTTGGCCGTTTAAGCAGCCATGGGCAGCGGTGGCGGCGCGGTCTTTCGCCAACGGCCTGCCCAGTGATTGCTTCTGGTGAGCGCCACGGCGGCATTCGCCCGCTGTGAACGCTTTGGAGTGCCGCCGAGTGGTGGGCCGCGCCAACGTCCCAACGCAGTTGCGCTACACTCTGTGAGGCGACCGAGGCCAGTCGCCGAGCCCCTCAAAGCGACCAGACTCAGACGCCGGAATCGCTTCTTTAACCGCGATGGAGGCTCCAGAACCACTCTGGGAGAGTAGCACACCGAGAGTAGAAGTCTTGTCGACACCCCCAGGCGGAAGTGGCGGGCCCGTCTGGTACTCAACGCCAGCAGTAGGCCGTTGCGCTTCTTTGTATACACGTTCTTTGCCGCGTTTGTGGCCAGAGTGGTCAAAATCGACGATTTCGGCGGATCAAGGTCGAGCCTCATTTGAGCCTCTGAGCTGTCTCATTTGAGCCTCGGGAGCAGTAGAATAGACACTAGTGTCACTAGACTCTAGTGTCACTAATGTCACTAGTGTCACTAGTGTCTATTCTACTGCTCCCGAGGCTCAAATGAGACAGCTCAGAGGCTCAAATGAGGCTCGACCTTGATCCGCCGAAATCGTCGATTTTGACCACTCTGGCCACAAACGCGGCAAAGAACGTGTATACAAAGAAGCGCAACGGCCTACTGCTGGCGTTGAGTACCAGACGGGCCCGCCACTTCCGCCTGGGGGTGTCGACAAGACTTCTACTCTCGGTGTGCTACTCTCCCAGAGTGGTTCTGGAGCCTCCATCGCGGTTAAAGAAGCGATTCCGGCGTCTGAGTCTGGTCGCTTTGAGGGGCTCGGCGACTGGCCTCGGTCGCCTCACAGAGTGTAGCGCAACTGCGTTGGGACGTTGGCGCGGCCCACCACTCGGCGGCACTCCAAAGCGTTCACAGCGGGCGAATGCCGCCGTGGCGCTCACCAGAAGCAATCACTGGGCAGGCCGTTGGCGAAAGACCGCGCCGCCACCGCTGCCCATGGCTGCTTAAACGGCCAAAGCGCAATGCCAGTATGTGTCGGGGGGAAAGCTAAACGAAAGAGAGTGTGCGCTCCGATGTTGTCGTATGGAAATGGGACACGGACGCAAAAGACAGGGTTTAGGGAGCCTGCGTCCAGGGCATGCACGCAGCAAGAGCGGCCGGGCCACAAACGCGGTCTGCAAGCGGCTCCCCCCGCAGTTTTTCTTCTCCTTCGCACTCTCCGCCACGAACAGCATGTAGCGAGGTCGGCGCCGTGTCTATGCATTAGAAGCCTGCGGCACCTCATCTCTGATACCAGCGCGGATGGGGGTCTTTGCCGCGGAGGTACAGTGGCATCGATCACGGCGGTCGCGGCTACAAACACCCCCTTCGGGGAGGTCGACAAGGGGAGGCACCAAGTGTCGGTGGAGGGGGAGAACCCGTAGGGGTAGCAGGCAGGAGGGCGGGGGCAGAGGCGGGGTGTCGGTAGGGGCGGGGGTGAGGGTAGGGGCGGACGAGCAGCCGCCGCTCACGTGCTCGGCCATCACGCCAAGCAGAGGCACACGCACGGCACAAGAGAGGGCGAGAAGAGAACCCAGCACGGCGTCAGCGACAGACAATAATGGCGAACGCGGTGACAGGTCAAGCGAGGGTGTCGCTGGGACCGCGCACACGCACCTGCGGGGCAGAGTGAAGAACGCGCGCACTCTGTGAGCCGTACCTCTTAAGGGGCGGAACAGTTTGCGCCCGCTGTGGCTGTCCTGCGTGCTGCACTGCCGCTCTCATGAACAGTCGTCGTCGCGCGGGAAGGGAGCGATGGCGCGCACACATGGCGCCAAAACTCCACAGCCCGTCCAGTTTGGATGCCTCCGAGTTCTCCCAAGCACAAATGCGCGGCGCTGAGTCAATTTCTGGCGTCAAAAAAGCGCTCCGGTGAACGGAACATGGTCAAAAAGACGACCGAAAAACAGCCTCATTTGAGCCGGAAAGGCTCAAATGAGGCTGGCAGTAGAATATAGTGCTTTTCTATACAATGCCCGGACACGGGGCTGCGGCGTTTCTCTTGTCAGAGGTGGACCACCAAGTCGCAGGGCGTGGGCAGCCAATGGCAGCCCAGGCCTGTCCACGTGCCTAGACCTGCTTCCGGTACTTTGTTGAGTGCCGTTGACCCAGGCCAGTCCTCACAGGAGATGTCCATGTTTGATGCGAGTTGGCTGCTTGCCCGGTGGTCCCTTTTCAGCGATCGATCGAGGCCCGTTCCCAAGAGACCCAGTGTGAATGGGATCTGCAAGAATTTAAAGTCTACCCTGTACATTTCCTGGCACATCGCGATATTTCTTGAGATCGACCGATGAAGGCTCGACAGCCACACATAGGCAAGCCTCGAGTTGGCAGTCACTTTTTGAAATCCGTGGAATGCTTTTGGTGGCGGATTGTCCGCCACCGTCGTCGCCTCCACTTACCGTCGTCGCAGCGATCTGGCCCCACGACGGCTGCCGGCGATCGGCAGCGGCGGTGGCGGCGGCGGCGGGAGCCCTGGTGACTTCGGCGGTAGCGACGGTGGTGGCGATCATGGTGTGCTGTCGAAGTGCTCGCCGTCCGTCTTTTTGGCGGCGGTGGGTGTCCGTGGCGACTGTGGCGGCGGCCCCGTCCTTGGCGACTGTGGCGGCGGCCCCGTCCGTGGCGATGACGGCGGTCGACGGTCGTGACGTCGGTGGGCGTCAGCGCGGCGATGGCTGTCGATGGCGACCTCGACGGCATCGGCAGGTGTGCTCGTCTGTGGTGCTGGAGGGGGGGGGGGGGGGGGGCGGTGGAGTGCGGGGGGGGGGGGCGGTGGAGGGGGGGGCAGGGGGGTGCTGCGGTGGCTGTGGGTGGTGAGCGACAGTGGAGGGGGGGATGGTTGCTGTGGCTTTGGTGGTGAGCGACGGTGGAGGGGGGGGATGGTTGCCATGATGTTTGATGGGTTGTCGGCGGGGGAGGGGTCGGCGTGGCTGCGGCGATGCTCGTCTGCGGCGGCCGCAAGAACGGGTGCGCTCATCCACGGCGGCAAGTGGTGTCCACGTTTGTGGCGATTTAGGTGGGGAAAGGCGCACGACGGCGTTATTGGTGTGATGAGGGGCCGGGGGGGGGGGCTGCTGCGGTTGTGATGGTGGGGGTGGGAAGGGGGGGGATGGCCTTGTGGGTGACGGGCGGGGGGGACGGTGGTGAGGGAAGCTATACGGAGGGTGGGGGGGACTTTTTGGTAGAGCGCTCGTGGTGGTAGGGGTGGTGGATGCTTGGAGAGGCGGTGGGTGGTGGGAGGGGGATGGGTTGTGGGAAAGTGGAGGGGGGGGGGGGGGGTGCTTGATTTGGTGGGGTGCTTGGGGGGAGGAGGTGCTCGGGGGGCGGGGAGTCGTTGGGGGCGACCCCGCCGCCTCTGTTTATTTTTCACTAGTTTTCCCATGTTCTCTTTTCCCGTAGCGTTTAAGTGGTGGGCGAGCGCTATGGCTGGTCGCCGTGGCTGTTTGGCAGGTGCAGGGGACTGCGGCGTTGGCGGCGGTGGGGTGCGGCGGTCGTGCACGGGGACGGTTGCGAGGATGTCGTCGCTGTGGCCATCTTCCGCGACGGTCTTCCGCCGCGGTGGTGCTCGTGGCCGCCCCCGGTTGTGACGAAAATGGGATTGGGGTGGCGGCGGCGGCCATTGTGCTCTGGGGGTGCAGGCGAGCGGCGACAGCGATAGTGGCTGGGAGGGGTGGTGACGATCGCTGCTGCGCGGTGGGGTCATGGGAGGGGAAGGAGCGGCGGCCGTGGAGGTGCCACTGCTGGGGACGCTGATTGTCCTCGTCCGTCGTGGTGGAGGAGTGGTTGGGGGGGTGGACGCAACGACTGCGTTGGCGTGCTGATGGGGGCCGGAGGAGGGGACAGCTGTTGTCGTCTTGGTAGGAGTGGGGGGGGGTCGGCGATGATTGTGCCGGCTGTGTTGGGATGACGGTAAGAGGAGCACGACGTGGGGGGGGGGAAGGGGATGGCCGCAGAGTGCTCGTGGTCGTGCTGCTTGGTTGGGTACTGGTAGGGGGCTTTTGCTGGGAGGAGCTTCGTTCTGGGGGGGGGGCGGGTGTTGGGCAGGGGGGGGGGGGTGCTGGGTGTGGGAGATTGGGCCGGAATTCGGTACCAATACTTTGAAGATTCGGGTCAAGTGGACCTGACCGGAAGTCGAAATTCACCCGACCCACGATGGTGAAACTTCTGACTTCTGGACGGAAATTCGACTAGGACTTCCGACATACTAGAGCAGGGTAATGCTGCTGGTATTTGTTTCTTGGGATTTTTGCACGGGAGCCAGACGGATTTCTACGCTTTGAGTTCTTTGCATGTGGAGTGATATGATTGGTTTGTTTGAGGGTTCATTTTCTGAGTGTTTTGAGGGGTTGCGTGAGCGTGTGAGGAGGGTTGATAAGGAGGGACAGCAAGGCGGGGAGGGCCCACCTTGGCTGGCCAAGCAAGAAAACACCGTCTGGCTCCGACACATCTTGTTCGTGCCTTGGTGAGTGGACCCGCTCACCACACGCAAGTTCCGTGTTCGGCTGTGTGGAGGTGCTTGCTTCCGGTGTCCCAAGTTGGGATATCGGCAATACTCCTCTTCCTTCCCTGACTCGGGGTTGGTGCTTGGGAGTACTGCTACAGTTGGTGGATCAGCGGGGGAGAGGATATCGACTTTGGTACCTCCCTTGACCGGAGACGGGACCAAGTTGGCCCCTCTCCCCCTTCGGCACCGAGACTTCCGGTGACACGATCGACTCGCCTACGTTCCGAGCGTTCGCTGGGCGACGAGGTTGGCCACCGTGAGTCTTGGTGGGAGACCCGGAGTTTCGGGAAACCTCACCGCCTTCCTTGAGGCAGGTGGAGGGGTGGAACGTGCTCTAGGAACTCCCTAGCTGACGATCCCCGACTCTGGACACCGTTTGGTCGTTTTGGTTGACTCCACGTGACTCTTGTGGAGATGGCTGGTGAGGGAGACCCCCCCATTGCGCCGAGTGTACCTGGGGAGGGGGAGCGTAGTCCTCCCCCGACGGGCGGAGTACCACCCAGGCCGGGCAGTGCGGATGTGGTGGGTCCAGAGGTTGGACCCCGACGGCGATCGGCCAGGTTCCTTCCCAGGCCGTCACCGGAAGAGACGGGCGGAGTTCGCCCTTCTCCGGTGGGAGCGCCGAGCCAGCGTCAGGCTCCGGCAACCTCTTCGGGGAGTGACGACACTCACTTCGGCATGGGACCGCCGACCGGCAGAGGTGACGGGACAGGGAGTTCTGTACCCCGGGTTGGTGGGTCCGCGCCACGACTGGTGCCGGAAGGACCGGGTGGGAGCTCGAGTCAAGCTCCACCTGGATCATCCGGTATCGTGGATAACTCGGTGATGACTGCCATCGCACAAGTCGTGCGAGAGGAGGTGGGGAAGGCGTTGAAGGGGAGCACCCCTCCGCCTGAGCAGGCCTCGAGGCGTCAGAAGCGACGGGAGATTCGACGTACTCTCCGTCGTGAGGTGGACTCGGAGTCTGAGTCCTCTGCAAGTGGCAAGTCGGGTGAAGAAGATCTTACTCGACATGGTCGTGTGACTCACACGGACCGTCTTGGGACTAGAGTCGTCCCAGGAAAGATCGTGGTGAATAATCCATTGTTCAAGGATGTCTTCGACTGTGAGACATATGGGTTGGTCAACAAGTCGTTGACCTACTCAAATAGCCAGGCCCGTACCCTGGGCCGGCGCAAGAAACACGTTGCGCAATCCTTCGGGGTCCGTTCAGAATGGGACGGGACTCCACCCCTGAAGGTCTTCCAGTTTTTGCGGAAGTTCGCAAAAGCCTGCGATGACAATGATGTCTCTGAAGCTGAAGCGTTTTTCATGCTTCAGGACTTCACCAAGGAGCCACTCCGCTCCGAGGTGATGAACGTCATGCCAAGTCGGCATGGTGGGAATCCGGGTGAGGTGACCTCCTACCTGGAGTTGGTTAATTGGATCCTTCGTCTTCACGCAGACGAGGCTTCCTTGGCTGTGCAGGTTGAAGAGTTCAACCGCGCCACCCAGAGTAAGGGTGAAGAGGAACGGGAGTTCGCTGAACGACTCCGTCAGCTGAACGTCCTCTGTGGATTCCTATATCCCCAAGGAGTCATTAAGGGACGCTTTGTGGAGGGTGTCCACCGAGCAGCTCGAGCGACTGTGCGAGAGCGTAATACTCCGACCATGACTCTGGCGGAGTTGGCACGCATCGCCCAGACTAAGGGTGATGAGTACCGCTGGCTCGTGTCTGAGCAGCGGAAGGAACGAGAGAAAGAAGTTAAGGGAATGGAAGCAAGTCGCTTCCGCAGAACTGCAAGGATGCCTTCCTACACGCGGACGTACCCTGCAGTACCTTCGTCCTCAACTCGAGAGACGGAAGGTATGGTGGCCGCCATCCCTGATAAGTCACAGGGAAAAGCGGGGCCATCGGCGTCGATGAGTGATCGGCCGTGTTGGCAGTGTTCCAAGTCGGGACACTGGGCAGCCCAATGCCCCACTCTGGACGTTCGTTTGAGAGCCCTGTTGGCTCGTATTGGGAAGCTCGGTATTCCGAGGACTGATTCGGATACCCGGCCACACACCACACGTGTGACGGCCATGACTCAACCTAAGTCAGAGGATGAGTCCACGCTTGAGAAGGGGGAAACCTCTTCCCCCAGCTCAAGTGGCAAGGATACTCCATCATCCGAGTCGGATGAGGGAAACGCCTAGCCGCTGGGACTAAGACTGACCCAAAGGCTCCAGCGGTAATGAAGCGGGTTGCTTCACGCTCACCGACCCATGGGAGAGTGAAGGTCCTGACTCGACCTCGAGGGGTGAGACCTAGGGACAAGGCCCCTCCTCAGAAGCACGACCCGAGTCGGATTGTGTCAGTGCTGGTAGGGAGTAACTACCAGGTCGCAGCTCGACTCTGGCTGCAGGATGGATATGAGTTTACCTCTCGTGTCATAGTCGACACAGGCTCTGCTGCCTCTCTCATTAGGCAAGACTTATTGCCAGAGGGGACGGATGTGAGCCCCGCCGGCTCACCCGAGTGGCGTATGTTTGATGTCAATGGGGGACTCCTCCCCATTGTTGGGTCTATTGCATTGACTGTTTGCATTGGGTTCTACCAGACGCAGGTGAACTTTGGAGTAGTCTCCAATATGTCAGTCCCCGTACTCCTGGGAACTGACTATCTGGACCTCCATGTCCCGGCCGTCTGTGGACCGGAAGGGATAATCCGAATGCGTAATGGAGAGACTGTCCCCATATTGCGTAAAGGGAGGACTGTTTCCCCTACGACTCATCAACCTAGGGAAAACTCTCCCAAGGGTGGAGGCTCTACGACCCATGTACGAGTATGTAAGGGTACGGTAGTCCCGCCCCGATCAAGGACCTTTGTGCGAGTACGCACACGGTTTCGAGGGAATGGACTTGTTTCCCCCCGTGGACCGAGTCTATTATACTCACCAAGTGCAAGTTGCTTGGGGCCCCATGACTTGTGGGGATGACCAAACCTGGTGGGTGGAGGTCCTCAACACGTCGGAGGAACCTCGACGACTCCCCGGAGGCATGAAGATTGCGTCGATCTCTACCTTTGAGGGGAATGTCGTTGCTGTGACTCAACAGCAATGGGAGGATATTGGAATGGCAGGCTCTGCCGACCAATCGAGTTCATCGACGGCTAAGTCGCCGACGGTACATCGGGAGAACATCCCGGAGTGTTTACATGGACGACTGGATGAGTTAATCCAGAAGCATCACAAGTTGTGGAATGGTGACCTTGGGCTCATCAAGGCCACCGAACACAGAATCGTGTTGAAGCCAGGGGCTAGGCCAGTTCGCCTGAGTCCCTACCGTATGGGACCAGACTCACGGGAACTCACCCGAGAGCAGGTCCAACGGATGCAAGACATGGGTGTCATTGAGCCTTGCTCAAGTGAGTGGGCCAGTCCCATAGTCTTGGTGCCCAAGTCAGACGGCACGATGCGGTTCTGCATCGATTATCGTAAGCTAAACGAGCGGACGGTAAGGGATAGTTACCCCTTACCCCGTATGGACGATTGCCTTGACTCACTCGGTGAGGCACAGTACTTTTCCACGTTGGACTGCAACGCGGGGTACTGGCAGATACCCATCCGCAAGGAGGACAGACACTTGACCACCTTCACGTGTCACTGTGGAGTTTATCAGTGTACACGGCTCCCTTTTGGGCTTTGCAATGCACCTGCGACTTTCCAGCGTGCTATTGACTTGATACTTGCCGGAGTCAAGTGGCAGATCGCCCTGGTGTATCTGGACGATATCATTGTGTTCTCCGGGACTGCCGAAGAACACTTGTCCCACTTGGACAGAGTGTTTACCCTGTTGGGTGAAGCAGGAGTAACACTCAAACCTACGAAGTGTCACCTCTTTAGTAATGAGGTGGAGTACCTCGGCCATATAGTCCGGCCAGGTCGCATTCTGGTCAATGAGAAGAACCTCATGGCCATCCGTCGGGCGAAGTTCCCCCAGACGCAGACACAACTCAGGAGCTTCCTGGGTATGTGTAACGTATACAGACGCTTTGTGGCGAACTATGCCAAAGTGTCTGCACCGTTGAACCACTTGGTAAGTTCCAAGATGCCCAAGCGCTTGGATGCTCCCAAACCCCCGGAGCAAGAAGCGTTTGATAGGTTGCGAGAGCTCCTCTGCAACCCACCGGTGTTAGCGATCCCGAGACCGGGGGCTCACTACATCGTTGATGTGGACGCAAGTTACGACCAACTCGGTTGTTGCTTACTCCAACAACAGCCTTCGGGGGAGTATTTACCCGTTGGCTATTTCAGTAAGGGACTCTCACCCGCCCAGAAGAACTATTCTGTGACGGAGGTAGAGGGTCTTGGCGTGGTATGGGCAGTCTCCATGCTACGGCCATACATCGAAGGAAGGAAGTTCCTCATTCGATGTGACCACAAGGCTTTGAAGTGGATACTCACCACTACAGCCTGTACGAATAACCGACTCAATCGATGGCGACTCTGCCTCGCTGAGTTCGATTATGATGTTGAATATCGGCCAGGCCCGAAGCATGCGGTTGCGGACGCGTTGTCTCGCATACCGACGGATGGGAAAGACACTTCCCCTATCCCTGAGGAACTCCCTCATGTGGCAGTGACCACTCGCTCCGGAACTGTCCTCGACCCGAGGATGCCTGGCATGGCCAAATTATTACCCGTGTCTTTGGATGAGTTTGTCCAGGCACAGGAGAGCGACAAACTTTGTCGACGACTCAGGAAGGAGCTCGACCAGGCTCAACCGACTCGGTTCTTCCTGAATGACAACGGCATACTCTGCCGTAAGGGATATACCCAGGGGGACAAGCAAGTCGTCGTCCCCAAGGAGTTACGCAAGAGTATCCTCCAACGGGAGCACTCCTCACCGTTGGGTGGACACCCAGGGTCTACGAGGATGTATCAGACCCTACGTAAGAAGTACTATTGGCCATCACTCGTGGCTGATGTGTACGGATATGTAGCCGCATGCGCGACTTGCGCAAAGAATAGACTCATGGAGTCCCGGCAGACTTCTTCCATGAGACTCTTTCCTGCAACAGAGCCGTTTGCAGCGATAGCAGTGGACTTACTCGGTCCACTA
The DNA here is from genome assembly GCA_009829735.1 of Pyropia yezoensis. Classification (NCBI taxonomy): domain Eukaryota; phylum Rhodophyta; class Bangiophyceae; order Bangiales; family Bangiaceae; genus Pyropia; species Pyropia yezoensis. The sequence continues at coordinate 14,287,366 of CM020620.1, forward strand.
CCACGAACACCTGAAGGATATGAGTACCTTCTGGTGATGTGTGATCGCTTCACTAAGCTCACACGGGTATCCCCACTCAAGGATATCACAGCCGTGGACGTTCTGAGTGAGTTACTCGACGTCTGGGTTGCCAGTTATGGCATCCCCGACTCTATCCTTTCGGATAACGGACCACAGTTTGCGTCCGTCCTGTATCAGGGAGTCATGAAGATGTTGGGGGTGCAGACGAACTTCGCCACCCCTTACCATCCCCAGACTAATGGGCAGGTGGAACGATTCAACAGGACTCTAGTGCGCCAGTTGCGTCACTATGTCCCATGACCATGTAGTCACATGGGCTCGTTATGCGTCACTACTCGTGACAGCATACAACTCCCAGGTACACAGTAGTACGGAGAGGCACCGTTTGCCTTCGTCTGCCCCCGACGACTTCCGTCAGTAGCTGTGGAGCGTCTCACCCAGACTGAGGGTGAGACTTCGACTCAAACACCGAGTCAGGCGAAAGCCTCCCTACTCCAGAGACTGGAGGAGATGATACCCCTTGTCCGGGCTACTATGGAGAAGGCCCAAGCCCGTTACAAGAGGTACTTCGATGTCCGAGTCAGACATCGTCGCGATCCGCTCCGAGTTGGAGATTGGATTTATGTTAACTCCCACGACAATAAGGGAGGGAAATTGGTCTTCAAGACTCTGGGACCATATCACATCCTTAAAACGGATGGACGTCGGTTAACCATCGAGAGTGATGATGGTATCCGGACAATAAATGGGAATCACGCGACTCGCGCACCCGAACCCCCCAGAGGGAGATCCCGCTTGGGAAAGGGCTTTGCAAGCATGGAAAGTCCCATCCTTGCCGACCTCTTCCAATAAGCCATTGGAGGCGGTGTTCGACAAGTTTGTCGGGCACGGATATGATGAGTCGGGGGCGACTCATGCTCCGAGTCAGGTGGTTCGGGTATGGACCAACTTCCGACACATGGGAGTTTGTAGAGGACCTACCAGTAGAGAAGGTCCGTAGATACTGCCAGACTGTGGGCATATCTATACGCCGACGTAGCACTCGTACGTCGGGGGATGAAGTCCCTGCTCCAAGTCAGAGCAGAGCGGCAAGCCAACCATGAGTACAAACACATACCATGGTTCTTCAAAGATTCTCTACTAACAAAGCCGACTATGGCACAATACAAAACGAGAAGAATACCCACCACTCTTCTCACCAAGGAAAGAACAAGTCGTTCGACCGCTGACTCTAGCGTTCCATATGGCCACCCCCACCACTATAGGGACCGCCGACCACGAACCCCCAGGGTCGTAGGCCGGTAGCGGAGGGGCGTAACCCACTCGGGAGGGCCCCGGAGTGGAAGCATGGGAGGGGCCCGCCGACTCGCGGACCCATCCCCGTCGTAAGATAGATGTCCGGAGGTACTCCCTCCGTGACGCGGAAGCTGCTGTGAGTCGACAGCAGCCGTTGGACAAACTCGTGTCCAACCGCGAGGCGAGTGACCTCAGCTGCCAATGACTGTCGCGCCGTGGCTGAGTCGCCCGACGCGAGGAAGTGACTGACACGCCGGGTGACCCAAGCCAACGTGTCAAGGGAGGCCACGAGTGAGGCCTCCACCGTGGCGTCATACATGATGGCTCCCAAGTTGGGAAGCATCTCGCCAACGCCACGCGCAATCGGCATGGGTACCGGAGTTCGGACCCGTAGCGAACCCAACGCCACGTC
>CM020620.1:14289594-14315024 GCA_009829735.1 Pyropia yezoensis
GAGAGTTGCGAGAGGCACGCCGAATCCGCAAGGAGAGGTGGTAGCTGCCGTGGGAACTTCCCAAGGTACCTCGTCGTCTTCCCCAGTTGGGAAGACCCCTCCGGGAACTGATCATCGGTGTTGGAACTGCAACTCCGATGGTCACTGGGCATATGATTGCCCCAAGTTGAGTAAAACGCATCCAACAGCTTGTTAGGAATGCGAGTAAGAAGTCGGCTACGAACGAAGTGCGTTCACGCCGCGAGGGTGGGTCTCGACCAGTGGTGGCGGTCGCCACACCCTCGACGGAGGGGGCGGACACGTCGTCCTCGGACTCGTCGTCGTCCCCTTCGCCCTCAGATTCGGACGCCAAGTCGGCGGGAAACGAATGACCGTTGGAGCTGGTCGTCCGAAGCTCACAACGGCAGCCTCGGCCAAGTGGGCCAAGAGGACGAACCAACCGTGTCGGATACTGCGGCGACCTAAGGGAGTCCGCCCACCTCGGGTGGGACTTCCCAAGAACGTAAACCCACGTCGGGTCATCGCGGTGCTGACGGGTGAGAACTTCCAGGTGGCTGGACGGGTGCAACTTGCCCCCGGCCGCGCCTGTTGTGCCCGTATCGTACTTGATACCGGGTCAGGAGCCTCCTTGATACGCAAGTCGCTATTACCAAAGGGGATGAGGCTCCAACGCTGGAAGTCTAAAGCTGACCATCTGATCGATATCAATGGTGGGGTACTTCCCATCGTTGGTGCCGTGACCCTACCAACTCGGTTGGGGACCCATGAGGTCGACGTGACCTATGGTGTAGTTGAGAATATATCGGTACCCCTGCTTCTGGGTACCCCTTATGTCGTAACACAAGTGCCTTTGATTTGTGGCCCTGAGTACTGGGTCAAGTTGATGAATGGGGAGACTATCCCCATCCTTGGTAAGGGAAAGTCTGTGGCTCCTGTGACAGTTTCACAGTCGAAGCCTGTTTGTTCTGTGAGGGAAGGGTTTACTGCTACTCTGCGTTTAGCCCGTAAAGTCATGTTGCCCCCCAACTCGGTGGCGCACGTGGATGTTGTAACTGATTATGCGGGGAACGGGTTGGTGCACCCTAACCCCCGTCTTGCTCGCAAGCACCAAGTGCATGTTGCCCTTGGCACGATGGACTCCAAAGCCGGAGTCCCGTGGAGGATCCAGGTGATGAACCTGAGCTCGACGCCCAAGTACTTCAAGTCGGGGCCAAGTTCGGCTATATCGACCAACACGAGGGACCGGTAGTAGCGGTCACCCTCAGCGCGGGCGCAAGTAGCGACCCGAAGTCCGGAAAGGAGAAGCATCAAGCCAAGTCGGCCGCCTCTCCTCGGCCCCAGGTAAACATGGAGGGTGTTCCACCCAGGTTGAGGGTTCAAGTTGAACGCCTCTTGGACCAATATCACAAGTTGTGGGATGGTCAATTGGGACTCATGAGAGCTACCCAACACCGGATCGAGTTGAAACCCGGTGCGCCCCCTATACGCCAACAACCGTATAGGGGGGGACCCCGTTCAAGGGCCCTCGTTAAGGAGCAAGTTGCTCGCATGGAGGCCCTCGATGTGATCGAGGCCAGCAACGCCGAGTGGGCGAGTCCGGTGGTGATCGTCCCCAAAGTTGATGGGACCCCCCGGTTCTGTATCGACTACCGTAAGCTCAACGAGAGCACGGTGAAGGATAGTTATCCCCTACCTCGGATGGATGACTGTCTGGACTCTCTGGGGGAGGCAAACGTGTTCTCTACCCTGGACTGTAACGCGGGGTACTGGCAAATTCCCATTGCCCCGGAGGACAGGCATAAAACTACCTTTACCTGTCACTGTGGTACCTACCAGTGCAAGCGTCTACCGTTTGGCCTGTGTAACGCGCCGGCAACTTTCCAGCGCGCTATGGACATGATTCTGGCCGGAGTACGGTGGCAGATCTGTCTCGTGTACCTAGACGATATCATTGTGTTCTCCCGAAGTCCGGAGGAACACATTGGCCATCTTGGCCAGGTGTTCAAGCTACTTGCTGACGCCGGAGTGTCACTGAAGGCGAGTAAGTGCCACCTCTTCACTCAAGAGGTGGAGTACTTGGGACATGTTGTCCGTCCGGGGCGTCTCAGTGTCAACGACAAAAACTTGAGGGCCATCCGCAAGGCTCAGTACCCCCGGACCCAGACCCAGATGAGGAGCTTCCTCGGGATGTGTAACGTGTACCGACGTTTCACTAAGGGCTTCGCCAAAGTGGCGAAGCCGTTGAATGAGTTAGTGAGCTCAACGCTACCGAAGAACCTGCCTCCCCCAAGTCGGGTGGAGCAGGAATCCTTTGAGACTCTTCGGGACCTTCTGCTGAAGCCCCCTATCCTGGCTATTCCCAGGTTGGGAGGCCACTACATCCTGGATGTGGACGCTAGCTACGACCAACTTGGTTGTGTGTTGCTTCAGCAACAGCCGGACAAGGAGTACTTGCCGGTGGGTTACTTCAGCAAGGGGCTAAACTCGGCCGAGAAGAACTACGGAGTCACCGAGTTGGAAGGACTCGCAGTGGTATGGGCGGTGACGTCACTTCGTCACTACCTAGAGGGTGAGAAGTTCCTCATCCGCTGTGACCACCGCGCGTTGCAGTTCATCTTCAAGACGGACTGTACGAACACTCGTCTCAACCGGTGGAGGGTGCGACTTGCACCCTTCAACTTTGATATTGAGTACCGACCTGGCAGGCAACATGCCCTTGCCGACGGCCTCTCTCGGGTACCTACCGAGGGACTGGACACCACCCCAGTCGATGAGGACATCCCCATCGTGGGGGTAGTCACGCGCTCGGGTCAGGCGTTGAATCCCGAGGCGCCAGGGAACAAGAAGTACTTGCCCCTGTCCCTGGACGAAGTAGTGAAGGCCCAGGCCGAGGATCCCTTCTGCAAGTCGCAGAGGGATACCCTGGATACAGTGGCGGAGACGCGGTTCTTCCTGGGAGACGATGGCCTCCTCATGAGGAGGGGGGTATTCCAGGGGACCGAACAACTTGTCGTCCCCGCATCCCTCAAGGACAGTATCCTTGAGAGGGAGCATAACGCTCCCACGGGTGGACACCTGGGGTCTAGTAAACTGTACCAGACCCTGAGGACCAGGTACTACTGGCCGTCCATGGTGGTGGACATCTACAGTTGGGTGGCTGCCTGCACAAGTTGTGCACAGAACCGTCTGATGGAACGGCGGCCTACTACGGCTATGCTATTGTTCCCGGCCAAGGAGCCTTTCGCCGCGTTGGCGATGGACATCCTTGGGCCACTGCCAGTGACCGAGGAGGGCAACCAGTACCTCCTGGTCATCTGTGACCGCTTCACGAAACTTACGCGAGCGATCCCACTGGCAGAGATCACGGCCATGTCGGTCGTGTCAGCCTTCCTAGATCACTGGGTTGCCGCGTATGGCATTCCGGATAGTACACTATCGGACAATGGACCGCAATTTGCGTCTGTACTGTTTCAAGGAGTGCTGGATATGTTGGGGGTTAAGGCAAACTATGCCACCCCCTACCACCCACAAACTAATGGGCAGGTGGAGCGCTTCAACAAAACTATTGTTAGGCAGCTGCGCCATTATGTGAGTGAGCACGTGAAGACGTGGGACCAATACATTTCTATTCTGACCACTGCCTACAATTCGCAGGTTCACTCAACTACCGGGGAAGTACCCCTCGCTTTTGTGACCCCCCGTCGCGTGCGGTCTATTGCCGTGCGGCGGCCGCTCCCAACTAGGGAGGATGGTGGCAGTACGCCCACTCCTACTGAGAGTAAGGCGGAGTTCGCTGCTAGGCTTGAAAACCTCATCCCTAAAGTCAGGGCTGAGATGGACAAAGCACAAAAGCGCTACAAGCGTACCTTTGACAAAAAGGTGCGCAACGCCAAGCATGTCCCCGAGCAGGGTGACTGGGTATTGGTCCACTCACACACCCCAACTGGGGGTAAGTTGGTGTTCCAGACGAAGGGGCCGTACCAGGTCCTTCGTACTGATGGGCGGCGCTTCACCATCGAAAGTGACGATGGGGTCCGCACAGTGAACGGACAGGACGTGGTCAAAGTTGCACCACCGCCTGCAGGCGACCCAGCTTGGGCGCGTGCTTTGAAAACGTGGCGCCTGCCCTCGCTGCCTGCAGCCAAACAGGGCCCGCAGGAGTACGTGTTCGACAAGTTCATCGACCACGGCTGGGATGAGGATACTGACCGCCTCATGTTGAGGGTGCGTTGGTTTGGCTACAAAGCCAAGGATGATACGTGGGAGTATGTGGAGGACCTTCCTGCTGAGAAGGTCCGGGCGTACTGTGCCCGGAACGAGATAGACCCTAACAGCCCTCCCTCAACGTGAGGGAAGGCCGAGCAACAGTGCCAAGAGAGTGCTTCAAGTCGAAGTGGTACGCAGAGTGGCTTTAAACTACAGCCCTAACCCTCACACTCTCACAACAAAGGCAGCTGCCAACTAGGCACGCATGCTAGACTCTCCCACTCCACGGCCCTCGCCCTCACGTGGAGGCGAGCGGCGAGACCCACGCCGATAACGGTCTCCACTCGTTGGAAGGGGCGGCGGCTCCAAGTCGGAACCGTCGCGCCCCTCACGGTCGCGCAAGTGGCGCCGACCGTGGCTACTCTTCTGCCTGGTCTTGCGCGCAAGTTTGCGACGCAGACGCTGGACAGACTCCGTCTCCGATGGGGTAGAGGACTCCGAGACGGAGTAAGACAACTCGTCTTCCGACACGGAGGGAGAGCGCCGCGAGTGACGGCGACGACGGCGAGGAGGCGAGTATGCCCGGCTCGCACGACGCTTGCCACGCCCAAGTGGGGTTGGCTGGGGCATAATAGCCCCAATGCGAGCCAACTCGGCCGTCATAAACTCCGCCACCGACTCGCAACTCGCGGTCGCCACTGCAGTACGAACGCGCTCCTCAAGTTGAGGAGTCTCGGAACTTTGGAGGGTTGCGGTCGACGCGGCCAACCAGGAAATGGTGCGCACCAACGTGGTGATCATCATCTCTGAGGTTAGAGGCGTGGGCGGTAACACCAACTTGGGGTATACCGTCAGGAGGGTGGCCCCCAAGTTGGGAGACACCGGTGTGGATGACTCCACGGCCACGCTGATCGGGATGTTCCCGTGAGGCTGGAAAGGAACAGGAGGAAGCGGAGGGGCACGCCGAGGTGGCGGTACCCGGGTGTAACTGCGACCCCGACTTGGGGCCCCCGCAGTAGGTTGAGTCATATGGTCATCATATGAGGGCACAGCCATAACTATGGGCTTGTCCGGGGGTGGCGCAGTGTGGCGATCCACCCCCGGGGCATACGGGTAGTCCCCAATGCCCAACCCCGCTCGTAGGACCACACGGCCGTCGTGAAGTTCACGAGCGACCCACACGAACTGGCGAAGTGCGCCATCGTCCTTGGGCCCCCGAGTGGGGCGGCGCAACTTGTGCTCAATGCTCTCCCACTCGATAAACTTGTGGAGGCGGAGCATCTCCTCAAGTAGAGTGAGTTGTCCTGACGAGCACCCCTCAGCAACTAGCTGAGGGGTGAGCTGTTCCAAACCCTGGATGAGCCGGAGGGGGAGATGCCAGAGCATCCCCCGCCGCTGAACACATGACACCCAGGTCGACATGACCTCGAGGAGCCACTGGGTGGCCAACATGGCCCACACCAGATGATCAGGGCCAGCCGTCAACATGACGGAGCCGAAGTGGTCAAGCAACCGTGGCAACAATGCCGGGAACCCGTAGGGGACCTCAACTTGAGGCCACCACTCGGGCTTCTTCGGGTAGTATTGCTCCTTACTGGCAGCAGACTGCTGAGGAAACTCAAGTTGAGCCGAGGTCACCAAGTAGGGACCTCGCCGGAAGTCCTTTTCCATCCGCACATCAAAGTGATGAGTGTGCGGATCGGCCTCGTGAAGGTACGGGGGGCGAGTTGCCACCGCGTCCCAAGTGAAGGTCGGCAAGTCGCCGGGACCCGGGATAGTTCCCCCGCGGTCCACCATGGCCTTGGCCCGCTGCACGTCCTCGACCTCCTCGTCGTCCAGGAAGGCAAACTGGTCCGTCCTGAAGCCGGCAGGGAACCCGACCCTACGGGGATACTTCTCCCGTAGGCGGTCCCATACCCGACCCATCGCTGCGCCGAGTCGGCCACAGCGAAGAACAGTTAACCCCTCCTCATACAGAGGCCAAGCGGGGTAAAACCACCGCCCCAAGGCCTCACGCGGGACAACTTGTCCCGCCTCCGGGGGAGATCCTGCCGTCAACCCAAAGCCGGGTGACGCGGGAGTCCCACCCCCCGGAGCGATCGCGGAGCCCCCGCCAGAAGTCCCGGCAGGCGCTGCACCGTAGGAGGTGTCCTCCATACGCTCATCGAGAGAGTCCGTCTCCACTCCCGGAGTCGCCATGGCTCTCCCCAAGTTGGGGAGAGACGTCCTGGCTATCGCGGCACGAGACCCGCCTCGAGTTGAGGGGGACTCGGATCGTGGGTAAACGGGTGGCCTCCCCAGCGTGGGGTGGCCCCGTGTAAGGTGAAGGAGAAGTGGTGGTGGTGGTGAGGTGTGAACCGAGGAGAGCAAGCTGCCAAGTGGGCAAGCTTGAGGAGAGGGGCGGCCAACGTGACCGCCTCCACATCCGCGTTACGTACTCAAGGGGGGACAGCAAGTCGCGTCCCCCCCCAACGCCGAGACGTGCGTTTACGCACCCCCTCACAGGGCCGACCGGGTCGGTCGGAACTGAGGAGAGGGGAGTGTGGCAGTATTGACCCCCAGGTAGGGGGCAACACGTGCCATGCAAGGGGCGGCAGGCCACTAGCCTGATCCGTTCCTCCCCCTGCATTTGGGTCCATATTCCCTAAGTTCGGGATAGTTAGCTTAGTAGTAAATCCAACTTGGATTTGAGGGTTTTCTGCATTTATCGTCTTGAATTTTCGTGTGGCCCGGTGGGCAGGTGCTGGGGTGGGAGATTCTGAGTGGCGAGATTCTGAGTGGACCCTGGGGGGATAAGGGGAGGGACAGCGGGGCTTGGCCCTGCGTCCCCGTCCCGACCAAGAAACTGTTGGACCACACACCATCTTCTTGTTTGTCCGTGGGGGGATTGCCCCACAACAGGGATAGAGTGTGTGCGACTTGCACTTCTTCCGGTTCCCCCGACACGGGAGGCAGCCCTCGCACACCGCCCCAACTTGGGTACTGTGTGTGCGAGTGGTTTTTGCCACATTGGACGTACAAGCGCCATGGGTTGACCATGGCCAACGGTCTCATAGACCTCCCAGCAGGAGGGTCGTCCCTCCTAGTGATGGCGAACTATCGCCGTAAGGCAGTCACCCTCCCGAAGGGAACTATCCTCGGGATTGCCGAACTCTACGAAGGAGATATCCTTACCCCTGATAAGGAAGGTCAAGTGGAACCACTTGAAGTACTGGCGGTCGCCGAGACCACCGAGCGACAGCAACCCGATGACGGGAAGCCTAACCCATCGGCGGCTCCGGCGGACCTGCCGCCAAAGGACCAAGAGGCCTTGAAGGCACTGGCCGAGGCTGACCTCGACCACCTTCCCCCTTCGGTAGCCGAAGGGGTACGACGGATGCTAAGAAAGCATGACGTTATGTGGACAGGCGGGGCCTTGGGGACCATTGGGGCAACCCAACATCGTATAGACCTGGTACCAGGCGCACGACCCGCCCGCTCACAACCGCACCGAGCGGGACCTATGCAACGAGAGATCGTTGATGGAGAAGTGAAGAGGATGAGTGAAGCTAAGGTGATCCGACCTTCGATGTCGGAATGGGGTGCCCCAGTCGTTATTGTGCCGAAGAAGGATTAAACCCCTCGGTTTTGCATCGATTATCGACGCCTCAACTTGGTTACCAAGAAGGACTCATACCCTTTACCAAGGATGGATGAATGCATCGACTCCCTGGGGGAGGCTACGGTGTTTACCACCATCGACTGCAATGCCGGATACTGGCAGATCCCGGTGGCGGACGAGGATATCCCCAAGACGGCATTCGTCTGTCACAGTGGAGTGTACGAGTTCCTAAGGATGCCCTTCGGATTGTCCAACGCCCCCGCTACATTCCAGCGGGCTATCGACATCATACTGTCGGGGGTGAAGTGGCGTAACTGCCTAGTGTACCTCGATGACGTCATCGTCTTCTCGCGTAACATGGATGACCATGTACAACATGTTGACGAGGTACTCACCCTCTTGAGGAACGCCGGGGTAACCCTGCGTCTGAAGAAGTGCGCCTTCTTCCAACAGACGGTCGAGTATCTGGGCCACCAGATAACCCCTGGTAAACTAGGGGTACTCGAAGCCAATACCCGGGCACTCCGGGATGCCCGGTTCCCTAACACCCAGACGCAGCTCAAGAGCTTCCTGGGAATGTGCAATGTATACCGACGGTTCGTCAAGGACTTCGCTCGGATAGCTAAACCGTTAACGGTTCTTACGAGCAGTACCTTACCCAAGGTACTCCAACCCCCTTCGCCTAGCGAAGAGGAGGCATTCGAGTCGCTGAAGCGAGCCCTACGAGCCCCACCCGTCCTTGCGTTACCGCATAGACGGGGTACCTTCGTCATCGATGTCGATGCGTGCGACACCCAAGTGGGATGCACCCTGTTACAGGGAGAGACGTTGATAGGTACCGACAACGTTATCCCGGACCTACGTCCGGTAGGGTACTTCAGCCGGACACTCAACCCGGCTGAGCGGAACTATAGTGCCACCGAGCGTGAATGCCTCGGAGTTATATGGGCAGTGCAACTGCTCCGTCCATACCTGGAGGGCTCCAGGTTCATCGTGAGGTCCGACCACGAACCCCTACGATGGCTCCTCAACCTTGGTGACAAGGATTCCGATAGCCATGGGAGGCTAGCCCGATGGAGGCTGAAGATGACCGAGCACGACTACCGTACCGTGTACAAGGCTGGGTCAACCCACCATCTCGGAGACGCGTTGTCTCGACTCGACACCCCGAGCGGAGATACCCGCCCGGTGGACGAGGACATCCCGGTGGTACCGGTCTGCATGGTGGGTAATGCTACCCAGGGTATGGCTGACCATACCATGGCACACCTTGCGTGCCCATTGACCCTCGCGGACTTACGCGAGGCACAGGCCAACGACGATGACTGTAGACGTCAGCGTGCTAACCTCCTGGCCGGTACGGCCGGCATCTTCTCCGAGAACGAAGACGGACTCATATACCGGCGGGCACCCGCCGATGGACGACATCAAGTCGTGGTTCCCGTGTCCTTACGGCAAGCCGTCATGAAACGAGAACATGAGAACCCTACAGCCGGACACCCGGGGGGTTCACGTATGTTCGCAGCAATGCGAAGGTTCTTCTACTGGCCAGCAATGGCCGTCGACGTGGTCGACCACGTAAGGGGATGCCACCCCTGTGCACGTAACCGCATGAGTCTACATAGGCGGGCGTCTGCCATGAAGCTATTCCCACCTGATGGGCCCAACGAGCAAGTCGCTATCGACATACTCGGGCCACTTCCGATAACGGAAGAAGGGAACAGGTACATCCTGGTCATGCCTGACCGCTTCACTAAGCTGTCAAGAGCGGCAGCCATCCCGAATGATACGGCATACACGATCATGAACGCAGTGGTTGACCACTGGATCAGTGCATACGGAGTCATGAAGCAACTCCTCTCCGATAACGGAGCAAACCTTACGTCGGCATTCTGCACTAAGGTCCTGGGCATGTTCGGTATCGAACCACGTCGGGCATCCGACTACCACCCGCAGCCCAACGGGCAGGTGGAGCGGTTCAACCGCACCATCGTAAAGATGCTACAGTGCTACGTGGCCGAGCACACGAACACTTGGGACAGGCTTCTGTTCGTACTCACCCTGGCATACAATGCCAGGCCACATCGGAGCACAAACATTGCTCCGCTGGAGTGGGTCATGCCACTAGGCGTCGGTAACTTGACGCTGCCACCCGGCAGGTGCACTCGGTATGATACACCGAAGGGCCGACCCGCCGAACGCATCCACCTAGCTTGGTTGGCCAAGCTATCGTGGATGATTCCTAAGCTCAAGGGTGCCCTTGACAGAACACAACTTCGGTATAAGAAGAACTTCGACGCCCGACTACGGGTGCGCAACGCAACCCTGGTAACAGGTGACTGGGTCTATATCAGACACCAGAAGTTCCGAGGAAACAAGCTTATGCAACCGGTCAAGGGACCGTACCAGATCCTCCACAGAGATGACCACTCTTTTATCTTACACTCCGATACGGAGATTCAACGCATCAGCATGAATGACGTCACACCTGCTCCGATGCCGGAACAGCCTCAGCCGGTACCGGCTGGGTTGCTACATGAAGCTCTTACAACCCACCGGTCAGATGACCCGGTGGGACCGGATGGGATTCCATACCAAGTAGAGAGCGTGGTCGGACACACCGACCCGGACCTACCAGGACCCTGGTACGTCAAGGTTATGTGGGTCGGATACGACTCACCCACCTGGGAACAGGCGGCAAATATACCCCGCCAACTCCTCATGCCGTACATGGGGCGACGACGCCTACTGTAACAACCCAACCGCCACCGACTTCGGCTGTTGGGGGGTGAGGCTTATACCTACTAAGTACGGTGTGACGTGGTTACGGCAGACTTAGGTTTCTAAGTCAAATCAGACTTAGGTTTCTAAGTCGAACCAAGCTTAGGTAACTAAGTAGAGCTAAGCTTAGGTAAATAAGTAAAACCTGAACCTTAATAAGTTAACTTAAAGGTAAAGGCTAACTCCGATAATATCGAAGTAACTAGGGAGCTTACACGGGAGGATGACCTCCCCAAGCCAAGACACCAAGTGAGGGAGGATGACCTCCCCAAGCATGAACCTACCGGAAGAAGTTGGACGGGAGGCAAGGCACCACTGAGCCAGAAGGGGTACTCCCCAGGGAAGCAAACAGAGGCAAGCAATGCCCCCAAAGGGGATGAGTTTATACTCACTACTACCCGGCTACCATAAGGGTTGCCGGGGCCCTCTCCCGCACAAACAATAGCACTCCTCAGTGGGTAGACCCACTGCCCGAGGGAGGCCACTCACGCGTAAGCGCGTAGACCTCCGTGCTCCACCGGTCGGCAACGTCACGACGGTCGACCACCCGAGTTACCTCGGTGCATAGCTGGACGAGGGTGCTGCGGCCAGCCTCCACGTCCTCCAGAGCTTTCTGGAGGCGGTCCAGCACGCCACCGAAGCAACGCGCTGACCCAACCAGCGCAGCACCTGGGGGGATATCCCCCCAGCTAAGAGAGAGACCCCCACGCATTGCGCGGGTAACAAGGGCGTCAACGCCCTCATACCAGAGACGGGGACCCCCGTCATGTAGGACAGGGGCGGGAGGTGACACTGGCGCAGCCAGAGGAGCCACAGGAGCCGACACGGCTACCACCGGAGCCGGTGGCACCTGATACGAGGCCCGGTAGGACCCTACCGAAGGGGCTCCACCGTAACCACGGCGGTACTCCGCCCGACGACGGGACACCTCACGCTCCCCACCCACAGAGCCCCACTCTCGGGGACGACGGCCAACCGCCGCCGGCATCGGGTTACCGAACCACGGAGCAAGGACCTGAAGAGGGTCATGGATAACCATGGGAATACCCAGGTCAGCAACAGCCTCGGTGGATGCCCACCCATGGCAACTGGGCTCACCCGGCTGAGTACGCCGGACACGCAACGAGTGACGAGGCAAGGGGGAAGCCCCAGCCTGCGGGTCCCGGTACGGGGGAAGGGCCAACACTTCAGCCCAGTTCACGGCATCGTGAACAGCCAGCAGGGCTTCGAACTCTCGGGCCAACCCGGTCTTGGCGGCTATCAGATCCACGCCCAACTGCGCGATGTGCCGACGGACACCCGTCGGAAGATGAAACAGACGACCCTGCCGGCGGACGGACAGCAAGAAGGATGAAGCCTGCCCGAGGGTAACCTCAAGGGTGAAGGTACCCTGCAACGGGTGGACCGGTCGCGAGGCCAACACACTCCCGAAGTAGCGAAGACAGGAGCCGGTGTCAAACCGGAAAGCAGGGGCGGGTTCCCACCCCTCCTGCCATAGCGGCGGGCGCACGGGAGTGTATACCGGAGCACGACCGTTGCCGGTCTGCAACGCACACGTTATATCCGTGCGGAACGCATCCGCCATGACACCATGGTTACGTCGCCAACTCGACGCCGACTTCAACCCCGCCATGGGCGGGTAGGGAGCCGTCAACGACAGATACGGGGGTACCCCCGGGTAGTAGTCAAAGTCGGGATACCGACCGGAACTGCCCACCGTCTCCCCAAACGCAACCGGCTCCGCCGCCGCCGCAATCCCCCGAGCACTAGCCGGGTAGTCAATCTCCCGCGGCAACGCGGGGGCAATCAGGTCGCAGACCCCGAAGTTGGGGTCGAGGTAGACCTCACCCCGTCCCACCCGGGTGCGCCAGAGCTGCGCATGCCGGTCGTCCGGCTGACTCAGGATCCAATGATGTTCCACCCGGACCGCGTTCGGCTGGTTGACCAGCCGCACCAACTCCCGCTCCCAGCTCGGGTCCACCTTAACGCGGCGGGAGGACTCTCCACGGGGATGCACCAGGTGGAAGTCCACCCGCATACGCCCATCGGACTCCATCGACTCTTGCACCGTGAGGCCTCGAACCCGAGCCACCAAGTCGGACACCGACATGGCGGGTTGACCCGCCGCCACGGCGACGCCGCCACCCAACGGGGCAACCCGGGCAGGACCAGGAAGAATCGGGGGCGCCGGGGGACGCACCACCGGCAGAGGGGCCGACGTCGGAGATGGACGAGGCCGAGGAGGAAGAAGAAGGGCGGGCGCCCGCCCGGAGTAACTCCCGGTGTCAACCGCCATGGGAGAAGGAGCGTCTTGACCGCTCGACACCCGCGGCACCGCAGGTATGGTACCGGCGCCGGCACCACCCGTCGGCGTAGCCCCCGCCTCGGAAGGGGAAGGCACTTGGACAGCCTCCGGAGCCGGAGCCCCGGCCGTGCGGACACCCGCACCGTCTTGACCCGCCGCACCGGGTGTCGCACCGCCACCACCACCCGCGTCAACGTCGGGACCGCCTCGAGGAGTCACCGCCCGGACACCCGGACCACCTTGACCAGCCGGAGTCGGCTGCGGGTCGCCACCTCCGCCGCAGGGCGGACCATCTTGAGGTAGCTGCGGTGAGCCGGCACCGGCACCAGGCTCCATCCGGGCAGCCGGCAGAGGGGGGGTAGAAGCCGCCACGCGCGGTTGACCGCCGGGTTGACCGCCGGGTTGACCGCCGGGTTGACCTCCGGCCGACGGCACCGTCGTGCCGCTGCACACGGACGACAGTCCTCCGGCCGACAGACGGACGGACACCGCAGGCCCGTCGTCGTCAGACGAGCTCACCCCGTAACGCGCGGCGTCGGGACCGACAGGCGCGTCGTCCTCCATCTCCTCCCCGATCAGGAGGTCTTCCTCCTCTCCAAGCACCTGGGGATAGGACATGATAACGGGTGCAGAGTCCCCCGCGCCCACAAGCCGTCGACGGCTACAACCCGGTACGGTGGGATAACCGGGACGAGCCAGGGAAGCGCAGGCACCCGCGCTTATGACCACAAACGGCCACGAGCAGCGCCACAAACACGCGGGTCGACCCACGCCGCACGGGGCTACGAACGCGCCCCACCCAGGCACCTGGGCGGGACGGGGCCACCCCCACACACGGGGTAAGCAAGGGGGGTCACCCCCAACCGCCCCCACGCAACGCGGGCAGCCCCCGCCCCCCACTCAATCGTCCACACGAGAGGGACCCCCCTACCACCAGGCACCTGGTGGCGGATCCGCTTGCACCACCCCTCGGAAGGGGGGGTCGTGAACAAAAACCCGCATCGGGAAATTAACGGTCCGGAAAACGGATCGTGTGTGTACCACACAAAGGGGGGCACCCCCCTCGGACAACCTCGAAAAGGGGTGTCTGTCGCGACGGGGCGCAAAGCCCCACCCGACGGGTAAACAGTCACGCGACCAAATTACATTCGGAAACCCGAATGCAACTGAACCCGAGGACGGGCCGAATCTAAGGGGGGGATATGTAGCAATATGGTTGTCCGTATTGTGACCCTAATATCAGGGGGGGCTACTTCTAATCCTTAACTTTCAATTTGAGAGTCCGAACTGGTCACGGTATCTATAAGTTACGTATGACCAGAGGGACTTGCATCTTGGGGTGGAGGGTAGTTAGTAGTGTCTCCGAGGGTTTATAACGAGGGGGCCGGTGGCGAATCCACCGCCGGCCAAGGTAGAACAACAAACCCCTCCCATTTGGGCTCCCATCTTGGTCCCGTGGCTTGCGCTCCAAGGACAGCAACCTTGGCCTCCCGGTGACGTTGGTGCCGATCCCCCTTGGTGAGTGTTCCCTGAGAGTGGACGTGCGACGGATTCCTATTGTGCTACAACCTCATGAGTTCGCATGGGGCTATGTGATCCTTCTGTCAGCATGGCCAGCGTGGACCCCGCCGCGCCCGGTGCGGAGCCCGGGCCCGAGCCGAGAAAAGCACCTATGTTTCTTTTTTGTGCAACGTACCATAGACAGGTGAGTTCTATTCGAATAGATACAATCAAGTTGCCTTGATTATACTAGCATCATTATCATATGGGCATTCGGCCGTAACAATTTTCTTTTTGTACGATCGGAGTACTTTCGCAGAGCGAAGGGGGCACGTGGACATGGCCCCAAGAGAGTATCAACGGCGTATCGACGCTGTCCACCAGACGTGGCAGCGGCAACGACGACTCATGGCAACCTCCCACCCGCCATTTGGACCATGAATTCCCCGGCAACTCCCCCCGCTGGGGACGACCCTGACGCTTCGGCATCAGGTGCCCCTGCTACGAGTGCGGCTCTTGGCGCATTAAAAAGCGGAGGACCCCGCTGGCGGCGTCGTCTCGGCAGACGCAACAGATGATCGGAGTGCCGTCCTTCTGGAAGCGTGGTCGGCCGGCAATAGAGTGCAGCTCCTACTTCACGATCGACAGATCCAACCTCAAGATGATCTGCGGGGTGTGTAAAATGTGTGCGTAAAATAAAGTAAATAGAACAGCGTGACGTGTCGTTGGCACACGCGGCTGTTGTGGCCTTTTCGGACCTTACAAACTCGACTGAGGCGTTAATTATCACCTATTTCGGATTGAGTGATTATAAGCATGGCCAACGATTATCACCAATGGAGATCGCTCGACACGATATAATGCGAAGGGGTTGATTGCAATTATTTTCATCCAGCCAAAAATCATAATAATATCACCGCTTCGAGTTTCGACTGCTCTGCACATGGCGATGCATGTGGGGGTCCGGCTTATCTTGCAAGTCTACTAGTATCTATCGTGCTTTTCTATAAAATGCCCGGACAAGAACGTGCGGCGTTTGCGGTGTCTGTTCAGACACTGTTTCATTGGCCTGGGCGGGTGTGGTCCGGACACTACGTCGGACTAAGGCAAAACGTTCCAGCCACCAGGCCCGGGAATTCCAATCATCTCGTTTGCCTCACGTGGAAAAGCTCGCGATTTGTATCTCCCCGCCGGACGTGTCACCCGCTGGCCCGAAAAGAAGGCCTCTCCGTTGCTCCTGGTGGGCCTCTCTGTGACCCACTTATGCGCTGAAAAAACCTCCGCACTGCGCCGGGTGGCCCTCTAGAATGGGGTGCAAACGCCGCACGTTACGATTCCTCAGGTCGGCGTCCGGCCGATCCATCTGCTAACTGAGGCACTGGGAGCGCCCCTGCCCCCAATTGGCTGGAACGCCGCAGCCGCAGACACCAGCCAGGCCTGAAATGGGCTCGGAATGCCGCAGGCTCCAGACCGAGTCAGGGAGCTTTCGACGCTGCCCCACACAAGTTGGAATTTCATGGCGGCTTGCCATTGGACGAGCAAAGAGCAGTTGATCCACAGAGGATCTCCCATTTTTTCGTGTTGTGGGAACCGCGGGGACGTTGATTGTTCGTGTCAGAAACAGAGTCGTCTGCCTGCTTTTCGGCAATGACGTGAGGTCACTCTGCAGAGAACCCATGTCCGACTGATCGCCTTCTCACCATGGCACACGCACCGGCCACTTCTAGAAGGAGGCTAGGCTAGCTCCTGCGTCCTCGTGGCGCGCCTGTATCGACTTGGTGACTTCGTGGGGCCTCGGAGCGGATGGGTCTCCCTCCGGCGCTCCAGCCGAGCGTTCTATCGCAAAATTCGCCACGGAACACGATGTACAAGATAGTTTGGCACCCCGTGTTTACGGTGATCTCCAGCGTGAGGCCCAGAAGCACCCATTGACCACTGGCAGCTACCAGAAGATTTTTCTTCCGGGTGCACGCACCGTCGTTCCCCACCCTGTCCTCCACCCACATCCACCACCGTCGTTCCCCCACCATCATCGCCACCTCAAACTTTCCCCTACCCTATGCGCTGCGCCGGCAGCGTTAGTTTAGTGGCAGCGGCGGTGGCAGCGGCAGCGGTATCGGGAGTGGCGGCGGCGTTGTCAGTGGCGCCGCGGCGATGGAGGCGGCGGCGGTGACGATGACTAGGTGGCCACAGCCGCGTTGGTGCCCGCAACTGCCGAGGTGGGTGGGGGCGGTGGCGGCGGCAGCAGGTACTGGGCGGGTTGGGGCGGTGACGAAGACGCACGTTGGCAGGCGGGCGGCGCAAGTATAGCCTCTGCGGTGGGGGGGAGGGCGGCGGCGGTGTTGGAGGACCACATCCTGGACGTCCCCGCCGGGTCGGTGGGGGACGCGCTGGCCAGCCTAGGGGGCACCCTCCTGGACCTGGGGGTGGTCCTCGACTGCCAGCGGCCGTTGGCGGATGGCGTCGCGGTAGGCGCGCCGAGCGCGCCTACCGCGACGCCATCCGCACCTACGAGGGGGGGAGCGTCGGCAAGGACGCCCGCGTCGCGGCGGCGCGCAAGAACCTGGCGCTCAACCAGCAAGAGCAGCAGATCATCACCACTGCCATTGTGACGCTGTACTCCAGGGGGGGGGGGGGGGGAGGGCGGGGGGGAGCGGTGGGGGACGTCGCCGGCCCGTGTCGGCGCCGCCCACGGTGTGGCAGTATTGACCCCCAGGTAGAGGGGCAACACGTGCCATGCAAGGGGCGGCAGGCCACTAGCCTGATCCGTTCCTCCCCATGCATTTGGGTCCATATTCCCTAAGTTTGGGATAGTTAGCTTAGTAGTAAATCCAACTTGGATTTGAGGGTTTTCTGCATTTATCGTCTTGAATTTTCGTGTGGCCCGGTGGGCAGGTGCTGGGGTGGGAGATTCTGAGTGGCGAGATTCTGATGGGTTTGCCCCACAACAGGGACAGAGTGTGTGCGACTTGCACTTCTTCCGGTTCCCCCGACACGGGAGGCAGCCCTAGCACACCGCCCCAACTTGGGTGCCGTGTGTGCTTGTGGTTTTTGCCACATTTGGTGGAGCAGCAGGGGACAGAGGTAAACTTTACCTCCGGGTGCACCCGGGTGTAGGGGGCCCTCTGTCTCAGAGGAACGGTGGTCTTGGACCGTGTCATACGGATCGTCAGCCAACATGGCTAGCTCGGACCCCCCGTCGTCCGGGGAGTACACGGGTGACGCACGTACTTCAGTGCCTTTGAATACTGGTGAGACACAGGTGGGTTTACCTGGGGTCGCAGAGGGACTAGAGGTCCCTCAAGCCAGCAGGACTGGAAGTACGGGCGGGCAACAGGCCACCCCGACTCAGTCGGGAGTTCACTCGGGTGACACTTCTGATGTGGGTGGGCCGAAGTCTGGCCACCGTGTGGTATACTCAACGGGAACGTCCCAAGGGGTGAGGACTGTCCCCGCGGGATCCACTCGGGTTGGAGTCAACTTTGGCTTGGAGTCGTCGCCAACTAGGCTTTCGGAGGACGGTGGACCTCCGTTGGTCGGCGATGGGCTCGCGCCCATGCCCCCGGTTGAGACCCCTGAGGAACGTGGTTACCCCTCAGGTGGACTCCCGGAGGCGGACCGAGACTCAACTGGAGTCGTCAATCCACTCCTCGCGGAAACTGTCCGTCGGGAGGCGACCAATGTGTTGCGGCAGACTTTGCCGGACCTGGTGGTCACGATGACGAATACTATTCTGAATCAGATTGTGGCGAGTTTGCCAGATGGCCTTGATGTCCAAACCGGATTGGGGCTTTCGAGCCCGCAGGCGCAGGGGGAATCCCCCCTTTCGCCTATCTCTGGTCGCCCCGAACTGGGGGCGACACCTGTGACTCCCAACGAGGGAGCCACACCATACTCGGTGGGGCGTACGCCCTTCACGGGGGAGTTCCCCCCGGAAACGCCGGCGGCTACACCAAGCGCGCCGCGCCGGACTACAGGCACTGAGAGTGAACTTACCCCACTGCCACAGCGGCTGTTCCCTCAACGTGAGGTGCCGCCCAAGATCCAGGTAGCCAACCCGGTCTACCAGAGGATCTTTGACTGTGAGACCTACGCCCTCCACAACAAGTCGGTGGCGTATGGTCCTGACCAGGCCCGAGCCATGGGCCGTGCCAAGAAGAATGCACTTCATTCTTTTGGGCACAAAGCGGAGTGGGACGGAAATTCCCCCCCTCCGTGTCTTTGAGTTCCTACGTCGTTTCACAAAAGCCTGTGACGACAATGCCATAAGTGAAGGCATGGCTTTTTACATGCTACAGGAGTTTACGAAGGGCGACCTACGGACAGAACTTATGTCCGTCATGCCCAGCTCCTCAAGTGGAGGCGCTGGGGAGGTGACGTCCTATTTGGAGCTCGTCAACTGGTTGTTGAGAGCCATGGTTGATGAGGCAGCGCTGGCTTCTCAAGTCGAGGAGTTTACGCAAGCCCATCAGGAAGAGGCGGAGGACGAGTTGTCCTTTGCGGAGCGAGTCCGTAAGCTCAACAATCTTTGTGGGTTTCTTCATCCACAAGCTGTGGTGAAGAGTCGGTTTGTGGAGGGACTCCATTGGTCAGTCCGGATGGAGACCCGGGAGCATAACACTGCCCGGGCGACCCTGGCCGAGTTGGCCAGGTTCGCCTATCGCAGAGGCGAGGCCTACCGCAAGTTGCGGGAGGAACAACGCCAGGAGCGTCAGGCCGAGTTGGCCAAGGAACGGGAGGAGGCGCGCCAGGCCAGAGAGTTGAGAGAGGCACGCCGAATCCGCAAGGAGAGGGTGGTAGCTGCCGTGGGAACTTTCCAGGGTATTCCTTCGTCTTCCCCAGTTGGGAAGACCCCTCCCGGGACGGACCATCGGTGTTGGAACTGCAACTCCGATGGTCACTGGGCATATGATTGCCCCAAGTTGAGTAAACGCATCCAACAACTTGTTAGGAATGCGAGTAAAAAGTCGGCTACGAACGAAGTATGTTCACGCCGCGAGGGTGGGTCTCGACCGGTCGTTGCGGTCGCCACACCCTCAACGGAGGAGGCGGACACGTCGTCCTCGGACTCGTCGTCTTCCACCCCGCCCTCAGATTCGGACGCCAAGTCGGCGGGAAACGAATGACCGTTGGGGCTGGTCGTCCGAAGCTCACAACGGCATCCTCGGCCAAGTGGGCCAGGAGGACGAACCAACCGTGCCGGATACTGCGGCGACCTAAGGGAGTCCGCCCCCCTCGGGTAGGACTCCCCCAGAACGTAAACCCACGTCGGGTCATCGCGGTGCTGACGGGTGAGAACTTCCAGGTGGCTGGACGGGTGCAACTTGCCCCCGGCCGTGCATGCTGTACCCGTATCGTACTTGATACCGGGTCAGGAGCCTCCTTGATACGCAAGTCGCTATTACCAAAGGAGGTGAAGCTCCAACGCTGGAGGTCCAAAGCTGACCATATGATTGACATCAATGGTGGGGTACTTCCCATCGTTGGTGCCGTGACCCTATCAACTAGATTGGGGACTTATGAGGTCGACGTGACCTATGGCGTAGTTGAGAATATATCGGTACCCCTGCTTCTGGGTACCCCTTATGTTGTTACACAAGTGCCTTTGATTTGTGGCCCTGAGTACTGGGTCAAGTTGATGAATGGGGAGACTATCCCCATTCTTGGTAAGGGAAAGTCTGTGGCTCCTGTGACAGTCTCACAGTCGAAGCCTGTTTGTTCGGTGAGGGAAGGGTTTACTGCTACCCTGCGTTGAGCCCGCAAAGTCACGTTTCCCCCCAACTCGGTGGCGCACGTTGATGTTGTAACTGATTATACGGGGAACGGGTTGGTGCACCCTCACCCCCGTCTTGCTCGCGAGCACCAAGTGCATGTTGCCCTTGGCACGATGGACTCCAAAGCCGGAGTCCCGTGGAGGATCCAGGTGATGAACCTGAGCCCGACGCCCAAGTACTTCAAGTCGGGAGCCAAGTTCGGCTATATCGACCAACAAGAGAAACCGGTAGTAGCGGTCACCCTCAACGCGGGCGCAAGTAGCGACCCGAAGTCCGGAAAGGAGAAGCATCAAGCCAAGTCGGCCGCCTCTCCTCGACCCCATGTGAACATGGAGGGTGTCCCCCCCAGGTTGAGGGTTCAAGTTGAACGCCTCTTGGACCAATATCACAAGTTGCGGGATGGTCAATTGGGACTCATGAGAGCCACCCAACACCGGATCGAGTTGAAGCCCGGTGCACCCCCTAGACGCCAACAACCGTATAGGGGAGGACCTCGTTCAAGGGCCCTCGTTAAGGAGCAAGTTGCTCGCATGGAGGCCCTCGATGTGATCGAGGCCGGCAACGCCGAGTGGGCGAGTCCGGTGGTCATTGTCCCCAAAGTTGATGGGACTCCCCGGTTCTGTATCGACTACCGTAAGCTCAACGAGAGCACGGTGAAGGACAGTTATCCCCTACCTAGGATGGACGACTGTCTGGACTCTCTGGGGGAGGCAAACGTGTTCTCTACCCTGGACTGTAACGCGGGGTACTGGCAAATTCCCATTGCCCCGGAGGACAGGCATAAAACTACCTTTACCTGTCACTGTGGTACCTACCAGTGCAAGCGTCTTCCGTTTGGTCTGTGTAACGCGCCGGCAACTTTCCAGCGCGCTATGGACATGATTCTGGCCGGAGTACGGTGGCAGATCTGTCTTGTGTACCTAGACGATATCATTGTGTTCTCCCGAAGTCCGGAGGAACACATTGGCCATCTTGGCCAGGTGTTCAAGCTACTTGCTGACGCCGGTGTGTCACTGAAGGCGAGTAAGTGCCACCTCTTCACTCAAGAGGTGGAATACTTGGGACATGTTGTCCATCCGGGGCGTCTCAGTGTTAACGACAAAAACTTGAGGGCCATTCGTAAGGCTCAGTACCCCCGGACCCAGACCCAGATGAGGAGCTTCCTCGGGATGTGTAACGTGTACCGACGTTTCACTAAGGGCTTCGCCAAGGTGGCGAAGCCGTTGAATGAGCTAGTGAGCTCAACGCTACCGAAGAACCTGCCTCCCCTAAGTCGGGTGGAGCAGGAATCCTTTGAGACTCTTCGGGACCTTCTGCTGAAGCCCCCCATCTTGGCTATTCCCAGGTTGGGAGGCCACTACATCCTGGATGTGGACGCTAGCTACGACCAACTTGGTTGTGTGTTGCTTCAGCAGCAGCCGGACAAGGAGTACTTGCCGGTGGGTTACTTTAGTAAGGGGCTGAACTCGGCCGAGAAGAACTACGGAGTCACCGAGTTGGAAGGACTCGCAGTGGTGTGGGCGGTGACGTCACTTCGTCACTACCTGGAGGGTGAGAAGTTCCTCATCCGCTTTGACCACCGCGCGTTGCAGTTCATCTTTAAGACGGACTGTACGAACACTCGTCTCAACCGGTGGAGGGTGCGACTGGCACCCTTCAACTTTGACATTGAGTACCGACCTGGCAGGCGACATGCCCTTGCCGACGGCCTCTCTCGGGTACCTACCGAGGGGCTGGACATTAACCCAGTCGATGAGGACATCCCCATCGTGGGGGTAGTCACGCGCTCGGGTCAGGCGTTGAACCCCGAGGCGCCAGGGAACAAGAAGTACTTGCCCCTGTCCCTGGACGAGGTGGTGAAGGCCCAGGCCGAGGATCCCTTCTGCAAGTCGCAGAGGGATATACTGGATACAGTGGTAGAGACGCGTTTCTTTCTGGGAGACGATGGCCTCCTCATGAGGAGGGGGGTATTCCAGAGGACTGAACAACTTGTCGTCCCCGCATCCCTCAAGGACAGTATCCTTGAGAGGGAGCACAACGCTCCCACGGGTGGACACCTGGGGTCTAGTAAACTGTACCAGACCCTGAGAACCAGGTACTACTGGCCGTCCATGGTGGTGGACATCTACAGTTGGGTGGCTGCCTGCACAAGTTGTGCACAGAACCGTCTGATGGAACGGCGGCCTAGTACGGCTATGTTATTGTTCCCGGCCAAGGAGCCCTTCGCCGCGTTGGCGATGGACATCCTTGGGCCACTGCCAGTGACCGAGGAGGGCAACCAGTACCTCCTGGTCATCTGTGACCGCTTCACGAAACTTACGCGAGTGATCCCACTGGCAGAGATCACGGCCATGTCGGTCGTGTCAGCCTTCCTAGATCACTGGGTTGCCGCGTATGGCATCCCAGATAGTACACTATCGGACAATGGACCGCAATTTGCGTCTGTACTGTTTCAGGGAGTGCTGGATATGTTGGGGGTTAAGGCAAACTATGCCACCCCCTACCACCCACAAACAAATGGGCAGGTGGAGCGCTTCAACAAAACTATTGTTAGGCAGCTGCGCCACTATGTGAGTGAGCACGTGAAGACGTGGGACCAATACATTTCTATCCTTACTACTGCCTACAATTCGCAGGTTCACTCATCTACAGGGGAAGTACCCCTCGCTTTTGTGACCCCCCGTCGCGTGCGGTCTATTGCCGTGCGGCGGTCGCTCCCAACTAGGGAGGATGGTGGCAGTACGCCTACTCCTACTGAGAGTAAGGCGGAGTTCGCCGCTAGGCTTGAAAACCTCATCCCTAAAGTCAGGGCTGAGATGGACAAAGCACAAAAGCGCTACAAGCGTACCTTTGACAAAAAGGTGCGCAATGCTAAACATGTCCCCGAGCAGGGTGACTGGGTGCTGGTACACTCGCACACCCCAACTGGGGGTAAGTTGGTATTCCAGACGAAGGGACCGTACCAGGTCCTTCGTACTGATGGGCGGCGCTTTACCATCGAAAGTGACGATGGGGTCCGCACTGTGAACGGACAGGACGTGGTCAAAGTTGCTGCACCGCCTGCAGGCGACCCAGCTTGGGCGCGTGCTTTGGAAGCGTGGCGCCTCCCCTCACTGCCTGCGGCCAAACAGGGCCCGCAGGAGTACGTGTTCGATAAGTTCATCGACCACGGATGGGATGAAGACACTGACCGCCTCATGTTGAGGGTGCGTTGGTTTGGCTACAAAGCCAAGGATGATACGTGGGAGTATGTGGAGGACCTTCCCGCTGAGAAGGTCCGGGCGTACTGTGCCCGGAATGAGATAGACCCTAACAGCCCTCCCTCAACGTGAGGGAAGGCCGAGCAACAGTGCCAAGAGAGTGCTTCAAGTCGAAGTGGTACGCAGAGTGGCTTTTAACTACAGCCCTAACCCTTACACTCTCACAACAAAGGCAGCTACCAACTAGGCACGCATGCTAGACTCTCCCACTCCACGGCCCTCGCCCTCACGTGGAGGCGAGCGGCGAGACCCACGCCGATAACGGTCTCCACTTGTTGGAGGGGGCGGCGGCTCCAAGTCGGAACCGTCGCGTCCCTCACGGTCGCGCAAGTGGCGCCGACCGTGGCCACTCTTCTGCCTGGTCTTGCGCGCAAGTTTGCGACGCAGACGCTGGACAGACTCCGTCTCCGACGGGGTAGAGGACTCCGAAACGGAGTAAGACAACTCGTCTTCCGATACGGAAGGAGAGCGCCGCGAGTGTCGGCGACGACGGCGAGGAGGCGAGTATGCCCGGCTCGCGCGACGTTTGCCACGCCCAAGTGGGGCTGGCTGGGGCATGATAGCCCCAATGCGAGCCAACTCGGCTGTCATAAACTCCGCCACCGACTCGCAACTCGCGGTCGCCACTGCAGTACGAACGCGCTCCTCAAGTTGAGGAGTCTCGGAACTCTGTAGGGTTGCGGTCGACGCGGCCAACCAGGAAATGGTGCGCACCAACGTGGTGATCATCATCTCTGAGGTTAGAGGCGTGGGCGGCAACACCAACTTGGGGTATACCGTCAGGAGGGTGGCCCCCAAGTTGGGGGACACCGGGGTGGATGACTCCACGGCCACGCTGATCGGGATGTTCCCGTGAGGTTGAAAGGAACAGGAGGAAGCGGAGGGGCCCGCCGAGGTGGCGGTACCCGGGTGTAACTGCGACCCCGACTTGGGGCCCCCGCAGTGGGTTGAGTCATATGGTCATCATAGGACGGCACGGCCATAACTATGGGCTTGTCCGGGGGTGGCGCAGTGTGGCGATCCACCCCCGGGGCATACGGGTAGTCCCAATGCCCAACCCCTCTCGTAGGACCACACGGCCGTCGTGAAGTTCACGAGCGACCCACACGAACTGGCGAAGTGAGCCATCGTCCTTGGGCCCACGAGTGGGGCGGCGCAACTTGTGCTTAATGCTCTCCCACTCGATAAACTTATGGAGCCGGAGCATCTCCTCAAGTAGAGTGAGTTTTCCTGATGAGCGCCCCTCAGCAACTAGCTGAGGGGTGAGCTGTTCCAAACCTTGGATGAGCCGGAGGGGGAGATGCCAGAGCATCCCCGCCGCTGAACACAGGACACCCAGGTCGACATGACCTCGAGGAGCCACTGGGTGGCCAACATGGCCCACACCAGGTGATCAGGGGCAGCCGTGAACATGACGGAGCCGAAGTGGTCAAGCAACCGTGGCAACAACGCCGGGAACCCGTAGGGGACCTCAACTTGAGGCCACCACTCGGGCTTCTTCGGATAGTACTGGCTCCTTACTGGCAGCAGACTGGTTGAGGAAACTCAAGTTGAGCCGAGGTCACCAAGTAGGGACCTCGCCGGAAGTCTTTCTCCATCCGCACATCAAAGTGATGAGTGTGTGAATCGGCCTCGTGGAGGTACGGTGGGCGAGTTGCCACAGCGTCCCACGTAAAGGTCGGCAAGTCGCCGGGACCCGGGATAGCTCCCCCGCGGTCCACCATCGCCTTGGCCCGCTGAACGTCCTCAACCTCCTCATCGTCCAGGAAGGCAAACTGGTCCGTCCTGAAGCCGGCAGGGAACCCGACCCTACGGGGATACTTCTCCCGTAGGCGGTCCCATACCCGGCCCATCGCTGCACCAAGTCGGCCACAGCGAAGAACAGTCAGCCCCTCCTCATAGAGAGGCCAAGCGGGGTAAAACCACCGCCCCAAGGCCTCACGCGGGACAACTTTGTCCCGCCTCCGGGGGAGACCCCGCCGTCAACCCAAAGCCGGGTGACG
>CM020620.1:14315524-14341592 GCA_009829735.1 Pyropia yezoensis
AATTGCGTCCATTGTCCGATAGTGTTACTATCCGGAATGCCCATACGCGGCAACCCAGTGATCTAGGAAGGCTGACACGACCGACATGGCCGTGATCTCTGCCAGTGGGATCGCTCGCGTAAGTTTCGTGAGCGGTCACAGATGACCAGGAGGTACTGGTTGCCCTCCTCGGTCACTGGCAGTGGCCCAAGGATGTCCATCGCCAAACGCGGCGAAAGGCTCCTTGGCCGGGAACAATAGCATAGCCGTAGTAGGCCGCCGTTCCATCAGACGGTTCTGTGCACAACTTGTGCAGGCAGCCACCCAACTGTAGATGTCCACCACCATGGACGGCCAGTAGTACCTGGTCCTCAGGGTCTGGTACAGTTTACTAGACCCCAGGTGTCCACCCGTGGGAGCGTTATGCTCCCTCTCAAGGATACTGTCCTTGAGGGATGCGGGGACGACAAGTTGTTCGGTCCCCTGGAATACCCCCCTCCTCATGAGGAGGCCATCGTCTCCCAGGAAGAACCGCGTCTCCGCCACTGTATCCAGGGTATCCCTCTGCGACTTGCAGAAGGGATCCTCGGCCTGGGCCTTCACTACTTCGTCCAGGGACAGGGGCAAGTACTTCTTGTTCCCTGGCGCCTCGGGATTCAACGCCTGACCCGAGCGCGTGACTACCCCCACGATGGGGATGTCCTCATCGACTGGGGTGGTGTCCAGTCCCTCGG
Organism: Pyropia yezoensis; assembly: GCA_009829735.1. Taxonomy (NCBI): domain Eukaryota; phylum Rhodophyta; class Bangiophyceae; order Bangiales; family Bangiaceae; genus Pyropia; species Pyropia yezoensis. Next base: position 14,316,238 of record CM020620.1, read on the forward strand.
TAGGTACCCGAGAGAGGCCGTCGGCAAGGGCATGTTGCCTGCCAGGTCGGTACTCAATATCAAAGTTGAAGGGTGCAAGTCGCACCCTCCACCGGTTGAGACGAGTGTTCGTACAGTCCGTCTTGAAGATGAACTGCAACGCGCGGTGGTCACAGCGGATGAGGAACTTCTCACCCTCTAGGTAGTGACGAAGTGACGTCACCGCCCATACCACTGCGAGTCCTTCCAACTCGGTGACTCCGTAGTTCTTCTCGGCCGAGTTTAGCCCCTTGCTGAAGTAACCCACCGGCAAGTACTCCTTGTCCGGCTGTTGCTGAAGCAACACACAACCAAGTTGGTCGTAGCTAGCGTCCACATCCAGGATGTAGTGGCCTCCCAACCTGGGAATAGCCAGGATAGGGGGCTTCAGCAGAAGGTCCCGAAGAGTCTCAAAGGATTCCTGCTCCACCCGACTTGGGGGAGGCAGGTTCTTCGGTAGCGTTGAGCTCACTAACTCATTCAACGGCTTCGCCACTTTGGCGAAGCCCTTAGTGAAACGTCGGTACACGTTACACATCCCGAGGAAGCTCCTCATCTGGGTCTGGGTCCGGGGGTACTGAGCCTTGCGGATGGCCCTCAAGTTTTTGTCGTTGACACTGAGACGCCCCGGACGGACAACATGTCCCAAGTACTCCACCTCTTGAGTGAAGAGGTGGCACTTACTCGCCTTCAGTGACACTCCGGCGTCAGCAAGTAGCTTGAACACCTGGCCAAGATGGCCAATGTGTTCCTCCGGACTTCGGGAGAACACAATGATATCGTCTAGGTACACGAGACAGATCTGCCACCGTACTCCGGCCAGAATCATGTCCATAGCGCGCTGGAAAGTTGCCGGCGCGTTACACAGGCCAAACGGTAGACGCTTGCACTGGTAGGTACCACAGTGACAGGTAAAGGTAGTTTTATGCCTGTCCTCCGGGGCAATGGGAATTTGCCAGTACCCCGCGTTACAGTCCAGGGTAGAGAACACGTTTGCCTCCCCCAGAGAGTCCAGACAGTCATCCATCCGAGGTAGGGGATAACTATCCTTCACCGTGCTCTCGTTGAGCTTACGGTAGTCGATACAGAACCGGGGGGTCCCATCAACTTTGGGGACGATCACCACCGGACTCGCCCACTCGGCGTTGCTGGCCTCGATCACATCGAGGGCCTCCATGCGAGCAACTTGCTCCTTAACGAGGGCCCTTGAACGGGGTCCTCCCCTATACGGTTGTTGGCGTATAGGGGGCGCACCGGGTTTCAACTCGATCCGGTGTTGGGTAGCTCTCATGAGTCCCAATTGACCATCCCACAACTTGTGATAGTGGTCCAAGAGGCGTTCAACTTGAACCCTCAACCTGGGTGGAACACCCTCCATGTTTACCTGGGGCCGAGGAGAGGCGGCCGACTTGGCTTGATGCTTCTCCTTTCCGGACTTCGGGTCGCTACTTGCGCCCGCGCTGAGGGTGACCGCTGCTACCGGTCCCTCGTGTTGGTCGATATAGCCGAACTTGGCCCCCGACTTGAAGTACTTGGGCGTCGGGCTCAGGTTCATCACCTGGATCCTCCACGGGACTCCGGCTTTGGAGTCCATCGTGCCAAGGGCAACATGCACTTGGTGCTTGCGAGCAAGACGGGGGTTAGGGTGCACCAACCCGTTCCCCGCATAATCAGTTACAACATCCACGTGCGCCACCGAGTTGGGGGGCAACATGACTTTACGGGCTAAACGCAGAGTAGCAGTAAACCCTTCCCTCACAGAACAAACAGGCTTCGACTGTGAAACTGTCACAGGAGCCACAGACTTTCCCTTACCAAGGATGGGGATAGTCTCCCCATTCATCAACTTGACCCAGTACTCAGGGCCACAAATCAAAGGCACTTGTGTTACGACATAAGGGGTACCCAGAAGCAGGGGTACCGATATATTCTCAACTACACCATAGGTCACGTCGACCTCATGGGTCCCCAACCGAGTTGGTAGGGTCACGGCACCAACGATGGGAAGTACCCCACCATTGATATCGATCAGATGGTCAGCTTTAGACTTCCAGCGTTGGAGCCTCATCCCCTTTGGTAATAGCGACTTGCGTATCAAGGAGGCTCCTGACCCGGTATCAAGTACGATACGGGCACAACAGGCGCGGCCGGGGGCAAGTTGCACCCGTCCAGCCACCTGGAAGTTCTCACCCGTCAGCACCGCGATGACCCGACGTGGGTTTACGTTCTTGGGAAGTCCCACCCGAGGTGGGCGGACTCCCTTAGGTCGCCGCAGTATCCGACACGGTTGGTTCGTCCTCTTGGCCCACTTGGCCGAGGCTGCCGTTGTGAGCTTCGGACGACCAGCTCCAACGGTCATTCGTTTCCCGCCGACTTGGCGTCCGAATCTGAGGGCGAAGGGGACGACGACGAGTCCGAGGACGACGTGTCCGCCCCCTCCGTCGAGGGTGTGGCGACCGCCACCACTGGTCGAGACCCACCCTCGCGGCGTGAACGCACTTCGTTCGTAGCCGACTTCTCACTCGCATTCCTAACAAGCTGTTGGATGCGTTTACTCAACTTGGGGCAATCATATGCCCAGTGACCATCGGAGTTGCAGTTCCAACACCGATGATCAGTTCCCGGAGGGGTCTTCCCAACTGGGGAAGACGACGAGGTACCTTGGGAAGTTCCCACGGCAGCTACCACCCTCTCCTTGCGGATTCGGCGTGCCTCTCGCAACTCTCTGGCCTGGCGCGCCTCTTCCCGTTCCTTGGCCAACTCGGCCTGACGCTCCTGGCGTTGTTCCTCCCGCAACTTGCGGTAGGCCTCGCCTCGGCGGTAGGCGAACCTAGCCAACTCGGCCAGGGTCGCCCGGGCAGTGTTATGCTCCCGGGTCTCCATCCGGACTGACCAGTGGAGTCCTTCCACAAACCGACTCTTCACCACAGCTTGTGGATGAAGAAACCCACAAAGATTGTTGAGCTTACGGACCCGCTCCGCAAAGGACAACTCGTCCTCCGCCTCTTCCTGATGGGCTTGCGTAAACTCCTCGACTTGAGAAGCCAACGCCGCTTCATCAACCATGGCCCTCAACAACCAGTTGACGAGCTCCAAATAGGACGTCACCTCCCCAGCGCCTCCACTTGAGGAGCTGGGCATGACGGACATAAGTTCTGTCCGCAGGTCTCCCTTCGTAAACTCCTGTAGCATGTAAAAAGCCATGCCTTCACTTATGGCATTGTCGTCACAGGCTTTTGTGAAACGACGTAGGAACTCAAAGACACGGAGGGGGGGAGTTCCATCCCACTCCGCTCTGTGCCCAAAAGAATGAAGTGCATTCTTCTTGGCACGGCCCATGGCTCGGGCCTGGTCAGGACCATACGCCACCGACTTGTTGTGGAGGGCGTAGGTCTCACAGTCAAAGATCCGCTGGTAGACCGGGTTGGCTACCTGAATCTTGGGCGGCACCTCACGTTGAGGGAACAGCCGCTGTGGCACTGGGGTAAGTCCACCTTCAATGCCTGTAGTCTGGTACGGCGAGCTTGGTGTAGCCGCCGGCGTTTCCGAGGGGAACTCCCCCGTGAAGGGCGTACGCCCCACCGCGTATGGTGTGGCTCCCTCGTTGGGAGTCACAGGTGTCGCCCCCAGTTCGGGGCGACCCGAGATAGGCGTGGGGAGGGATTCCCCCTGCGCCTGTGGGCTCGAAAGCCCCAATCCGGTCTGGACATTCAGGCCATCTGGCAAACTCGCTACAATCTGATTCAGAATAGTATTCGTCATCGTGACCACCAGGTCCGGCAAAGTCTGCCGCAACACATTGGTCGCCTCCCGACGGACAGTTTCCGCGAGGAGTGGATTGACGACTCCAGTTGAGTCTCGGTCCGCCTCCGGGAGTCCACCTGAGGGGTAACCACGTTCCTCAGGGGTCTCAACCGGGGGCATGGGCGCGAGCCCATCGCCGACCAACGGAGGTCCGCCGTCCTCCGAAAGCCTAGTTGGCGATGGCTCCATGCCAAAGTTGGCTCCAACCCGAGTGGAACTCGCGGGGACAGTCCTCACCCCTTGGGACGTTCCCGTTGAGTATACCACGCGGTGGCCAGACTTCGGCCCACCCACGTCAGAAGTGTCACCCGAGTGAACTCCCGACTGAGTCGGGGTGGCCTGTTGCCCGCCCGCACTTCCAGTCCTGCTGGCTTGAGGGACCTCTAGTCCCTCTGCGACCCCAGGTAAACCCACCTGTGTCTCACCAGTATTCAAAGGCACTGAAGTACGTGCGTCACCCGCGTACTCCCCGGACGACGGGGGGTCCGAGCTAGCCATGTTGGCTAACGATCCGTATGACACGGTCCAAGTCCACCGTTCCTCTGAGACAGAGGGCCCCCTACACCCGGGTGCACCCGGAGGTAAAGTTTACCTCTGTCCCCTGCTGCTCCACCAAATGTGGCAAAAACCACTCGCACACACAGTACCCAAGTTGGGGCGGTGTGCGAGGGCTGCCTCCCGTGTCGGGGGAACCGGAAGAAGTGCAAGTCGCACACACTCTATCCCTGTTGTGGGGCAATCCCCCCACGGACAAACAAGAAGATGGTGTGTGGTCCAACAGTTTCTTGGTCGGGACGGGGACGCAGGGCCAAGCCCCGCTGTCCCTCCCCTTATCCCCCCAGGGTCCACTCAGAATCTCGCCACTCAGAATCTCCCACCCCAGCACCTGCCCACCGGGCCACACGAAAATTCAAGACGATAAATGCAGAAAACCCTCAAATCCAAGTTGGATTTACTACTAAGCTAACTATCCCGAACTTAGGGAATATGGACCCAAATGCAGGGGGAGGAACGGATCAGGCTAGTGGCCTGCCGCCCCTTGCATGGCACGTGTTGCCCCCTACCTGGGGGTCAATACTGCCACACGTAGGTTGGACTGGACTCTGCAGATGCCTGCGAGATCGCAGTTAACCGGGAGGACTGTCTCTGACAACGGCTCAAAGCGAGTTCGCTTGGCCAACCGAAGTGTCTTCGGCTCGACGCTTGCGTACACCTCAGCCACGTTAACGTGGCTTCCTTGTAGCGTCAGGTCCCTGACGATAGCCGTGTGTCCTCGCTTCGTCCCGTCGGCTTCTTGAAGCTCGACGGTCCTCCGGCCTGGCCGGATTGCATCAACGTGAACGTTGATGAAGGTGCACCCCAGTATGCAGGGCACCGATAGCGCTTCACATACCAGGAAGTCAACTTCCGTGGTGAGATCCCCGATGGTAACCTGCAGCGACATCGCTGCGGTCGTACGAATGAGTCGACCATTCGCGTCCTTGATGGTGGGTCCCCGAGTCACTCTGACTCGTGGAAGCCACTTGTCCGGGAGGGTATCCTTCCGGATAAGGTTGGGTCCAGCCCCTGTGTCCAGTACAGGGTAGTACGATCGTGTCGACTGGGGGTCAACCCCCAGTGTGGCTGATACCTTGAAGTTCTCCAAGGTAAACAACACATGTCCTACACCGATATCCGGTGTAGCTCGGGCATCCTGAACAGGGCCCTTGTCTGGTTCAACGTGACGGGGCTTCCCGTCCTCTCCTCCCAACCTTGGAGGTTGGTCATCAATCCCCTGACGCCGTGTCGTCGGGGCCGGAAGGTGTACCCGGGGGTTGATGCGGCGTCGGCTCAACCGCGCTCTCCGTGGGGCTTTCCCCGCGGTACTCCGGGGTGGCTTGCTTGGGTAACCCCAGCGCCCCCCGGTCATCCTTCCTCTTACTCGATTCCCGCCCTTGGTAGGGTGCTGTCCGCCGGGACATCCGGCTGAGGAGGTGCCCCCTCGACGGCCAGTACTCCCCCTGGAGCTGGCTGCCTACCCGGTGCGGGTCCGGGTGCTCGGGCGGGATACCCCCCGGTGGATGCCTTGCGTTGCGCCGCTGCCCGCCGAGACTCCTCGGGGATGAGTGGGCAGGAAGACACCCAGTGCTGGGGATCCCCACACAACATACACCCGGACGTGCCGGTCCCCCCTTGAGTTCGCATCGGGGTAGCCCCGTAGCTACGGTTGCCTCCCTCGGGCGCCCGAGTGCCTGCTCCCTGGTAGGCCTTGGGTCCTTGGGTCAACCGGAACATGGACTCCCCCAACCGGTTGGGTCGGCCCGCAATCTGCGGAGGTGCCTCCGTGCGCACCGCCCATGTTGGCAAGGGTTGGTGAGGGTTACCCGTCACCGGGGAGTACCCCGTAGTCCGCACATACGGGACGCGCCGTCCCGTTCCTTCGTTGACCTGGAACTGGGTTCCAGCCGGGGCGATGTACGCTACCGTACCATGTTCATCAATCACCGGCGTCGCCGGTAGCAACATGTGGCCCTGTTGGTCGACTAGAGGGTCATCCTCACCAATAGGGGTATGTTCGGTCGCCACCAGTACTGGTGCGGCCTTACGTTCCACCTTCTCTTGCCTCGGTACCGGGGTAAGACTGGGCTTGCCTCCCTCACCCTTGGGCTTCGGGGCCAAGGCACACTCCGGGTGTAGAACCCGGTAGGCGTCCCCTAGGGACTTGCACATATGCATCAGTCGACTGAAGTTCGTCCGGGCCGTATTGGCTCCCCGTGCGGATATCCGCACGTAGTTGGGTACTCCTGCGAACAGGATGGCCCGTAGCTCCCCTTCTCTGAGGAGCTTCCCCAGCTCGTAGTCGAGCTCTTGGATCCGGCGTCCAAACATCTCCTCATCCTCCCAGGACTGGGCGGTGGCAGTGCGAAGGGCCCGGTAGTGGTCCTCGCACTTGTCCTCACTGAGGTAACTGCTCAGCAGCTCCTTGAGGATCCCACGGTAATCCATGAGGGTGGCCGCGACCCTCATTCCCGGCATCGGGGATGCCTGGCGAAGGATGCCTCGCACCCGTTCATCAACAAAGAACGGGAGGATCTCCAGGGCCAGCCCCTCGTTAACGAGGGCCTTGTCCGCGGCTGCCTTGAAGCTAGTCAAGAATCCGATGACTGCCAACGGGCGTCCGTTCGGCCCTCCGAACATAGGGACTCCCTTCATAAGGGTCTGCATAGAGCGGATCGCCCGATGCGACGTATTACGCATCGATTCCGATACGGTGGTAGAGCGGTCCTCCAAACGATAAGGTTCCGGAGTAAGAACCGACCGGAAGACCTCGTTGACGATCTCCGTGTCAGCGTCCTGGATATCCAGTCGCTTAGCCAGTTGATGAGCAAACTCATCGGACTCCATCCGCTTCAGTAGGCTCGCAGTTACCTGCGCGGTCATAGCTTCCACCACTGAAGATGGTACTTCAGGCGTCGGCACCTCGGGAACCCGAGTTGCCTGGCCTCCTGCGTCGTGGGGGTACTGCGAGAGGGTACCCCCTCCCCCAATAACCGACTCTCCCCCGGCGTACGTATCCGCCGGGTCGTGTCCGCGGAGTCCGCTTCGGGTGCTCCGAGCGTATCGCTCCGTGTGACTCCGTTCCAACTCTGCCGACGAGTCGGACCCATACCCCATTGTGTCCGGGGGTTGTCCAGGAGTAGCAACCCCGGGATTGACCCTGGTGGACTCCGAAAGTAGTCCGGCCGGTTCGAACCGTACCGGTGTGGGAGGAACACGACGGGGTCCCGTCGTGTGCCGTGTTGACATCAACACTGCCATTGCGTCCTCCGTCCGATCTTGACGGGCGTCGAGTCCGGAGAGCCGGGCCTCGATGCGGGCCAATGATGCCATCAGGGAATCCCCTGGTGAAGGAGGCGGCGGAGTGAGGTCGGTCGACGACAGTTGAGGCGGGCCCCCGCCTCCTGCCGTCCGAGCCGTACCAAACGTCGATCCGGCACCGGAAAGCATTGGCGTCTCAATGTTATCGATCGGGTTCCCGATCCCGGTTCCCGTAGTCACCTCCGGAATCGGCGTCGACGCCGATCCGTCATCTTGAACGTTCCCCGTCTCTTGGGTAGACATAGTCACAATCAGTCCACCGACGCAACGATCACCACGAATAAGAGAGCGAGGGGGTAGATTGGGGAGAGTAACAGTATGTCACAGTCACAGGTAAAAGCTCAACACAATCGATCAGGTCGCAACACCACGAGTACAAGAAAAGGACCGGATCCCTATCCGTGTGCCAGGGCCGAAGACGGCGTCACCACAAGGGTGACGGAAACCCGTCCGCTGCTGCTCCACCAATGTAGCACAATAGGAATCCGTCGCACGTCCACTCTCAGGGAACACTCACCAAGGGGGATCGGCACCAACGTCACCGGGAGGCCAAGGTTGCTGTCCTTGGAGCGCAAGCCACGGGACCAAGATGGGAGCCCAAATGGGAGGGGCTTGTTGTTCTACCTTGGCCGGCGGTGGATTCGCCACCGGCCCCCTCGTTATAAACCCTCGGAGACACTACTAACTACCCTCCACCCCAAGATGCAAGTCCCTCTGGTCATACGTAACTTATAGATACCGTGACCAGTTCGGACTCTCAAATTGAAAGTTAAGGATTAGAAGTAGCCCCCCTGATATTAGGGTCACAATACGGACAACCATATTGCTACAGAGGTCCTTGGGCCCCCTGGACGGTGTACCGCTTTCAGGGACACCCTGGGTGGACCGGCTGCTGTCGAACATGATATGGGGCCATCCTTTTCGCATTGATTTGCCCGGCTCGGGGGTGGGTCCCGGCCCATGTGCTAACTGGGGCTTGGAAGAGGGGTAGTCGATTTTAGAAAGGAGCCAGGGGACGGCTGGGGGCCATTGTTTTGAGGACCTTTTTCCGTGTGCGGGTCACCGTTTCTTAGATGGCCGTTCTTGAGGTAAATGTTCCATGTCATGGGGTCGCCTGGTTGGTCCACGAAGAAGCCTGGTCCTCATGTGCCCAGTGCTCATTGAGGCATTTTGGGCAGGTGCCCCTCATGCTCCTGACGAAGCGGCGTCTCCTCCTCCTTCCCCTCGTGGACCCCTCTTCTTGACCAGGCACATCAGGGAGGCAACCCCCCCCAAGCCAGCTTCCCTCTGGCGGTTCTACCTTTGGCAGGTGGAGTGCAGTGCGGGGGGGAGTGCCCAGGTGGAGTGGGTTCTCCACAGGCGCCGACAGTGCGCGAACCCAGGAAGCAAGGGGGAAGGCGTCTCCTGTGTGCGTGGCGTGGGGGGAGGTCATGCCTCAAGAAGGGGCGGAAGTGCACGACATCGCATCAAGGCACTTCGTGCTTAGTGCGCAAAGCGCCTCGTTGCTGTTTGGCCTATCGGGCAGACCTTCCCTAGGCCCCCCCAAAATTCGGCCCTCTCGACGCCCTGCACCATCCCGACACCACCTTCCTCCCTCTTCCGCTGCACCAGAATTTACCCACCCAGTCCCCCTTATCCCTTCTGCCCAGCGGAGCCACCGCACCAGCCCCCCTGCGCCCGCAAGGTAAAGAAGAACGCCGGCGCTGACGCGGGCGCCGGCGCCGGCGGCTAACACCATCGCCACTGTGTCGCCGTCACCCACTCCACTCCAACTCAAACAGTGACTTTACCCTGCCCGTTTCACCTTGCGCCGACGGACCCTCCCCCCGCCCCCCCTTGCAGCTATCAAACCCCCCGCCATCGCCAAAGCTGCCCTTGCTCAAACAAGAACCCCGCCGCCATGCGTCACCTCAATGCCCCCAACGCAGAAGCCATCAACATCCCCTCCCCTCCCCCTCCAAAAAAGGGAAACTACCAGCCCTTGGAACCCTCCCCCGCCACCCCCTAGTGCTGCCACCGGCACCACACCCCCCAGCCAAAACACCGACCCCGCCATCCCCAGCGACCTGCCGGACCCCCTCACAGAGCGCCTTCACCGTCCCGCCACCCTCCCCCTGCGCAACGTCCCCGCGGTCCCCTGCGGCCCGCCTCCCCCTTCCCCACAACCGCGGCGGCACCACCGCCCCCCCAAAAGACGTAGCCTCGGCTCTCTGTGGCGTTCCACACGCTCACCAAAAAAACCAGTCCACACGGCCGTCTGCCCGCCGCCCCCTCCCCCCCCCCCTCAAATACAGTCCCCCCCTCCTCCCTCCGCAAACACATTACCACAGCCTCCTGTGGCCTTCCCGTCGTTGCGACCGCCTCGATGGCTGCCGCGGCGGCCGCCGTGGCCGCCGCCTCGTCGATAGCCACCGCCGCCTCCGCGTCGACGGCCGCCGCCGTGACCGACGTCGCCACCGCCGCCGCCGCGGTCACCACTGCCGCCACATCGGATGCAGCAGCCGTCACCACGGACAACGCGGCAGGCGAGGTGGCCGCCACCGTGGGCACCGGCACAGGCGGGGTGTCCACCCCCACACTCTTGACTGCCGCGCCGGCCGCAGCCACAGGAGCCGACGCCACTTGCGCCGTCGCCGTCGCCGTCACCGGCGCCGCCCCCCCCCCCCCCCCCGCCCTCCCCCCCCCCAAACGCAAATTTGTCGCCGCCATCGCCGTCCACGTCGCCGTCGCTGTCGTTTCCGCCGTCGTTGCAAATGACGCCGCCGGTGTCGCCGCCGTCGCCGCCGCCATTGACGCCGCCGGGGTCGCCGCCGTCGCCGCCGCCGTTGCTACCGCCGTTGCCGCTGCCGTTGCCGCTGCCGTTGCCGCCGCCGCTGCTGTTTCCGCTGCCGTTGCCGCTGCCGTTGCCGCCGCCGTTGCCGCCGCCGTCGCGCCGCTGTCGCTGTCGCCGCCGCCGTCGATGCTGCCGTCGATGCTGCCGTCGATGCTGCCGTCGATGCTGCCTTCGATGCTGCCGACGATGCTGCCGACGATGCTGCCGTCGTCGACGCCGGCGGCGGCACCGCCCCCTCCCCCCCGCCGGGTCGTGGACCTCCCCACGTGCTGTACTCGCTCTCCAGTTGATGAGCGTCCTGGCATGGTTTCCGGAAACGGACCCACCACCGCTCATGTGAGGCGCATTACACCGGGGCATACCATCAAGTCACGTGATTGGCTCAGGTCTGTGGCCCGAAGGTTCTCGGTGGAAAGAGAAAAGAACGCTCCGTGTACCTTTTTTCTGCAACGTACCATATCTATCTATCATTGGGTATGCTGGATATTCGCGTGCACAGGGGGACCCCAAAAGGTTGCGATCGACAGCATTTTCCGGATCAGACGATCGCTTAACCAGTGAAAAGACGCTGTTTTTGAGGACATCAGAAGGGGGGCTGGAAAGGGTTGTACCGTTTCAACCTCAGAGTGTTCCCTGCCGCTTACCCGACATTCTATTTACACGTGCCGTTTTGGAGCACCACTAGACATGTGCAATGGAGAGTATGGAAATGTATGGAGATTTATCATAGCGCACCGATAGAGGTGCTCTTACAGTACTCCCTCTGGGCGGGCGCTCTCTCTTGGTTGGCCCGCAGCCACCCACCACCGCTGGCTGGGCGCGGGAATGGACACGGGGGCATCGTCACCAATAGAAAAATTCCCATCGGAAGTCGATTTTCGAGGCTCGGCGACAGTCGCTTGATATGCCAACACGCCAAATTCTCGTTCGAGTCAGATGCGCGCCAGGATGCGTATCAGTCGTCAAGGCTTCGACGCGCGTCTATCTCGAGACTGCTTACGGCCGTGAAAGTGCGGCCAATGAAAACGGTAGAAGCGAGCGTCCTGGCAGAGCCGTCCATGCGCACCAAGTCGCTATCACAAGGCAGGCATCGCGAGATGACGCAACCCGTGGCGCAGGTCAGCGGATGGCACATCTCATGATGGGGCGTCTCAGGATGGCTTACACCGAGGACCCCGCTATCGCGCGTTCATAGCCGTGCATGGCGCTTCCCTACGTACGTGCGTGCCAACGCTTGCGCGTCTAGATCAAGACAGAAGGGCACCGAGCACTTTACTCAAGCAGGCAAAGCAGTGCAAATCAAGAACAAGCAGGAAATGCAATGAAGCAGTGCCCGGCGGGGGCCATCAAGGGTGCAGAGCATTCACCGCCCCCCCACAGAAGAAACGAAATATAGCGCGACACTGCCGAGGGCGAGCAAGAGCACATACACTGCAAAGGAAGCACTCCAGTACAAAAGCACATGCATGACTCGTATGCACAAACGCAAAGCAATAAGTGCAAAGAGGAGCCAATGCGCAAGGAACAACCGATCGTCGGCATCAAATCAGGACACACAAGCGTGCACCAACATGAACACCACACCCGCACAAATACCACTCGCGCACGCAACAGAGACAGACAACCGCGCCCTCAGTTACCCTGAGGTCCCGCCGCTGTGCTGCCATCATTGTCACCACTACCCATGCCGCTGCCACCCTCTCCAAGGGCAGCGTCACCACCAGCGACACCTCCGCTAGTGGCCACTGCCCCTTCGTTCACTTCGTCCGCCATATCCTCGTTGAAGCCCGCGACTGCACCAGGCTGGCCAGTCCCAGTGACGACAGCGCGATGGACGTCGTGACCGTCAATGAGGCGCAGGCCGTTGTGAGTCTCGTCGTCATGTGGCAGCACTGCGTCAACTCGGGCCAGCTCCGCCTTCCACAGGTCAAAGATGCCCTCCCCGACGCCCGACCGGCGACGGGAGCGCAGCCCTGCCTTGCTCTTCAATGCCGCCCACACAAAGCACGACGCAAGGGAAAAGTGGCCCGCAGTGGTGTGGATGGTGGGGCAGCCGCCGAACGAGCTGGCCTCCTTCACCATGTGCCCCGCGCCAATGCTGCGGAGAAGCCCGGTCAGACCGACGAGGAGGCACGGAAATCCGCGCTCAGACTGCATGTAGGCCAGGTTACGCAGCCACATCTTGGCAGTGTCCTCGGACAGGTTGTCGCGGGACTGGCAGATGCCCGTGAAGAAGGCGAAGCAAGCAATCTCCTTCAGAGTCTGCATCAGATGCGGCTTGGCGCAGGGGATCGGCACGCATGCGCGCATGGAAACCAGCACGCTCGTGTCACGGCGCGCAGGGAGACGGATGGTACTCAGCAACCACTCCGTCGCCTCCTCCAGATCCACTCCAAGTGTCTCCGCCGCAATCCCTGTTAGCTCACTCCAGGTCCGACCGGTGTCGAGGTGTACGTCATTGCTGCTGGTCGCCTCCGCCATCCGCTTGACAAACTGTGCCCCGGAAGGCCCGCTTGACGCTCTGCACCTTTGCCAGTACCTCAGCTTGCTGCGCGTTAGAGGTCGGGACGCCCCCGTCGACGCCAACTGACATCTGCTTCAGGCCATCCATAATGTCCTTGAACCCGACGGTGACTGCGCCTTGCATGCAGGAGACGGCCATAGCAAGGCGCTCCTGGCCGCGTGACAGCAGCTCGACCTTGACGAGGATGTCGCGGACAGACTCGAGGATGTCGTCAACATTGGCCGATACTGCCGTCAGCTGCAGACGCAGTGGCCGCGTCCCAATGTGGATCGCCTCGCCGAGAGTTGACGACCCCTGCGCAGACGACGGCGCCGGAGGCACGGAGGGCGTGTCTGACGGGGGCGGCGGAGGCCATGCCCGACGTGTCGTACGCGCGGACCGAGGCGGCCCGGTAGCAGGAGACGCGGTCGACGCGCTCGAAAGAATCGGCGGCGGCGTCGAAGGAGGGGTCGGGGGCGGCGCCCACGCACGGATGGGCACCATCGCAGAAAACGTCTGCGGCGGCGCGCACGCGCGAACGGGCACGGTCGCAGAAGGCGTCGGAGTCGGCGCGCTCGCCCGGCCGGGCGGCGTCGCGGAGGGCGTCGCGGGCGGCGCACACGTGGGAGTAGACGGCGTCGCAGAAGGCGTGCGGGGCGGCGCGCACGAGCTCCCGAGCGGCATCGCGGGCCGCGTCGGGGGCGGCGCACCCGTGGGAGCAGGGGGCGTCGCAGGAGGCGTCGGAGTCTGCGCGCACGCTTGGCCAGGCGGCGTCGCGGACGGCGTCGAGGGCGGCACGCGCGTGGCAGCAGGCGGTGTCGCGGACGGCATCGCGGACGGCGCGCGCGTGGGCGCAGTTGGCGTCTCGGATGGCGTCGCGGACGACGTCGGGGGTGGCGCGCACGCCTGGGTAAACGCCGGTGCAAGACCCGACGGACGTCGCATCTGATGAATGTCAGCCAGAACCGGGATGGCAGGCCCAGCACCGGAAGAGGGGGGAGCAGTAGGTCCCTGTGTCGCCCCAGTGCCAGCGCTCACTGTGGGTTCAGACGACGGCGACCGACGAGCAGTCGACCGCGTGCAAGCGGGAAGCGCAGGAAAAGGATCACCTGGGCTGCCGCCCTCTGCAGCTTGTGTGCGCGTGCGCGACGCTCCGCTGCGAGTGGAAGGCCCGCCAGCGCTGGCTGCTCAGGCGCCGCCTTCATCAACAGTAGCCCCAGTCCCTCGAACGACAGCGGCATACGAGGGCGCGGCGCCGCCGGCAGGTGCCGGCGAGCGCGCTGCAGGACTGTCCGAAGAACCACTTGGTGACATTGACGACCTGATTGAGGCCGAAGTGCCACCAAGGCGGCGGCGCTGGCCAGCACCGCTGCGAGAGCGAGCCGAAACAGCAGGGCGCTTCGGCGGACGAGGCATTCTGAGAAGCCGGAGCTACAAAAGAGGAGGACACTCCACATCAGTTGGCCACGAAGACACACAAAGCGCAACCTCCAGAGGAAAAGATTAACCAAGGCACGTCAGAGTTGCTGAACATGATGGAGGACAATATTGCTGCGAGCATTGCATAGCGAGGAACGCCTTGAAGAACACACACATACCACCATGACAGGAACTCAAAGGATCGATCAAAGCTTACCGTGCAACAGGTGACAGCGTAACGGGAGTCCGGAACTTGGGGCAAAGAGAAGAAGGTGAAAGACAACGGCGGAGACGAGAGCGATGAGAAGCCGAGCACGCGTTGGGAGGTGCGAGCGCCAAACGTGCGTCGAGGGCACCGGCGACAGCCTTAAATAGGCCTTCGGGCGCCGCAGCGCAGAACTCGGCGCGCCTGCCAGCGCGCCGGCCATCTCACGCGCCGCCCTGCAAACAGCGGGGACCAAGCGCCTCAGGACGGTCCACCGAGTGAACCCCGCCACAGCGGCCCACCAAAAACGGTGATCGCAGCGGCGTGCAGTCCGGAGGGAGATCACCAAGCACTCGCGGCGAAGAAGGTCCACACGTTAGTTTCAATCCTGCCAGCAAAAAAGCTCTTCGGCACTCCACGCCGAACTGTGTAGTGTTGCGAGAGCACCAGAGGACGGGAAAGATAGCACGCCAGCGCTGCCATGTCGCCGCTCGTCCCAGCTTCAGACAAGTGGCAAAAGAAAGAGTGGTCAAGTGAGTGGCTGTGGTGCCAGCGCACCCAGGAAAGGCGCGACCAGCAGGGTGCTCAAGTGCCCACCAAGCAGGGTGAGAGTCTCGGCATACCTTTGAGTCATATCTGCGTCCGGCCGTGTCGAAGGATCGCCCTGCTCGCCGTGACGCTGCCGATCAAGGACCCGTCGTGTTGAGCAGCTCGGTACATTGCCGGGCGAGATCCGCGGCAGGGACAGCTGCCAAAACTCAGACGGCAAAAGAGCGCGGAGAGCTGGGGGCCGAGCATCCACGACTGAGCGCGCGTGGGGGCCGAGCCGTGACTGATCCACGGGCGTGGGGGCGTGCGATGACAACGCGTGGTTCAACGAGAGAGACCCAAGCCGTGTCGCGAGTCGGGGCTGACGATGTGCCGAGAGAACTGGACAGCGCGGCGGGCCGGCGCTCATCCCAAGTAGACCAACTTCATAGGTTCTGAAAGTGTTGCATCATTCAAATTCCTGCAGATATTGATCTGCCAGCGCAAGAGCCTCTGGTTGGTCCGTTGTCATGGAATGTATGTGATCGGTGGACTTTCTTGGGCGTCGCTGGGTTGCTGTTTATGCAATTGTGCCGATGCAGCTCGATGCGCTTGGGATTTCTTGAATGGACGTGGGGTCCCAGCCGCGGAAGACTCGGCAAGGCGCTTAATTGTTGGCGCCAGGCGCTCCCGGCTCTAGCCCCTCCGGCGAGCTCGCCGGATGTGCAGACGATGGGCGCCACCGTCGTGGACCCCACGGCTGCCCGAGGCGCGTGTTCTCGAGATGCGGATCGGCGGAGCATCCACTCCTCTTCCCTATCGCCTCCAACGATCATCATGCCCAGTTTTGAGCGCCCCGCACGCACGGGCGTGGCATGAAGGTACTTTTGGCACCAGGCAAGCGCCAATGCCGATGATGGTCGCGCTTCGTACTCACGGGTCTCGTGATTGCATGTCGGGAGCGTTCCTGTCCACCCCGTCGGTTGCCGGTGTGGGAGGTTGGCGCGCTGCGGCGTTCTTGTCGCAGCAATGTGTGATTGCCGCATGCCGCCCGCGATGTGTGGCCGGCACCTGCCCCAGCGTGTCGCTTTTCTCCACCCGCCGCTGCTCGTGATTCCGTCTTCATTTGCCCTGCGTCTGGCGCTGCTGCACGTGTTGATCGCCGAAGGGAAGGCCCCTGACAATTTTTCCATTCATGCTGTGTTGCTGCTACATGGTTGGCTTGAGACGCGCGTGCTTTTTCGACCGACAGTCTACAAACGCTGGCACTTCCCGACGCACCGGAATGACTTCATCCGCGCCCTTGTGTCTCACGGTTCAGCTGTCTGGCCTTCGACGCCACCTCCCCACGCGAACAGGGATGTGGCGTTCAGGGTGAACGCGCACGGCGTGGTGGGCCGGGTGCTGGGGCAGCCCGTGACCGCGGCTGGCCGCGAGCCTGCAAGCCGGTCCGTCGCGTCAGGCTGCGCGTGGTGGGGTGTGGACAGTTACGGCGGCCGCCGCGGCGCACGTGGTGCTTGTGCTTGCGGTTGTCGCCGAGCCGGTGCGGCTGTGCGTGCTCGCGCCCGAAGTCGCGCGCGGCGCGGTAGTGCTGCATGCCCTTGGCGCGGGCTGCGCCCCTGCTGCTCTGCCCTTTGTTGACGGGCTCCTGAAGCATCCCTGGCCCCGACTTGGCGCCGACCCGGGACTGCAACCAGAGGGCACCAGGTGCCAGAACACGCCCGCCGTGTGGCGATGGTTGGCGGCCGTGGCCCGTGCCCGGCACTGGGATGCGGTGGACTACGCTATCCACACGCGAGAGAGGGATTTCTGATGTGTTTTTGCATATTTGTGAGGGACTTGATTTGAGAGAATTTGAGTGTGAGATTAGTGAGTGGGAATAGAATTAGTAGTGATAGTGGCCCCCGACCTGACGAGGTTAGACTCGGGTCGGGGCCACTCGGGGTTATGGGGGGGCTACCGGGCCAACGTGCCGGGGTTCCCCCAGATGCACGTTAAGAGGGACAGCGAGGCGCCCTCGGCCCGCGCCCTCAGGGAAAAAGACAACTGCGCGTTTGCTTTCCTCTTCCCCGTGTGCACTACCGTGCGTATCTGTTTGCCCTGCGAGCAGGCACGTGAGGCAACAGGCATACCATTCTCGTAGTTCCCCTTTTTGCGTTACCTGTCCCTTTCCCCCGAGGGATATTGACACGTGTCTGAGAGGATCGAGTTTTATACCACATATTTGGTGGAGCAGCAGGGGATTGGAGTGTTTGAGAAGAGACATTTGGGAGCAGCGGTTGCGTTGTTCCTATTCTGTCTTTTTCTGTGGTTTGGGAATTATTTGCACCCGTTCACGGGAACCCCATTCCTGGCTCTCCAACCCCTCTCTTGTGGTCTTGCGATCTTTGGACACGCAGGTAACTGGACTGTGGCTGTCAAGAGACCAACATGGCTACCCTCCCTGGCACGACGGTGCCCGAAGGGGTAGACCCCGCGTCCCTTGACGCATCCCTGGTCACCGCGGGGGACGGTGCCCAACCCGGCGTTCTCCCTACGGGTGAAGCAGACCTGGGCGTGACATCCGGTAGTGGACTGGAGTCTACAGGCGGCCAAGTACCGCCTGCTCCCGTTCCTCCGGCTGTTCCTCCTGTGGGAGCCACCCCGGGGTCAACGGCGTTTGAGTCCGCTCGCAGCAGACGTCTCCCTCCTGTCGGTTCTACTCTTCAACCTCCAGGGATAGCCCCTGGTGTGTTTACTCCTGGACCCACACATGGCAGCTGGGTGTATACACCTCTTCCTGTGGGCACTAGCAGTGCCAGAGGCACCGCTATGACTGGTTCTACGGGTCTTCCTGAGACTTCGACTCCTGGGACCGGCCAAGCTTTTCCTCCCCTTGCGTCCTATGGGGCGGGGAGCTCCAAGACCGGTGACCGGAGCAGCCGTAGGCGTCGGCGTCGTCGCCGCCGCTCTAGCACCAGCGAGACCAGTTCCTCCAGCTCTGAGGAGGGATATGACTGGGATGCATCTCCCGGTCCTACCCGGCGCAGGCTAGTCGAGTTCGACTTCCCTGCCCACCAAGTGGGAGATGCCACCCTGAACAAGGTCACGTATTGGGGTAACTACCGGCTGGAGAACCAAGACCAAGGTTACACCCGGAAGATGGCCAAGAAGATGGCATCCCTGAACCGGCGAATGCAGCCGAGCTTTGGGGGGCATCCTAAGTTTTCCGGGAAGAGACCGGCGCTTATCTTTGCCTTCCTGCGCCGGTTTGTCAAGGCATGCAATGACAACGATGTGTCCGAGGGCAAGGCTCTCTATCTCCTGGTTAACTTCATGACCGGAGAAGCGGAACAGCGGTTTGCACAGGTTCTACCAGACTCTGCCGGGCACATTGTTGGACGTACCGTCGCGAGTTATCCGGAGGCGGTCAACTGGCTCCTGTCCAACTACGCAGACGCGGACTCCCTGCGTAAGGCAGTCGGTAGGCTGAACCGGGCAACCATGGAGAGACAAGAGACTCCAGAGGCGTTCGCCCGTCGTGTCCGGGAGATGAGCGATGCTTGTGGCAACGTTTACCCTGAGGACAGGCTCAAGATGATCTTCTCGGAGGGGCTTCCTGAATATCTTCAAGTGGATGCGGAGAACTACAACCAGGAACATCAAGAACATACCTTCCAGCAGTTGATGGCCTATACCCAGGGCAAGCACCGGCAAGCCAAGGCCCTCCAGGCTCCTATGGTATCAACCCCCAAGCCGTTGTCGCGAGTTCGTCCCGGACCCGACAAGTATAAGGGAGGTGATAACCCTGTACCGGTACTCGCAGTTGGCGAGGCCTCACCCATGGAGTCAAGGGACAAGTGGGGCGGCTTCGTTTCTAAGGAGCAACCTTCCCTGGTCGCCCCCAAGCAGATCAGGAACCAGCGGTTCCGGTCTTGCTGGCTGTGCCAGAAGGAGGATCATATGTCCTACCAGTGCCCGACCATTCCCGAGGATCTCCAGGAGAAACTCAAGCGTCAAGGACTGGTGTTTGCAAAGGCGGTCAACTGGGCTGACCGGCGGGCACCCTCCAAGATGGACAAGGCACAGGTACATGCCATCCGAGTGGCAACCTTACAGAGCATCACGGAGGCTCTGGCAAGGGAAGCTCCTACGGACTTTGACCTGGAGACCGAAACCTCTAAGGACTCCTCGGAGCCGGGAAACGAGTAGGGCAGGCGCTCTCCCCAAGTGTCTTCCCGAATCTCCAACGGCAGGGTACTTCTACCTGTTCTCCCCTTGCGTGCCGGGAGAAAGGACGGCAGTTACCTGCTCAACCGGTAGCCGCCTGGACACCCTGTTTGTTCAAGGGGACCTTGCTCGTCCTGCGTAAGGAAAACCTCAAGATTAATGCTCGTATGCGTGTGGGGGATAGCCTCCCCCAAGCTGTTACGCCGGTGGTCGACACGGGAGCCGGACCAAGCGTCATCACTGAGAACCTGTTACCTCCGGGCTGGCGTCGACATGCCTGGAGAGCGCCTACCAAGACCCGGATTGAAGACGCATCAGGTCAAACCCTACGACCGCTTGGCCGTCTTCCCGTCGCCATCTATGTCAACAATGAACCAATGCTTTTTCCCTTTCTAGTAGTCAAGACTGTATCAGTCCCTCTCATCCTAGGCTAGCACTTCCAGAAGCAGCATGTCAAGAGCATCCTACCCGGAGAAGGAAAGGTGCAGTTCAACCATGGGTTTGTGTCACCAGTGCTGGAGCACCTGGACACCAAGGTTCGTGTGGCCAAGAACCAGAAGGAACGCATCCCACCCTCTACCTTGACCCTCATCAAACCGGTGCTCCTACTTCCTCGTTCGGAGACCAAGGTTCAAGTCACGACCCGGACTGCAGGTCAATGCCTGATCTACGGACGCAAGGAATTTCTGGCGAAACACCGATTATACCTAGCCCACGGACACCACAAGAAGGTGGAGAGGCACACCCCGTTCTCGGTGCTGATCGTCAACGTGAGCCAGAAGCCAATAACCCTCGCCAAGGGCACTCGAGTTGGTACAGCAGAGCCTTACCGGGGGTCCGCCCGCGCCATGAGCAAGGAAGACCTCTTCAACCTGCAACAAGAGCTGGCATCCAACTTGACGGCCTTAGACGTATCTCCGGAACAAGAACAGGCTGGCCGTACTACTCCGAAGCCCGAACAAGCACCGCCCGGGATGCCGAAGGTCAACCAAGAAAACGTCCCTCCCGACTTGAAGGAGGCACTGGAGAAGCTTCTCCAGGAATATCGGCACCTGTGGTCCGGAGAGCTGGGCAAGATGGACGCCACCCTACACCGGATTCAACTCAAGCCAGATGCCAAACCAGTGCACATGCACCCATACCGGGCTGGACCTCATCGCCGGGATGAGATTGAGAAGCAGGTTAACAAGATGCTCAAGATGGATGTTATCGAGCCGTCTGATGGCGAGTGGGCTTTCCCGGTGGTAGTCGTCCCGAAACCTGGCGGTCACTTCCGTTTCTGCGTTGACTACAGACGCCTGAACGAGATGACAGTCAAGGATGTATACCCGATACCCCGGATGGATGATTGCCTCGACTTTCTTGGTGATGCCACCCTCTTCTCGACGCTGGATTGTAATGCCGGTTACTGGCAGATCCCTCTGGCTGACGAGGACAAGGACAAGACTACCTTCACGTGCCACATGGGACTGTTCCGGTGCAAGCGTCTCCCTTTTGGTCTCACTAATGCTCCGGCAACCTTCCAGAGAGCCATCGACATCATCCTGTCGGGGCTAAGGTGGAGAACATGTTTGGTCTACCTGGACGACATCATTGTTTTCTCCAAGACCCCAGCGGAACACCTGGAGCACCTTCGAGAGGTCCTGGCCCTCCTGTCCAAGGCTGGAGTTACCCTCAAGGCCGAGAAGTGCCACCTGTTTGAGACTGAGGTGGAGTACCTGGGGCACGTGCTGAGTCCGGGGGAGCTCCGAGTCAATGAGAAGAACATCAAGGCCCTCCGGCATGCACGGCAACCCAAAACCCAGACGGAACTCAAGAGCTTCCTGGGTATGTGCAACGTCTACCGCCGGTTCGTACGAGACTACGCTCTGATTGCCCGGCCCTTGACCAAGCTTACTAGCAAGAAGCTTCCAGCACAACTCCCGGTGTTCGACGAGAAGCAGACAGCAGCCTTCGAAGAGCTCAAGAAGCGCCTGACCACCACTCCAGTACTGGCGTTACCCAAGCGGGAGGGTCAGTTTGTTCTGGAGACTGACGCCTGTGGCGTCCAGGTGGGGTGCTCACTACTCCAGCAGCAACCTGATGGGCACTTCCTCCCGATAGGCTACTACAGTCGCGTCTTGACTCCAGCCGAGAAGAACTATTCCACGACCGAGCGCGAGTGCTTGGCGGTCGTCTGGGCTTGCTTCCTGTTACGTCTATATCTTGAAGGACAAGAGTTCCTCATCCGGACGGACCACGCCAGTCTAAGGTGGCTGCTATGCATGGACAGCAGTCAAGGAAGGGTCGCCCGGTGGCGCCTACGCCTTTCGGAGTTCAAGTACAAGGTGTGCACCAGAGCAGGGAGGGAGCACCACTGCGCCGACACCATGTCCCGGCTGGAGACTCCTGCAGCCGATACCGGTCCTATCCCGGAGGAAATACCTTGCTTCATCCTCCCGAATGTCGGACGTGGCTGGCATGCTCCCCTGTACGAGACACCTGACGCTCATCAACCGGTAACCATTCACCGGATGCTGGAGGCACAATTGACGGACCCTCAATGCTTGGAGCTTCGCCACCAAATGGACCTGAACCGGAACAGTCGCTTCTCCGAGTCTACAGACGGACTCCTGGTACGGGTGTCACCCTTCGATGGGGCAACTCAAGTCTACGTACCCCGGGGCCTACGAGCTGACATCCTACGCCTGGAGCACTCGTCTCCCCAGGCCGGGCATCCTGGTATCAATCGGATGTATGCTTCCATGAGACGACATTATTACTGGGAAACCATGGCCAGTGACGTCCATAAGTGCCTGGAGGCTTGTATTTCTTGTGCAAGGAACCGGTTGTCCCAGAGGAAGAAGACTTCTAAGCTACGCCTATTCCCTGCGGCGGAGCCCTTTGCAAGCTTAAGCATGGACATCCTGGGGCCCCTACCTGAGACCTCCAGTGGCAACATATACCTGCTCATCATTTGTGACCGGTTCTCCAAGTTCACTCGAGCAATCCCGTTGAGAACCATCACGGCTCTGGATGTCACGTCGGCCTTCTGCGAGTACTGGATAGCTGCCTACGGCCCTCCAGACTCCGTCTTAACCGACAACGGTCCCCAGTTTGCATCCCTGTTCTTCCAAGGAGTCTGTGACCTGATGGGCATCAAGAACTTGTACACCACGACGTACCACCCTCAAACGAACGGCCAGGTGGAACGATTCAACCGGACCCTAGTGGACATGCTACGGCACTACGTGGAGGAGCACCAAGAAGACTGGGACGAGCTCCTGGCTGTCCTCACTCTAGCCTACAACTCCCGAGTTCACCGGACAACGGGAGTCGCTCCACTCGACTTTGTCACCCCAAGGCGGCTGACCAACTTCTCCCTGGAAAGAATACCGGATGGTCTCCAGCCTGCACTGAAGTCAGGTCCCAAGGCAAAGGATGAGTTCCTGGAACAACTAAAGCTCCTGCTCCCAAGAGTCAAGGAGTCAATTTCAAAGATCCAGGAGCGATACAAGCGGGACTATGACAAGGGTGTCCGGGAAAAGAACAAGGAACTGGGTGGTGGCGACTGGGTTTTTGTGGACAACCATAGCAAGACCCGGGGGAAGCTGGACTCTAAGACGGATGGACCTTATGAGATTCTCAATACGGATGGCTGGACCTTCCTTCTAGACGTGGATGGCTCTCCGTACCGGGTGAGCAGCGACCATGTCACCCGAGCTCCACCGCCAAGCCAACGGGACTTGACCCGGCGTAAGCGGACTGCGATACCCTGGCTATCCCAAGAAGAAGGTCGGGAATTTGTCTACGTCAAGTTTGTCGACCATGCCTGGAGAGATGGACGCCTGTACCTGCGAGTACGCTGGTTCGGATTCAACCCGGCAGATGATACCTGGGAACCCTCAAACCGGCTACCCATCGCGGACGTCTGTGCCTACACGCGACGGAACGGGATTGAGGGCACTCCCGTGGCCAGAGCCGGCAAGATTCTGGAGTCGGACACGGAGGAGGACCAAGAGGACGGGGCCACCCAAGACCCTCGGGACGAGACGAGCTCACCCGCAACGGATGTGGAACAAGAGGATTGAGAAGAAGGGAACGGGTATATCAAGGAGAACACGCAATACAAGCATGGAACAATCAAGGAAAACAAGCACCCGTTCGAGCAACCCTTCTCTCCGCCTCTTCCCTCCTCGCTTCTCCCAAGACCCTCACCCTCCTTGCCTCCAACGACTACTCCCGGCGCGGACGCTGAGCCGCGGGAGTGTCCTCCGGCGCTGCCTCCGCGGTACGACGGGAACCGGAGGAAGACGGGATGACGTAGTGCGGTGGACGCGGTGCATCCCGGTATGACGCCATCGGAGTAGTACCAGTAGTTGCCGGTGGCTCCCGCTCATCCAGATATGTCCGTCGGCGCCGCTGGAAGCCCGTGAAGGTCTCTGACCACTGCTGGGCCAGGCCATGCCGCGTCAAAGTCGCCAGAAGTTCGCCAACCACCGGGTTGTTCGACATCTGGCCGCTGTCCGCGCAAGCAAACACCCGGTCGACCACGTCGTTCAAGACGCTGGCGTAAGTACCCAGCACCAGAGAGGACCCGACGCCTTCAACCTGCACCGGAAGACGACCCAGCTGGTCTTCAATCATGCCGACGTCGTACTGGTCGCATGTTGGACCACCTTGGTTCAGGTACCAGTCAGGCACCCGGAAGCGGGTAAGGCGCAGAGTCGGCGCCGGATTCTCGAACCGGCCCGAGGATGACACTACCGGACGGTCCACAACGGCCCCCGAGACCGGAGTACCCAACTCCAGCGGAGGCACAGCGCCGCCGGCGTTGGAAGAAGGCGTCCGGGGTAGAGCGGCCGGAGTAGTCGGCGACCGCACGGCCACTCCCAGACTCGCCGCAGACAAGCGCGGTGCGGAGGAGCTTGAAGTACCGGCACAGCAGGAACAGGGCGCGGACGCGCCGGTGACGGTTCAGGCGAGGCAACCGGGGCGACAGGGGCAACAGGAGGAAGAGGAGCCGCCGCAGACGCCCGACCGACCGCCGCGGCCCATGCCGACTCCTGTACCGGCGGCCCAACTGGCAGAAGATCAAGGGCGGCCGGAGCAGGAAAGCTACCTAGCTGCGGCCCACGCCGGAAGCGGCGTCGCCAGCTGCACCTTGGCCGGAGAAGACTGGTAGACCACCTGCGCCCAACCGAAGCCATCCCGACGCGGGCGGTTCTGGTCGGCAATCGCGTTCAAGGAGTTCCGGTCATGCACCGGCACCAGACGCCGGAAGTCAATCATCGCCTGGAAGAGCTCCTTGTACTCCTCGTCCTCGCTGCACAGGAAGTCGACGGTCAACTTGTCGACAATCCAGACCATCAGGAGGTCAGGGAGAAACCAAAGCCGGTTGGACACCAAGACCTCATGAAGCCAGTGGTTGGCCGCCAAGACTGTCATCTCGGACGTGTACATCATGTACGGGATTGAGTGGAAGAAGCCCTTGATTGACGCCTGAGTCAAGGCGTCCAAGAAGTACCAGGTGCAAGGGATGCTGGAAGGAGCAAACCCGACCGGGATCTCGACTTCCTGCTGCTGCGGGATGACCTTGGGGTAGTATGCCGCCCGGTTAGCCTTGTCCAGCTTCCAGAACTCCTGGTGGTTGCAGCTTACAAGGAAGTCACGCTGACGCCCGCGTCGCTCACCCTGCTCCCGTGCCGGCGACAACTTGGAGTATTTCCGGGTCAAGAAAGGCGGCTCCAGAGCGACCATGCTCGGACGGGGGTCGCAGTTCAAGCTTCCCGACCCCTTGAGCGCCTCGTCCCAGACCTTGAGCGCCCGGTGGACGTACCCTTCCTCCTCCGGCCACCGGAGAACGGACGCGGACACGCGACGCTCGGTCAGGGTAGATCCAGTACCGGTGCGAAGGGGAGATCCTCCAGACGAGCAACCCAAGAGGAACCCGAGAAGCTCTGGGAGCGGTCTTGTGCCAGGCGCATCTGGTCCGCCGT
>CM020620.1:14342092-14543478 GCA_009829735.1 Pyropia yezoensis
CCGACCTGACGAGGTTAGACTCGGGTCGGGGCCACTCGGGGTTATGGGGGCTACCGGGCCAACGTGCCGGGGTTCCCCCAGATGCACGTTAAGAGGGACAGCGAGGCGCCCTCGGCCCGCGCCCTCAGGGAAAAAGACAACTGCGCGTTTGCTTTCCTCTTCCCCGTGTGCACTACCGTGCGTATCTGTTTGCCCTGCGAGCAGGCACGTGAGGCAACAGGCATACCATTCTCGTAGTTCCCCTTTTTGCGTTACCTGTCCCTTTCCCCCGAGGGATATTGACACGTGTCTGAGAGGATCGAGTTTTATACCACATATTTGGTGGAGCAGCAGGGGATTGGAGTGTTTGAGAAGAGACATTTGGGAGCAGCGGTTGCGTTGTTCCTATTCTGTCTTTTTCTGTGGTTTGGGAATTATTTGCACCCGTTCACGGGAACCCCATTCCTGGCTCTCCAACCCCTCTCTTGTGGTCTTGCGATCTTTGGACACGCAGGTAACTGGACTGTGGCTGTCAAGAGACCAACATGGCTACCCTCCCTGGCACGACGGTGCCCGAAGGGGTAGACCCCGCGTCCCTTGACGCATCCCTGGTCACCGCGGGGGACGGTGCCCAACCCGGCGTTCTCCCTACGGGTGAAGCAGACCTGGGCGTGACATCCGGTAGTGGACTGGAGTCTACAGGCGGCCAAGTACCGCCTGCTCCCGTTCCTCCGGCTGTTCCTCCTGTGGGAGCCACCCCGGGGTCAACGGCGTTTGAGTCCGCTCGCAGCAGACGTCTCCCTCCTGTCGGTTCTACTCTTCAACCTCCAGGGATAGCCCCTGGTGTGTTTACTCCTGGACCCACACATGGCAGCTGGGTGTATACACCTCTTCCTGTGGGCACTAGCAGTGCCAGAGGCACCGCTATGACTGGTTCTACGGGTCTTCCTGAGACTTCGACTCCTGGGACCGGCCAAGCTTTTCCTCCCCTTGCGTCCTATGGGGCGGGGAGCTCCAAGACCGGTGACCGGAGCAGCCGTAGGCGTCGGCGTCGTCGCCGCCGCTCTAGCACCAGCGAGACCAGTTCCTCCAGCTCTGAGGAGGGATATGACTGGGATGCATCTCCCGGTCCTACCCGGCGCAGGCTAGTCGAGTTCGACTTCCCTGCCCACCAAGTGGGAGATGCCACCCTGAACAAGGTCACGTATTGGGGTAACTACCGGCTGGAGAACCAAGACCAAGGTTACACCCGGAAGATGGCCAAGAAGATGGCATCCCTGAACCGGCGAATGCAGCCGAGCTTTGGGGGGCATCCTAAGTTTTCCGGGAAGAGACCGGCGCTTATCTTTGCCTTCCTGCGCCGGTTTGTCAAGGCATGCAATGACAACGATGTGTCCGAGGGCAAGGCTCTCTATCTCCTGGTTAACTTCATGACCGGAGAAGCGGAACAGCGGTTTGCACAGGTTCTACCAGACTCTGCCGGGCACATTGTTGGACGTACCGTCGCGAGTTATCCGGAGGCGGTCAACTGGCTCCTGTCCAACTACGCAGACGCGGACTCCCTGCGTAAGGCAGTCGGTAGGCTGAACCGGGCAACCATGGAGAGACAAGAGACTCCAGAGGCGTTCGCCCGTCGTGTCCGGGAGATGAGCGATGCTTGTGGCAACGTTTACCCTGAGGACAGGCTCAAGATGATCTTCTCGGAGGGGCTTCCTGAATATCTTCAAGTGGATGCGGAGAACTACAACCAGGAACATCAAGAACATACCTTCCAGCAGTTGATGGCCTATACCCAGGGCAAGCACCGGCAAGCCAAGGCCCTCCAGGCTCCTATGGTATCAACCCCCAAGCCGTTGTCGCGAGTTCGTCCCGGACCCGACAAGTATAAGGGAGGTGATAACCCTGTACCGGTACTCGCAGTTGGCGAGGCCTCACCCATGGAGTCAAGGGACAAGTGGGGCGGCTTCGTTTCTAAGGAGCAACCTTCCCTGGTCGCCCCCAAGCAGATCAGGAACCAGCGGTTCCGGTCTTGCTGGCTGTGCCAGAAGGAGGATCATATGTCCTACCAGTGCCCGACCATTCCCGAGGATCTCCAGGAGAAACTCAAGCGTCAAGGACTGGTGTTTGCAAAGGCGGTCAACTGGGCTGACCGGCGGGCACCCTCCAAGATGGACAAGGCACAGGTACATGCCATCCGAGTGGCAACCTTACAGAGCATCACGGAGGCTCTGGCAAGGGAAGCTCCTACGGACTTTGACCTGGAGACCGAAACCTCTAAGGACTCCTCGGAGCCGGGAAACGAGTAGGGCAGGCGCTCTCCCCAAGTGTCTTCCCGAATCTCCAACGGCAGGGTACTTCTACCTGTTCTCCCCTTGCGTGCCGGGAGAAAGGACGGCAGTTACCTGCTCAACCGGTAGCCGCCTGGACACCCTGTTTGTTCAAGGGGACCTTGCTCGTCCTGCGTAAGGAAAACCTCAAGATTAATGCTCGTATGCGTGTGGGGGATAGCCTCCCCCAAGCTGTTACGCCGGTGGTCGACACGGGAGCCGGACCAAGCGTCATCACTGAGAACCTGTTACCTCCGGGCTGGCGTCGACATGCCTGGAGAGCGCCTACCAAGACCCGGATTGAAGACGCATCAGGTCAAACCCTACGACCGCTTGGCCGTCTTCCCGTCGCCATCTATGTCAACAATGAACCAATGCTTTTTCCCTTTCTAGTAGTCAAGACTGTATCAGTCCCTCTCATCCTAGGCTAGCACTTCCAGAAGCAGCATGTCAAGAGCATCCTACCCGGAGAAGGAAAGGTGCAGTTCAACCATGGGTTTGTGTCACCAGTGCTGGAGCACCTGGACACCAAGGTTCGTGTGGCCAAGAACCAGAAGGAACGCATCCCACCCTCTACCTTGACCCTCATCAAACCGGTGCTCCTACTTCCTCGTTCGGAGACCAAGGTTCAAGTCACGACCCGGACTGCAGGTCAATGCCTGATCTACGGACGCAAGGAATTTCTGGCGAAACACCGATTATACCTAGCCCACGGACACCACAAGAAGGTGGAGAGGCACACCCCGTTCTCGGTGCTGATCGTCAACGTGAGCCAGAAGCCAATAACCCTCGCCAAGGGCACTCGAGTTGGTACAGCAGAGCCTTACCGGGGGTCCGCCCGCGCCATGAGCAAGGAAGACCTCTTCAACCTGCAACAAGAGCTGGCATCCAACTTGACGGCCTTAGACGTATCTCCGGAACAAGAACAGGCTGGCCGTACTACTCCGAAGCCCGAACAAGCACCGCCCGGGATGCCGAAGGTCAACCAAGAAAACGTCCCTCCCGACTTGAAGGAGGCACTGGAGAAGCTTCTCCAGGAATATCGGCACCTGTGGTCCGGAGAGCTGGGCAAGATGGACGCCACCCTACACCGGATTCAACTCAAGCCAGATGCCAAACCAGTGCACATGCACCCATACCGGGCTGGACCTCATCGCCGGGATGAGATTGAGAAGCAGGTTAACAAGATGCTCAAGATGGATGTTATCGAGCCGTCTGATGGCGAGTGGGCTTTCCCGGTGGTAGTCGTCCCGAAACCTGGCGGTCACTTCCGTTTCTGCGTTGACTACAGACGCCTGAACGAGATGACAGTCAAGGATGTATACCCGATACCCCGGATGGATGATTGCCTCGACTTTCTTGGTGATGCCACCCTCTTCTCGACGCTGGATTGTAATGCCGGTTACTGGCAGATCCCTCTGGCTGACGAGGACAAGGACAAGACTACCTTCACGTGCCACATGGGACTGTTCCGGTGCAAGCGTCTCCCTTTTGGTCTCACTAATGCTCCGGCAACCTTCCAGAGAGCCATCGACATCATCCTGTCGGGGCTAAGGTGGAGAACATGTTTGGTCTACCTGGACGACATCATTGTTTTCTCCAAGACCCCAGCGGAACACCTGGAGCACCTTCGAGAGGTCCTGGCCCTCCTGTCCAAGGCTGGAGTTACCCTCAAGGCCGAGAAGTGCCACCTGTTTGAGACTGAGGTGGAGTACCTGGGGCACGTGCTGAGTCCGGGGGAGCTCCGAGTCAATGAGAAGAACATCAAGGCCCTCCGGCATGCACGGCAACCCAAAACCCAGACGGAACTCAAGAGCTTCCTGGGTATGTGCAACGTCTACCGCCGGTTCGTACGAGACTACGCTCTGATTGCCCGGCCCTTGACCAAGCTTACTAGCAAGAAGCTTCCAGCACAACTCCCGGTGTTCGACGAGAAGCAGACAGCAGCCTTCGAAGAGCTCAAGAAGCGCCTGACCACCACTCCAGTACTGGCGTTACCCAAGCGGGAGGGTCAGTTTGTTCTGGAGACTGACGCCTGTGGCGTCCAGGTGGGGTGCTCACTACTCCAGCAGCAACCTGATGGGCACTTCCTCCCGATAGGCTACTACAGTCGCGTCTTGACTCCAGCCGAGAAGAACTATTCCACGACCGAGCGCGAGTGCTTGGCGGTCGTCTGGGCTTGCTTCCTGTTACGTCTATATCTTGAAGGACAAGAGTTCCTCATCCGGACGGACCACGCCAGTCTAAGGTGGCTGCTATGCATGGACAGCAGTCAAGGAAGGGTCGCCCGGTGGCGCCTACGCCTTTCGGAGTTCAAGTACAAGGTGTGCACCAGAGCAGGGAGGGAGCACCACTGCGCCGACACCATGTCCCGGCTGGAGACTCCTGCAGCCGATACCGGTCCTATCCCGGAGGAAATACCTTGCTTCATCCTCCCGAATGTCGGACGTGGCTGGCATGCTCCCCTGTACGAGACACCTGACGCTCATCAACCGGTAACCATTCACCGGATGCTGGAGGCACAATTGACGGACCCTCAATGCTTGGAGCTTCGCCACCAAATGGACCTGAACCGGAACAGTCGCTTCTCCGAGTCTACAGACGGACTCCTGGTACGGGTGTCACCCTTCGATGGGGCAACTCAAGTCTACGTACCCCGGGGCCTACGAGCTGACATCCTACGCCTGGAGCACTCGTCTCCCCAGGCCGGGCATCCTGGTATCAATCGGATGTATGCTTCCATGAGACGACATTATTACTGGGAAACCATGGCCAGTGACGTCCATAAGTGCCTGGAGGCTTGTATTTCTTGTGCAAGGAACCGGTTGTCCCAGAGGAAGAAGACTTCTAAGCTACGCCTATTCCCTGCGGCGGAGCCCTTTGCAAGCTTAAGCATGGACATCCTGGGGCCCCTACCTGAGACCTCCAGTGGCAACATATACCTGCTCATCATTTGTGACCGGTTCTCCAAGTTCACTCGAGCAATCCCGTTGAGAACCATCACGGCTCTGGATGTCACGTCGGCCTTCTGCGAGTACTGGATAGCTGCCTACGGCCCTCCAGACTCCGTCTTAACCGACAACGGTCCCCAGTTTGCATCCCTGTTCTTCCAAGGAGTCTGTGACCTGATGGGCATCAAGAACTTGTACACCACGACGTACCACCCTCAAACGAACGGCCAGGTGGAACGATTCAACCGGACCCTAGTGGACATGCTACGGCACTACGTGGAGGAGCACCAAGAAGACTGGGACGAGCTCCTGGCTGTCCTCACTCTAGCCTACAACTCCCGAGTTCACCGGACAACGGGAGTCGCTCCACTCGACTTTGTCACCCCAAGGCGGCTGACCAACTTCTCCCTGGAAAGAATACCGGATGGTCTCCAGCCTGCACTGAAGTCAGGTCCCAAGGCAAAGGATGAGTTCCTGGAACAACTAAAGCTCCTGCTCCCAAGAGTCAAGGAGTCAATTTCAAAGATCCAGGAGCGATACAAGCGGGACTATGACAAGGGTGTCCGGGAAAAGAACAAGGAACTGGGTGGTGGCGACTGGGTTTTTGTGGACAACCATAGCAAGACCCGGGGGAAGCTGGACTCTAAGACGGATGGACCTTATGAGATTCTCAATACGGATGGCTGGACCTTCCTTCTAGACGTGGATGGCTCTCCGTACCGGGTGAGCAGCGACCATGTCACCCGAGCTCCACCGCCAAGCCAACGGGACTTGACCCGGCGTAAGCGGACTGCGATACCCTGGCTATCCCAAGAAGAAGGTCGGGAATTTGTCTACGTCAAGTTTGTCGACCATGCCTGGAGAGATGGACGCCTGTACCTGCGAGTACGCTGGTTCGGATTCAACCCGGCAGATGATACCTGGGAACCCTCAAACCGGCTACCCATCGCGGACGTCTGTGCCTACACGCGACGGAACGGGATTGAGGGCACTCCCGTGGCCAGAGCCGGCAAGATTCTGGAGTCGGACACGGAGGAGGACCAAGAGGACGGGGCCACCCAAGACCCTCGGGACGAGACGAGCTCACCCGCAACGGATGTGGAACAAGAGGATTGAGAAGAAGGGAACGGGTATATCAAGGAGAACACGCAATACAAGCATGGAACAATCAAGGAAAACAAGCACCCGTTCGAGCAACCCTTCTCTCCGCCTCTTCCCTCCTCGCTTCTCCCAAGACCCTCACCCTCCTTGCCTCCAACGACTACTCCCGGCGCGGACGCTGAGCCGCGGGAGTGTCCTCCGGCGCTGCCTCCGCGGTACGACGGGAACCGGAGGAAGACGGGATGACGTAGTGCGGTGGACGCGGTGCATCCCGGTATGACGCCATCGGAGTAGTACCAGTAGTTGCCGGTGGCTCCCGCTCATCCAGATATGTCCGTCGGCGCCGCTGGAAGCCCGTGAAGGTCTCTGACCACTGCTGGGCCAGGCCATGCCGCGTCAAAGTCGCCAGAAGTTCGCCAACCACCGGGTTGTTCGACATCTGGCCGCTGTCCGCGCAAGCAAACACCCGGTCGACCACGTCGTTCAAGACGCTGGCGTAAGTACCCAGCACCAGAGAGGACCCGACGCCTTCAACCTGCACCGGAAGACGACCCAGCTGGTCTTCAATCATGCCGACGTCGTACTGGTCGCATGTTGGACCACCTTGGTTCAGGTACCAGTCAGGCACCCGGAAGCGGGTAAGGCGCAGAGTCGGCGCCGGATTCTCGAACCGGCCCGAGGATGACACTACCGGACGGTCCACAACGGCCCCCGAGACCGGAGTACCCAACTCCAGCGGAGGCACAGCGCCGCCGGCGTTGGAAGAAGGCGTCCGGGGTAGAGCGACCGGAGTAGTCGGCGACCGCACGGCCACTCCCAGACTCGCCGCAGACAAGCGCGGTGCCGGAGGAGCTTGAAGTACCGGCACAGCAGGAACAGGGCGCGGACGCGCCGGTGACGGTTCAGGCGAGGCAACCGGGGCGACAGGGGCAACAGGAGGAAGAGGAGCCGCCGCAGACGCCCGACCGACCGCCGCGGCCCATGCCGACTCCTGTACCGGCGGCCCAACTGGCAGAAGATCAAGGGCGGCCGGAGCAGGAAAGCTACCTAGCTGCGGCCACGCCGGAAGCGGCGTCGCCAGCTGCACCTTGGCCGGAGAAGACTGGTAGACCACCTGCGCCCAACCGAAGCCATCCCGACGCGGGCGGTTCTGGTCGGCAATCGCGTTCAAGGAGTTCCGGTCATGCACCGGCACCAGACGCCGGAAGTCAATCATCGCCTGGAAGAGCTCCTTGTACTCCTCGTCCTCGCTGCACAGGAAGTCGACGGTCAACTTGTCGACAATCCAGACCATCAGGAGGTCAGGGAGAAACCAAAGCCGGTTGGACACCAAGACCTCATGAAGCCAGTGGTTGGCCGCCAAGACTGTCATCTCGGACGTGTACATCATGTACGGGATTGAGTGGAAGAAGCCCTTGATTGACGCCTGAGTCAAGGCGTCCAAGAAGTACCAGGTGCAAGGGATGCTGGAAGGAGCAAACCCGACCGGGATCTCGACTTCCTGCTGCTGCGGGATGACCTTGGGGTAGTATGCCGCCCGGTTAGCCTTGTCCAGCTTCCAGAACTCCTGGTGGTTGCAGCTTACAAGGAAGTCACGCTGACGCCCGCGTCGCTCACCCTGCTCCCGTGCCGGCGACAACTTGGAGTATTTCCGGGTCAAGAAAGGCGGCTCCAGAGCGACCATGCTCGGACGGGGGTCGCAGTTCAAGCTTCCCGACCCCTTGAGCGCCTCGTCCCAGACCTTGAGCGCCCGGTGGACGTACCCTTCCTCCTCCGGCCACCGGAGAACGGACGCGGACACGCGACGCTCGGTCAAGGGTAGATCCAGTACCGGTGCGAAGGGGAGATCCTCCAGACGAGCAACCCAAGAGGAACCCGAGAAGCTCTGGGAGCGGTCTTGTGCCAGGCGCATCTGGTCCGCCGTGTGAAGACGTGCCTTGTCCATCTCGGTCAAGACCCCGCGCTGGAGTTCCTTGCGCCAGAGGTCCATGCAATCCTGCTGGCACTGGGCCGCGCCGGCGTTGCCGACCACCGTGGAGTAACGCCGGGCCGCCAGAGGGTCCTGCCCAAGGAGCATCTCCGGGAGACCCTCCGGGGGGGCCTCGACCGGGTGCATCGCGGAAGCCGGGGGAACTCGATCCGTCCCCGCCGTGGCGACCGGCGCCGGCACCGACATCCGAGGAACCGGAGGCAGGAGAGGGGCACGACTACCCGAGTTCTCCTCCGCAACACTCGCCGCCGGAACCACGGGCCCAGCTTGGATCTCGGAACTGGACATCCCGTCCAGACTCCGGGGAACGAGAGGGCCAAGGTGAAGGAGCGGAGGGGGGGGGCAGGATCGGGGCAGGTGATCGTGACCGGGTGAAGACGCTCGACCTCGGCACCGGTGTGGACGTGCTCGAGGCTGTGCACGGTGGCACCTGGTTCGGCCCGAGGACGTGCCGGACTAGGGAGGGAGCTATGTAGCATCCCTGGCCCCGACTTGGCGCCGACCCGGGACTGCAACCAGAGGGCACCAGGTGCCAGAACACGCCCGCCGTGTGGCGATGGTTGGCGGCCGTGGCCCGTGCCCGGCACTGGGATGCGGTGGACTACGCTATCCACACGCGAGAGAGGGATTTCTGATGTGTTTTTGCATATTTGTGAGGGACTTGATTTGAGAGAATTTGAGTGTGAGATTAGTGAGTGGGAATAGAATTAGTAGTGATAGTGGCCCCCGACCTGACGAGGTTAGACTCGGGTCGGGGCCACTCGGGGTTATGGGGGGGCTACCGGGCCAACGTGCCGGGGTTCCCCCAGATGCACGTTAAGAGGGACAGCGAGGCGCCCTCGGCCCGCGCCCTCAGGGAAAAAGACAACTGCGCGTTTGCTTTCCTCTTCCCCGTGTGCACTACCGTGCGTATCTGTTTGCCCTGCGAGCAGGCACGTGAGGCAACAGGCATACCATTCTCGTAGTTCCCCTTTCTGCGTTACCTGTCCCTTTCCCCCGAGGGATATTGACACGTGTCTGAGAGGATCGAGTTTTATACCACAGCTCCCAGCTGACGCCGCGCCGCAGAAGGTGGTCCGTTTGTGCGAGCGCTGCGCCGTGCGCGACATAGTGTCGCTCGACGTCCCGGTGTGTGCCTGCGCCGTAGCCGTAGTGCGCAAGTTCTTTAACGCGGACAACGAGGAAAGGCCTTAGGAGCTCCTACAAACGCCCACAAGGCTGTCGAGCTGCTTTTGGCGCTGCCAACACATGAAGAAGTGCGTTTTGGTATTCTTCCCGACGTGCGCTTTGTGCTTCGGATGCGTGCGAATCCGCCAGCGCACGCGGCTGTGTGCCACCAGCATGTCGTGGTCACGCACAGCGCGGTTTCAGCAGGACCTTGCGCCGCACGGGGTGGTGGGACTCGCGCCTGGTACGGGGTGAGATTGTGTGGTCTGACTCTCTTCTCTAAGCTCTCGGCATGGCTGGGCTCCACGTCTAGCTGGCGTCGCGCGAGGTGGTGGAATTCCCCTAGAGCGTCACCGCTGACGCCGCTCTCGGGTTGAGCGTCGCTGTTCTTCTTTTGGCTTCGTGGAGACTTGCGTGAGGCTGGCTGCACTCAGGCGGATGCGAGACGCTAGGTGCAGTCGCCATGGCCGACATGACCATGCCTAGAGCAGACTTGCAGTGCCTCGTGTATGGGAGCTCCCCTTTCTCGCGCGGTACCCTGCGAAGGCACCAGCTCTCCATGCACAACGGTAACACGCAAGCCGCTGCACCCCCTGCTGTTGCCACTCACGGTGGCAACACGAGTGCGCAAGCAGTGCGAGTCGACCAGCGTGCACCGGGCAATGGTCCTCGATTGGCTCGTGGAGCAGGTGGTGACATTGACCGAGCCGGTCAACCCGAAGATCACCATGCGGTTCCCGTTGCAGTATCTGAGGAGGGGTGTGGTATAAAACTAGATCCTCCCAGACACGTGTCAATATCCCTCGGGGGAAAGGGACAGGTAACACAGAAAGGGGAACTACGAGAATGGTATGCCTGTTGCCTCACGTGCCTGCTCGCAGAGCAAACAGATACGCACGGTAGTGCACACGGGGAAGAGGAAAGCAAACGCGCAGTTGTCTTTTTCCTGAGGGCGCGGGCCACGGGCGCCTCGCTGTCCCTCTTAACGTGCACCTGGGGGAGCCTCGGCACGTTGGCCAGGTAGCCCCCCCCATAACCCCGAGTGGCCCCGACCCGAGTCTAACCTCGTCAGGTCGGGGGCCACTATCACTACTAATTCTATTCCCACTCACTAATCTCACACTCAAATTCTCTCAAATCAAGTCCCTCACAAGTATGCAAAAACCCATCAGCAATCCCTCTCTCACGTGTGGATAGCGTAGTCCACCGCATCCCAGTGCCGGGCACGGGCCACGGCCGCCAACCATCACCACACGGCGGGCGTGTTCTGGCACCTGGTGCCCTCTGGTTGTAGTCCCGGGTCGGCGCCAAGTCGGGGCCAGGGATGCTACATAGCTCCCTCCCTAGTCCGGCACGTCCTCGGGCCGAACCAGGTGCCACCGTGCACAGCCTCGAGCACGTCCACACCGGGGCCGAGGTCGAGCGTCTTCACCCTGGTCACGATCACCTGCTCCGGTTCTCTGCCCCCCTTCTCTCCTTCACCTTGGCCCTCGCGTTCCCCCGGAGTCTGGACGTCATGTCCAGTTCCGAGATCCAAGCTGGGCCCGTGGTTCCGGCGGCGAGTGTTGCGGAGGAGAACTCGGGTAGTCGCGCCCCTCTCCTGCCTCCGGTTCCTCGGGTGTCGATGTCGGCGCCGGTCGCCACGGCGGGGACGGATCGGGTTCCCCCGGCTTCTGTGATGCACCCGGTCGAGACCCCCCCGGAGGGTCTCCCGGAGATGCTTCTTGGGCAGGACCCTCTGGCGGCCCGGCGTTACTCCACGGTGGTCGGCAACGCAGGCGCGGCCCAGTGCCAGCAGGATTGCTTGGAACTCTGGCGCAAGGAACTCCAGCGCGGGGTCTTGACAGAGATGGATAAGGCTCGTCTTCACACGGCGGACCAGATGCGCCTGGCACAAGACCGCTCCCAGAGCTTCTCGGGTTCCTCCGGGGTTGCTCGTCTGGAGGATCTCCCCTTCGCGCTGGTGCTGGATCTGCCCTTGACCGAGCGTCGCGTGTCCGCGTCCGTTCTCCGGTGGCCGGAGGAGGAAGGGTACGTCCACCGGGCGCTCAAGGTCTGGGACGAGGCGCTCAAGGGGTCGGGGAGCCTGAACTGCGACCCCCGTCCGAGCATGGTCGCTCTGGAGCCGCCTTTCCTGACCCGGAAGTACTCCAAGTTGTCACCGGCACGGGAGCAAGGCGAGCGACGCGGCCGCCAGCGTGACTTCCTCGTGAGCTGCAACCATCAGGAGTTCTGGAAGCTGGATAAGGCTAACCGGGCGGCGCACTACCCCAAGGTCATCCCGCAGCAGCACGAAGTCGAGATCCCGGTCGGGTTTGCTCCTTCCAGCATCCCCTTCACCTGGTACTTCCTGGACGCCTTGACTCAGGCGTCGATCAAGGGCTTCTTCCACTCGATCCCGTACATGATGTACACGTCCGAGATGACAGTCTTGGCGGCCAACCACTGGCTTCACGAGGTCTTGGTGTCCAACCGGCTTTGGTTTCTCCCTGACCTCCTGATGGTCTGGATTGTCGACAAGTTGACCGTGGACTTCCTGTGCAGCCAGGACGAAGAGTACTAGGGGCTCTTCCAGGCGATGATTGACTTCCGGCGTCTGGTGCCGGTGCATGACCGGAACTCCTTGAACGCGATTGCCGACCAGAACCGCCCGCGTCGGGATGGCTTCGGTTGGGCGCAGGTGGTCTACCAGTCTTCTCCGGCCAAGGTGCAGCTGGCGACGCCGCTTCCGGCGTGGCCGCAGCTAGGTAGCTTTCCTGCCCCGGCCGCCCTTGATCTTCTGCCAGTTGGGCCGCCGGTGCAGGAGTCGGCATGGGCCGCGGCGGTCGGTCAGGCGTCTGCGGCGGCTCCGCTTCCTCCTGTTGCACCTGTCGCCCCGGTGGCCTCGCCGGAACGGTCGCCGGCGCGTTCACGCCCTGTTCCGGCTGTGCCGGTACTTCAAGCTCCTCCGGCACCGCGCTTGTCTGCGGCGAGTCTGGGGGTGACCGTGCGGTCGCCTACCACTCCGGCCGCTCCGCCTCGGACGCCTTCTTCCAACGCCGGCGGCGCTGTGCCTCCGCTGGAGTTGGGTACTCCGGTTTCGGGGGCCGTTGTGGACCGTCCGGTGGTGTCATCCTCGGGACGGTTCGAGATTCCGGCGCCCACTCTGCGCCTTACCCGCTTCCGGGTGCCTGACTGGTACCTGATCCAAGG
The DNA here is from genome assembly GCA_009829735.1 of Pyropia yezoensis. Taxonomy (NCBI): domain Eukaryota; phylum Rhodophyta; class Bangiophyceae; order Bangiales; family Bangiaceae; genus Pyropia; species Pyropia yezoensis. The sequence goes on from CM020620.1 coordinate 14,354,800, forward strand.
TGGTCCGACATGCGACCAGTAGGACGTCGGTATGATTGAAGACCAGCTGGGTCGTCTTCCGGTGCAGGTTGAAGGCGTTGGGTCCTCCCTGGTGCTGGGTACTTACGCCAGCGTCTTGAACGACGTGGTCGACCGGGTGTTTGCTTGCGCGGACAGCGGCCAGATGTCGAACAGCCCGGTGGTTGGCGATCTTCTGGCGACCTTGACGCGGCATGGCTTGGCCCAGCAGTGGTCAGAAACCTTCACTGGCTTCCAGGGGCGCCGACGGGCATGTCTGGATGAGCGGGAGCCCCCGGCAACTACCGGTACTACTCCGATGGCGTCATACCGGGATGCACCGCGTCCACCGCACTACGTCATCCCGTCTTCCTCCGGTTCCCGTCGTGCCGCGGAGGCAGCGCTGGAGGACACTCCCGCGGCTCAGCGTCCGCGCCGGGAGTAGTAGTTGGGGGCAAGGAGGGTGAGGGTCTTGGGAGAAGCGAGGAGGGAAGAGGCGGAGAGAAGGGTTGCCCGAGCGGGTGCTTGTTTTCCTTGATTGTTCCATGCTTGTATTGCGTGTTCTCCTTGATATACCCGTTCCCTTCTTCTCAATCCTCTTGTTCCGCATCCGTTGCGGATGAACTCGGCTCGTCCCGAGAGTCCTGGTTGGCCCCATCCTCTTGGTCCTCCTCCGAGTCCGACTCCAGAATCTTGCCGGCTCTGGCCACTGGAGTGCCCTCTATCCCGTTCCGTCGCGTGTAGGCACAGACATCCGCGATGGGTAGCCGGTTTGAGGGTTCCCAGGTATCATCTGCCGGGTTAAAACCGAACCAGCGTACTGGCAGGTACAGGCGTCCGTCTCTCCAGGCATGGTCCACAAACTTGACGTAGACATATTCCCGACCTTCTTCTTGGGATAGCCAGGGTACTGCGGCGCGCTTGCGCCGGGTCAAGTCCCGTTGGCTTGGCGGTGGAGCTCGGGTGACATGGTCGCTGCTCACGCGGTACGGGGAGCCATCCACGTCTAGAAGAAAGGTCCAACCGTCCGTATTCAGGATCTCATCAGGTCCATCCGTCTTCGAGTCCAGCTTCCCCCGGGTCTTGCTATGGTTGTCCACAAAAACCCAGTCGCCACCACCCAGTTCCTTGTTCTTTTCCCGAACGCCCTTGTCATAGCCCCGCTTGTATCGCTCGTGGGTCTTCGAGATTGACTCCTTGACTCTTGGGAGCAGGAGCTTCAGCTGTTCCAGGAACTCATCCTTTGCCTTGGGACCTGACTTCAGTGCAGGCTGGAGACCGTCTGGTATTTTTTCCAGGGAGAAGTTGGTCAGCCGCCTTGGGGTGACAAAGTCGAGTGGAGCAACCCCCGTTGTCCGGTGAACTCGGGAGTTGTAGGCTAGAGTGAGGACAGCCAGGAGCTCGTCCCAGTCTTCTTGGTGCTCCTCCACGTAGTGCCGTAGCATGTCTACTAGGGTCCGGTTAAATCGTTCCACCTGGCCGTTCGTTTGAGGGTGGTACGTCGTAGTGTACAAGTTCTTGATGCCCATCAGGTCACAGACTCCTTGGAAGAACAGGGATGCAAACTGGGGACCGTTGTCGGTTAAGACGGAGTCTGGAGGGCCGTAGGCAGCTATCCAGTACTCGCAGAAGGCTGACGTGACATCCAGAGCCGTGATGGTCCTCAGCGGGATTGCTCGAGTGAACTTGAAGAATCGGTCACAAATGATGAGCAGGTATATGTTGCCACTGGATGTTTCAGGTAGGGGCCCCAGGATGTCCATGCTTAAGCTTGCAAAGGGCTCCGCCGCAGGGAGTAGGCGTAGCTTAGAAGTCTTCTTCCTCTGAGACAACCGGTTCCTTGCACACGAAACACAAGCCTCCAGGTACTTATGGACGTCACTGGCCATGGTTTCCCAGTAATAGTGTCGTCCCATGGAAGCATACATCCGATTGATACCAGGATGTCCGGCCTGGGGAGACGAGTGCTCCAGGCGTAGGATGTCAGCTCGTAGGCCCCGGGGTACGTAGACTTGAGTGGCCCCATCGAAGGGTGACACCCGTACTAGAAGTCCGTCCGTAGACTCGGAGAAACGACTGTTCCGGTTCAGGTCCATTTGGTGGCGAAGCTCCAAGCATTGAGGATCCGTCAGTTGTGCCTCCAGCATCCGGTGAATGGTCACCGGTTGATGAGCTTCAGGTGTCTCATACAGGGGAGCATGCCAGCCACGTCCGACATTCGGGAGGATGAAGCAAGGTATTTCCTCCGGGATAGGACCGGTATCGGCAGCAGGAGTCTCCAGCCGGGACATGGTGTCGGCGCAGTGGTGCTCCCGCCCTGCTCTGGTGCACACCTTGTACTTGAACTCCGAAAGGCGTAGGCGCCACCGGGCGACTCTTCCTTGACTGCTGTCCATACATGGCAGCCACCTTAGGCTGGCGTGGTCCGTCCGGATGAGGAACTCTTGTCCTTCAAGATATGGCCGCAACAGAAAGTCAGCCCAGACGACTGCCAAGCACTCGCGCTCGGTCGTGGAATAGTTCTTCTCAGCTGGAGTCAAGACGCGACTGTAGTAGCCTATCGGGAGGAAGTGCCCATCAGGTTGCTGCTGGAGTAGTGAGCACCCCACCTGGACGCCACAGGCATCCGTCTCCAGAACAAACTGGCCCTCCCGCTTGGGTAACGCCAGTACTGGAGTGGTGGTTAGGCGCTTCTTGAGCTCTTCGAAGGCCGCGGTCTGCTTCTCGTCGAACACCGGGAGTTGTGCGGGAAGCTTCTTGCTGGTCAGCTTGGTCAGTGGCCGGGCAATCAGAGCATAGTCCCGTACGAACCGGCGATAGACGTTGCACATACCCAGGAAGCTCTTGAGTTCCGACTGGGTTTTGGGTTGCCGTGCATGCCGGAGGGCCTTGATGTTCTTCTCATTGACTCGGAGCTCCCCCGGACTCAGCAGTTCAGGCGCCGATAGTCAACGCAGAAACGGAAGTGACCGCCGGTTTTCGGGACGACTACCACCGGGAAAGACCACTCGCCATCAGACGGCTCGATAACATCCATCTTGAGCATCTTGTTAACCTGCTTCTCAATCTCATCCCGGCGATGAGGTCCGGCCCGATATGGTTGCATGTGCACTGGCTTAGCTTCCGGCTTGAGTTGAATCGGGTGTAGAGTGGCGTCCATCTTGCCCAGCTCTCCCGACCACAGGTGCCGATATTCCTGGAGAAGCTTCTCCAGTGCCTCCTTCAAGTCGGGAGGGACATTTTCTTGCTTGACCTTCGGCATCCCGGGTTGTGCTTGTTCGGGTTTCGGAGTAGCGCTGCCAGCCTGCTCTTGCTTCGGAGGTACGTCTTAGACCGTCAAGTTGGATGCCAGTTCTTGTTGCAGGTTCAAGAGGTCTTCCTTGCTCATAGCACGGGCGGATCCCCGGTAAGGCTCTGCTGTACCAACTCGGGTGCCCTTGGCGAGGGTTATTGGCTTCCAGCTCACGTTGACGATTAGCACCAAGAACGGGGTGTGCTTTTCTACCGTCTTGTGATGTCCGTGGGCCAAGTATAACCGGTGTTTCGCCAGAAATTCCTTACGTCCGTAGATCAGGCATTGACCTGCAATCCGGGTCGTTACTTGAACCTTGGTCTCCGAGCGAGGAAGTAGGAGCACCGGTTTGAAGAGAGTCAAGGTAGAGGGTGGGATGCGTTCCCTCTTGCTCTTGGCTACACGAACCTTGGCGTCCAGATGTTCCAATACCGGTGACACAAACCCATGGTTGAACTGGACCTTCCCTTCTCCGGGCAGGATACTCTTGACATGCTGTTTCTGGAAGTGCTAGCCTAGGATGAGAGGGACTGATACAGTCTTGACTACTAGAAAGGGAAAAAGCATTGGTTCATTGTTGACAGAGATGGCGACAGGAAGACGGCCAAGCGGTCGTTGGGTTTGACCCGAAGCGTCGACGATATGGGTCCGGGTAGGCGCTCTCCAGGCATGTCGACGCCAGCCCGGAGGTAACAGGTTCTCAGTGATGACGCTTGGTCCGGCTCCCGTGTCAACCACCGGCGTAACAGCTTGGGGGAGGCTATCCCCCACACCCATACGAGCATTAATCTTGAGGTTTTCTTCACGCAGGACGAGCAATGTCCCCTTGAACACACAGGGTGTCCAGGCGGCTACCGGTTGAGCAGGTCACCGCCGTCCTTTCTCCCGGCACGCAAGGGGAGAACGGGTAGAAGTACCCTGCCGTTGGAGATTCAGGAAGACGCTTGGGGAGAGCGCCTGCCCTACTCGTTTCCCGGGTCCGAGGAGTCCTTAGAGGTTTCGGTCTCCAGGTCGAAGTCCGTAGGAGCTTCCCTTGCCAGAGCCTCCGTGATGCTCTGTAAGGTTGCAACTCGGATTGCATGTACCTGTGCCTTGTCCATCTTGGAGGGTGCCCGCCGGTCAGCCCATGTGACCGCCTTTGCAAACACCAGTCCTTGACGCTTGAGCTTCTCCTGGAGTTCCTTGGGAATGGTCGGGCACTGGTAGGACATGTGATCCTCCTTCTGGCACAGCCAACAAGACCGGAACCGCTGGTTCTTGACTTGCTTGGGGGCGACCAGGGACGGTTGCTCCTTAGAAACGAAGCCGCCCCACTTGTTCCCTGACCCCATGGGTGAGGCCTCGCCAACTGCGAGTACTGGTACAGGGCTATCACCTCCCTTATACTTGTCTGGTCCGGGTCGAACTCGCGACAACGGCTTAAGAGTTGATACCATGGGAGCTTGGAGGGCCTTGGCTTGCCAGTACTTGCCCGGGGTGTAGGCCATCAACTGCTGGAAGGTATGTTCTTGATGTTCCTGGTTGTAGTTCTCCGCATCCACTTGAAGATATTCCGGAAGCCCTTCCGGGCAGATTATCTTGAGCCTGTCCTCAGGGTAAACGTTGCCACAAGCATCGCTCATCTCCCGGACACGACGGGCGAACGCCTCTGGAGTCTCTTGTATTTCCATGGTTGCCCGGTTCAGCCTGCCGACTGCTTTACGCAGAGAGTCCGCGTCGGCGTAGTTGGACAGGAGCCAGTTGACCGCCTCCGGATAACTCGCGACGGTACGTCCGACAATGTGTCCGGCAGAGTCTGGTAGAACCTGTGCAAACCGCTGTTCCGCTTCTCCGGTCATGAAGTTAACCAGGAGGTAGAGAGCCTTGCCCTCGGACACATCGTTGTCATTGCATGCCTTGACAAACCGGCGCAGGAAGGCAGAGATAAGCGCCGGTCTCTTCCCGGAAATCTTAGGGTGTCCCCCGAAGCTCGGCTGCATTCGCCGGTTCAGGGACGCCATCTTCTTGGCCATCTTCCTGGTGTAACCTTGGTCGTGGTTCTCCAGCCGGTAGTTACCCCAATACGTGACCTTGTTCAGGGTGGCATCTCCCACTTGGTGGGCAGGGAAGTCAAACTCGACTAGCCTGGGCCGGGTGGGACCGGGAGATGCATCCCAATCACATCCCTCCTCAGAGCTGGAGGAACTGGTCTCGCTTGTGCTAGAGCGACGGCGATGACGCCGACGCCTTCGGCTGCTCCGGTTACCGGTCTTTGAGCTCCCCGCCCCATAGGATGCAAGGGGAGGAAAAGCTTGGCCGGTCCCAGGAGTCGAGGTCTCAGGCAGACCCGTAGAACCAGTCACAACGGTGCCTCTGGCATCGCTAGTGCCGACAGGAAGAGGTGTATACACCCAGCTGCCATGTGTGGGTCCAGGAGTAAACACACCAGGGGCTATCCCTGGAGGTTGAGGAGTAGAACCGACAGGAGGGAGACGTCTGCTGCGAGCGGACTCAAACGCCGTTGACCCCGGGGTGGCTCCCACAGGAGGAACAGCCGGAGGAACGGGAGCAGGCGGTACTTGGCCGCCTGTAGACTCCAGTCCACTACCGGATGTCACGCCCAGGTCTGCTTCACCCGTAGGGAGAACGCCGGGTTGGGCACCGTCCCCCGCGGTGACCAGGGATGCGTCAAGGGACGCGGGGTCTACCCCTTCGGGCACCGTCGTGCCAGGGAGGGTAGCCATGTTGGTCTCTTGACAGCCACAGTCCAGTTGCCTGCGTGTCCAAAGATCGCCAGACCACAAGAGAGGGCTTGGAGAGCCAGGAATGGGATTCCCGTGAACGGGTGCAAATAATTCCCAAACCACAGAAAAAGACAGAACAGAAACAACCCAACCGCTGCTCCCAAATGTCTCTTCTCAAACACTCCAATCATCCCCTGCTGCTCCACCAAATATGGGGTAAAAAACTCGATCCTCTCAGACACGTGTCAATATCCCTCGGGGGAAAGGGACAGGTAACACAGAAAGGGGAACTACGAGACTGGTATGCCTGTTGCCTCACGTGCCTGCTCGCAGAGCAAACAGATACGCACGGTAGTGCACACGGGGAAGAGGAAAGCAAACGCGCAGTTGTCTTTTTCCTGAGGGCGCGGGCCAAGGGCGCCTCGCTGTCCCTCTTAACGTGCATCTGGGGGAGCCTCGGCACGTTGGCCAGGTAGCCCCCCCCATAACCCCGAGTGGCCCCGACCCGAGTCTAACCTCGTCAGGTCGGGGGCCACTATCACTACTAATTCTATTCCCACTCACTAATCTCACACTCAAATTCTCTCAAATCAAGTCCCTCACAAGTATGCAAAAACCCATCAGCAATCCCTCTCTCACGTGTGGATAGCGTAGTCCACCGCATCCCAGTGCCGGGCACGGGCCACGGCCGCCAACCATCACCACACGGCGGGCGTGTTCTGGCACCTGGTGCCCTCTGGTTGTAGTCCCGGGTCGGCGCCAAGTCGGGGCCAGGGATGCTACAAGGGGCGCCTGGCTGCAACCGACGATGATGAGGACGTTGCCGCGCTGCTGGCCGTCACTGCCCAAGACGCCGTTGCACGCCTAAGACGGCGGAAGAGACGACGTTGTCAGGAGCCGCACGGAGCAACCCCATAGGGTACGCATCTCTCCGTGGCCACGCAGGTCATGGCCATCAACGAAGGTTACGGCGACAAGGCGCGCAGTGCACCCCTCGTTAAAAAGCGCAAGCACTCGAAGGCCGGCAGCTTTAACTCGCGAACGCTGCGCGCCATGCAGTCGCTCGCCTTTCGGACGGGCGGGTGCGGCTTGACGACCAGGGACACGCGCCACCTGTGGGGTCTTTTCCAAGAGTGGGAGTCAGACTCGCCCCCCCAAGATGGCCACCCGAAGAAGCTGCGGGACTTCTTTGAGACTCCCCACGCTTTCCATCAAGCCCTCAGCGACGACATTGATGCGGCGGTTCACGACGAGGGGTGATTCTCGTGCCGGCTGACAGAGCTGGGCGAATCGTTCGAGGGCTTCTACCGCCCTGCTTTGGGAGTCGTGCTGGACGCATTGAAGTAAGCACCAAGCGTCCGGTACTGGGCAAGAGGTGTCGTAGGCGACGGACCTTCGGACAGCCGAGAGACTCCCTTCGAAGGAGACGCATTCCGGCTTTGTGAAGAGCAGGTAGTGCGGGACCACGGCGGTGCAGCGTTCGTCCTTGGCGTGCACGTATACAGTGACAGTTGTGTCATATCATCCTCTCGAGGTACGTGGCGCAGTTTGAGCTCTTTGCTCCTGTTTGAGAGAGTTCATCTGCGCACGTGGAGCGTTGCGGTCTTGGTCCAGCGAAGCGGACTGCGGAGTGGCGCAGAGTTCACAGGACTGTTGTCTGACTGGCCGTCGCTTCCATCGGTACGCGTGCTCTGCTGGCATACTTGCTTGCGTTGACAACCGCAGCACACAAGCTGTACCCGCTGCGCGTGCGCGTCATGAACGCTCTCACCAAGGAGCAAGAGTGGCACACGATCGCGTTCATACCGCAGATTTTGACGGAAAGAGGCTCCGCTGGTGCAGAACGGTCGCGCCTGCGACGTATGGCGGTGTTACAGCGCGTACTCTACTTGGCAATGCGTTCGCTGATCCTCGCCAGTGACAAGGGTGTTCCTGTCCGCAACAGCGAGGGTGAGTACCTGCTGGCGTTTCCTCGTATCCTTTTGTACCTGTGCGACCAGCCCAAAGAGCGCGCCGTGTTGTGCCTGAAGCCCGGAATATGCAAGCAGCCGTGCTCGTTGTGCGACGTAAGCGTGGCGGACCTCGGGGCCCGGCCAGCCATGAGTGCCAACGACAGACACCCCCTACAAGTCGTGCCGCGGCAGCTGGAGGCACACGGGCACCGCGTCCGTGGGCGCGAGCAGAACAGACGGGCGTACCTTGAGAGGGAGCTGAGCATCAACTGCCAGCCACCGGTACTGGCCGCAATGGCGGGGCTGTGCACCCCGCCGTTCCTCCTCTTCAAGATTTTTGCCGTCGATGTGCTGCACGTACGCTGTTACTTTCTCACTGTGTGGCCTTGTTTCATGTACGCCCCTGTTGTGTGCTTTGCGCATGAATTGTGGTCTGTGACCCGCTCCAGATCACTTTTCTGACAAGTCCGGTGCGCTGCAGTTGACACCTGGATCGGTTGTTTGCCACTCTTACCAGTCCTCAACATGCCCAGGTTTTGGACCTTGGCGTCACTCGACTGCTGGTCCATCGCCTCGTGCGCGTGTTTCCTAGCATTTGCGCTGGTTATGAGCCGCTGTATGGCTCACTGACTGCGACGTTCAACGAGTGCTTTCGACGCTTAGAGGACTTGGGACGGCGCAGCAAGGCATCATGTGTGCGCCCTGGGTATGTTGCACTGGATGTTCAATAACAGGTGTTGTCCCCTACGCGACCGATAGCCGCTGTCGGTCAATGCGGTGACGGGGAAACATTGTGGGGTGTCAGTGTGGCTTGGCGGCTCGCCGCACTCGTTGGCGTCGATTCATTCTCGGTGGCGGGCACCACAGTACCACTGACCCGCAGTCTTCCTCTGTTCGTCTCTCTTTGTGTCTCTTTTCTCCGCGTCTGCCTCCCACCAGCTATATTGTTGGAGAGGACGAGTCGCAGGCAACGTTCACCAGGCGCGAGCAGCGACATGGCGTTTGGGTGCTGGCGTTCCTGGTTGCAGGTTTGTTTGATCGACGGGAAACAGGCAGAAGGCGGCACGAACAAGTACGCCCACACGAGCACGATGCTGGAGAGGATGCGGCACGTCGACTGCAACGGTCTCTTTGCGACGGGCATGGTGAGCCCGTCGGCAACGAAGGAGCAGCTGGCTCTGACTCCGAGCTCGTCGATGGTGAGAGACGCAACGCGGTCAAAGGCGGCGATAAGTTTGACTGGGCAAGGTATCGGGCAGCATTTCCAAACACTCCTGTGCATGCGGCCGTAACTGCAATGATGGCTGAGTACGCCCGGCTCGTTGGCCGCATCACGCGACACCTTGGCGCCGCTGCGGCGTCTCCAATGACGCTCTCTGAGGGCACCGCTATCGCAGAGCAGGCGCAGCAGTTCATCCTCTATTACGCCACCCCCATCTTGGGGTACCTGCACACAACCAAGGTTCATCGCCTTCTCTGTCACGTGCTGCATGCGGTGCGCTACCACGGGAACATCCTCAATGCGAAAACAAGTGTCAACGAGAGCCTGCACAAGGACGAGAAGAGGCACTACCTGCGCACGAACAAGCGACCGGGCTTCACTTGTCAGCTGGTCCGCCACGCGCAGGGCACCCGCGCAGTCCTCAGAAAGAACGAGGAGGCTGGCGTGCAGGAGCTGCGTGCGGCACGTCCAAGGGACGCAGACGACGGCTACTCTGCCGACGTGACGCAGCAGGCCGCACCCTTGCGTCGGGCGCGCCCTGCCCATTTACCTCATGCGACGGTGGGTGTCCTCGCAGCCGCGCCGGGGATGTTCAACTTAGCCCGCGTTAGTGGCCTGCGAGCGTCTGACCGGGTGGCGGTGCCGACCTACGTGTACTTCATGGCGCAGTTATCGGACGGACAATGCAGGCTACAGGTTGTACGGGCGTCGGCCATGTTCCATGGGAAGAAGTGGTACGACCACGTCCTCTTCTCTCTTTCTGGTGTTGGGACGGCCTCGGAGACGAGGTATGGACAGGTGCGCCTCATTTTTCGTCAAGAGGGTGGGTGCGACGTTGCCGTTGTGGCCGAGATGGAGCACGCGGTTGGCGCCGATGAGTGTCCACTCTCTGCCCGTGGATGCACTCAGCTGCGCTGGTCCGAGGATACCATGCCTGGAGCACCCCACCGACAAGTCAAGTTGCGCACGGTGCCTGTTGAGCACATCATTCGTGTCGTGCACATTGTGCCGGACTGTGCTGAGCTGTGCCGCCGTGCTGGCGTCGGGTCCACCCCACCGTCTTATGGTGAGAGTGGGGACAGACTCTGGCAATGCGCTACCTGTTCAATGCATTTCTACCCGAGATAGAGCAGTAAACGAGTCTTGCGGGTGTACACAAGCCGAAGCGAAGGTATAAACTACGGTGGTCGCATGAGCGCGCGAGTGCATAGCGCGCGCGCTCGCACCAATGAGCCCGGAACCGTTGATAGGGACGAAGAGCGCGTCCGTCGCCTTGAAGGTGACAGTGGGGGCCGCCTGCTGCCACGCCGTCGAAAACTTGTTGGCGGCCAAGGCCACCGACCACCAGATGGAGCGGCACCCACAGGGTCAAGCCGGGAAAGCCACCGCGGCGCTGGCCGCTTCGTGCCAGCGCCACCGACTGGGGCCAACGTGCTGCTCGTCGCTGTCACACATGGGGAGGGGGAATGGAACGGGTCACGAGAAGTCGACCGGCCACGACGAGGGTCGCGCCAAGACCGAGGCGGCCGCTCGTGCCTGCAGGCGGCTCCGACGGTGGCTGCGGCGGCAACTCTCGCGCTGGTGGCCAGCAGCTTAAACTGCCCCCTAAGGCGGCTACCAGCGTGCTGCAGCGAGCTGTCGTTGCGCGAGGGCACTGTGAGACGCCTCTGTCGAAGAACAGAAGCCTCGTGTGAAGTTTTTTTCCGCGACGGCACTCGCGACTGCTTCCATGGGCCAATCACTGTCCAGTCCTGAGCTTTCCTACAATTCGACTGAAGGCCCAAGGCACCTCGTGCATCGAGGGTGTCGAATTACAGCGCCAACGGTGTTCATCCCAGGATGAATGCGATTCGCCAATCGACGCGGATCCCCGTCAGCTATCGAATTCAATTGGATGGGCAACAGGGCGTATCAGCCATCCCGACACGGCGCTCGATCGAAAAACAGTCGTTTCTGACGATGGGCGGCCGACGGCGCCGACGACCCGCCCCGGGAAACGGTCACTCTAGCAGCCGTCGGGGCCGTGACCGCCACTCGTAGCCGCACTCGCCACCGTCCGACTGACCCCCTGGTACGGCCTCCAAACGCGGGGGTGGGAGTTTGGGGCGGGCGCAGCGGCGGTGCTGTGGTCTCCCCCCCCCCGGCCCCCCCCGGCCGCCGTCGACAGGCGTAGATGCAACGGCGGTGGCGGGGCTGGCCGCCTTGGCCGCCACCATCGTCGGCCTCGACGGCACGACCGTTGCGTGGACGGGAAAGGCGACGGTCCCCGCCGTGGCGGCCACCGTCACCGCCATCCTCACTGCGACCGCCCGGGTGGCGCGGGTGCTGCTGAGCCGCCCAGCCGCGCGGATGTTCGGCCGCGTCTCCTCCTTGGCCTGCCTCGTCCACTGGCATGTGTGAGTGCTCCTGCTCTACGCCCTGCCCCCGGGGGTGCTGGCCGCCGCGACGGCTGGAGCGGCACCCCCGCTGGCCGCTGCCGCCCTCACAGCCACCCTCACCGCCGTCCAGTACCTGACCGTCGGGTGCCCTCTGTGGACGCCGTCGGGGAGCGCAAAGGTACGGCCGGGAGGGGGGGGGGGCGGCAGCGACGGCGGCAGCGGCGACGGTCAGTGGCCGTGGCGACAGCGGCGGGATCCCCGTCATTGGCGGTCCCTCTGCCGCCCCATCCCCGCTACTGCCGGCGGTTGTCCCCACCGCTGACGCCGTGGCCGCCCCCCGCGCGGTGCCCCCTCAGGCAGGGCCAAGGTGATGGTGGCACTGGCCCTCCCCGGCACCGTGCTGGTGTCCACCGCCCTTGCCACGGACGGGTGGGTGGGCCGGGCGCCATCCCCCCCCCCCCCCTCGGCGCGTCGGACCTTGCCACGCTCTACCAGCCCCCCCCCGTGCCGACCATTGACTTGTGCCCAGACCCCCCCCCCCGACGGCTGCGCCCTTTGCACCAACGCCATTGCCTTTGCCCGCCATGGCGTTGTCGCGATGATGGCCGCGCGAGGGGGCGGCGGCGGCCGCTGCCGCCGCCGCCGCCGTCTCGGTGGCCCCCCCCCGCCGCCCCCCCCATGGCTGGCCCAGTTGCTGGGCAACTTCTTTTCGGGCATGCGCCGGCGGCCGACGGCGGCGGCGGGGCGGCTGGTGGGCGGCCGCCTGCACTTTTCGTGGGCGGCCGCGTGCCCCCCGCTTGTGGCCTGTGCTTACGACGACCTGTCCGACCCGGCTGCCGGCGGTGGGGCACGCGCCGCCGTAACCGCCGCCGCTGCCGCACCGCCCACACCGTCTGGCGGTCCATGCTCGGGGGGGGGTACGCGCCCCCGGGGGGCGCCACCGCCGCGGCGGGGGGTTGAGGCGGGGGTGAGCCACCAGCCGGCTCTGGCGCCTCGACGTGCGTTTGCCGTGGCACGAGTGCGGCGGGCGGCGGGGGCGAAAGGGGCGTCTGCTACCGCCGCCGCCGCCGCCGCCCCCACGCCCCCCGGCGCCGTCGACTCAAAGTTCACGCCGGCCACTGGAAGCTCTACTTCCCCCGGGCCCTCCGCAGGGGCGTCGACGTCCCCGACCCAGACCGACTGGGGACGGGGCTGCCCCGCCACCCCCCCCCCCCCGCATCTGCGCGCATCTGTGGCGGGACGCCGTCTTCTACCACGGCGGGCCCCTAACGCGGACGGGGTCATTGCTGGAGGTGCCCCCGTGCGTAGAGGCTCTGGGGGGCGACCCGGCGGTCTCGGGCGTGGCAGTGCCTGGAGGGGAGGGGGGGAACGTAGGGGGGCGACACGTGGGTGTCCGACCGTGCTCTCCTTCCCCCCCCCCCTCCCGTCAGGTTTGTCAAGGTGGATGGAGTGGGCGGGGGGCAGCGCGGCTCTGTGCCGGGGCGGCCGCAGGCTTGGCAGCAGTGGGGGTGCGGGAATGCGGGGGGCTCGGAGGAGCCGGCCAGCCAGCCCCTGGGCGTCACCATCTCGGCCGGGGGGTGTGGCGCCGTGGCGTGTCCCCCAGTGGGTGCAGCGGTTGGGGATAGGTTCCCTCACAGGCGCGGCGGGCACGGTGGAAGAGCAGCGCTCGCGTCATTGGTGCTGGTGGCGCGCCTCTCCCCCTCGCGGCCGGCGCTGTCGAGCCGCCCGCCGAGGCGCGCGCCCGCCACGGCGGCGTCGTCGGCGGCAGGGGCGGCGGTGGGAGGCTCGCGGGCAGAGTCGGCCGGCTGAGCTCGCGCGGCCGCGGCCGCGGCGTTGGCGGTGGAGGGTGCTCGAGAGGGCAGCGCCGCGGTGCGCCCGTGACGGCTTTCTGGTCATGGAGGGGGCGGCGATGCCGCCGCGCTGCACGGGACCGTAACTTGGTCCTCCCCGCCGCGCTGGCCGCCCACTATGGGGGTACCGCAGACGCTGCGGCGGCGGCCGCGACGATGGCGGCGGCAGCGGCGGCTCTTGCCGACCGGCAACGGCGGCGGTGGGGGTGCTGCGGGACAAGTCGGGCCATCCAGCGGTGCTGCTCGGCGGTGCCGCCGAGGCGGCGGCCGCCGACGCAACCGTCCCTGTCCCGACCGTAGGCGTCGCCGCCGTGGCCGCAGCGGCCGCGGCGCACGTTTGCCGCCTGTAGGGCTCGCTCCTGCGGGGGAAAGGGGGGTGGCGGGAGGGGAAGAGCGCCTCGCCGCCCCGACTGTAGGTCTCAACCCTCAGAGACAAAGCTCCAAGACATCTCGCCGCTGTCACCACGCGGCCAGACCCCTCCCTCCCCCCGCCGTCGACTCGCCGCGCAACGGCGGCACGTGACGCGACCGGCGGCACCAAAGGCCGTGGCTGCCGCGGGCGGAGGTGCTTGTCGCGGGAGTGGCGGCGGTGGCGGTGGTGGCGGCGGCAGCGGCCTCAGGGGCGGCACTCCACCCGCGCGTCCCACACTCGCAGGGCCGCGTCGTAGCTGGCGGTCCGGTAGCTGGGCACCCCCCCCTCACCCTCATCCCGGCCCTCCGCCCCCCCCCCTCTCACCCCCCTCAAAGGCGCACGCCATCCTCCTTCGTGACCACTTTGGGGCGGCTCCCCCCCCTCTGGTCCCAGTCACGGTCCCACGACGGGTGGATCCCCCCCGTCGGGCAACGCGGCCGCCACGACGACGCTGCGCCCGAGTAGGCCGTCGACCGCACAGGCGGACGACCGCCTTGCCCAGTAGGGGAGAGGGCAACGCCTGCCAGCTGCAGCCGCCCGTCGGTGCCCGTTGCGACCGCGCACGCCGCTATGGGGAGGCTGTGGACAACGGCGCTGCGGATTGATGACGAGAGGGGGCTCGTGCGGACGTTGCGCGCGCCGCCGTGGGTGGTGTGGGGCCACCGCATTTTTTCTCAGCGAAAGGGCAACGGGGGCAGCAAGCAACACAGTGACAGTGCAAGACCGTTGGAGCACACAACCCCCACGTATTGTTTTGATTTGACGGTTATACACCCACTCAGTGGGCGTCGCCGTACTTATTGTTATGACGGCAAGACTTAGGGCGTGGCGTGATCCGAACAGATCACACCGTGCCACTGAGGGGGGGCGCCTCCCAGCCGCAGGCTGGGAGCACCGGCGCTTCCGCCGCCACCGCGGTAGCCACACCGCGGCGGACCCCAGCTCCCTCCCCAATCCACACGCCATAAGAGGCGACGCCGCCGCGTCTCCAGCCTCGGCCGCCTGGGTCGGTACGTCCGCTGTTTTTCCGTCTACGGAAAACCAGCGTCTACCGGTCTCCGGTGGGCGTGACGCGGCCCCGATTTAAGTTGGCGATCTCGCCGACAGCACCCCCTAGGGGGAGCGGCTTCTGCGACGCACTGTCCAGCCGCCCCGGCCCCAACTTGGTGGCGACGGGTAAGAACTGGGGCATCTACCCCACCCTTTGGCTATTGACCTGGACGCTACTCTGCATGTTTCGCCCACCCGTGGCCACTGCCGCCGCTGACCGCCCTCGACGCCGAGCCGCTGGTGGCGGCACTGCTGGTGGCGGTGGGGCGGGCGGTGCTGGCGCGGCCCGCCGAGCCGGCGGTGCTCCCCCCCCCCCCCAGCCGACGATCCTCCTCCCCCCCCGGCACCAGCAGGGGCCGGCGACAGTAACGATGGCGCAGGCAACAGCCACAACGGCCGCAGGGGCGGTGGAGGGGGCGGTGGTGGCGGCGGGGGCGGCGGCGGGGGCGGCGGCGGTGGCGGCGGTGGCGGCGAAGTCGGCGATTTTGCCGCTGAAGTAGGCGTCTCCGACGACGACGACGAGGACGAGACCGACGACGATTGGGAGCCAGCCGGCTCGGGCCGGACACCCTACCGCAGCCCCTTTGACCCACGTGAGGTGAACCGCGTACGGCAGGAGCGCCCGGTCATCCGCGGCTTCTACTTGCCGCCCGAGGGCAGTCCAAGGCTCGCTTTCCCAGCGCCGTTTCAAGTTGTCGGCGACACGCGCTACGCACGAGTACAAGGCAAGGTGGGCGGTAAGGCAGCGCAAGACCTCGAGGTCGTCTACAACATCTGCGCGTTGGTCCAGCATCTGCACAACCGGGCTTTGGCGCGCGAGGCGGACAAGGAGGCCGCGGGCAAGCGAGTCTCGGCGTCTGATCAGGACAGTCGCCTGGCGCTGCACCAACTGTTCACCCTCACCAGCGCACGATACAAAGTGATCGAGCTCGCCACCCACGACGGTCCGGCGTCCGAGACGCTGCGGTCCATCATCTTTGACGACACGGACGCGGGAGTCTACTGCCGAGCCTCGGACTTCCTGCAAGAGGCCCAGACTGAGAGCTTTGTCAAGGTCGCGGCGCGCCGCCATGGCGAGCGGCACGCCGCTGGGATCCGCGGCGACGCGACCAACCCCAAGGCTGCCAAGCCCGGCGCAGGGGGGCGTCCCAAACGGGGCGCCTAAGCCGCGCCGAGGCAAGGCGTTGCCGACCCCTCGCTCTATTCGGGGGTCGGGCTCGCCCCCTCGCGTGCCGGGGGGCGATGCCGCGAACAAGGCACGCAAACGCCGACGCCGCCCATCCCAGAGGCAGCGTCGGCGCGAGGACCGCTTGGCGGAGGAGGACTCGGCAGCGGCGGCTGCCTCGCCCTTCGACTCCTTGCGGCTCTCGGCCGCCGCGTGGGCGGCGCTGGGAGTGACCCACTGGGTGCTTCGCACGATCCTTTTTGGACTGCGCCTTCCCTGGGTCACGACACCGCCGCCCACGAGGTCAAAAGGCTACCCGCTCCCCGCCGCCGAGCAGGCATGGTGCTCCGTCAAGGTAGGACGCTGGGTGGCGGCCGGTTATGTCAGACGGCTGGGCACCGCGGCGGGTGCCGGGTCGCTCTGGGTGTCCCCCACCTTCGTTGTCCACGGTGCCAAGGACAGGATGGTCGTGGACCGAATCAACCAGTTCATCGCGCCGCGGCTCTTCCGCTATCAGCGGCTGTCGCACTTCGCGTCCACCCTCTTCCCAGACGAGCACCTAGTGTCATGGGACGTCCGCGATGCGTTTTACCACGTCCGGATTTGGCCGGCGGACCGGATGTTCTTCCGGTTTATCGTCGGGGGGGTGGTGTACGAGCCGCGCGTGCTGCCGTTTTGCATGAAGCTGTCGTCTTGGGCGTGGACAAAGGTGATGAGGCCGGTGGTTGCGGCGCTGCGGCTGAAAGGCTACATCGTCATGGCTTACGTCGACGACTTTGCGGCGACGGGCTGCGGCGCCCGCCCTTCCTCCGCGGCCTCCGCCACGGCGGGGCGCTCGGCTATCCTCACGCTCTTCCACAAGCTGGGTATCCACGTGCACCCCACCAAGGGCGTGGCGTGTGGCACACAGCGACTCCCCCTGTTGGGGCTTCAGGTGGACACGCGCAGGCGCCTTCTGCTCCTCCCGCGCGAGCGCCTGGACAAGGTCATCGGCCAAGCCAAGATGCTGCTGTCGGCCGCCAGCGCACGCAGCCGCAAGGTGCCCGCCCGGGCGCTTTCTCGCTTTACCGGGACGGCCGTCTCGTGCGCGTTGGCGATGCCATCGGCACGGTACTACCTGCACCGACTGTACGACGCCCAAGGCAAGAAGGCAGGCACAACTCGTTTGGCGCACGGAGCAGTCACGGACCTGCTCTGGTTCTCCCACTTGAAGACCAACGACGGCGTCGGACGCGCTCTTTGGGAGTCCACATTGGGCGACGTAACAACGGACGCCTCGCCCTGGGGGTGGGGTGGCCACTGGGGCGACACACTGCCAGCGGCGGGCTGTAGCACAATAGGGATCCGTCGCACGTCCACGCTCAGGGAACACTCACCAAGGGGGATCGGCACCAACGTCACCGGGAGGCCAAGGTTGCTGTCCTTGGAGCGCAAGCCACGGGACCAAGCTGGGAGCCCAAATGGGAGGGGTTTGTTGTTCTACCTTGGCCGGCGGTGGATTCGCCGCCGGCTCCCACGTTATAAACCCTCGGAGACACTACTAACTACCCTCCACCCCAAGATGCAAGTCCCTCTGGTCATACGTAACTTAAAGATACCGTGACCAGTACGAACTATCAAATTGAAAGTTAAGGGTTAGAAGTAGCCCCCCTAACATTAGGGTTACAATACGGCCAACCATATTGCTACATATCCCCCCCTTAGATTCGGCCCGTCCACGGGTCGAGTTGCATTCGGGTTACCGAATGTAAGTGGGTCGCGTGACCGTTTACCAGTCGGGTGGGGCTTTGCGCCCCGTCGCGACAGACACCCCTTTTCGAGGTTGTCTGAGGGGGGTGCCCCCCTTTGTGTGGTACACACACGATCCGTTTTCTGGACCGTTAGATTCCCGATGCGGGTTTCGGTTCACGACCCCCCTTTCCGAGGGGTGGTGCAAGCGGATCCGCAACCAGGTGCCTGGTGGTAGGGGGGCCCCTCCCGTGTGGACGATTGAGTGGGGGGCGGGGGCTGCCCGCGTTACGTGGGGGCGGTTGGAGGTGACCCCCCCTCGATTACCCCGTGTGGGGGGGGCGTGGCCCCGCCCCAGGTGCCTGGCGGGAGCGCCCTCGTAGGTCGGCTGGCGCGGGTCGTCCCGCGCTTCCCTATCGCTGGTGCCCAGCTGTGTGGTTATAAGCGCGGGTGCCCGCGCTTCCCTGGCTCGTCCGTCCGAGCGTTCTCTGTACCGGGTCGAGCCGGCCTTGGCTTTTCTGCAAGGGGCGCCCCTGCCACCCCGGTTGCACCATGTCGGACCCCCAGGTACCCGGGGGCGAGGACGACCTCCTGCCTGAGGAGGGGGAAGAGGTGATGGTGGACGACGTTCCCGTCTCCGCCACCGCCGCCGAGTGCTTCCTAGCGAGCTCGTCGGAGGACGAGGACGACCGGGTGACCGTTCGTGTGGCCCCGGACGGCGCGCCGGGCGGGTTGTCGTTCGTGTATAGCGGCACGACGGCTCCGTCGGGTGGCGGACAACCGCGTGCAGCGGTGGCTTCTACCGCTTCTCCTCCGGCGGCCCGGATGGCTTCTGTCGCCGGTACCGGCGTGGCGTTACCTCAAGACGTTGTCGCCGGCGTGGCGGATGGTGGTGTTGGCCCCCCGTCCAGTCCGGCGGGTCAAGATGGGTCTACACCGATGGCAGTGGACTCCGGTAGTTACTCCGGGCGGGCGCCCGCCCTTCTTCTTTCTCCTCGGCCGCGTGCGACTCCGGCGCCGGCCCCTCTTCCGGTGGGGCATCCCCCGGCGCCCCCTATTCTTCCTGGTCCTGCCCGGGTTGCCCCGTTGGGTGGCGGCGTCGCCGTGGCGGCGGGTCAACCCGCCATGTCGATGTTCGACTTGGTGGCTCGGGTTCGAGGCCTGACTGTGCAAGAGTCAATGGAGTCCGATGGGCGGATGCGGGTGGACTTCCACCTGCCCCATCCCCGTGGAGAGTTCTCCCGGCGCGTTAAGGTGGACCCGAGTTGGGAGCGGGAGTTGGTGCGGCTGGTCAACCAGCCGAACGCGGTGCGAGTGGAACACCATTGGATCCTGAGTCAGCCGGATGACCGGCATGCGCAGCTTTGGCGCACCCGGGTGGGACGGGTGAGGTCTACCTCGACCCCAACTTCGGGGTCTGCGACCTGATTGCTCCCACGTTGCCGCGGGAGGTTGACTACCCGGCTAGTGCTCGGGGGATTGCGGCGGCGGCGGCGCCGGTTGCGTTCGGGGAGACGGTGGGCGATACCGGTCGGTATCCCGACTTTGAATACTACCCGGGGGTACCCCCGTATCTGTCGTTGGCTGCTCCCTACCCGCCTATGGCGGGTTTGAAGTCGGCGTCGAGCTGGCGACGTAACCATGGTGTCATGGCGGATGCGTTCCGCACCGATATAACGTGTGCGTTGCAGACCGGCAACGGTCGTGCGCCTGTATACACTCCCGTGCGCCCGCCTCTGTGGCAGGAGGGGTGGGAACCCGCCCCTGCTTTCCGGTTTGACACCGGCCCTTGTCTCCGATACTTCGGGAGTGTGTTGGCCTCCCGGCCGGTCCACCCGTTGCAGGGTACCTTTACCCTTGAGGTTACCCTCGGGCAGGCTTCCTCCTTCCTGCTGTCCGTCCGTCGGCAGGGGCGCCTGTTCCATCTTCCGACAGGTGTCCGTCGGCACATCGCGCAGTTGGGCGTGGACCTGATCGCTGCCCAAGCCGGGTTGGCCCGGGAGATCGAAGCCCTGCTGGCTGTTCACGATGCCGTGAACTGGGTTGGGGTTTTGGCCCTTCCCCCGTACCGGGACCCGCAGGCTGGGGCTACCCCCTTGCCTCGTCACTCGTTGCGTATCCGGCGTACCCAGCCGGGTGAGCCTAGTTGCCATGGGTGGGCGTCCACCGAGGCCGTTCCTGACCTGGGTATTCCCATGGTTATCCATGACCCTCTTCAGGTCCTTGCCCCGTGGTTCGGTAACCCGATACCGGCGGCGGTTGGCCGTCGTCCCCGAGAGTGGGGCTCTGCGGGTGGGGAGCGTGAGGTGTCCCGTCGTCGGGCGGAGCCCCGGCGGGGTTACGGTGGAGCCCCTTTGGTAGGGTCCTACCGAGCCTGGTATCAGGTGCCACCGGCTCCGGTGGTAGCCGTGTCGGCTCCTCTGGCTCCTCTGGCTGCGCCAGTGTCCGCTCCCGCCCCTGTCATACAAGACGGGGGTCCCCGTCTCTGG
Organism: Pyropia yezoensis; assembly: GCA_009829735.1. Taxonomy (NCBI): domain Eukaryota; phylum Rhodophyta; class Bangiophyceae; order Bangiales; family Bangiaceae; genus Pyropia; species Pyropia yezoensis. Next base: position 14,375,058 of record CM020620.1, read on the forward strand.
TATGAGGGCGTTGACGCCCTTGTTGCCCGCGCAATGCGGGAGGGTCTCTCTGTTAGCTGGGGGGGTATCCCCCCAGGTGCTGCGCTGGTTGGGTCCGCGCGTTGCTTCGGTGGCGTGCTTGACCGCCTCCAGAAAGCTCTGGAGGACGTGGAGGCTGGCCGCAGCACCCTCGTCCAGCTATGCACCGAGGTAACTTGGGTGATCGACCGTCGTGACATTGCCGACCGGTGGAGCACGGAGGTATACGCGCTTACGCGTGAGTGGCCTCCCTCGGGCAGTGGGTCCACCCACTGAGGAGTGTTATTGTTTGTACGGGAGAGGGACCCGGTGGCCCTTATGGTGGCCGGGTAGTAGTGAGTGTAAACTCATCCCCCGCTGGGGGCATTGCTTGCCTCTGTTTGCTGCCCTGGGGAGTACCCCTTCTGGCGCAGTGGTGCCTTGCCTCCCGTCCAACTTCTTCCGGTTGGTTCATGCTTGGGGAGGTTATCCTCCCTCACTTTGTGTCTTGGATTTGGGAGGTCATTCTCCCGTGTAAGCCTCCTAGTTACTTCGATATTATCGAGGTTAGCCTTTACCTTTAAGTTAACTTATTAAGGTTCAGGTTTTACTTAGTTACCTAAGCTTGGCTCTACTTAGTTACCTAAGCTTGGTTCGACTTAGAAGCCTAAGTCTGGTTTGACTTAGAAACCTAAGTCTGCCATAACCATGTCACACCCTACTTAGTAGGTATAAGCCTCACCCCCCAACAGCCGAAGTCGGTGGCGGTTGGGTTGTTACAGTAGGCGTCGTCGCCTCATGTAAGGCATGAGTAGTTGGCGGGGTATTTTCGCCGCCTGTTCCCAGGTGGGTGAGTCGTGTCCGACCCACATAACCTTGACGTACCAGGGTCCTGGTAGGTCCGGGTCGGTGTGTCCGACCACGCTCTCTACTTGGTATGGGATCCCATCCGGTCCCACCGGGTCATCTGACTGGTGGGTTGTAAGAGCTTCATGTAGCAACCCAGCCGGTACCGGCTGAGGCTGTTTCGGCTTCGGAGCAGGTGTGACATCATTCACACTGATGCGTTGGATCTCCGTATCGGAGTGTAAGATAACAGAGTGGTCATCTCTGTGGAGAATCTGGTACGGTCCCTTGACCGGTTGCATGAGCTTATTGCCCCGGAACTTCTGGTGTCTGATGTAGACCCAGTCACCTGTTATCAGGGTAGCGTTGCGCACCCGTAGTCGGGCGTCAAAGTTCTTCTTATATCGAAGTTGTGTTCTGTCAAGGGCACCCTTGAGCTTAGGAATCATCCACGATAGCTTGGCCAACCAAGCTAGGTGGATACGTTCGGCCGGTCGGCCTTTCGGTGTATCATACCGAGTGCACCTGCCTGGTTGCAGCGTCAGGTTACCGACGCCTAGTGGCATGACCCACTCCAGCGGAGCGATGTTTGTGCTCCGATGTGGCCTGGCATTGTATGCCAGGGTGAGTACGGACAGAAGCCTGTCCCAAGTGTTCGTGTGCTCGGCCACGTAGCACTGTAGCATCTTAACGATGGTGCGGTTGAACCGCTCCACCTGCCCGTTGGTTTGCGGGTGGTAGTCGGATGCCCGACGTGGTTCGATACCGAACATGCCCAGGACCTTAGTGCAGAATGCTGACGTAAGGTTGGCTCCGTTGTCGGAGAGGAGTTGCTTCATGACTCCGTATGCACTGACCCAGTGGTCAACCACTGCGTTCATGATGGTGTATGCCGGATCATTCGGGATGGCTGCCGCTCGTGACAGCTTAGTGAAGCGGTCAGACATGACCAGGATGTACCTGTTCCCTTCTTCCGTTACCGGAAGTGGCCCGAGTATGTCGATAGCGACTTGCTCGTTGGGCCCATCGGGTGGGAATAGCTTCATGGCAGACGCCTGTTTATGTAGACTCATGCGGTTACGTGCACAGGGGTGGCATCCCCTTACGTGGTCGACCACGTCGACGGCCATTGCTGGCCAGTAGAAGAACCTTCGCATTGCTGCGAGCATACGTGATCCCCCCGGGTGACCGGCTGTAGGGTTCTCGTGTTCTCGTTCCATGACGGCTTGCCGTAAGGACACGGGAACCACGACTTGATGTCGTCCATCGGCGGGTGCCCGCCGGTATATGAGTCCGTCTTCATTCTCCGAGAAGATGCCGGCCGCGCCGGCCAGGAGGTTAGCGCGATGGCGTCTACAGTCGTCGTCATTGGCTTGTGCCTCGCGGAAGTCCGCTAGGGTCAGTGGGCATGCTCGGTGTGCCATGGTATGGTCAACCATACCTTGGGTAGCGTTACCCACCATGCAGACCGGTACCACCGGGATGTCCTCGTCCACCGAGCGGGTATCTCCGCTCGGGGTGTCGAGTCGAGACAATGCGTCTCCGAGATGGTGGGTTGACCCAGCCTTATACACGGTACGGTAGTCGTGCTCGGCCATTTTTAGCCTCCATCGGGCTAGCCTCCCATGGCTATCGGAATCCTTGTCACCAAGGTTGAGGAGCCATCGTAGGGGTTCGTGGTCGGACCTCACGATGAACCTGGAGCCCTCCAGGTATGGACGGAGCAGTTGCACTGCCCATATAACTCCGAGGCATTCACGCTCGGTGGCACTATAGTTACGCTCAGCCGGGTTGAGTGTCCGGCTGAAGTATCCTACCGGACGTAGGTCCGGGATAACGTTGTCGGTACCGATCAACGTCTCCCCCTGTAACAGGGTGCATCCCACTTGTGTATCGCATGCATCGACATCGATGACGAAGGTACCCCGTCTGTGCGGTAACGCAAGGACGGGTGGGGATAGTAGGGCTCGCTTCAGCGACTCGAATGCCTCCTCTTCGCTAGGCGAAGGGGGTTGGAGTACCTTGGGCAGGGTACTGCTTGTAAGAACCGTTAACGGTTTAGCTATCCGAGCGAAGTCCTTGACGAACCGTCGGTATACATTGCACATTCCCAGGAAGCTCTTCAGCTGCGTCTGGGTGTTAGGGAACCGAGCATCCCGGAGTGCCCGGGTATTGGCTTCGAGTACCCCTAGTTTACCAGGGGTTATCTGGTGGCCCAGATACTCGACCGTCTGTTGGAAGAAGGCGCACTTCTTCAGACGCAGGGTTACCCCGGCGTTCCTCAAGAGGGTGAGTACCTCGTCAACATGTTGCACATGGTCATCCATGTTACGCGAGAAGACGATGACGTCATCGAGGTGCACTAGGCAGTCACGCCACTTCACCCCCGACAGTATGATGTCGATAGCCCGCTGGAATGTAGCGGGGGCGTTGGACAATCCGAAGGGCATCCTTAGGAACTCGTACACTCCACTGTGACAGACGAATGCCGTCTTGGGGATATCCTCGTCCGCCACCGGGATCTGCCAGTATCCGGCATTGCAGTCGATGGTGGTAAACACCGTAGCTTCCCCCAGGGAGTCGATGCATTCATCCATCCTTGGTGAAGGGTATGAGTCCTTCTTGGTAACCAAGTTGAGGCGTCGATAATCGATGCAAAACCGAGGGGTTTGATCCTTCTTCGGTACAATAACGACTGGGGCACCCCACTCCGACATCGAAGGTCGGATCACCTTAGCTTCACTCATCCGCTTCACTTCTCCATCAACGATCTCTCGTTGCATAGGTCCCGCTCGGTGCGGTTGTGACCGGGCGGGGCGTGCGCCTGGTACCAGGTCAATACGATGTTGGGTTGCCCCAATGGTACCCAAGGCCCCGCCTGTCCACATGACGTCATGCTTTCTTAGCATCCGTCGTACCCCTTCGGCTACGGAAGGGGGAAGGTGGTTGAGGTCAGCCTCGGCCAGTGCCTTCAATGCTTCTTGGTCCTTCGGCGGAATATCCGCCGGTAATGATGGTCGACTAGGCTTCCCGTCATCGGGTTGCTGTCGCTCGGTGGTCTCGGCGACCGCCAGCACCTCAAGTGGGTCCACTTGACCTTCCTTGTCAGGGGTAAGGATATCTCCTTCGTAGAGCTCGGCAATCCCGAGGATAGTTCCCTTCGGGAGGGTGACTGCCTTACGGCGATAGTTCGCCATCACTAGGAGGGACGACCCTCCTGATGGGAGGTCTATGAGACCGTTGGCCATGGTCAACCCATGGCGCTTGTACCTCCGCAAGATGGACTTGACTCTGCAGATGCCTGCGAGGTCACAGTTAACCGGGAGGACTGTCTCCGACAACGGCTCCAAGCGAGTTCGCTTGGCCAACCGAAGTGTCTTCGGCTCGACACTTGCGTTCACCTCAGCCACGTTAACGTGGCTCCCTTGTAGCGTCAGGTCCCTGACGATAGCCGTATGTCCTCGCTTCGTCCCGTCGGCTTCTTGAAGCTCGACGGTCCTCCGGCCTGGCCGGATTGCATCAACGTGAACGTTGAAGAAGGTGCACCCCAGTATGCAGGGCACCGATAGGGTCTCACACACCAGGAAGTCGACTTCCGTGGTGAGTTCCCCGATGGTCACCCGCAGCGACATCGCTGCGGTCGTACGAATGAGGCGACCATTCGCGTCCTTGATGGTGGGTCCCCGAGTCACTCTGACTCGCGGAAGCCACTTGTCCGGGAGGGTATCCTTCCGGATAAGGTTGGGTCCAGCCCCTGTATCCAGTACAGGGTAGTACGATCGTGTCGACTGGGGGTCAACCCCCAGTGTGGCTGATACCTTGAAGTTCTCCAAGGCAAACAGCACGTGGCCTACACCGATATCCGGTGTAGCTCGGGCATCCTGAACAGGACCCTTGTCTGGTTCCATGTGACGGGTCTTCCCGTCCTCTCCTCCCAACCTTGGAGGTTGGTCATCAATCCCCTGACGCCGTGTCGTCGGGGCCGGAAGGTGTACCCGGGGGTTGATGCGGCGTCGGCTCAACCGCGCTCTCCGTGGGGCTTTCCCCGCGGTACTCCGGGGTGGCTTGCTTGGGTTACCCCAGCGACCCCCGGTAATCCTTCCTCTTACTCGTTTCCCGCCCTTGGTAGGGTGCTGTCCGCCGGGACATCCGGCTGAGGAGGTGCCTCCTCGACGGCCAGAGCTCCACCTGGAGCTGGCTGCCTACCCGGTGCGGGTCCGGGTGCTCTGGCGGGATACCCCCCTGTGGATGCCTTGCGTTGCGCCGCTGCCCTCCGAGACTCCTCGGGGATAAGTGGGCAGGAAGACACCCAGTGCTGGGGATCCCCGCACAACATACATCCGGACGTGCCGGTCCCTCCTTGAGTTCGCATCGGGGTAGCCCCGTAGCTGCGGTTGCCTCCCTCGGGCGCCCGAGTGCCTGCTCCCTGGTAGGCCTTGGGTCCTTGGGTCAACCTGAACATGGACTCCCCCAACCGGTTGGATCGGCCCGCAATCTGCGGAGGTGCCTCCGTACGTACTGCCCATGTAGGCAGGGGCTGGCGGGGGTTACCCGTAACCGGGGCATACCCCGTAGTCCGCACATACGGGACGTGCCGTCCCGCTCCCTCGTTGACCTGGAACTGGGTCCCAGCCGGGGCGATGTACGCTACCGTACCGTGCTCATCAATCACCGGCGTCGCCGGTAGCAACAGGTGGCCCTGTTGGTCAACAAGAGGTTCATCATCGCCCGTAGGGGTATGTTCGGTCGCCACCAGTACTGGTGCGGCCTTACGTTCCACCTTCTCTTGCCTCGGTACCGGGGTAAGATTGAGCTTGCTCCCCTCACCCTTGGGCTTTGAGGCCAAGGCACACTCCGGGTGTAGAACCCGGTAGGCGTCCCCTAGGGACTTGCACATATGCATCAGTCGACTGAAGTTGGTCCGTGCCGTATTGGCTCCCCGTGCGGATATCCGCACGTAGTTGGGTACTCCTGCGAACAGGATGGCCCGTAGTTCCCCTTCACCGAGGAGCTTCCACAGCTCGTAGTCGAGCTGTTGGATCCGGCGTCCAAACATCTCCTCATCCTCCCAGCTCTGGGCGGTGTCAGTGCGCAGGGCCCGGTAGTGGTCCTCGCACTTGTCCTCACTGAGGTAACTGCTCAGCAGCTCCTTGAGGATCCCACGGTAATCCATGGGGGTGGCCGCGACCCTCATTCCCGGCATCGGGGATGCCTGGCGAAGGATGCCTCGCACCCGTTCATCAACAAAGAACGGGAGGATCTCCAGGGCCAGCCCCTCGTTAACGAGGGCCTTGTCCGCGGCTGCCTTGAAGCTAGTCAAGAAGCCGATGACTGCCAACGGGCGTCCGTTCGGCCCTCCGAACATAGGGACTCCCTTCATAAGGGTCTGCATAGAGCGAATCGCTCGGTGCGACATATTACGCATCGATTCCGATACGGTGGTAGATCGGTCCTCCAAACGATAACGTTCGGGAGTCAGGACCGACCTGAAGACTTCGTTGACGATCTCCGTGTCAGCGTCCTGGATATCCAGTCGCTTAGCCAGTTGATGAGCAAACTCATCGGACTCCATCCGCTTCAGTAGGCTCGCAGTTACCTGCGCGGTCATAGCTTCCACCACTGAAGATGGTACTTCAGGCGTCGGCACTTCGGGAACCCGAGTTGCCTGGCCTCCTTCGTCGTGGGGATACTGTGAGAGGGGACCCCCTCCGCCAATAACCGACTCTCCACCGGCGTAAGTATCCGCCGGGTCGTGTCCACGGAGTCCGCTTCGGGTGCTCCGAGCGTATCGCTCCGTGTGACTCCGTTCCAACTCTGCCGACGAGTCGGATCCATACCCCATTGTGTCCGGGGGTTGTCCAGGAGTAGCAACACCGGGGTTGACCCTGGTGGACTCCGAAAGTAGTCCGGCCGGTTCGAACCGTACCGGTGTGGGAGGAACACGTCGGGGTCCCGTCGTGTGGCGTGTTGACATCAACACTGCCATTGCGTCCTCCGTCCGATCTTGACGGGCGTCGAGTCCGGAGAGCCGGGCCTCGATGCGGGCCAATGATGTCATCAGGGAATCCCCTGGTGAAGGAGGCGGCGGAGTGAGGTCGGTCGACGACAGTTGAGGCGGGCCCCCGCCTCCCGCCGTCCGAGCCGTGCCAAACGTCGATCCGGCACCTGAGAGCATTGGCGTCTCAATGTTGTCGATCGGGTTCCCGATCTCGGTTCCCGTAGTCACCTCCGGGGTCGGCGTCGACGCCGATCCGTCATCTTGAACGTTCCCCGTCTCTTGGGTAGACATAGTCACAATCAGTCAACCGACGTAACAATCACCACGAATAAGAGAGCGAGGGGGTAGATTGGGGAGAGTAACAGTAGATCACAGTCAAAGGTAAAAACTCAACACAATCGATCAGGTCGCAACACCACGAGTACAAGAAAAGGACCGGATCCCTATCCGTGTGCCAGGGCCGAAGACGGCGTCACCACAAGGGTGACGGAAACCCGTCCCCTGCTGCTCTACCAATGTAGCACAATAGGGATCCGTCGCACGTCCACTCTCAGGGAACACTCACCAAGGGGGATCGGCACCAACGTCACCGGGAGGCCAAGGTTGCTGTCCTTGGAGCGCAAGCCACGGGACCAAGATGGGAGCCCAAATGGGAGGGGTTCGTTGTTCTACCTTGGCCGGCGGTGGATTCGCCGCCGGCTCCCACGTTATAAACCCTCGGAGACACTACTAACTACCCTCCACCCCAAGATGCAAGTCCCTCTGGTCATACGTAACTTATAGATACCGTGACCAGTACGAACTATCAAATTGAAAGTTAAGGGTTAGAAGTAGCCCCCCTAACATTAGGGTTACAATACGGCCAACCATATTGCTACACGGGCTTCTTCTCTCTGCAGCAGCAGAACTGGCCCATCAACGTCAAAGAGGTGTGTGCCGTCCGGTTTTGGATAATGTCCTTCGGCCAGAAACTACTGGGCCGCCGCGGCGTGTTGCGGGTGCACGTCGACAGCAGGGTGGCCATGCACGTGATCAACTCCTTCAGCAGCCGGTCGCCCACACTCATGCGGGAGCTCCGCAAGCTGCACGCCGTGGTCAAGAAGTTCGGGCTCACTCTGCGAGCGGACTGGCTCCCATCCGTCGCCAACGTTTGTGCCGACCTGCTGTCCCGTCGGCGGGACCGCGACGATTGGCGGGTGAGCAGCGTTTGGTACGACCAGTTGTGCAATCGCTTCGGCAACCACACAGTCGACCGCTTTGCTTCCCCCACCAACACCCGCTGCCCTCAGTTCAACTCCCTCGTGCTCTGCCCAGGCACCGAGGCGGTCCACGCCTTCACAGTGCACTGGGGGGGGTCCGACAACAACTGGATCAACCCCCCTTTTTCGCAGGCCGGGCGGGTAGTCGACAAGGTCGTGGCCGACGGGGCCACGGCAACGGTGATCCTACCTGTCTGGACGGCCCAGGCGTGGTGGGCGCCAGCCGTCGAGCGGGCCACGGAGGCCTGGTTACTCCCCCTGCAGTCGGGAATTTTCGCTTTCGGCGTGCGGCAGACACCATCGCGCCACCCGCACTGGCGCATGGCGGTCTTCCGCTTCGTCCGCGGGGGCAAGACAAGTGCAGCCGTGCGCGCCGGCCGAGCCACCATGGCCGCCGAGGCGGGGCGTCGGCGCCAACACGGGCGCTCGGGGCCCGCTGGCGTGTCGAGGTCGGTCAGGAGCTGGCGCGTTTCGCGCCCGGAGGCGGCCCTGACCGAGCTGCGGCCCGCTTCCTGCGCAACTGGTCCGTCGCCGACGCGACGGCCGACCGCTACGACGGGCAGTGGCGCGCCTTTGCGGCCTACTGCCACAACCGAGGCGTACCGCCCCTGCCCGCCTCCATCTCAACCATCGTCGACTACATCGGCCGGGAGTGGAACCGCGGCGCCATCGTCGCCATCACGCTAAAGCCGATGCTGGCGGCGATCCGCAAGCGCCACCTCGCGGCGGGCTTTGAGAACCCGTGCGACGACGACGCGGTACGGGAGGCCAAGGCGGGCTTCCGACGCGCCGGCCTGGCCCTGCGACGGCAACACAAACCGCGACGCATCCCTCTGCCATCGGCCGTCACTTGGCGTCTGGCTTTGCTGGCCACATACTCTCCCCGCGCTCTGCGCCATCGCCTCACAGCAGTCGTGGCGCAGTTCTGGTGGATGCGCCGAGCGGGGGACATCACGCGGCTCAGGGTCCAGGATCTGGAATTCCCTGCCGACGGCCGCGTCTGCTACCAAGTGCTCGACCACAAGACGGCCGCCGCCGACGGACTTCTCGCGCGCTCACTCCCAGCGGCGGTCGACCCCGCCACTGACGTACCCCGCTTGTTGCAGAAGCAGCTGCTTGAGGACAAGCGAAGCGCGGGCGCACCCCCGACATCCCGACTGTTCTCGCGGTGCGCCCCAGAAGACGCCAGGGACACCATGACGGCGTGGCTTCGGGACGGGTTGGCGCGCCTCGGGGTGCAGGCGCCCGTCGGCACCTCGTTCTCCTCCCACTCCCTCAAAAGGGGAGGCGCGACCTCTGCAAATGCCGCCGGCGTCGGCCGAGGCGCCATTGCCGAGTTCGCCAACACGTCGGAGCAGACCCTAGCGGCATCTTACATCTCCGCTTTGGCCGTCCCGACGTGCTACGACCGGTATTTTCTCGGCCGCCTGCTTCCGGCTTAGGCCGGGCGGGCGGCGCCCGAACTCCATTCTACTGGCATACGCGGCTCTCTCTCACTCTGTAACCCCTACGTATTGTTTTGATTTGACGGTTATACACCCACTCAGTGGGCGTCGCCGTACTTATTGTTATGACGGCAAGACTAAGGGCGTGGCGTGATCCGAACAGATCACACCGTGCCACTGAGGGGGGGCGCCTCCCAGCCGCAGGCTGGGAGCACCGGCGCTTCCGCCGCCACCGCGGTAGCCACACCGCGGTGGACCCCCGCTCCCTCCCCAATCCACACGCCATAAGAGGCGACGCCGCTGCGTCTCCCCCCTCGGCCGCCTGGGTCGGTACGTCCGCTTTTTTTCCGTCTCCCTCCCTCCTCCCTGGGGGGCCACTGAGTTCGTGCGCCATTGCACGAGCCATTTTGTTTTTCTGGGCGCCGGAACTCGTCCCCGCACCTACTTATCCTGCTTGTTTTTAGATCGGGGACCGACTATAAATCTTAGGAAACGTCTTTGGCATACGCGGCTCTCTCTCACTCTGTAACCTCTTATCATCACGGTGGCACATCCCCCGTCGCCCTCTCTGCGAACCCTGCCAGGCCCCGAGTCCTCTACTGCCCGCCCTGCCTCCACAATGGCTGAGCAGGCAGCCTCTCATTCCAGCACCAAGAGGCACTGGGCAGGCCCAAACGACATCATGGGCACCCCACGATCCACGACATACATGAAAGAGGTCCAAAATTCGGTGTACTCGAACTTCCCACACTTGAGCGGCGGCTTGTCGACGACAGCGTACAGCACCCCCGGCCACCGGCGCTGGTAGTACTGGAGGTCGAGCATGTTTTGGTACTTGAGGGTTTGGTCCGAGAGGCCCTGATTAAAATGCGCCAGAAGGCCACCGCCCTCCGGCCCCGTGCATGCGACGCCGTCCATCACAATGGCCGACGGGGGAATCGCAAAGGTCGTCCCGTTGGCGTCGTACTGCGTCGGCTGAGGGCCCGTCACGACAAGCGTCTGCGGGCACGAGGCGGACTCGTTCGGCGCCAGACGGTAGACTATGTCGACGACGAGGGAGGCGTTGGTGCCGGGCGGGATCTCGACTGGCGGGCCAATGGGGCTGGGGCCAATGTCCACCGCAGCCGGGGCGACAGCGGCTGCGACGAGGGCGGCGAGAGCAGCGGCGGCCGTGACCAGGCGGAGACGGCCGGCCGTGTGCGCTAAAACAGCCATGATGGGCTGTGGGGATGGGCGAGGAATGGGCAGGGGGGTGTGCAAGACGGCCGCTGCCGTGCAGGTGGATGGAGCAGAAGGGTCTCGACGCCGCTGGTGGGGCGTCAAGCGAGTCGCGGATGGTGTTGGCGATGAGAACAACCGCAGCTCACACCCTCGGCAGCGCTTTTAAGCCCCGACTGCCTTCATTGTCAGGGCCTCCCATGAGGAGCCCCTTCTTAAAAAGCTGCGCGACACCCCGCGCCCACGCGCCACAGCCTCTCGTCCCTCCTCCCCTGCCACGTCCACTTACGGCCGTCCTGGACATACATACGTACGGGGGCCCATGGGCGCTCCTCACTCTGGCGGGCCTGCCATCCACGAGCGGCGGGCGCGGCCGGGCCGATGGCAGAGGCGATACTGTACGCGATCTGCAGTCAGCACTCTGCATGACATGTATGAGACATCTTATCAATCTGATACGTAAGCGCCAGCTGCACCTGCCGCCCCTCCAAAGCCCATGACGTAGCAGCATCATATGTGGCGGACGACGATAGAAACCTCATTATTCTTGAGTCGGTCGAACGGCGATAGCGGGCTTTGAAGATTGTGCAAGTTCTAAAGTCACCACAGAGTCGGCCTGTACGGGCCCTGAGAGGGCTATTCTAAAGTCGTCGCAATGTTGAACATTTTTCTCTCCTCCATATGTCCGCGGCATCAGATTGGATCAGATCGATTCCAACGGCATCGGAGAGGTCTCGTTCTGCTCGTCACGACGGTGTGTCTAACTCAAAAAGTGAAAAGCCATATAAAATGAGGTTTCTATCGTCGTCCGCCACATATGTAGACAGGGGGGGGTGCTTGGGGTAGCCAATCGCAGGCCTGGAGGGGGCAGATCATAGGGGGGGGTGGGGGGGTGGGGCGGGGGGTGGTGGGGGTAGCCAATCGCAGGGCTGGAGGGGGCGAATAAGACGTTTTGATGGTGGTGGCCGCAGTGATGTACCTGTGAGGGGGCACGTGGCACTTCCTAACAATGCTGCAATGTTCCACGCGAAAGTAGCTCACGCTTACAACGATTCGCAATTCGTGACTGCAGGGTTGCTTCGTTCACGGAAACGTTAGGCGAAAACGGCGTCAATAGAGAGTTTTTGCAACCTGTTTGTCGGATCAAATGGGACAACGTGGCGCTACACGTCTACCACGTAGTGCCAAGTGGCGTCATCAACCCACGATTGCATTATTGCAGTTCCCCGAATTTTGCCTCCTGGAGACGAGAGCAACAGCGTGACAGCAAGGCCACGAGCCATCTACGTGCTGGGAACTCGCAGCGGACCAAAAGCGTGCAGTGGGACTTTCCTGTTGATCAAGCGATCATTGGCTGCAGTCGCGGCGAATCTGGTACCGAACGCTGGTTGGTCAGATAGCTGTTGTTTTCTCTCACGATCTCGGCGGATTTTCCTCTATATCGGCCCGATCCACTCAAGAGCACTGGGAGAGGTCGCACCTGGTTCCTGGGATGCCTGTTCCTTCTTCGATGTGGGCAGAAATCTCGGGAAAGGCTCATATCGCTCTGCTTCCACACGAGCGCGGAGCACTCATTGGCCAATGGTGCACCATCTGAGGCATGCCATTGGCCTGTTGTGTGTCTGTTTTCGTCATTGTCACCATAACACAAAATTTGGGGTACTGCAATACCATTCATCGGTATTGTGCATCCCCCAAAAAGTAATTCATGTATGTCGTCATGCGTGACATGCAATGGAACATGAGTCGTGCACGACCGCAGCATATCACAACCACGACCCAACGAGCAATTCACTGTACACGTTCGGAAGTGTAACCCCGTTGTCGTCCCCGCCGTCGTCGTCACCCCCCCGCCTACCTCACTCCCCTGACGCTCACGTCTTTCTCCCGCCCTGCTTTGATCGTTGTTTCCACTCGATTTGTACAACCTGCCTTTCTTGTTTTCCAGTCCCCCCGTTGGTGCACCCCTTCGGATATCACTTTCTGCTTTTCGCATATGCTCATGTCTTGGACTACCCTCGGATGTACCCCTGGCCTCGCCCCATCTTCTTTCATACCCTGCGACCTCCCGGTGATCTCTCTTGTCTAGTTGATAGAGACCTCTGGGATGTCGATCCCCTCTATTTCGGCCACGCCCCCATGCCTTCCTGATTAAATTCCGCTCGCTTTTCCATACCGTTGCTTCCCCGGGGCGCTAAACGACCATGCCAAAGGTGCCTTGCCTTTGACAGAGAAGACGTCAGGCAGCCCCGCTTCGACTGAGATGAAGTGCGGGGCGAAGAAAAACTGTTGGGCCACTCTGTCGTCGCCTTTCTGCAACAATTTCGCGCGTGGGAATCTTCGCTCGGTCTTACACAGGGGTACAGCCAACCAAGAGAAATCGTTGAACATTATTTTCATGGTACGCATGTACATGTATGCACATGTGGAATTCCCGTGAAAGTAAAACGTCAGTTCTTCACGCGCTCAGGCACTCAAGATTGGGCGTTGTCGAGCAAGGCCTGAAGCGCTACCGGCGTCCCATGGCCTTCACGGGCTTCCACAGACAGCGTTGAGGCGCAACGACATCGGGCCCCGCGATCTGAGGCGCTTCTAATTTCCCGCCGGTCTGCTCGCACAGATCTCTGCATCTGCTGGCCTCGCATGGGACACCCATGCGCTTCCAGGAGCGCGGCACCAGCTCCCTTGCGGGTGCTCGACTGCTACAGGACCCATTGCATCCGGAGCCTGCAGGCAGAGCAATGCTTGTGCCTCTTGTGTGGCAGTATTGACCCCCAGGTAGGGGGGCAACACGTGCCATGCAAGGGGCGGCAGGCCATTAGCCTGACCCGTTCCTCCCCCTGCATTTGGGTTCATATTCCCTTAGTTTGGGATAGTTAGCTTAGTAGTAAATCCAACTTGGATTTGAGGGTTTTCTGCATTTATCGTCTTGAATTGTCGTGTGGCCCGGTGGGCAGGTGCTGGGGTGGGAGATTCTGATTGGCGAGATTCTGAGGGGACCCTGGGGGGATAAGGGGAGGGAAAGCGGGGCTTGGCCTCGCTTCCCCGTCCCGACCAAGAAACTGTTGGCCCACACACCATCTTCTTGTTTGGCAGTGGGGGGATTGCCCCACAACAGGGACAGAGTCAGTGCGACTTGCACTTCTTCCGGTTCCCACGACACGGGAGGCAGCCCTTGTGCACCGCCCCAACTTGGGTGTCGCCTGTGCGAGTGGTTTTTGCCACATTTGGTGGAGCAGCAGGGGACAGAGGTAAACTTTACCTTCAGGTGCACCCGGGTGTAGGGGGCCCTCTGTCTCAGAGGAACGGTGGACTTGGACTGTGTCATACGGATCGTTAGCCAACATGGCTGGTTCGGACCCCCCGTCATCCGGGGAGTACACGGGTGACGCACGTACTTCAGTGCCTTTGAATACTGGTGAGACACAGGTAGGTGTACCTGGGGTCGCAGAGGGACTAGAGGTCCCTCAAGCCAGCAGGACTGGGAGTACGAGCGGGCAACAGGCCACCCCGACTCAGTCGGGAGTTCATCCGGGTGACACTTCTGATGTTGGTGGGTCGAAGTCTGGCCACCGTGTGGTACACTCAACGGGAACGTCCCAAGGTGAGAGGACTGTCCCCGCGGGTTCCACTCGGGTTTGAGCCAACTTTGGCTTGGAGCCGTCGCCAACTAGGCTTTCGGAGGACGGCGGACCTCGTTGGTCGGCGATGGGCTCGCGCCCATGCCCCCGGTTGAGAACTCTGAAGACCGTGGTTACCCCTCAGGTGGACTCCCGGAGGCGGACCGAGACTCAACTGGAGTCGATTTCCACTCCTCGATGAAACTGTCCGTCGGGAGGCAACCAATGTGTTGCGGCAGACTTTGCCGGACCTGGTGGTCACGATGGCGAATACTATTTTGAATCAGATTGTGGCGAGTTTGCCAGATGGCCTCGATGTCCAGACCGAATTGGGGCTTTCGAGCCCTCAGACGCAGGGGGAATCCCTCCCTACGCCTGTCTCGGATCGCCCCGCACCGGGGGCTACCCCTTTGACTCCCAACGAGGGAGCCACACCAATCTCTGTGGGGCGTACGCCCTTCACGGGGGAGTTCCCCTCGGAAGCACCGGTGGCTACACCAAGCTCGCCACGGCAGACGACAGGCACTGCGGGTCAACTCACCCCATTGCCCCAGCGGCTTTTCCCTCAACGTGAGGTGCCGCCCAAGATCCAGGTAGCCAACCCGGTCTACCAGAGGATCTTTGACTGTGAGACCTACGCCCTCCACAACAAGTCGGTGGCGTACGGTCCTATTCAGGCCCGAGCTATGGGCCGTGCCAAGAAAAATGCACTTTACTCTTTTGGGCACAAAGCAGAACGGGATGGAACTCCCCCCCTCCGTGTCCTTGAGTTTCTACGTCGTTTCACAAAAGCCTGTGACGACAATGCCATAAGTGAGGGCATGGCTGTCTATATGCTACAGGAGTTTACCAAGGGCGACCTACGGACAGAACTAATGTCCGTCATGCCCAGCTTCTCAAGTGGAGGCGCTGGTGAGGTGACGTCCTACTTGGAGCTCGTCAACTGGTTGTTAAGAGCCATGGTGGATGAAGCAGCGTTGGCTTCTCAAATCCAGGAGATTACGCAAGCTCATCAGGAAGAGACTGAGGACGAGTTGTCCTTTGCGGAGCGGGTTCGTAAGCTCAACAATCTTGTGGCTTTTTCATCCACGAGCTGTGGTGAAGAGTCGGTTTGTGGAGGGACTCTATTGGTCAGTCCGTATGGAGACCCGGGAGCATAATACTGTCCGGGCGACACTGGCCGAGTTGGCTAGGTTCGCCTACCGCAGAGGTGAGGCCTTCCGCAAGTTGCGGGAGGAACAACGCCAGGAGCGTCAGGCCGAGTTAGCCAAGGAACGAGAGGAGGCGCGCCAGGCCAGAGAGCTACGAGAGGCTCGCCAAATCCGCAAGGAGAGGGTAGTAGCTGCCGTGGGAACTTTCCAGGGTACCTCATCTACTTCCCAAGTCGGGAAGACTCCTCCGGGAACTGACCATCGGTGTTGGAACTGCAACTCCGATGGACACAGGGCATATGATTGCCCTTTGTTGAGTAAACGCATTCAACAACTCGTTAAGAACGCGAGCAAGAAGACCGCTACGAACGAAGTACGTTCACGCCGCGAGGGTGGACCTCGACCGGTAGTGGCGGTCGCCACACCCTCGGCGGAGGGGGCGGACACGTCGTCCTCGGACTCGTCGTCTTCCCCTTCGCCCTCGGATTCCGACGCCAAGTCGGCGGGAAACGAATGACCGTTGGAGCTGGCCGTCCTACGCTCGCAACGGCAGCCTCGGCCAAGTGTGTCAAGAGGACGAACCAACCCTGCCGGATGCTGCGGCGACCTAAGGGAGTCCGCCCACCTCGGGTAGGACTCCCCAAGAACGTAAACCCACGTCGGGTCATCGCGGTGCTGACGGGTGAGAACTTCCAGGTGGCTGGACGGGTGCAACTAGCCCCCGGCCGTGCCTGTTGTGCCCGTATCGTACTTGATACCGGTTCAGGAGCCTCCTTGATACGCAAGTCGCTATTACCGAAGGAGGTGAAGCTCCAACGCTGGAGGTCCAAAGCTGACCATATGATTGACATCAATGGTGGGGTACTTCCCATCGTTGGTGCCGTGACCCTACCAACTAGGTTGGGGACCCATGAGGTCGACGTGACCTATGGCGTAGTTGAGAATATATCGGTACCCCTGCTTCTGGGTACCCCTTATGTTGTTACACAAGTGCCTCTGATTTGTGGCCCTGAGTATTGGGTCAAGTTGATGAATGGGGAGACCATCCCCATTCTTGGTCAGGGAAAGTCTGTGGCTCCTGTGACAGTCTCACAGTCGAAGCCTGCTTGCTCCGTGAGAGAAGGGTTCACTGCTACTCTGCGTTTAGCCCGTAAGGTCACGTTGCCCCCCAACTCGGTGGCGCACGTTGACGTTGCAACTGATTATACGGGTAACGGGTTGGGGCACCCTCGCCCCCGTCTTGCTCGCAAGCACCAAGTGCATGTTGCCCTTGGCACGATGAACTCCAAAGCCGGAGTCCCGTGGAGGATCCAGGTGATGAACCTGAGCTCTTCGCCCCAGTACTTCAAGTCGGGAGCCAAGTTCGGCTATATCGACCAACATGAGGGACCAGTAGTAGCGGTCACCCTCAACGCGGGCGTGAGTAGCGACCAGAAGTCCGGAAAGGAGAAGCACCAAGCCAAGCCGGCCGCCTCTCCTCGACCCCATGTGAACATGAAGAATGTCCTACCCAGGTTGAGGGTTCAAATTGAACGCCTCTTGGACCAATATCACAAGTTGTGGGATGGTCAATTGGGACTCATGAGAGCCACCTAACACCGGATCGAGTTGAAACCTGGTGCACCCCCTATACGCCAACAACCGTACAGGGGAGGGCCCCGTTCAAGGGCCCTCGTCAAGGAGCAAGTCGCTCGCATGGAGACCCTCGATGTGATTGAGGCCAGCAACGCCGAGTGGGCGAGTCCGGTGGTCATTGTCCCCAAAGTTGATGGGACCCCCCGGTTCTGTATCGACTACCATAAGCTCAACGAGAGCACGGTGAAGGACAGTTATCCCCTACCTAGGATGGACGACTGTCTGGACTCTCTGGGGGAGGCTAACGTGTTCCCTACCCTAGACTGTAACGGGGGGTATTGGAAAATTACCATTGCCCCGGAAGACAGGCATAAAACTACCTTTACCTGTCACTGTGGTACCTACGAATGCAAACGACTACCGTTTGGACTGTGCAACGCGCCGGCAACTTTCCAGCGCGCCATGGACATGATTCTGGCCGGAGTACGGTGGCAGCTCTGTCTTGTGTACCTAGACGATATCATTGTGTTCTCCCGAAGTCCGGAGGAGCACATTGGCCATCTTGGCCAGGTGTTCAAGCTACTTGATGACGCCGGTGTGTCACTGAAGGCGAGCAGGTGCCACCTCATCACTCAGGAGGTGGAATACTTGGGACATGCTGTCCGTCCGGGGCGCCTCAGTGTCAACGAGAAGAACTTGAGGGCCATCCGTAAGGCTCAGCACCCCTGGACCCAGACCCAGATGAGGAGCTTCCTCGGGATGTGTGACGTGTACCGACGTTTCACTAAGGGCTTCGCCAAGGTGGCGAAGCCGCTGAATAAGCTAGTTAGCTCGACGCTACCGAAGAACCTGCGCCAAGCCGGGTGGAGCAGGAATCCTTTGAGATTCTTCGGGACCTACTGCTCAAGCCCCCTATCTTGGCTATTCCCAGGTTGGGAGGCCACTACATCTTAGACGTGGACGCTAGAAACGACCAACTTGGTTGTGTGTTGCTTCAGCAGCAGCCGGATAAGGAGTACTTGCCGGTAGGATACTTCAGCAAGGGGCTGAACTCAGCTGAGAAGAGCTACGGAGTCACCGAATTGGAAGGACTCGCAGTGGTGTGGACGGTGCCGTCACATCGTCTCTACCTAGAGGGTGAGAAGTTCCTCATCCGCTGTGACCACCGCGCGTTGCAGTTCATCTTCAAGACGGATTGCACGAACACGCGCCTCAACTGCTGGAGGGTGCGACTGGCACCCTTCAACTTTGATATTGGGTACCGACCTGGCAGGCGACATGCCCTTGCCGATGGCCTTTCTCAAGTACCATCCGAGGGGCTGGGCACTAACTCAGTCGATGAAGACATCCCCATCGTGGGCGTAGTCACGCGCTCGGGTCAGGCGTTGGACCCTGAGGCGCCGGGGAACAAGAAGTACTTGCCCCTGTCCCTGGACGAGGTGGTGAAGGCCCAGGCCGAGGACTCCTTCTGCAAGTCGCAGAGGGATACGCTAGATACGGAGGCGGAGACACGGTTCTTCATCGGAGACGATGGCCTCCTCTTGAGGAGCGGGGTCATTCAGGGGACCGAACAACTTGTCGTCCCCGCATCCCTCAAGGACAGTATCCTTGAGAGGGAGCATAACACTCCCACAGGTGGACACCTGGGGTCTAGTGAACTGAACCAGACCCTGAGAACCAGGTACTACTGGCCGTCCATGGTGGTGGACATCTACAGTTGGGTGGCTACCTGCACAAGTTGTGCGCAGAGCCGTCCGATGGAACGGCGGCCTACTACGGCTATGTTACTGTTCCCGGCCAAGGAGCCGTCTGCCGCGTTGGCAATGGACATCCTTGGGCCCCTGCCAGTGACCGAGGAGGGCATCCAGTACCTCCTGGTCATCTGCGATCGCTTTACGGAACTTACGCGAGCGATCCCTCTGGCAGAGATCATGGCCATGTCGGTCGTGTCAGCCTTCCTAGATCACTGGGTTGCCGCGTATGGCATCCCGGACAGTACATTATCGGACAATGGACCGCAGTTTGCGTCCGTACTGTTTCAGGCAATGCTGGATATGTTGGGGGTTCAGGCAAACTATGCCACCCCCTACCACCCACAAACTAATGGGCAGGTGGAGCGCTTCAACAAAACTTTTGTTCGGCAGCTGCGCCACTATGTGAGTGAGCACGTGAAAACGTGGGACCAATACATTTCTATTCTTACGACTGCCTCCAATTCGCAGGCTCACTCATCTACCGGGGAAGTACCCCTCGCTTTTGTGACCCCCCGTCGCTTGCGGTCTATTGCCGTACGACGGCCGTTCCCAACTAGGGAGGCCGATGGCAGTATACCTACTCCCACTGAGAGTAAGGCGGAGTTCGCTGCTAGGCTCGAAAAACTCATCCCTAAAGTCAGGGCTGACATGGACAAAGCGCAGAAGCGCTACAAGCGTACTTTAGACAAAAAGGTGCGTAACGCCAAGCACGTTCCCGAGCAGGGTGACTGGGTACTGGCTCACTCACACACCCCAACTGGGGGTAAGTTGGTGTTCCAGACGAAGGGGCCATACCAGGTCCTTCGTGCAGATGGACGGCGGTTCACCATCAAAAGTGACGATGGGGTCCGCACAGTAAACAGACAGGACGTGGTGAAAGGTGCACCGCCTCCTGCAGGCGACCCGGCTTGGGCCTGTGCGCTGAGAGCGTGGCGCCTGCCTTCGCTACCTGCGGCCAAACAGGGCCCGCAGGAGTACGTGTTCGATAAGTTCATCGACCACGGGTGGGATGAGGACACTAACCGCCTCATGGAGGTAGGAGCACCGGTTTGAAGAGAGTCAAGGTAGAGGGTGGGATGCGTTCCGTCTTGTTCGTGACTACACGAACCTTGGCGTCCAAATGCTCCAGCACCGGTGACACAAACCCATGGTTGAACTGCACCTTTCCTTCTCCGGGCAGGATACTCTTGACATGCTGTTTCTGGAAGTGCTAGCCTAGGATGAGGGGGACTGATACAGTCTTGACTACTAGAAAGGGAAAAAGCATTGGTTCATTGTTGACACAGATGGCGACGGGAAGACGGCCGAGCGGTCGTAGGGTTTGACTCGAAGCGTCGACAATATGGGTCCTGGTAGGCGCTCTCCGGGCATGTCGACGCCAGCCCAGGGGTAGCAGGTTCTCAGTGATGACGCTTGGTCCGGCTCCCGTGTCAACCACCGGAGTAGCAGCTTGGGGGAGACTATCCCCCACACGCATACGAGCATTAATCTTGAGGTTTTCCTTACGCAGGACAAGCAAGGTCCTCTTGAACAAACAATGCGTCCAGGCGGCTACCAGTTGAGCAGGTAACTGCCGTCCTTTCTCCCGGCACGCAAGGGGAGAACGGGTAGAAGTTCCCTGTCGTCGGAGATTCGGGAAGACACTTGGGGAGAGCGCCTGCCCTACTCGTTTCCCGGGTCCGAGGAGTCCTTAGAGGTTTCGGTCTCCAGGTCAAAGTCCGTAGGAGCTTCCCTTGCCAGGGCCTCCGTGGTGCTCTGCAAGGTTGCCACTCGGATTGCGTGTACCTGTGCCTTGTCCATCTTGGAGGGTGCTCGCCGGTCAGCCCCGTTGACTGCCTTTGCAAACACCAGTCCTTGAGGCTTGAGCTTCTCCTGGAGGTCCTTGGGAATGATCGGGCACTGGTAGGACATGTGGTCCTTCTTCTGGCACAGCCAACAAGACCGGAATCGCTGGTTCTTGACCTGCTCGGGGGCGACTAGGGAAGGTTGCTCCTTAGAAACGAAGCCGCCCCACTTGTCTCCTGACCCCACGGGTGAGGCCTTGCCAACTGCGAGTACCGGTACAGGGCTATCACCTCCCTTATACTTGTCGGGTCCGGGACGAACTCGCGACAACAGCTTGGGAGTTGACATCATGGGAGCCTGGAGTGCCTTGGCTTGCCGGTACTTGCCCTGGGTGTAGGCCATCAACTGCTGGAAGGTATGTTCTTGGTGTTCCTGGTTGTAGTTCTCCGCATCCACTTGAAGATATTCAGGAAGCCCTTCCGAGAAGATCATCTTGAGCCTGTCCTCTGGGTAAACGTTGCCACAAGCCTCGCTCATCTCATGGACACGGCGGGCGAAGGCCTCTGGAGTCTCTTGTCGTTCTATGGTTGCCCGGTTCAACCTGCCCACTGCCTTGCGCAGGGAGTCCGCGTCAGCGTAGTTGGACAGGAGCCAGTTGACCGCCTCCGGATAACTCGCGACGGTACGTCCGACAATGTGTCCGGCAGAGTCTGGTAGAACCTGTGCGAACCGCTGTTCCGCTTCTCCGGTCATGAAGTTAACCAGGAGGTGGAGTGCCTTGCCCTCGGACACATCGTTGTCGTTGCATGCCTTGACAAACCGGCGCAGGAAGGCAAAGATAAGCGCCGGTTTGTTCCCGGAATTCTTAGGGTGTCCCCCGAAGCTCGGCTGCATTCGCCGGATCAGGGATGCCATCTTCTTGGTCATCTTCCGAGTGTGACCTTGGTCTTGGTTCTCCAGCCGGTAGTTACCCAATACGTGACCTTGTTCAGGGTGGCATCTCTCACATGGTGGGCAGGGATGTCAAACTCGACTAGCCTGCGCCGGGTGGGACCAGGGGATGCATCCCAGTCGTATCCCTCCTCAGAGCTGGAGGAACTAGTCTCGCTGGTGCTAGAGCGACGACGACGATGCCGACGCCTCCGGCTGCTCCGGTTACCGGTCTTGGAGCTCCCCGCCCCATAGGACGCAAGGAGAGGAAAAGCTTGGCCGGTCCCACGAGTCGAGGTCTCAGGGTGACCCGTAGAACCAGTTACAGCGGTGCCTCTGGCACTGCTAGTGCCCACAGGAAAAGGTGTATACACCCAGCTGCCATGTGTGGGTCCAGGAGTAAAAACACCAGGGGCTATCCCTGGAGGTCGAGGAGTAGAACCGACAGGAGGGAGACGTCTGCTGCGAGCGGACTCAAACGCCGTTGACCCCGGGGTTGCTCCCACAGGAGGAACAGCCGTAGGAACGGGAGCAGGAGGTACTTGGCCGCCTGTAGACTCCAGTCCGTCACCGGGTGTCACGCCCAGGTCTGCTTCACCCGTAGGGAGATCGCCGGGTTGGCCACCGTCCCCCGCGGTGACCAGGGATGCGTCAAGGGACGCGGGGTCTACCCCTTCGGGCACCTTCGTGCCAGGGAGGGTAGCCATTTTGGTCACTTGACAGCCACAGTCCAGTTGCCTGCGTGTCCAAAGATCGCAAGACCACAAGAGAGGGGTTGGAGAGCCAGGAATGGGGTTCCCGTGAACGGGTGCAAATAATTCCCAAACCACAGAAAAAGACAGAACAGGAACAACCCAACCGCTGCTCCCAAACGTCTCTTCTCAAACACTCCAATCCCCTGCTGCTCCACCAATTATGTGGTATAAAACTCGATCCTCTCATACACGTGTCAATATCCCGCGGGGGAATGGGACAGGTAACACAGAAAGGGGAACTACGAGAGTGGTATGCCTGTTGCCTCACGTGCCTGCTCGCAGAGCAAACAGATACGCACGGTAGTGCACACGGGGAAGAGGAAAGCAAACGCGCAGTTGTCTTTTTCCTGAGGGCGCGGGCCAAGGGCGCCTCGCTGTCCCTCTTAACGTGCATCTGGGGGAGCCTCGGCACGTTGGCCAGGTAGCCCCCCCCATAACCCCGAGTGGCCCCGACCCGAGTCTAACCTCGTCAGGTCGGGGGCCACTATCACTACTAATTCTATTCCCACTCACTAATCTCACACTCAAATTCTCTCAAATCAAGTCCCTCACAAGTATGCAAAAACCCATCAGAAATCCCTCTCTCACGTGTGGGTAGCGTAGTCCACCGCATCCCAGTGCCGGGCACGGGCCACGACCGCCAACCATCACCACACGGCGGGCGTGTTCTGGCACCTGGTGCCCTCTGGTTGAAGTCCCGGGTCGGCGCCAAGTCGGGGCCATGGATGCCACACTTTCGTCACCACCTGACAACTACGGAAGTGGAAGAAGGCGGATGTGGAAGACCAGTGGGTGGGTGGACTACCAATGCTTGTTGATGGAGAGGGTGTGAACAACCGAGTGGGCATGTCGACCGGCGGGTGGCCGGGATGCAGCCAAAGGGACAATAAAGCCCGTTTCCCTGGCCAGTAGGGGCCACCCTTTGGCGCAGACGCGGGGAGGGGGGGTCGGATGTGTGAGAGAAGAGTTCATTTTTATTGTTGTCAGAGTTCCATCGATTCTTCTCGTCTTTCCTCTCCTGCCCATGTTCTGAGGCCCTCCGGACTGTCGTCCCTTCCTCAGGTGGCTCCTCACTTTTTCTGTACCTATCCCTCCTGGGTGCTCCATCCCAGCTGTGGCAAGACTGGCCCCACGCAGGGGGGCAGGACGCGCCATACTGGGGCGGGAGACAACTAGTCGGACCTGTTTCTCCCTTTACATTTGATCCCGAATTTCCCGAAGTCAGGGATGCTTTGCTTCATAGTAAATCTAATATGGATTTGAGGGTTTTCTGCATTTTACTGTCTTGAATTGTCGTGTGGCCCGGTGGGCAGGTACTGAGGTGGGAGATTCTGAGTGGCAAGATTCTGAGAGGACCCTGGAGGGATAAGAATAGGGACAGCGGGGCTTGGCCTCGCTTCCCCGTCCCGACCAAGAAGCTGTTGGCCGACACACCATCATCTTGTTTACTGGTGTGGGGACTGCCCCACAGCAGGGATAGCGTGTGTGCGACTTGCACTTCTCTCAGTTCCCCCGACACGGGAGGCAGCCCTTGTGCACCGCCCCAACTTGGGTGCCGCGTGCGCGAGTGCTTTTTGCCGCAGTTGGTGCAGCAGCAGGGGACAGAAGTAAGCTTCACCTCCGGGTGCACCCGGGTGTTGGACCATGGGCGGTCCCCGCCCACGGTCGCGAGGTCCCAGGGGCAGATAGGAGATGAATGGGGGGGGGGGATGGATACACTGGTGGTGCGCTGCGCGCGGTACGATCCGAGGAGTGCCTACTGCGTTCTCACCGAGCCTGGGAGCAAAAGCTGGTGCGGCGCGTCCAGGGCGCCGAGGTACATGATTCTTCGGGCCAGTCACCTCAAGAGGCCCTGAACCACTACATTGTATTTCTTTTGTCACCAATCCTGCCACAAACTCGGAAACTGGCGGATGTCCCGAAATGCTTGGCCTTTTGTGGAACAGAGTTTGTGGCGCCACACACTCGGTTGCCACAAACTCGGGGCGGGCCCCAAGTCGCCCGTCAGATGCCAGGAAGTATGGTGCCGTGACAGTGCGTTTCGAACGGAACGCTGACCGGCCAAGGCACTGTCAATTTCTGGTACAGTCTCCGATATTCCTCCTTCCTGACACGTCCAGTCTGGCAAGAGTAATTGATACGGGGTTGTGCCCCTTGCGGATGTCGTCCGAAATCCTTCACAAATATCACATACTTCCTTCCCCATGCAAAGGATCCACTCACTAGCTCAGATACTTCATTTTCCATGCAAAGGATCCACTCACTCGTGTGATGTGGCTGATTTTGCGCCATCCACATTTTCGTCCACTCTCCGCGACGTAGTAGGTCCTATTCGTTGTGCGCTGCCCAGCCGGCACTTCTTAATCACTGGGGCAGGGCAGGCGGCCGTGGCGCAGCAGTTTTAATTCGGGCTGTACTGCCGCATGTGGAAGTTGGCTGGCGCCATCAATGGCAACCTCGCGCCCATCTGCACGCTCCGAACGAGGCTCGGAGCGGTTGCCTTAAATACTCAAACATGTGTGTATTCCACTGAGTAATTCTTCTCGCCACTGTCGATGCGCATAAGCGCATCATAATGACGCTGTCAGGGCTCCATGCGTCAATGGTCGCCACCTGGGCGCATTAGGAGAGCGGATGGCTTAAGCCGCATGTAGCGTTGTGACCTTAATGCATCCGGAAAGCTGTGGATAAGTGGACTTCGGAGAGTATCGAATCCGTTGAGCGCCCCCAATGACTAGGCCACAGACCCTGTCCAGATGCGTCCTGAAGTTAATGCAGGGTTTTACAACCCCTCGTATTACGATCACCCACACTGGATAACGCCTGGAAACCTCTTGCTTGGGGACATGTGGTCCATAACGCCACACCGCAGGTCAGCAGCACCCCTGTGCTTCATCAGGGCATCTGCTTTTGACGGGCGGGGGGTCTGCGCTGGAGATGTACCGTCTCAAGCTGTTCCCCGAGGACCAGCTGACTGTAGCATATCCGCCCTCCGTGCCGAATTTTGATATTTACTGACTAGTAGCCCCCCCCTCCGATTGGTGGCACTAACCTTGTTGGATTGTGACCACTTGTGCCTTGCCCTTCGAGCCACTACCTTTGTTTTGTCTTGCGCATCTGTCGTTGCTTTGGAGGAACCTTCTACGTTGATTGCCATGCTCGTGGCGATCGGCCATTCGGCCCTCGCTCGGTCGCATGACCGGCATGTTGCTTCGCCCTTATATGCGACGCGCGGGCTCGCCGTCGCCTTCCGGCCGGCTTGCTCCCCATAGAACTTCTGGGCGCTAAAGGACGGTCTTCTTTGCCGTAACGGTCATAGCTGTCGCTTTCCGCTCTTGCGGTCGGTCGGTCCCAGTTCTTCTTAAACGATCGACGCTTATTCCACACGGACAACCGAGCGCAGACAGCTCTTCAACCACTTTGCGTCCTCTCGCCGCGCACTTGAGGCATCTGTAGATAAAGTTTTCTATGGATCCTGCCCCCCGCTCAGCCACACTCGGGGCACGTTAAGTGCCCCACCAAAGTCCCTGCGTGCGGGTCCGTCGCGGCGAGCGTAGGGCGGATGGGGTTTGCTTCCCCAAGGTGTCGCGTTCAGAAGAGGGGACTAGGCGGGAGGGGCCTCTTAAAGAGGAGGCGTCAGGGGCACCTGCCGATGTGCAAGAGAGGGCATGACACGCATGAGCACCTGGCTTCTTCGTGGACCAATCAAACGAGCCCATGCGATCAAAATATTATCCGACGAACAGACATCGCAAAAACGGGGACTCTCGCACGAGAAAATATTCTCAAAACAATGGCCTCAAGGCGCCCGCTGGCTCCTCCCCAAAATCGACCACCCCTCTCCCAAACGTCGGTTCCAGCAAGACCAGCTGTGCCGATTTTGTGTCACATCTTCACTCTTCGGATTTTTTTAGATGACTCACGGCCCCAGCGGTTGGCTCTTGTGAGGAACCACCCACACTTGGGCAGCCCCCAACGTACTCGTGATGGTGTCAGCGACCCGTGCCAGCCAATAGGGCGACAGGGTGCGGGGAAGAGGGTTGAGAGGGTGACGGTGGTGGGTCTGGGGAAGAAGACGGCGCGACATCGGTGGTGATCGAGGGGGGCTCGAAGGGTAAAGGCCGTCTTTGGTCTGTGTCTGTGGTTGCCCCTCCGGTCTCCCCCGGTGGCGCCGACATACACGCACTATATACTCGCGTCGGGGCACCCGAGGTGCCCCAAAGCATGCGTTTCCCCGTCGCGCCGCCGGTAGGCACAAAACGGCCCAAAAACAAAGCATGGCTTTCAGAACAAAGCATGGGCGGGCGTGCGCACTAAAGGAGGGCAGCCCCAGTTTGCCCCAAACGAAAGGGTTCGGCGTGCGGCGCCTAGTGCGCCGTCCCAGCCGGCCCCAGACGCTAGTCGGTCCGAAGGTCCGAGAGGCGTGCAAGCACGGTTCGATCGAGTCGACCGAATCGGCCAGTCGGCTAGCCAGTCACATCGCTGCAATGCTGCAGCGAGGAGATTCTGACGGACTCGCCAGCTGTGGCAGATGTGGCTCTTTATGGGTGCTGACGTTGGCGCCCTTCGACATGCCATGATGGGCTGTTGATGGCTGCTATCGTGCGGCCAGCAGACACCGTGAGACAGCGGCTGACTCACCTTGAGTCTGAAAGGTACACCGCGTCATGCCCCACAATACAAGGCGTTGATCCATGTTGCCAGGACTTCGTTCGGCAGGATCTGTAAGGAGAGGTCCCAGATATTATCTCTTAGGTATGAGGCATGGGATTAGGGGGGAATTCCTTACAGCTCTAGATACTTGTGCATATTTTCTTTTGAGTCGAGTCTCTTCACAAAAGACGGGATAGACCAGGAGCTCGACCCAACGAGGTCCGTTTGGGGTGGCCTCTGCTTTAACCCAGTAGCTTCGTCGCCTTCCCTCCCGCCAAGATCACCTGCCAAGCGCGCTGTCGTGATGTTGGACCGCACTGCTGACTTCAAGTTCGTGTATACGATATAGACTGGGACTTCTCTGTCGCAGCGCTGAAACGCGCCTTGCCGAGACCCCCGCTCCACCGCGAGCTCCCGTTCTGCAACTGCGCACGCCCCGCACGCCCCGCGGTCCACACCCCCACGCCAAGCCGACGAGTGCTGTGTCCCTGCTCGTTCATGACGCCTTCGTGAGCAATTCGGGTGCGTCTTCCAGCGCGCTTCCCCAGTCCCGACGTACCGCTGTCTGGGCTTGCTTCTTCCCAACGCGGGCGAAATCTTCCCGCGGGTCCTCCGCATACGGCCCAGTAAGAGCCATCCCCAGTCTTCTTTGCTCGTCAACTTGCTCTTCTCTATTTGCTCCGCCCCCGCGTGGCCTCACCCCCATCTTATCTTCTCTTCGTCGTGGACGCCAATCCGCTCCCTCGCAGGCGCCCAACCATGTGTGTCATATCCCATTGTCAAACTTGTCTTTGCGCGCCTATGATGTAAGGCGATGACCGCCGGCATGTTGCGCTTGCTCCGAAGACCAGCGTTTGCGGCAATCCACTCATTGTTGAGCACGTGTGACGCGATCTGACCCTAAACGTTGGTACAGGGCCGCACCCCTGAAGAGGCTCATAGCACATGAGCCCGACTCGACCCCCGAGCAGCGCAAAAAACAATCCGAAAAGACAAACCCCACTTCAAGGTTGTCAAGAATAGAGGTCCACTCATGGCGTCCCTGAGAGGGGTACGCCGGCCAGGATACCAAAAGTCCTTGTGAGTTCGCCAGGAGCTCTTTGATCCCAGTGTCAGGATGGCGGCCGTGGTCCCCGTCACGCCCGGCTTCCGTCCTCTGGCCGAGCGGAGAAGAACATCG
This sequence comes from Pyropia yezoensis, assembly GCA_009829735.1. NCBI lineage: Eukaryota > Rhodophyta > Bangiophyceae > Bangiales > Bangiaceae > Pyropia > Pyropia yezoensis. The sequence goes on from CM020620.1 coordinate 14,403,224, forward strand.
ATGTATCTCTATATGCAACGTACCATACTGGCAAGTCCGCCAAAAGGTGTACATGCGCGTGGGCGGGTCTCCGACGCGCATCAAACTGTTTTGTGATCTGGCGTTTCACTAGTTGTCCAATGAAAGGCCGAGCGACCTGCCCCTGTAGCGGACCATGCCTGGAGCTGATCGCTATCCCCGTTGGTGATGGGGTCAGACCCTCGTAGCGGTAGTCCGGTGGACCTGCGAGTCTGCCCGTCGGAACATTACTTCGAAAGAATGCATCAGCAGACGATCCGGCGAGGTCCACCGCTTCCCGTCACACCAATCAGAAGCACCCCTGCGAGCCATCAGGCTCCCCAGCCCTTCCCTGACGAAAAGATCACCCTCCAAGATAACCCAGGAACCACAATAGTTCCTGAAAATAATGGGCCCCCGTGTTAGGCGCGAGCAGCCCGATTCGAGCCCCCCCCCGTCCAAGCCAGAATGAGGACGTGCCCGGGTGGCTTATTGCTCGATGAGCCATAGCTCCTGAACAGGTTCTCTCTTGGCTGTGTTTCTATTCACAGCGGTCCCCACACAGGGGCGCACTGGACGATGATTAGGCTGGAAGGCCCACTCATGCGCTTCGAAACTGCGACCAGAGCCAAGTTTCGCCTGGCTCGCGGATGGCGAGGCATCTGGGGGGGGAGGGTTTTCAGGTCATTTTCCACGTCTATACGTTTGGGTGGACGCGTAATGTCGGGTGCACGTTTGCATGTTGTGCGTCCCGTGGAAATTGGACGTAGACGAGACGGGATCGTATCAAAAATCGGCCACTAGTCCAATCAAGCCCACCCTGCACGACACGTACGCGTCCACTATTTACGGGTCGCACTATTTCTACATACAGTCACGACCCGGCAATATGGCACCCTTGCGCAATATGTATCCCCCTTTCCAGCGATGCAGAGTCCTTGCGCCGGGGCCCAGGAAACGCCGTGTGTCGCAGTCCGGCCAGCAATCGTTCTCTCTTCAACGGCGATCACGGGTGATCCAGAGTTCAGATCACTGTCGATCGCGTGAATCTGACACGGACCGGACCGTATGCTTTTGGTCGACCGCACCGAGACGTAACCAATTCCATATTCGAGACGCAGTCGCAGCAGGGCCGGGACGTCGTTCACAACGCAGTCTTAGCAGATCCACCCAGCAACTCGAGCAGAGAACGATGGGAAGCACCCACGTTCCACCTGCCCAAGTGCTGCAGCATCTTGTGCTGCGCCTTCTTGGCAGCTGGGACTCGTGTACACACGCACGAAGGAAGCGGCAAAAAGAAAGGAAATGAGTCACTTACTGTCGCTGCCGGACGATGTACCACCGTCACTGCCACCCTCGACACCCCTCCAACTACTCTCAAACACAATCGTGTCTACCGTCGCAGCCCTCACCCCCTCGTCGTCCTCAATCGTCAGCGAGCCCTCCACAGCCCGCTCCTTCGTGGACACTGGGGTGTCCTCAGACGCTTGCTCAAAGAGATACCGCAGAACATTCGCATGTAACTGCCGTGAGGGATCGTAAACCGCTAAATGGCGCCAGTGCGGGTGGCGTATGTGGGCGGAGAAGCGCCCGGGAAGCCCCCTATGGTCCCCCCAATCATACCGCCGTGCTCTTCCAGAATTCTAATTACCTGTAATTTCGCAGTATGACGGACGATCGTTTGGAGGCGATCGACTTCTGCGAGAACGGCCGCAACGATACTCGCAGATATATGGCAGGGTGCCATATAACTGGGAGGCATATAACCGGGTCATGACCTGTATATACCCATCCAGAGGGCGCATCGGATACAGTTTTACAGCTGTGGATGAAGTTTTAGATCTCCTGTTAGACTTGCGCCGCTGTATCCGTCTGACACCAGTTTTTTACAAGTGACACCAGTTTTTCACAACTTCGGCTTACATAGAAAATCCACAGTGTTTACATACGAGAACCCGTTCCGAACGGCTGCAGAAGTCGGCGGCAGCCGCAAGGCAACTCGCACTAAACTATGATCCTGTGCGAGGGGGTGTACGTGAGTCGCACCGTTGGGTGCGCCAGCTCACAGGCTCTTCGACGATATAAGAAGAAAAGAATAGGAGCACAGGTGCGCGACCGTAGCCTCACGGGCGGAAAAGAGAGCGCTCCTGCAGAGGTCAAATTGGTTCTAATTACCACCCCGGAACGCTCATCTGACTTATTGTTGGCCCGAATCCGACTTCTTGGCAACGCATCCGTGCGTCCGCTCGCCCCACCTGTGCCACGCTGCCCTCTTCTTCCTCCTATCCCGGGTTTGAGCACCTTGGCAGAGTCACCAGAAGAGCAGAACACGTCTGTGAGCCTGTCCCGGCCTATCAGTACCTCTCTCTTTGCTGCAGTGGGCTGACGGTGGCGCAATCGCCTCTTCCCACGTGCCCTCACCCACCCCATTTTCCCCCCTTAAACCCCCCCGGCTGTTCTCGATAGGGCGTTGGCGGGAGCCAGCAGGCGCGCCCCACACCGCTACACAAGAATAGTCCGCCCCACGCTTTCCCCAGCACGTCCACTCCCCCTCACGGACGCGTCGCAGTCAGCGAGGGGCGAGGGAGGAGTTATCATCAGGCTCATTCAAGTGCGAAAAGAGCATCTGCTCCCGCGTTCTTTCAGACGCGAAGTGCTGCCCGTGGAGCAGGCGAGCATCTCTACCAGCCGCAAGTACCAGCGAGCTCTGTCGTTGTTGGGGGGCGGGGGGGGGGACGTAACCACCCCGGAGGACGGGGGGATGCTTTTTGGAGCTCACGGGCTGTGATGCCGAACGTCACGATCGCGAAGGGGCCATGCTGCTTCAGCTCTCATTGGTCGACGGACGTGAAAAGATGCTCCACGACAACAAATACAATCAGGATATTTCAGCTGTATCTCTGTAAGAAGTGCCCCAGATGGCTGCCCTGATATGTAAACGAGAGTTGTGAAAACTGGTGTACCCCCCAAACGAGGGTGCATTTTTTCCTCAGCAACCAGGCATCGCCCGCAGAAACGGACAAGACGGTCGGACTCCTGAGGTGCTGCCGAGTCCGCTAATATATTTGCCGTAGTGTGTCGTGAGCACATGGCCTGTGCCTGGGCGCCATGGCCATATCCCAGTCCCGCCCAACGCCTGTCCAGCTGTGTGGCTCGGGTGAAAGACCGCTTCTGTAAGGAGCCCCCCCAGTACGGGCCCTCCATCGCTCACCGCCGCCGCCGCGCGGTTTGCGGCCTCTCCTCCCCCACAAGCCGCCCCCACCCACGAAGAGAGGCGGCGTCCCCCCCTCCTCCTGAGGTGGTCTAGGTGCGGCGGTTGCGGCGGCGCGCGACGCGGCCTGCGCGCGGCTGCGCGCGTCCCGCCCGTGTCGCCCCGTGTGTGGCACGCTCCCCCCCCCCCCCCGTCAGACCCCGTCCGCGCTCCCCCACCCACCCACGCCGGCGGCGGCGGCGGGCGCCCCTCGCGTGCCGTGCGCGCTGCCGCCCACCAACTTGCCCGTGGTGAGTTCCTCTCCCCCCCTCCCCCCACGCACCCTCCTCGCCGACGCGTTGGCCGTGGCTGCCGCCGAGCCCCGCCGAGACGCTGCCGCGCCTCGGTGCTCACCGGCGGACACGACCGCGGTCTGTCCCGGCGGCCGCCGCGCGCGGCCGACGTGCGACGCCGTCGCCCGCGTTCATCCCCACCCTCCCCCACCCGACCCCTATTCCCCCTTTCGCCTTTTTGCCCTCCGCCACGGCCCACACGTCCCCCCCCCGCGCCTTGCCACCGCCCGAACCCCCCCCCCCCCCCCCCCCCCCCTGCCGGCCGTCTCCCCAGCGGCGGTCCCCCTCCTGGGGCGCCGCCACTGCGCGCGCGCCCCCGGGCGGGGGCGCTGCTGGGTCCATGCAGCCGCCCGCGTCGTCGGCGCCACCGCCGCCGCCACCGTCTCCACGGCGACGGGTTGGCCCGCCCGCCGACGGCCCGTCGTCGCCAACGGCGGCTCCACGCGCCCCTTCGGCGGCGCTCGTGGCCGCCGCTGCCTCCAGGAGTGCGGGTGGCGGCATGCTGGGTGGCGGGGCGAGTGCGCTGAGTGGCGGAGGTGGCGGCGGTGGGGTGAGTGGCGGGGGTGGGGTGGGTGGTGGAGGTGGGGTGGACGCTGGCGGTGGTGGCGGTGGCGTAGGTCCCGGAGGTGTTGGGGTGGCGGCTGTGGCGGTTCCCGCTGCACGCCGGCCTGGCGACTTTGCTGCCGGTGGCGGCGGTGGCGGCGGCGGCCAATCGCGGGTGGAGGGCCCGCTACCAATTGGCTATTACCCGCCCCACGGGCCGCCGTACGGGGCGGCCATGAACGGAGGGGGGGCGGCACTCGGCGACGGCCTGCCGCCGCCGCGCTTTGCCCCACCGTCTGGCCTAGTATCGACGCTGCCGCCGGGTCACGGCCTCGCGTCGACTGGATCGCTGCCGGGGGTGGGAGTTGAGGACCCGCTGGCGTCCACCGCCAGCTATGGCAGCTTGTTATGGTACCTAGGCGGCCGCGGCGGTGGTCCCGGCGGCAGCAGTGGGAGCCTGATGGGCGGCCTGAGCGCGCCGCTGGTGGGGGGGGGGTGGCGGGCGGCGGGGGGCTCGGGCCTCTCGGCCTCCGTCGCCCGCCGCCGCCGCCGCCGCCGCCCGCGGGGGTGGCGGGGGCGGCCGGCGGCGTCGGGGGGGGTGTCTCGAATGGGCGGCTCCCGGCCCGTGCCCCAGGCCTCGCGTACTCAAACGCCATGCCTGGTCCGCTGGCGTCGATGAGCATGGCCGGAGGTCTGGGCGCACCAGGAATGATGGGAGTTGGCATGATGTCTCTGGCCTCTCTCGGGCCGTATGGTGCGATCCCGGGGGGGGGGGCGGGCGCTCCCGCGGGGGCGGGCGCTGCCGGCGTTGGGCCGGCGACCGGTGGAGGTGGAGGTGCCGGCGTACCCGTTGGCGTTCAACAGCCGGTCGTGAGTGTTCCCGAAGTGGGGGTGCCGCTGCCACCTGGCGTGGTGACGTATGGCCCGTATCCCGTTCCGGCTGTGCCTGGCATGACCTGGCCTGCTGCCGGCGGCAATGGCCTTGTCTTGGATGACGCGGGCGCCAGTGGTGGTGGCGTTGGCGGTGTTGGCGGTGCCGGCGCCGGCGGTGGTGGGCGTGTCGGGGTCAGTACCGGTGGTGCTGGTGACGGCGGTGGCGGCGGCGGCGGCGGGGATCCAGCGCACCCCCCGCCCGGGGGCGGTGTCTATGCTTCCCCTGGCAACCCTGGGGCGGGCCTTGCCGTTGCTGGTGGCGGGTGGAATGCGCTGGCCACAGCGGGGAACAGTTGGCCAGCGAGTGGCAGCGTGGACGTGTCCTTTTCTGCTGTCACGACCACGGGCGCGAGCAGCGGCCTACTGAGTGGTGGGTACGGGCGCCCACCAACCCCATTAGCAGGCATTGGCGCCGGTGGTGCGGCGATGGCCGGCGCTGTCCCAGTGGGCGCCGGACATGTCGGTAGCGGTGCGATGGGTGACGCCCTGGGCATTGGTAGCGGCAACGTTGGAGATGATGGAACTGTTGGCGGAGGGCGCCGCGGCCTTATCCCGTCGCCCGCGCGGCCATCCGATGACTCGGACCTGGAGCTGGACGAGAGTCCCGAGCCGCGGCGTAACACGCCTGGTGGTGTTGGCGGCGGCAGTGGGCCACCGCCCGGGCCAACTGCCGCTGCTGCTGCTTCTGCTGGTGGCCGTTCCCACATTCGAGTGGGCGGGTTGGCGAATGGAGGCGCGGGAGATCGCGGCCGCCCTAACTCCTCTTCGTCCGCCCTTCGGTGGGGCGGAGCGGGCGCTAGCGGTGGCAGCGGCGGAGGTGCCAGTGGCAGCGGCGGGCTCATCTCCCCTCGTCCATCTGGGCTGTTGCCGTCAGGTGCGGGGGCGACGCCGACGGTTGAGAGGCCGCCACCCGGCGGCCGCGCGTCCCCATCTGATCGAGCGGCTGCCGGCGGCCTGGCCGCGTCGATACGACCAGGGGGGCCCTTCGGCGGGGTGTTGCCGCCGCCGAAGCGGGCTGCCTCGGGCGCCGCGGCAGGGGGCGCGGACGGCAACAAGCGCCGTTGTCAGCGGTCTCCCGCAGTGGGCGGGCCGGCGGCTTCAGCTGCGGCGGCGGCGGCGGACGCGGCTGCTGCCGCAGCCGCAGCCGCCGCGGTTGTGGTGGCGGCTGCGAAGTCTGCTAGCGGTGGTGGCGGCAGCAACGGCGGTGTCCTGGCTGGCAATCACGAACGGGCTGTCGTATCCCCGTTGGTGACTGGCGCGGGCGGGGCGGAGCGCTCCCCCTCATCCTCGGCGGCGCTACTCGAAAGTGGAGCACACAGGCGTCGGCGGCCGTCCACCAAAGTGGATGCTTCCCGGCGTCCGCGGTCACGGGCAGTATCTGCGGGGATGTCCGCGGCTGGAGCAGTCGACGGCAGTGTTCGGTCCCCTGGCGTTGGCACCGCTTCTGGCAGCGACCGGCGGCGAGCCTGCGATCCCCCTGGTGTCCGGCACGGATCGGCGGTTGGCGCGCCTGCCGTGGCTTCTCCTAGTGCTGCCGCCGCTACCGCTGCTGCTGCCGCTGCGTGGACGGGGACGGCCTCGTCGGCGCCCTCTTCTGGACCCCCCTCCCCCGGACACCAGGGCAGCGGCGCGGCGCCCGAGTCGCGGCCCGAGAAGAAGCGGCTGCGGGAAAAGCGGCGGCGCGAGGCGCTCAACGTCCGCTTTGAGGCCCTGCAGACGGCTATTGGCTGCGGCGCGTCGGCACGGATGGACAAGGAGTCTGTGCTGGAGGAGGCCGTCTACTTCTTTCACGCGCTAGACACCAAGCTCAGTACCCTCGCCACCCGCAACGAGAGCCTCGCGGCGGAACTGGCGGACCTTCGCGCTGAAAAGGCAGACTTGCGCGTGGACAAGACCGCCCTCCGCAAGGAGGTGGCCGCCCTGGAGGAGCAGCTCGCTGCGATCAAGGGGGATGCCGGCGAGACGGGAGGGGTACGAGCCGCCTCGTCATCAATGGGGAGCTAACGGCCGGCGAGGGAGGCGGGGCGGGGGGGCGGGTCATGGGGGTGAGGCGCACAAGAAACCAGGGGCTTTGGGGGTACAGGGGGCGGGGGGCGGGGGTGGGCCCAAGGGAGCTTGATGTATTTGGGGAGGGGGGGGGTGGGAACGCCCTGTGTACGGTGGCTGCTCGCCAGCCCACGGATGTGGCCATCCCACGCCAAGGCGCCCCTTTGTGTCGATGCCTCGTGGATGCTATCCCCTCTTCTATTTAAAATGATGTGTATCCCCCCAGATAACCAGTCCTTTCATGTGTTGCTGCTCCCTGTGCTTCTTTTGGAGACAAGGTTTGTCTTTCGCACACTCATTGGTCCATATCCACTGCGTTCCGAAGTTCTAGCCAATCGAGCGCTCGGATTCCGGGCCTGGGAGGGCTGTCGACCGAAAAGACCTAAAGACCTTTGGTTCATTGCCTGCGGATCCCTCGCAAGACCGTGAAGTCGCGAGACGGCCGCCTCAGACCGATTCCAGCTTGAGCGGCCTCTCCCTGGCGGCCGTCTTCTTTCTTGTTCCCGTGCGCCGCCTTCCCCCACGGGCCCCTCTCCAACCATGGTTAGTGGTACCACCTCTCCGCCTCACCACCAACACATCCATCCACCCACCCCGCCCCCCCTCCCCGGCCCACCCGTGGCCGCCCATGCTCCGCACACTGACGCGCCACGTCATGGCCAGCCCCGCGTTTGCCCCCGCCGGGCCCGTCTTGCTCCGCGGCCGCCACCGGCCGGTGCTGGCCCGCTGACACGGGCGGCGGCGTCGGCACCGCCCCGGTAGGCGGGCAGGGGGGGCTGAGCGGCCCCCCGGCGGCAGCGGCGGCGGCGGCGGCGGCGGCGGCGGCGGCGGCGGCGGCGGCGGCGGTGGCGGCGGCTGCCCGCGGCCGTGGCGGCCGCGCCGGGCGGGCGGTGGGCCCGGCGCGCCTTCGAGGCGGCTGTGGCGGCCGCCTCCGCCACAGCCGCCTCTGCCGCCGCGGGCCCGTCGTGTGACGAGGACGACGTGTACGCGCTGGCGCCCCCCCCCCGCGAGGGGGTGTCCCCTGCCCCTGATGGGGCGGCGGCCGCCACGGCGACGGGCACGGCCGCCACAACAACGTTGCCCGGCCACCCGCGGTTCCTCTCCCCCGCCGACGGCGTTGGCGGCAAGCGCCCCAACATTGTGGACGTGCTGCGCTCCCAGGGCCTCGTCGAGGCGGTGACGGGGGAGGGGGACACGCTGCGGGACGCGGCGCGGGAGCCCCTTACCGTGTACGTAGGGTTTGACCCGACGGCGGACTCGCTGCACCTGGGCAACCTGCACGGCATCCTGACGCTAGCGTGGCTTGCCCGCGCCGGTCACAAGCCGGTGGCGCTGGTGGGGGGCGCCACGGGGCGGGTGGGCGACCCGTCGGGGCGGTCGACGGAGCGGCCGCTCCTCGACGGCGCCGCGATACAGCGCAACCTGGACGGCATCGCCGCCAACATCCGGCAGGTGCTCGACGCGCAAGGCGGGGCGGGAGGGGAGTCCGTGGTTGTGCTCAACAACCACGACTGGCTCGGTGGCACCTCCTTCCTCGACTTTTTGCGTGACGTTGGCAAGCACACCTGCGTCAGCGGGATGCTGGCCAAGGACACGGTGCGGACGCGCCTGGCATCGGACGATGGGATGAGCTTTACGGAGTTCACCTACCAGCTGCTCCAGGCGTACGACTATGCCTACTTGTCCGACCCGCCCCACAACGTGCGGGTGCAGGCGGGCGGGTCGGACCAGTGGGGCAACATCACCGCCGGCACGGAGCTGACGCGCAAGCTCCGCGGCGGCCGTGTCGTGCACGGCCTCGTCTTCCCCCTCCTCACCCGCTCCGACGGCAAATAGGTGCGCAAGAGCGACGCGGGCGGTGCCACGTGGCTCACCGCCTCCAAGCTTTCGCCCTACGAGTTTTACCAGTACTGTGCGAGTGCCCGACGCGGACGTGGTCGGCTTCCTCCGCTCCATGAACTTCCTCCCGTTGGAAGAGGTGGACGCCATTGCCGCCGCCGCCGCCGCCCCCGGGGCGGTGCCCAATGGTGCACAGCGCCGGCTGGCCGAGGAGGTCACCCGCCTCGTCTACGGGGAGGCGGGGGTGGCGGCTGCGCTCGCCGCGACGGCCGTTGCCGCGCCCGGTTGCACCGGCGCGGGCGCCGACGCGCGCACCGCCGACGCGCTCTAGGCGATTGCCGCCGACGTGCCGGGCTCTGTGCTGACCCGCGCCGACGTGGTGGGGCGCTCTGTCGTCGACGTGATGGTCGCTGCTGGCCTGCAGTCGTCCAAGGGGGAGGCCCGCCGGCTGATCAAGAATAGGGGGGCGAACGTCAACAACGCCAAGGTGCCCGCGGTGGACGCGGTGGTGGGGGTGGCCGACGTTATTGACGGGCGGCTGCTGCTGCTGGGAGCGGGGAAGGAGAACAAGATGCTCGTGTGGGTGGTGCCATCGAGTTGACGGGAGTGGCGGTGCGCAGGGCAGCGGGCGGTATTGTGGGCGATGCGACGTGAACGGCGTGCGAGTGTTGGTAGCGTTACCGGTACCGAACTGGCTGTGACAGTGGCGGCCGGGGGCACCCCGCCGCCCTTGCCAACCCCAGCATGTTGATCCCATTCGTCTGTTGCCGCCGTCTGTGCTGCCTCGTCGCGGTCGCCGTCGCCGGCGGGGCGTAACCATCCCCCCCGTCCCCGCCGAGGCGCTGCCGCTGACCGCCTTTTGTCCCCGTCGCGGTATGCCCTACACAGTCGCCCACGGCGACGACTGCGAGCACCTGTGGGTGGTCCGCGACATGCGGGCCCCGGTGGGGTGGGCAGGGGGGGACCCGCAAGGTGCGCGCGGCCTACCCCTCGGCACTGGCCCGCGCGCCGCGGCGGCTGAGACAGTGTCCGGTACGTGCGATGGGGGGGAAGGGGAGGGCGCGATGGGGGGAGGTGGACTTTGGGGAGAGGGGGCGGGTGGGGCTGCGCGCCGCTGGCCGCCAAAGGGTAGGTCGGCTATCGTCCCGTGCGCTGTGTCGCTCACGCGTCTTTTTGGGCACAGGTAACGCACTGTCGTAGGCCTGCAAAACGAATGTCACAGACCTGTCGCCGAAGTAGGGCCCAACCCAGCTCTCACAGGCACCACTGAGAGGCGTGGATTCTCGACGGCGCAGTATCTGGCGCCAAGGACACCAAACAATGACATGTCGTACCGTGTCACCTGTGCAGAGACTTGCTGACCTCCTATTTCTGGGCTGCTTTTTTTTTCTTCCCTTCTTGCTCTTCTCTCCCCGCCGGGCGGAGGCCAAGTAGAAAGGAGGGGTACCTGTCTCTACGGAGTCAAAATCGTCGATTACCCCCTCAATGAACGTTTCCAGGGGTGGTCCAGCGTTTGTCTATATATGGATGTAGGTGACGTCTGCACTGTAGGTCACGACAGATTGGGGCATGGGTTAGGATTGGCTGAGTTTTAATTCGGAATCGACAGAGGTCCAACCTAATCAAACGTTCAAAATTCAACAGGCCTTGCTCCACGCGGGCCCGTTGGTGGAGATCCACGCCCATCCTCCCTCAGGCCATCGTCACAAGAGTCTGTTTTTTCAACGAGGCCCAACGAGAGGCCCTCGTTGGCAATCGAGCATCAAAACGGGGCTTCGTTGAGGGCTCGAATCGCCAATCGAGGCCCCTGGGTTGCGTCAACGAAAGCGCTTTTCGATGGGCCGTTTCATTCGCTTAGACCCGCGCGAACGCCTGTCTGAGGCCTCCGTGTTCGCAATAAATCGCGTGCTGCGGCCGCGCCGCGATCAGTTCTGAGCCCTCATTGGCTACCAGTCTTCCGCCCGTCAGCCTCCAGAGGAGACTCCTGGCGCGCACACCAGCGAGAACTCCAAAGTGAGCACACAGGGGCCTTCGACTGCCCGTTCGGTGCACTCGTTAGTGCAGTCGGCCGTCAGCAGGCTCAGCACGCGCAGGCAGACGACAATCTTCGGGAATCTCCTACGCGCGCTGTGGGCACGGGGCCTTCGCTTCCGTGTCGAACCACATCAAATCTAACTACTCCATGAACTACAGTCATAGGTAGGTCAAAGGGAGGGTGGAGTTTGCCCGCCCACCTGCGATACCGCCTTACTCGCGCACCAGAGGGGCCCCCCCCTCAGGGGCACCAGGAAGAGGGGCGCCCGGTGTGCTTGGGCAGCAGCCCCTTGAGCACGTGCGCGCTGTCGCGTGGAGCCTCGCCGTATAGGGCGGCGCGTACGTGTTCGTACGTTTTGCCTTGAGGGCGTGGGCGAGGGCGATGGGGGGGGCGCGTGCGTGGGCGTGGGCGTGGGCGTTGTTGCGGTCGGGGGGGTCGGACAGCGGGAAGAATTCAGGCTGGACGCTCGCAGTAGTTCAGAACTGTACTCTATTTCACCGACGTATGAAGTACAATTGTCGGCAACCCGCGCCGTCGACGGCATTGCGGTTCTTTGTTGCGGCGTGCACTATACAGCCATCCAAGGAGGGGGATATCGAGATTGTAGCCGTTTTGTGTCAATGAGCACGCCTGAACGAAGCCAAAACCTCTCCGAGTAACCCCAACGATCAACATCGAGCACCTCCTTCGTTGACCAACGCAGGCCTCAACAAAACTGGCCTTCGTTGAGAAAACATACTCTTGTGACGATGCTGCACCCCCCTCTCCACCGCCGCGGAGCGCGCCCGGCTTGGCCGCCCAGATTAGGCCATGTGGCCAGCCGCGGGAGGAGATACGGCGCCGCCGCAGGGGACGACGGTGGTGACGAGGAGGGGGAGGTTGGGGGTGTCGGCGCAGGGGGGCGGCGGAGACGAGGAGGGCGCGTCAGGGGCGGAGGGGGGGGGGGGTGTAAGCCTCGCCAGGCCAAGCAGGGTGGGCAGGCTGGCCAGAGGCGGGTTGGGGGGTCATCTCGAGGTATGTGTAGGGTTGGGTGCTAGGGTGCGTGATCGTGCACAGGGAGAGTCTGCAGGTTGACGGCTGACCGAGCCGGCTCGATCAGACAGCATTCCCACGCTATTAAGTACACTGAATGGGGCGTTCGGTGCCATCTTGGCAGCGCAGCGGCCCATGCGACGGGCTGTGATCAAACAGCGGGGTACTCTGTGGACATGCGCCTATTTTTGGTTATGTATCATAGTAGTGAGAGGCGTTTCTCCCGGCTCCACGCCGAGCTGCGGTGCCTTGCAACTGTCACGTGCCCCTCTATCCTGGGATTTTTACGGCGTGCACCGCTTTGGGTGCTCCTCGCGCGACCGCCGAGCCTCCGAACGGCGCTGCTGGTGGCGAGAGGGCGGCCGCCGCGGCTTCGCGGCGGACCCCTCTCTCCTGTCCCCGCCGTTGCAAGGTCGGGTGGCCTACTGTGTACTGCATGTAGGAACGCGAGAAAAAGCCCACCCTCGGAAATTTTGCAAGGGGGTCGAACCCCCGTGCTGGCGTCTCAGAGCTCCTCAGCTCGCCGCCTCGAGTGGCGAGCGCGCCTCCGGCGCAGTGCCCCTTAATGAGCGACCAAGGAAATCGTTGTGCCGGCGGTGTAATCGGGCCGCAACGATTGGCGGACCCCCTTGCATAACCCTGTGCCAGCGCTTTTTCGCTTATTTTTTTGCGTTCAGTCGTCCTCGTAGGTTGCGCACGCCCAGACAGTGGCGGGCTTGTGCACCGTGGAGCGAATCAAGCACGCGTATGCGGCCAAGAGAACTCCACAAGAATCTCTGTCGCGAAACGTGCTGTCCCAAGGCTTTGCGTGCCTTCGCAGACGACAACCGCAAGGTAGTGCGGGAGGTCCACAAAGACATGTGGCATGGTGTCCGTGGCGGGAAATCTCCCAATAATACGGAATAAATGTTGCGCAGACGCGGTGTCCTACGTAGGAACCGTCCATGAATGAGGCGGGGTGCCCGGAATGCGCTTCTGTTCCACGTGCCACGAAGGCGACTGCTTATTGGTCCTCTCATAGATTGACTTCGTTGCGCGTCGATATTCGTGACAGGAGATATGGCGCAGCAGAGGCTCAAACTGGGGAAGCCGCAGAAAAATGTGGACCCGCAAATCTCCTTGCGGTTGCCACATGGTTTGCGGCAAACGGAAGGCAAGTTTCTCAAGCAAATCGGGCCTTGCGTTTGGTCCCCCTTTTAGGTGCGCACTGCGCGGCGAGCCCGCGACAGCGCCGCGACCTCCTCACATGTCAGGCGCGGTCACTTGGATTCTCAGCGAAACCCACATTATCTGTTCATGTGCGTCTACCGTTGGTGCCTGTGCGTCTCTTCGAGTCACAAGCGCGGCGCGCGTCAAAATCTACCGCATGGCGGGCTGCCGGGAGCGGGCCAGGGCAGGCTGCATCTGGTTGCCCATCCGTACCGCTGGTCTGGGCTGGCATCCCCGCCACGGATGTGCGCGGTTCGGCCTGGAGTCGGGGTCGTACTCCGCGGTTAGGCCTGGAATCGGGGTCGTACTCCGAGGCTCAGGTGCCATGCACATACGAGATTCCCAATTCAGCCGGCCAAAGGAATCTGACCTCTCTGTTAACGTGGGGACCTCGTGCCCCGCTCTCGACCTATCCTGGCCGCACGTGTTAACGGATGGCACGCAGCGCAGCAAGGTCGTCGGGCATCAGCCTATAGAATCCTTGGGATAACACTTTTACTTCATGACTTCGACCACCGTAAAAAATGACACAAAATATAACGTAGTATTGACTTTTGGAGCACATGTTGGCATGGGGTAGGTTTCGAACTGTCGCCTCCCGTCACCGTCTTGCCACCTGGGCTACGCCCACCTGTCCGCCCCTGCACCCGCCCCATCTCTCACTGTCCAGTCTCGCGCTCTTCATCCACAGGCACCCCAGTCGCCCCCCCGCATCACGCATGCGGGGAGGCCTCCGTTCTCCTGCCACCCCTCCGAGAGGCGCTGGCACGTCCGCAGCTATGTGTACACATGAGTTTAGACAGCCAGCGACCAAGGCATACCCCGGCAGCGGCTGGTAGTCCCCTGACAACCAGCCCTCCGGAAACTCCCTCCGTCTCTTCCCCACTTTCGTCGCCTCTCACCCATCCCCCTTCCCCCCTCCTCCAAGCTGTTCCTAAAATTTATTTCTGCCCGCCCTACGCGCCGAAGGCCAGACAGCACCTTGCGGCCGTTGAACGGCTGCGTGGGCCGCTCCGTCAGCACCACCACAACCGATTCGAGGAGCGCGCGGCCGGGGCGATCCAGCTGTGCCTGGCTCGCCGTGATGACCTTCCCCGGCATAACCCAGGTGATGCCCTCGGAGTACGGCGTGGTCGTCAGCGCGTGCCAGGCGGCGGGACGGCCGCGACCCACGCATACACAGCCCACTCCCCCGCTTTCCACATAGCCTCACCAATTTCTACATTGAACAGCACCCCCCCCCCCTCCCCTCGCCTTCACTCTTCTCGCGTCGTTCTCCTCGAGTCATCTGCGAGAGCTGCCCGAGGAAGCCACGCGCCGACGCCGCCATCAAACCCCGTATGTAGATGGCGCCCCCTCCTCACCCGCATAGCGCACCCTCTCCACCATTGTATATCTCCGCTAGAGTGCTCCTCATGGAGGTCCAAAAACGTCAGTCCTACACGCCGCTCCCTTCACTGCATGCCAGATAGATACATAGCGAGCAGGAAAAGTACTCAAATATTTCAAACTTTTCAGGTGTTACGGGAAGCTCCAATAAAAAGAATCAAAAGCGTCCCTAATCAAAACACAAATCTCGCATGTGCATGGCACCCGAGCCTACTCCGATGACCATGGGCTCCGCACAGCACGCCTGGGCCGCTAGTGTCTAGTCTACCTCAAATAAAGGCTCAAATGAGCCGGTGCTGAGGCTCAAATTGTGGCAGTATTGACCCCCAGGCAGGGGGGCAACACGTGCCATGCAAGGGGCGGCAGGCCACTAGCCTGATCCGTTCCTCCCCCTGCATTTGGGTCCATATTCCCTAAGTTTGGGATAGTTAGCTTAGTAGTAAATCCAACTTGGATTTGAGGGTTTTCTGCATGTATCGTCTTGAATTTTCGTGTGGCCCGGTGGGCAGGTGCTGGGGTGGGAGATTCTGAGTGGCGAGATTCTGAGGGGACCCTGGGGGGATAAGGGGAGGGACAGCGGGGCTTGGCCCTGCGTCCCCGTCCCGACCAAGAAACTGTTGGACCACACACCATCCTCCTGTTTGTCAGTGGGGGGTTTGCCCCACAACAGGGACAGAGTGTGTGCGACTTGCACTTCTTCCGGTTCCCCCGACACGGGAGGCAGCCCTTGTACACCGCCCCAACTTGGGTGTCGTGTGTGCAAGTGGTTTTTGCCACATTTGGTGGAGCAGCAGGGGACAGAGGTAAACTTTACCTCCGGGTGCACCCGGGTGTAGGGGGCCCTCTGTCTCAGAGGAACGGTGGACTTGGACCGTGTCATACGGATCGTCAGCCAACATGGCTAGTTCGGACCCCCCGTCATCCGGGGAGTACACGGGTGACGCACGTACTTCAGTGCCTTTGAATACTGGGGAGACACAGGTGGGTTTACCCGGGGTCGCAGAGGGACTAGAGGTCCCTCAAGCCAGCAGGACTGGAAGTGCAGGCGGGCAACAGGCCACCCCGACTCAGTCGGGAGTTCACTCGGGTGACACTTCTGATGTGGGTGGGCCGAAGTCTGGCCACCATGTGGTACACTCAACGGGAACGTCCCAAGGGGTGAGGACTGTCCCCGCGGGTTCCACTCGGGCTGGAGCCAACTTTGGCTTGGAGCCGTCGCCAACTAGGCTTTCGGAGGACGGCGGACCTCCGTTGGTCGGCGATGGGCTCGCGCCCATGCCCCCGGTTGAGACCCCTGAGGAACGTGGGTACCCCTCAGGTGGACTCCCGGAGGCGGACCGAGACTCAACTGGAGTCGCCAATCCACTCCTCGCGGAAACTGTCCGTCGGGAGGCAACCAATGTGTTGCGGCAGACTTTGCCGGACCTGGTGGTCACGATGACGAATACAATTCTGAATCAGATTGTGGCGAGTTTGCCAGATGGCCTTAATGTCCAGACCGGATCGGGGCTTTCGAGCCCGCAGGCGCCGGGGGAATCCCTCCTCACGCCTACCTCTGGTCGCCCCGAACTGGGGGCGACACCTGTGACTCCCAACGAGGGAGCCACACCATACTCGGTGGGGCGTACGCCCTTCATGAGGGAGTTCCCCCCGGAAACGCCGGCGGCTACACCAAGCGCGCCGCGCCGGACTACAGGCACTGAGGGTGAACTTACCCCAGTGCCACTGCGGCTATTCCCTCAACGTGAGGTGCCGCCCAAGATCCAGGTAGCCAACCCGGTCTACCAGAGGATCTTTGACTGTGAGACCTACGCCCTCCACAACAAGTCGGTGGCGTATGGTCCTGACCAGGCCCGAGCCATGGGCCGTGCCAAGAAGAATGCATTTCACTCTTTTGGGCACAAAGCGGAGTGGGATGGAACTCCCCCCCTCCGTGTCTTTGAGTTCCTACGTCGTTTCACAAAAGCCTGTGACGACAATGCCATAAGTGAAGGCATGGCTTTCTACATGCTACAGGAGTTTACGAAGGGAGACCTGCGGACAGAACTTATGTCCGTCATGCTCAGCTCCTCAAGTGGAGGCGCTGGTGAGGTGACGTCCTATTTGGAGCTCGTCAACCGGTTGTTGAGAGCCATGGTTGATGAAGCGGCGCTGGCTTCTCAAGTCGAGGAGTTTACGCAAGCCCATCAGGAAGAGGCGGAGGACGAGTTGTCCTTTGCGGAGCGAGTCCGTAAGCTCAACAATCTTTGTGGGTTCCTTCATCCACAAGCTGTGGTGAAGAGTCGGTTTGTAGAGGGGCTCCATTGGTCAGTCCGGATGGAGACCCGGGAGCATAACACTGCCCGGGCGACCCTGGCCGAGTTGGCTAGATTCGCCTACCGCAGAGGCGAGGCCTACCGCAAGTTGCGGGAGGAACAACGCCAGGAGCGTCAGTCCGAGTTGGCCAAGGAACGGGAGGAGGCGCGCCAGGCCAGAGAGTTGAGAGAGGCACGCCGTTTCCGCAAGGAGAGGGTGGTAGCTGCCGCGGGAACTTCCCAGGGTATCTCTTCGTCTTCCCCAGTTGGGAAGACCTCTCCGGGAACTGACAATCGGTGTTGGAACTGCAACTCCGATGGACATTGGGCATATGATTGCCCCATGTTGAGTAAACGCATCCAACAACTTGTTCGGAATGCGAGTAAGAAGTCGGCTACGAACGAAGTACGTTCACGCCGCGAGGGTGGGTCTCGACCGGTGGTGGCGGTCGCCACACCCTCGGTGAAGGGGGCGGACACGTCGTCCTCGGACTCGTCGTCTTCCCCTTCGTCCTCAGATTCGGACGCCAAGTCGGCGGGAAACGAATGACCGTTGGAGCTGGTCGTCCGAAGCTCACAACGGCAGCCTCGGCCAAGTGGGTCAAGAGGACGAATCAACCGTGCCGGATACTGCGGCGACCAAAGGGAGTCCGCCCACCTCGGGTCGGACTCCCCAAGAACGTAAACCCACGTCGGGTCATCGCGGTGCTGACGGGTGAGAACTTCCAGGTGGCTGGACGGGTGCAACTTGCCCCCGGCCGCGCCTGTTGTGCCCGTATCGTACTTGATACCGGGTCAGGAGCCTCCTTGATACGCAAGTCGCTATTACCAAAGGAGGTGAAGCTCCAACGCTGGAGGTCTAAAGCTGACCATCTGATCGATATCAATGGTGGGGTACTTCCCATCATGGTGCCGTGACCCTACCAACTAGGTTGGGGACCAATGAGGTCGACGTGACCTATGGTGTAGTTGAGAATATGTCGGTACCCCTGCTTCTGGGTACCCCTTATGTCGTAACACAAGTGCCTTTGATTTGTGGCCCTGAGTACTGGGTCAAGTTGATGAATGGGGAGACTATCCCCATCCTTGGTAAGGGAAAGTCTGTGGCTCCTGTGACAGTCTCACAGTCGAAGCCTGCTTGCTCTGTGAGGGAAGGGTTTACTGCTACCCTGCGTTCAGCCCGTAAAGTCACGTTGCCCCCCAACTCGGTGGCGCACGTTGATGTTGTAACTGATTATACGGGGAACGGGTTGGTGCACCCTTACCCCCGTCTTGCTCGCAAGCACCAAGTGCATGTTGCCCTTGGCACGATGGACTCCAAAGCCGGAGTCCCGTGGAGGATCCAGGTGCTGAACCTGAGCTCGTCGCCCAAGTACTTCAAGTCGGGAGCCAAGTTCGGCTATATCGACCAACACGAGGGACCGGTAGTAGCGGTCACCCTCAACGCGGGCGCAAGTAGCGACCCGAAGTCCGGAAAGGAGAAGCATCAAGCCAAGTCGGCCGCCTCTCCTCGGCCCCATGTGAACATGGAGGGTGTTCCATCCAGATTGGGGGTTCAAGTTGAACGCCTCTTGGACCAATATCACAAGTTGTGGGATGGTCAATTGGGACTCATGAGAGCTACCCAACACCGGATCGAGTTGAAGCCCGGTGCACCCCCTATACGCCAACAACCGTATAGGGGAGGACCCCGTTCAAGGGCCCTCGTTAAGGAGCAAATTGCTCGCATGGAGGCCCTCGATGTGATCGAGGCCAGTAACGCCGAGTGGGCGAGTCCGGTGGTTATCGTCCCCAAAGTTGATGGGACCCCCCGGTTCTGTATCGACCACCGTAAGCTCAACGAGAGCACGGTGAAGGACAGTTATCCCCTACCTAGGATGGACGACTGTCTGGACTCTCTGGGGGAGGCAAACGTGTTCTCTAACCTGGACTGTAACGCGGGGTACTGGCAAATTCCCATTGCCCCGGAGGACAGGCATAAAACTACCTTTACCTGTCACTGTGGTACCTACCAGTGCAAGCGCCTACCGTTTGGTCTGTGTAACGCGCCGGCAACTTTCCAGCGCGCTATGGACATGATTCTGGCCGGAGTACGGTGGCAGATCTGTCTTGTGTACCTAGACGATATCATTGTGTTCTCCCGAAGTCCGGAGGAACACATTGGCCATCTTGGCCAGGTGTTCAAGCTACTTGCTGACGCCGGTGTGTCGCTGAAGGCGAGTAAGTGCCACCTCTTCACTCAAGAGGTGGAGTACTTGGGACATGTTGTCCGTCCGGGGCGTCTCAGTGTTAACGAGAAGAACTTGAGGGCCATTCGTAAGGCTCAGTACCCCCGGACCCAGACCCAGATGAGGAGCTTCCTCGGGATGTGTAACGTGTACCGACGTTTCACCAAGGGCTTCGCCAAGGTGGCGAAGCCGTTGAATGGGCTAGTGAGCTCAACGCTACCGAAGAACCTGCCTCCCCCAAGTCGGGTGGAGCAGGAATCCTTTGAGACTCTTCGGGACCTTCTGCTGAAGCCCCCCATCTTGGCTATTCCCAGGTTGGGAGGCCACTACATCCTGGATGTGGACGCTAGCTACGACCAACTTGGTTGTGTGTTGCTTCAGCAGCAGCCGGACAAGGAGTACTTGCCGGTGGGATACTTCAGTAAGTGGCTGACCTCGGCCGAGAAGAACTACGGAGTCACCGAGTTGGAAGGACTCGCAGTGGTGTGGGCGGTGACGTCACTTCGTCACTACCTAGAGGGTGAGAAGTTCCTCATCCGCTGTGACCACTGCGCGTTGCAGTTCATCTTTAAGACGGACTGTACGAACACTCGTCTCAATCGGTGGAGGGTGCGACTGGCACCCTTCAACTTTGATATTGAGTACCGACCTGGCAGGCAACATGCCCTTGCCGACGGCCTCTCTCGGGTACCTACCGAGGGGCTGGACACTAACCCAGTCGATGAGGACATCCCCATCGTGGGGGTAGTCACGCGCTCGGGTCAGGCGTTGAACCCCGAGGCGCCAGGGAACAAGAAGTACTTGCCCCTGTCCCTGGACGAGGTGGTGAAGGCCCAGGCCGAGGATCCCTTCTGCAAGTCGCAGAGGGATACACTGGATACAGTGGTGGAGACGCGTTTCTTTCTGGGAGACGATGGCCTCCTCATGAGGAGGGGGGTATTCCAAGGGACTGAACAACTTGTCGTCCCCGCATCCCTCAAGGACAGTATCCTTGAGAGGGAGCATAGCGCTCCCACGGGTGGACACCTGGGGTCTAGTAAACTGTACCAGACCCTGAGGACCAGATACTACTGGCCGTCCATGGTGGTGGACATCTATAGTTGGGTGGCTGCCTGCACAAGTTGTGCACAGAACCGTCTGATGGAACGGCGGCCTAGTACGGCTATGCTATTGTTCCCGGCCAAGGAGCCCTTCGCCGCGTTGGCAATGGACATCCTTGGGCCACTGCCAGTGACCGAGGAGGGCAACCAGTACCTCCTGGTCATCTGTGACCGCTTCACGAAACTTACGCGAGCGATCCCACTCGCAGAGATCACGGCCATGTCGGTCGTGTCAGCCTTCCTAGATCACTGGGTTGCCGCATATGGCATCCCAGATAGTACACTATCGGACAATGGACCGCAATTTGCGTCTGTACTGTTTCAGGGAGTGCTGGATATGTTGGGGGTTAAGGCAAACTATGCCACCCCCTACCACCCACAAACTAATGGGCAGGTGGAGCGCTTCAACAAAACTATTGTTAGGCAGCTGCGCCACTGTGTGAGTGAGCACGTGAAGACGTGGGACCAATACATTTCTATCCTTACTACTGCCTACAATTCGCAGGTTCACTCATCTACTGGGGAAGTACCCCTCGCTTTTGTGACCCCCCGTCGCGTGCGGTCTATTGCCGTGCGGCGGTCGCTCCCAACTAGGGAGGGTGGTGGCAGTACGCCTACTCCTACTGAGAGCAAGGCGGAGTTCGCTGCTAGGCTTGAGAACCTCATCTCTAAAGTCAGGGCTGAGATGGATAAAGCACAGAAGCGCTACGAGCGTACCTTTGACAAAAAGGTGCGCAATGCTAAGCATGTCCCCGAACAGGGTGACTGGGTGCTGGTTCACTCACACACCCCAACGGGGGGTAAGTTGGTATTCCAGACGAAGGGGCCGTACCAGGTCCTTCGTACTGATGGGCGGCGCTTCACCATCGAAAGTGACGATGGGGTCCGCACAGTGAACGGACAGGACGTGGTCAAAGTTGCACCACCGCCTGCAGGCGACCCAGCTTGGGCGCGTGCTTTGGAAGCGTGGCGCCTCCCCTCACTGCCTGCGGCCAAACAGGGCCCGCAGGAGTACGTGTTCGATAAGTTCATCGACCACGGATGGGATGAAGACACTGACCGCCTCATGTTGAGGGTGCGTTGGTTTGGCTACAAAGCCAAGGACGATACGTGGGAGTATGTGGAGGACCTTCCCGCTGAGAAGGTCCGGGCGTACTGTGCCCGGAATGAGATAGACCCTAACAGCCCTTCCTCAACGTGAGGGAAGGCCGAGCAACAGTGCCAAGAGAATGCTTCAAGTCGCAGTGGTACGCAGAGTGGCTTTTAACTACAGCCCTAACCCTCACACTCGCACAACAAAGGCAGCTGCCAACTAGGCACGCATGCTAGACTCTCCCACTCCACGGCCCTCGCCCTCACGTGGAGGCGAGCGGCGAGACCCACGCCGATAACGGTCTCCACTCGTTGGAAGGGGCGGCGGCTCCAAGTCAGAACCGTCGCGCCCTTCACGGTCGCGCAAGTGGCGCCGACCGTGGCTACTCTTCTGCCTGGTCTTGCGCGCAAGTTTGCGACGCAGACGCTGGACAGACTCCGTCTCCGACGGGGTAGAGGACTCCGAGACAGTATAAGACAACTCGTCTTCCGACACGGAGGGAGAGCGCCGCGAGTGTCGGCGACGACGGCGAGGAGGCGAGTATGCCCGGCTCGCGCGACGTTTGCCACGCCCAAGTGGGGCAGGCTGGGGCATAATAGCCCCAATGCGAGCCAACTCGGCTGTCATAAACTCCGCCACCGACTCGCAAATCGCGGTCGCCACTGCAGTACGAGCTCGCTCCTCAAGTTGAGGAGTCTCGGAACTTTGGAGGGTTGCGGTCGACGCGGCCAACCAGGAAATGGTGCGCACCAACGTGGTGATCATCATCTCCGAGGTTAGAGGCGTGGGCGGTAACACCAACTTGGGGTATACCGTCAGGAGGGTGGCCCCCAAGTTGGGGGACACCGGGGTGGATGACTCCACGGCCACACTGATCGGGATGTTCCCGTGAGGCTGGAAAGGAACAGGAGGAAGCGGAGGGGCACGCCGAGGTGGCGGTACCCGGGTGTAACTGCGACCCCGACTTGGGGCCCCCGCAGTAGGTTGAGTCATATGGTCATCATATGAGGGCACAGCCATAACTATGGGCTTGTCCGGGGGTGGCGCAGTGTGGCGATCCACCCCCGGGGCATACGGGTAGTCCCCGATGCCCAACCCCTCTCGTAGGACCACACGGCCGTCGTGAAGTTCACGAGCGACCCACACGAACTGGCGAAGTGCGCCATCGTCCTTGGGCCCACGAGTGGGGCGGCGCAACTTGTGCTCAATGCTCTCCCACTCGATGAACTTATGGAGCCGGAGCATCTCCTCAAGTAGAGTGAGTTGTCCTGATGAGCACCCCTCAGCAACTAGCTGAGGGGTGAGCTGTTCCAAACCTTGAATGAGCCGGAGGGGGAGATGCCAGAGCATCCCCCGCCGCTGAACACAAGACACCCAGGTCGACATGACCTCGAGGAGCCACTGGGTGGCCAACATGGCCCACACCAGGTGATCAGGGCCAGCCGTCAACATGACGGAGCCGAAGTGGTCAAGCAACCGTGGCAGCAACGCCGGGAACCCGTAGGGGACCTCAACTTGAGGCCACCACTCGGGCTTCTTCGGATAGTACTGCTCCTTACTGGCAGCAGACTGTTGAGGAAACTCAAGTTGAGCCGAGGTCACCAAGTAGGGACCTCGCCGGAAGTCTTTCTCCATCCGCACATCAAAGTGATGAATGTGCGGATCGGCCTCGTGGAGGTACGGGGGGCGAGTTGCCACCGCGTCCCAAGTAAAGGTCGGCAAGTCGCCGGGACCCGGGATAGTTCCCCCGCGGTCCACCATGGCCTTGGCACGCTGAACGTCCTCAACCTCCTCATCGTCCAGGAAGGCAAACTGGTCCGTCCTGAAGCCGGCAGGGAACCCGACCCTACGGGGACACTTCTCCCGTAGGCGGTCCCATACCCGACCCATCGCTGCGCCGAGTCGGCCACAGCGAAGAACAGTCAACCCCTTCTCATAGAGAGGCCAAGCGGGGTAAAACCACCGCCCCAAGGCCTCACGCGGGACAACTTGTCCCGCCTCCGGGGGAGATCCCGCCGTCAACCCAAAGCCGGTTGACGCGGGAGTCCCATCCCCCGGAGCGATCGCGGAGCCCCCGCCGGAAGTCCCGGCGGGTGCTGCACCGTAGGTGGTGTCCTCCATACGCTCATCTAGAGAGTCCGTCTCCACTCCCGGGGTCGCCATGGCCCTCCCCAAGTTGGGGAGAGACGCTCTGGCTATCGCGGCACGAGACCCGCCTCGAGTTGAGGGGGACTCGGATCGTGGGTATACGGGTGGCCTCCCCAGCGTGGGGCGGCCCAGTGGAAGGTGAAGGGGAGGTGGTGGTGATGGTGAAGTGTGAACTGAGGAGAGCAAGCTGCCGAGTGGGCAAGCTTGAGGAGAGGGGCGGTCAACGTGACCGCCTCCACATCCGCGTTACGTACTCGATGGGGGACAGCAAGTCGCGCCCCCAACGCCGAGACGTGCGTTTACGCACCCCCTCACAGGGCCGACCGGGTCGGTCGGTACTGAGGAGAGGGGAGTGTGGCAGTATTGACCCCCAGGTAGGGGGGCAACACGTGCCATGCAAGGGGCGGCAGGCCACTAGCCTGATCCGTTCCTCCCCCTGCATTTGGGTCCATATTCCCTAAGTTTGGGATAGTTAGCTTAGTAGTAAATCCAACTTGGATTTGAGGGTTTTCTGCATTTATCGTCTTGAATTTTCGTGTGGCCCGGTGGGCGGGTGCTGGGGTGGGAGATTCTGAGTGGCGAGATTCTGAGTGGACCCTGGGGGGATAAGGGGAGGGACAGCGGGGCTTGGCCCTGCGTCCCCGTCCCGACCAAGAAACTGTTGGACCACACACCATCCTCTTGTTTGTCCGTGGGGGGTTTGCCCCACAACAGGGACAGAGTGTGTGCGACTTGCACTTCTTCCGGTTCCCCCGACACGGGAGGCAGCCCTTGTACACCGCCCCAACTTGGGTGCCGTGTGTGCATGTGGTTTTTGCCACAAGAAGGTCAAGGGTCCCTATCGTATCGTGGACCGGGACGGGCACACATTCACGGTTCTGGTAGAGGGGATCTGTGACAGGGTAATCAGTGACCATGTGGCCCGGGCACCCACGCCTGCTGGACACACTGACTCCATGTCCCGTTTACACGGGCCACAAGACCCGGTGGTACCTATGGACTACGAAGACTCAGGCACCCCTTTTGTCTGGGAACGTTTTGTGGGCCACGACCGGGACAGTGATGGGAACCTATGGCTCCTGGTCCGCTGGTGGGGGTACGCCGAGTCCGAGGACACATGGGAACCGTGCCATAAGTTCGACAGGGCTAAGGTTGTTCAGTACTGTGAACGTGTTGGTACCGAGCCCCCACTGCGGGAGGAAGAGGCCGTGGCACTACTGGAACCCTGTAAGGCTATCTATGCTGTGTGGCCCTGGAACCTTGAACCGGGTGCGGATCTGTGGCCCCGTTATTGACCCTGAAAGGGAAGCATAAGGGCAGGCATGATGGTCCGTCAATGGAACGAAGGGAAAGTCATCGGGAGGGGGCAACAAAGAGGTCAGGGGTTCAACTCGGGTAGGTGGGGAAGACATCTAACCCACGGGAGGAGTTTTATTGATAATGATTTTTTGGAATGGAGATTTACTTCGTCCCCCTTGGATATGAACTCCCCCGTTTCCTCCCCCGTTCCCTTTAGTTCCCCATTTCCCAGTCTGGGCTAGTACGGGTCCCATTGAACCAGCTATGCGGCTAAGTCGGAAGGAGGTTCCTACGGTCAACACTGAAGGAGGGGTCCCAAGGAAGCTGACAAACAAAGAGACTTTATGAGGTCTTGGATCAACATCATATGCAAGAACAACCCATGGTCCCCCGGGTCCCTCCCCTCTGTGTGACTCACTGGTAACGGGCCCGGCTCTCGGCACGCGGGTCAGTGTCTTGGTCCATATCGTCCCGACCTCGGACCCGGGAGCCCTCACGAACCCCATGCCAACTCTTACGGGCCTCCTCCTCGGCCGTGGCCAACTCTGACCCCAGGTCCCCACGGACACCATTACGGTCCACGATCGCCAACAGGCCCTTGTAGTCCGGCGTCGTGGAACCCGCCTGGACCCGGGTCCATTCAGCTACACGGGACCCAATGTTGACTGTGGTATGGAGGGAAGCCGATAGCAAGGGCCCCACGTGAGCATGGGCCAAGACGTCCGCGGACCCGCCAAAGAAACTACGGAGCCCCAGAACGGTTGAGGTAGCCAGGTTGCCCTCAAGGTCCCGAAGTTCCTCATCAGGTAACTCGCCATGGGCCAACAAGTTGGCCACAAAGACGGTACGGCTTCCCAGCGCAGGGTCACGTTGAACAAGGGAGCCCGACGACCGGGCACCAGGGGCACCAGGGGCACCAGGACCACCGGACCCACTTCCAGGCACAATCTCGTCCGACTGGCCCACGTTCCCGTCCTTGGGCCCGACAAACTCCCGCGCGCCCAAGATGTCCGTCGAGTAAGGAAGGTCCAAAGGAGCCAGGTCCTCGTCCACGAGCGCTGCCCAGGTCCCTTCCCGGGTCTCGAACCGTACCAAGACGTAGGAAGCACGGTCCTTGCGGTTGGAAGGCGCCTGACCCAAACGTGAACGGAGTCCAGGGGCCCCGACCACCCGGTCGCTAAGAACCATGAGTGCCTTGAGGTCCCGCGCCGCTCCCTCGTCCACGCCACCGGGACCCTTGCAGATATCAGGGACCCCGACACGCTCGATCCAGGTCCGAAGGAGACGAGGAAGGAGACACATCTCACCGGAACCACGGGCCCGCTCCAGCGTATAAAGGGCACAGTTCGTGGCCCACTCGGTCCGGAACACGAACCAGGCAAAGGGGTCCGAGGCACGAAGGAGGTCCCCGAAGCAGCACTGGACCGGGGGCAGTTCCACCAGAGCCCCAAAAGGAACCTCAACGTGACCGAACCAGTGCGGTACCCGGAGGTAGTGGAGCCCACGGAGGGTAGCCGGGCAACTCAGGAGCTCTTGCTGGTGCCAGCCGACCAGGATCCCATTCTTGTCCCGATGTAGCCGACTGATCACAAGGTCCCCATGGGACGGCTTGAAGGAAGTAGGGTCCAAGTAGGGAGACGGGAGCACGATGTAGTCGGGACTTGGGGCCGCAGGCAGGGTCCCCTTGGTGACCTCGTCCCGGATGCTCGTGAACCGCTCCACGTACCCAACTTCTCCCGCGTGCCGGACCACCGTTATCGACAGGGACCGATCGGCCTTAACCGGGATCCGCGCTTGGACCATCGCGGTCATCTGCTTCCGGAACGCGTTCCCGGGACAGGACCCGTCCACGACTCGAAGGACCTTATGGGCCAGGGTACCGGTGACCCAACCGCGGGCCTCTTCCCGGCGCCAAGCGGTGACCGTCTCGGGACCAAAGTCCTCGGGTACCGTGCCATGGACCGTGACGTACGCTTGACCCGCACCACGTTCCTCTTGTTCCATGTAGTCCCCACCTGAGCCCGCGACCGGTACGCCTTGACCGCCGGGAGCCCCTTGACCCGCTGCGCCTTGAACGATGGGACCGCCTTGGGCCCCAGGTACCGTCGAGCCCTTGCCAGCCGACGCGCTCTTCGCGGCGCGGCCGGGCTCCATGGGACGGGGTAACGGGACACGGTGTGGGAAGGTGGGGTTCCAAGGGAAACGGGTGCGTGGGAACGTTGGAAAGAGGAACGGGTAGAGGGAACGATTGAGGAGCCCACGGGGAAGCGTAGCGGGGAAGATGGTGCGTTGGGGTCCCGGTCGCGGGGAACGAGGGAGCCCGTGAGGGCCCTCTTATCCCTGCGCCCCCATTCCGACGGAACCCAGGCTGCGCCCGTGTGCCGCCGGCCCCCGTCCGAATCCGGACGCCACCTCACCCACCCCACGGGCCGAGCGCCACATGGGGAGGGCGAGGGGAGGAGGAATGCAGGCGGGCGGCCGGCGCGGGCTGCGCCACACCCCCCTAGTTACCCTGTGCGTGGCCCTCGGTCCCTCCCGTACCGCCCTGGTCAGTCTGCCCGGGCCCCTGTGCCTCGCGACACTTGTCGGGGGGGACCCTGTTTGCAGACACTGGCCCCACGTCCCGTTCGTTTTGACCCTGGTGTAACCCTGTCGGACCCTTTCCAGTCCCTCTCCCCGGTTTCCCTGTTGGCCGGCGGGACGCTCGGCCCTAGTGAGGGGGCCATGTGGCGTTGTAGCCCTCAGGTACCGTTGGGACCCGGTAGGCTGACTTGGGACCCGGCTGGCAGCGTTACGTGGAACCACGCGCTGGCTTGGGATCCCTGCATCGGTGGCCCGGAGCAGTGGCGGCACGCCCGGTGCCCTGATTGGTCCCCCCGGAGAGGAGGACTTGCCGGGTTGGGGCATACTGACCTTCGGGTTATTTGTTTGATTTTTCGCATTTGTTTTCCTTGCGTGATTTCGTGTCTTTCCCCTTTTTCCCACTGGGTTTTTTTTGGGGATTGACATTTGTGTGTGGGGGGATTTCGCTTGCTTTTCGTGTGTTGGCCCGGTGAGCGGCCGGTGCCTTGCTGGCACTTGGCCCGCTGGGGGCGCCCTCTGGGGGCCTCGCTCTGGGCCCCTGGAGGGGCCAGGGGGGGAGGTTCTTGAGGGGTGCTCCGGGGTTCTCCCCGGGGCCATCTTGTAAAATCAACAGTGCTTTGGGTTCCTTCTCCCTCGGGCTTTTGTCCTGTTTACCTTTGCCTCGTATCGTGGCGGGCGAGTGAACCAGCAAGGGCTCTTACCTGTTCCTTCCTGGGCTTCGGACTGTGGTCTCTGTGTGTGTGTTGGTGGTTTGTGGTTTCGGGAACCTGGGTTCCATTACGCTACAAGCGGCATCGAGGACGGGGGCGGCGACGACGCCGACAGGCGGGGTGGCGGACGCGTGCGGTGATGACCGTCGGTGGGTGGTCTGGTTTTTCACATGGGGCGACGGCCGAATTTTCGTACGAAGCTTCATGTCGATCGCCCACCTGCTTACACTTCTGAACGTGTACAGTACAGTGAGCTACTCGATTGGTAGTATTTGTGACATGCCGCGGTCGTGCACGACATATGTTGTACTGCATGTCACGCATGACAACATACATGAGCTACCTTTTGGTGGATGCACAATAGCAGGCTCCCATCGAGCAGGCTCCCTTCGCGTCGTCCTACTTTCATATGTACAGTTGGTACCCAAAATTACTTGCCCACCCTGACGGGTCACTTTTGCACCAAATCGATCACCGACGAGATCCAAAAAGCGGCCTCAGTGGTGCCGCTCTGGCGCACTGCAGTCACTTGGGCGCAGCGTTGCGGGGCATGATGTTATAAAGAAACACCCATAGCTTCTCCTAGCGAAGGAAAAAAATAAGCAGCACCATGGGGGGCAACGGCAGGACCCCCCTATGCCCCCAGGAAGTCGGCGCCATCAAGACCATGGTCGCTTACAAGAAGTCCAATAGGGCCCTCGCCACCGCGCTCGGCATCCCCAAGACGGTGGTCAGCTACCACGCAGCCAACGCGCGGCGGGCGGCGGCCACTGCGCGCCAGGACAACCGAGGTCGGCCGAAGCTCCTCAGCCCTCGAGAGCTGCGCGGGGTCCGCCGGGTGGTGGACGGCAACGCTTTCGCCTCAACGGCGGAAATCGCCGAAAAGGTCAACCAGGGACGAACCAGCACTGCAGTCGGGCCCCCCCTCCGCAAGGTGTCCGTCAGCACGGTCCGGAGAGCCATCAAGGGCCTCGGGCTGTCATCCTGCGCCCCCGTGCACAAACCGATCGTGTCAGGCATCAACAAGAAGAAGCACCTGCAGTGGGCCAAGGAGCATCGGTCTTAGACTTACCAGTGGGCTTGGGTACTGTTCTCCTACGAGAGCGCTTTCCAAGTGCTCCAGCCAAAGTCGCGTCGCGTGTGGCGCCAGTCTGGCGAGCGCTTCGCGCCCGAGAACCTACGACCCACCTTTAAGAGGGGACGCGAGAGCGTCATGGTCTGGGGCGCCTTTTCTGCGCTCGGTCGGACCCCCCTGGTGCGGATCGTGGGGTCCATGACGGGTGCTTCCTACGTTGAGCTCCTCGAGACCGTGGTGGTGCACTACATGTTCGCCGACTACGGCACGCCCGACGGTGCCATCTTCCAAGAGGACCTGGCGCCGTGCCACACGGCCAAGGTCGCCAAGGCCTGTGAGGCGGCGCTGGGGCTCAAGGTGTTGCCATGGGTGGGGCAAAGCCCGGACTTGAACCCGATTGAGAACGCCTGGGCTGAGCTCGAGGGACGCCTGCGGGCGCGCCCAGTGGCCCCCAAGACGAAGGACGAGCTGTTCACTGCCCTGCAGGAAGAGTGGGCGTCGATACCGAGCGCCTATTTCAAGCAACTGACCGAGAGCATGTGCCGCCGTGTGCGGGGGGTGGTGGCAGCGAACGGGTCCGGCACCCAAGTAGAAGTGCGTTTCTTGCTCTGGAAACGGACGGTCGCATCGAGTCAATATAAATCTCAGGATCTGACAGTTGGGGTGGGCAAGTAGTTTTGGGTACCAACTGTACAATCGCCGGCCAAAATCGTTTGTCCACCGTCGAAAATCCCGGGTCCCATGCCTGGACTTTGCTGCAATCTCGTGGTATATCTCGCTCAGGCGCACTCAGGACCACATTTTTCCGGGGAAGCGCCGCCACACAAGGCGACTGCCGACCGGTATAAAAACGTCCTCTACATGCATCACGGCTGAGGAAAAAAAAAAAAATCGCAACCATGGCAGGTCACAACCGGGTGTCCCTGACGAGCCAGCAGACCGCTGCCATCAAGGAGATGGCGTCCGAGAGCAACAGCAACGGGGCCATTGCGGCCGCGCTTGACGTCAAGAGGAGCACCGTTGCCCATGTGGCCAAGATGGTGCGCAGGGGCGCCGGTAGCCGGCACGTGAGAACCGAGACCGCCCCCAAGAACAATGACGACCTCTTTCTGGCACTTTGTGAGGAGTGGACGGCCATACCGGACGCGTTCTTCAAGACCCTCATTGACTCCATGCCCCGTCGAGTAGCGGCTGTCATCGCCTCCAAGGGCAACGGGATCAAATATTGAGATGGGGTAGGCCTCGCTGTCTTGTTGGCTAGTGCGTGCGAGGGCGGTTGTCTCATTAATGGTTGGTGGTGTTGAGGATGGGGGGGGGGGGGGGGGGGGGAAGGGGTGCCATCGGATTCTACGAAGTCGCAGGCTCTGGCTGCAAACCCAGCGCGCCTGGGCAGGGTGCAGATCGTGACAAATTAATTCTTGGATTTTCAGCTCAAAAGTGGACAAACGATATTGGCCACTGGCTGTATATGCTACTGTCTTGCGGCCGTCCGGTTCACCCACCGTCTCCTCCCACCCTGTTCCCCACTTCTGTTCCCGCCCTATGTTCCCACCCTCCTATTCCCCCTTTTCACCCTCCCCCCTTTCCTGGGCGGCGATCTCTGTGCGGCGGTTGGCACGCCGCGCCCCGCACCCGCTTCCATGGGCCGCCAGACGTTCGGCGGCACCGCCGGCGGCGGCAAGCGCGGCTCGGACCTCCACTTTGTGCGGCGGGTGCCCGCGTTTCTCCGTCGGGCTGGTGGTGCCGACGACGGCGGCAGCGACGGCGGCAGCGACCGCAGCAGCGGCGCCGCCGGTGGGAGTGGCGGCGGGGGTGGGGGCGGGGGTGGGCGTCCCGGGCGTGCGCCCCGGGGGGGGGGGGGCCAGGCGCACGACGTCGACGACGCGACGGCCGGGGAGGGGCGGCTCGTCGCCACGGAGGGCGACGTGGGCGGGGTCACGGGGGAGCTCGCCGCCCTGCGCGCGGCGGGCTTCCGTGTCGACGACGGCGACGGCGGCAGCGGCAGCAGCGGCGGCGGCAGCGACGCTGCCGTGCCGCCGCCGGCGGGCGTGTCTCTGTCGGCAACCGCGGCGGCGGCGGCGGCGGCGGCGGCGACCGGCGGCGCCGCTGCCGACGTCGACGACGCCGTCGCGACGGCGCGGCTGCTGGCCGCCGCGGCGGCCCGCCGCGCGGCGGCCCGCGGCGACCGTCGGCGGGGCGGCGGCCGGCCGCTGCTGCGGCGGGCGGTGGGTGGGGGGGCGGTCCCGCCGGCGGCGGCGGCCGCCCCCGTGGGGGCGGGCGGGTGACCAAGCCGGGGGTGGGGGCGTTGGGGGGGGGTGCGGCGGCGGCGGCGGCACTGCGGGGTGCCCCTCGGGGGGACGAGCCGGCTGGCCGCCAGCGGCTGTCCTTTTCTTTTTCCCCCGCGGGGGGGGGGACGCGGACAGTGATGACGAGGAGGAGGACGACGCGTAAGGGGGGGGGGGGGGGGGGGTAGGCGTGAGACAAGGGCGGGTGTTGGAGGGGGCGATGGGAGAACTGGGCAAGGGGCTCGGGGGGGATGGGGGGGGGTTGGGGCGGCGGGGTGGGGAGGGCTGGGGGGGACGCCGCTGCTCATCCTCGCCCCCCTCTGGCCAGACGGCCCTGCTCCCCCCTACGGCTCTACCGTGCCTCGCGCGTGGCGTCGCCCCCACCCGCCGCCCCCCCCGCCCCCACACCCGCTATGTATGCAGTCGCCGGGGGCGGGGTGCGGGGGAGAAGCGGCGACCGCTGCCACGCGGGCGGGCGTCGGCCCCCTGGCCAGACTGCCCTGCCCCCTCCGTTCCGGGGCTGGGCGCCCGCGCTTGTCGCTCTCCCCCCCCCCCCCCCCCCCCCCCCGCGGCCCCCCCCCCCCCCCCCCCCCGGGGCCCCCCGCCGCGCGGGGGGGCCCCCCCCGTTGGCGGCGCGGCGCCCCGCCCGCGCGGCCGGGCGGGGGGGAGAGGGGGGGGGGGGGGGGGGGCGGCAGTGGGGGGGACGCACCAGTGGCGGCGGCCCCGACGCCGCCACCTGCGGGTGTCGTCGCCCCACCGCGTGGGGCGGGGCAGGGCGGCGGCACGTCGCGGAGCTGTGCTGGGCGGTAGTGCAGTGTGTATGTACAGTACAACCGCCGACCGTGCGCGTCGGTGGTACTGTACCCCCCCCGGGGCCGCTCGGAGGCTCTGCGTCCCGCGCCGCGCGGGGATACGGCCGCGTGCTGCCCCGCATGGCGGCCGGCCCCCCACGGCGGGCATAGACGCGGGTGCCCGACCGACGGCGACGGCGGTGGCAGCGGCGGCGCCAGCTGCAGCGGCGGCGTCAGCTGCGGCGGCGGCGTCAGCTGCGGCGGCGGCAGCAGCGGCGTCGGCAGCAGCGGCGGCGGCGGCGTCGGCGTCGGCGTCGGCGTTGGCGGCGCGCCGCCTGGCGCCCTGGCCGTCGTGTGGGGCCGGCGGGCCACCACGGCCGCCGCCACAGCCACCGCCACCGCCGCCACCGCCACCGCCGCCGCCGCCGCCGCCGCCGCCGCCGCGTCGCGCGGCCGCCGACGCGGCGTTGTGGTGGGCGCTCGGTCACGGCGCGACGCGGCGGCGGGCGGGCGCCGCCGGGCGCGCCGCGCGTCCCGCGTACGCGCCCCCGCCCGCTCGCCCGCCCGTTTTTTTCCCCACCGCCGTCGCAGCAGCGGCGCGGCGGCCCCCCTGTAAACGGCCACGACGGCGGCGGCGGGTGTGACGGCGCGCCGCCCATTGGGGGCGGCGCCGCCCCGTTTGGTTGGCGCCAGCCCGTCGGCGCCCTCCTTTGACCCACTGCCGGCGCACCGCGCGCGCCTCCACCGGCGGGGCGCGGTGGTCCACGCAGGTCATTCATTCCCTTCCCCCCTTCCCGACCGACCCCCCCCCACCCCCCCCCACCGGTGGGGGGTGGGGAGTCGGTGCACCCCTCCTCCCCCCCCAGGCGTGCGCCTCCCCGTCGCCCCATGGATCGCTCGCTCGCTCGCATCGTGGCGGCGTCAGGGCCTCCCGCCGCGACAAACGCCACCACCACCACCCACCACCACCACCACCGCCATCATTCCCCACCCCACCCACCGCCGCCACTGTCGCCGCTGCCGTCGTTGCCGCAGAGGCCGGCCGGCCGCCGCTGTGTGTCGCCGTCGCGGCGCACAGCCGCCCTTCCACCCCCTCCTTGACCCCCCCCCTCAAGCTGAGGGAAGGGGGTGCTGCGGGCAGAGTCACTGGCGTCCCAGCCGCAGCGGGCGGGTGTTTGTTTCCCCATATGATAGAAAAAATCCGCGTGTGACGAGGGTGCATGGCCGGCTCCCCCATCCCGACCGCGCAAGGGGTGTGGGTGGGTGTGTGGGGCGGGGGGCGGCCGAGGCGTGGCAGCGCCACGACGACACGCGGTGGTCGCCGGTGCACCCCCCTCCCCTTCCGGCCTCCCTGCCCCCCCCGCCTCAACCCCGCGGCCGAGGCGCGGGCGGTAGTGTCAGGCGCACGCCGGGTGCGCCGGCCGGCGGCGGGCGCCCATGCTCCGTGCGGGGGAGGCGATGCCCCCTTGCCCTGACCTGCCCGCCTCTTTCTCCCTTTCGTCTTTCCCGCCGCTGCCCCCCCCCTTGTTCGTTTTTCCTATTCCACCCCACGATGGCGTCATGATCATGGACCCACGCGCTGATGCTCGTACACTAGGTACACACATATCTATCCTTCAGAAGAATCTCCTCCCTAGCGGCCTCGCCGGCGGGGACACGGGCGTAGCGCAGGATGAGCCCCCTGGGTAGGAACCGCGGGCGGCGCCACGGGGGTGACGCCGCTACGTTGCACCCGCGGGACGCGTCGCGCGGTTTGGGGTGGGGGTTGCCCTCAGCCGGCCCCCATTTGCGGCACCGCCCCCCCCCCCCCAGGCCCCCCCGCCAGCGCCGACGGCTGACCCGCCGCGGGCGAGTTTGCCCGGTGTGTGGCCCCGCCGCTGCGGTCCGCAACGTTGGGCCGCGCCCCCGCCCCGGGCCGCCTGACGCCCCCGCGTGGTGCCGCCCCTGTGCCCACGAAACGACGGAGTGCGCGCACGCATTTTCATGGTGGAGCCGCCACCGCCCCCCCCTCCTCACACGCCTCGAGCCCCTCGCACGCTCCCAGGCGGCGCGCCCGGGTTGCGAGCAGCGGGGAGAGCAAAAAGAAGGAAGAAAACAACTTCAGGGCACACGCTCCGAGCTGAGGTGGGGTTTTCGCTGCGGCTGGCCGGGCGTGTCCCCTCGCCCGCTGTGGCGAGGGGTCCCCTCGGGCGCCGTCGGCGGTCTGTGTGGAGCGGGGGTTGGGGGGCTGGGCATCGGCGCACCGCCCCTCTTGCTGCAGCGACCAGCCGTGTCTGCTGGTCATCGCACACTCACACACGGCCCCCCCCTTCCTCCTCCTCTTGCCCCACTGTATGTACACGGGTCTGCCTACCAGTCGTGGAGGGGTGTTGGGGGGGGCAGCAGGCAGAGGCTGCTGCTGTGCGGCAGCGTGCCGCCTAGCCAGGCGGCAAGCGGGGACAGTACGCCGCTGGGCACGCCCGCCTGGCCACAGCCGCCGCGCGGCGTGCGCCCCCCCGACGTTGCCAGCCGCGGCCACGCCCCCCCGACGTTTCCAGCCGCGGCCACGGCGGTGGCAGCGGCGGCGCCGGGCGTCTGGCGCCGCGCCCACCCACGGGGTGGTGTGTCCTTTTTTGCCTTAATCTTGTTCTGCCCCCTTTATCCCCGCGCGGGCGGCGGCTGTGTCTACCAGCAGTCGCCGAACGCCGCGGGCCGGCGG
The DNA here is from genome assembly GCA_009829735.1 of Pyropia yezoensis. Lineage (NCBI taxonomy): Eukaryota > Rhodophyta > Bangiophyceae > Bangiales > Bangiaceae > Pyropia > Pyropia yezoensis. The sequence continues at coordinate 14,438,094 of CM020620.1, forward strand.
CGGCCAGGGCGAGGCACACCGCCAGCCCCGCCCCACCGCCACAGGCGGCGACGCCCAGCAGGCCGCCACACAGCCGGCCGTCGACGCCCCCTTCCCTTCCCTTCCCCTGCCCCGTGGGCCCCCGCGGTCGCGGTCGGCGGCCGCCCCCCCGCTGGCGTACAGCACCCGACGGTACTGTACGCCCTACTCCCCCCAGTGGACACCTCGGGGAGGGGCCGACCAGCAGAGGTTGCGTGTTTTGTTTTGTTTTTTTTTCTTCCCGTCGGAGGACACAAGCCCCGACGCCGCCACCGCCGCCGAGCTCTGCCGTACCCCTGCCCCCCCCCCCCCCCCCCCCCCCCCGCTTCTCCGCGCTTCCGAGCCGCGACGGAGGTGCGTTTGGTGGGGGCCCCCCCTCTTCCCACGCCGTCTGTTTGGCGACACGGGCGGCGCGAGCCGTCGCCGCCGTCCTCCCCCGCCCCCCCTCCCGCCGCCGTCGTGACGCACCGCTGCGGGGAGAAGAAGAGCGGAACCGCGGGCCGTGACGCCGCCTGACAACGCGGCCTGCGGCCACACGCGCCCCCACCGCCCGGGCCCCCCCGCCGCCGCCGCTGCCGCCGCCCCCCTGACTACCTGCCTCCCGCGCGCGCTGACGAAGGGGGGGAGGGTGGGCGCCCCTCTCTGACTGCCCGCGTGGGTGGGGGCGGCTGTCCCTACCGGCTCCCCCCCCCCGCCTGCCCCCCTCCCCTTTTGTTGTTCCCCTCTGGCGGCGCTCACCCGCCCACTCCCCCCGCCGGCGTGGTCCCCCCCACCCCCCTTCCAGGTGGCCCCCACCGCCGCTGTGCTGGCACACCCCAGGGCGGTTGACGTCCCGCGTCCCCCCCCCCCTTCCCCCCCTACCCCGGCGGGCCACCCCGCACCCTGACCGGCAGCCCACCCCGGAACGGCCAGGCCCGCCACCCCCCCCCCCCCCCCCCCCTCCACACCACGATGGGCAGCGGCGGCGACGCGCCGGCCCCCCCGCGGCCGCCGTCCCCCCCCCCCCACCCCTACGCCATCCTGGGCGTCCACCCCACCGCCGACGCGGCGGCCATCCGCGCCGCCTACCGCCGCCGCTGCCTGACCCTCCACCCCGACAAGCTGCCGCCGCCGCAGCGGGCCGCCGCGGCGGGGCGGTTTGCGGAACTGGCCAACGCCTACCACGCCCTCCGCACGCCCGCCGCGCGGGCGGCGGTCGACGCGGCGCTCCCGCCGGCGGCATGGCGGGTGACTGACGCGGACGTTGGGGAGGGGGGGGGCGCGGCGGGCGGGGCCGCCAGCGGGGGGCGGCGGACGCCGCCGCCGCCGCCGCCGACGGCAGCAGCAGCGGCCGCAGCGGCGGCGGCAGCGGCAACGGCAGCGGCAGGTGGCGGCGGCGGCGGTGACCCGACGACGGCAGAGGCGGCGACAGCCACCGCAGCGGCGGCGGCGGCAGCGGCCGCAGCCGCCGCGTCGGCAGCGTCGGCAGCGACGGCCGCGGCGGCAGCGACGGCGCCCCCACCGGCGGCAGCGGCGGCGGCGGCGGCGGCGCCCCGGCGGCGGGGCACGCCCCCGCTGTCCCGGTCTGGGGGTTCCACCCGCTCGGCGGGCGCCGCGACGTTTGCGTCGGGCCTCGGCGGCGGCGGCGGCGGCAGCAGCAGCAGCAGCCGCCGGACGCCCGCCTCCCCCCGCCACTCCCGCTCGCGCAGCGGCGGTGACGGCGGCGGCGGCGGCGGCAGCGGTGGCAGCGGCGGCAGCGGTGGGCGGCACCACAAGGCGCGCCGGTCGGCGGGGGCCGCCACGTTTGGCGCCTCTACCAGGCGGGGCGGCAGCAGCAGCAGCGGCGGCGGCAGCGGCAGCGGCGGCAGCGGCGGCGGCAGCGGGGCGCCCGCCGCCGGCAGCAGCGGCAGCAGCGGCAGCAGCACCCGCCGGTCGGGGGGGCGCCCCCGCGGCGGCGGCAGCAGTGGCGGCCGGTCCACCACCCCGCCCGCGGCGGCCGACAGCAGCAGCGGCGGCGGCGGCGACCGGCCGCCGCGGCCGACGCGGCGGCCCGCGGCGGCGTCGGCAACGACGCTCGCCGCCGACGGCGACGACCCCGTGGCGCCCACGACGGCATCGACCGCGGGGGCAGCGGCGGCGGCGCCGCCGCCGCCGCCGCCACCGCCACCGGCAGCGGCGGCCGGCGGCGGCGCGCCCGCAACGGCGCCGTCGACGGCCGCCGCGGCGGCGGCGGCGGTGGCGGCGGCCGACGCGGCGGCCGCCGACCGGCGGGACGCCGACGCCTACCGCGCCGCCTTTATCCGCTCCTTTTCCTTTGCCCGCCCCCGGGCGGGAGCGGCGGCCGCCGCCGCCGCCGCCGCGGCGGCGGCTGCGGCCGCGGCGGCAGCGGAAGGGTCGACGGAATCGACGACGCCAACGACAACGGCGACAACGGCTGGGGGGGGTGCAGCCGCTGGTTCCGCTGCCGCTGTCGGTGATGAGGTGGGGGGCGGTGGTGGTGGGGCCGCGGCCGGCGGCGTGCTGGCGGCGGCGGCGGCGGCGGCGGCGGCGTCTGCCGGCAGGGAGGAGGGTGCGGCGGCGGCGGCGGCGGCGGCGTCGGCCGAGCCGTGGGCCATCCCCCCCGGCGGCCGCCGCGGCGTGCCGTCTGCGGCGGCGACCGTGCCGCCCGCCTCGGCAACGACGGCCGCAGCAGCAGCCGCGGCGGCAGCAGCCGCAGCAGCAGCCGCATCCGCGGCGGCAGCGTCGTCGCCCTCCCCCGCCCCCTGCCTCTCCCCCCCCCCCCGGTCGGCATCGTCCCCGACGGTCGTCCACGTGGAGCTGCCGCTGACGCTGGAAGAGTACGCGAGCGGCACGCGCAAGACCGTGGCGGTCCCCCCCCCCCCCCCCCCCCCCCGACGGCACCCCCCCCCCCACCCCCCCCCCGCCTCCCTCACCGTCCCCATCCTCCGGGGCTACCGCCCCGGCGACCTGGTGCGCTTCCCCGCCCCCCCCCCACGCCCGCCGCCCCCCACCCCACCGAGGTGGTCGTCACACTCGCGGCGCTGCCGCACGCCCGCTTTGCGCTCCCCCCCCCCCCCGCCCCCCCCGAGGCGCTCGCCACCACCCTCTCCCTGCCGCTGGCCGACGCGCTTACCGGCTTTACCCGCGCCCTGCCGCTGCTGGGCGGCGGCACCGTCCTGCTGTGCGTGGCGGGGGTGTCCCCGCCGGGGGCGGTGCACGTGGTGGCGGGGGGGGGGCTCCCGCGGCGGGGCGCCGCCGCGGCGGTGCTGCCCCCCGGGGGGGGCGGGGGGGTCCGCCCCGACTGTGGGGACCTCCACGTGGTGGTGGAGGTGGTGTGGCCGCCGGCCGTCACCCCCGACGCGGCGCGGCTGGTGCGGGCGGCGCTCGCGCCGCGTGCGTATGGGGGGGGGGGGGGGGGGGGGGGGGGCGCCCCGCATGCCAGGGGTGGGGGGGGGGAGGGGTGGCGGCGGGAGGGGGGGCGGCGGCATCGTCGACGACGGCGGCCTTGACGGTGGGGACGGGGGGCGCGGGGGTGGCGGCGGTGGTGGCGGCGAGCCTCCCCGCCACCCGCGCTCCCCGTCCATGCCCGTCCGCGTCGGCGGCGGCGGCCGCCGCGCGTCGGCGGGCGCCCGGAACTACTCCATGATGGAGGGCCGCGGCGCCGCCGCCCGCGCCGCCGCCGCCAACGGTGGTGGCGGCGGTGACGGTGGCGGCGGCGGCGGCGGTGGGGGGAGGCGCCGCCCAGACGGCACGCCCGCCGCCGGCGGTGGGGGGATGGGCAAGGGCGACGGCGCCGGCGCCGGCGGCAAGGGCGACGGCACTGGCGGGCCTGCCGGCGGGGGGGCGGGCGGCGGCATGGCCACCCTCCGCGCGTCGACCGGCCGCGCGCTGCGGGCGGGGAGCCGCCGGCTGGCGGGCGCGAGCCACCTGCCAAAGATCCGCCACTTTTTGGGCGACGTCTTTGGCAGCTCCTGAGGGAGTGGGGGAGGGGGTGCGCACCGGGGGGGGGGGGGCGGGGGGGTAGTAGGTGGGACGTGGGGACGTGGGGCGTTGGAAGGAGCGAGCGAGGAGGGGGGGTGGGCCGCGGCTGTAGGGCGGCCTTGCCTTGTGCCTTGAGAGCGACGTCCACGCACAGCGGCGCGACTGGCCACAGCCACCAGGGGCGAGGCGGGACACGGGGGTGACAAGAGCTGGCGCGCAAGCCGAAAACTACAAGAACGAGGAAAAAAAAAGGAGACCCCTTTTTACTGCGCCTGCCGCCTCCTCATGCGTACTCGTCCCCATACTTCTTGAGGATCCACTCGGAGCAGCTGCCGACAGTGAGGCCTGGGTGGGAGAGCTGCCACCTCACCTGCTGGTTCATAATTTCCCCAACGAGGGGGCCCCGCGGCAGCTTGGGCAGCACCTTGGCCACCGCCCGCCCGTCGACCAGTGGCCGCACCGACCACGCCTCGCCCAGGTCGTGGTACTCCACCCGCTGCGCCACCCGCTCGTAGGAAGCCACCACCGCGTCCGTGCCGGCCGCAAGAGACACGGCGGGGATGTCGTCGCCGTCGAAAAAGTTGGCTGCCGCAACGCCCAGCGGCAGGTCTGCGATCAGCGCAGTGAGCAGCGCTACCCGCCAGTGACAGCCCGCGTTGCGGATCACCATCCCCAGCGTCAGCCGCTCCTCCTCCAGACCGGGCAGGGAGGAGGATGATGGCACCGTAGTGTCAATGCTGCAAGCCAACTTGGCCCCCATGAAGAGTACCCCCGAGGGGCTGACCGACTTGGCAAGCTCCTGGAACGAGTCGACCGCCTTGTGCACCCCCACAACTGCAGATACATCGCGGGTGGCCATCCGCAGCTCCTCGTGGAGCACAAACTCGGTCGCAGACATCTCTCGTACCCGCTTCTTGGTGACACGCTCGCCACTGCCACTGGCCCCATTGGGCGAAGCCTTGCGGCCGATGAGGGGGAGCGTCAGGGCAGCGTAGCGGGCAAGCCGCACATCCTCGGGTGATAGTGCCGCGGGACCCGACTTCCAGCCCTGAAAGTCGCGTGAAAGCAGCGCCTCGAGCGAGGCAAGCGCGCCCAAAGAGGCCGCAGAGAACTGGGCGGGTGCGGACGAGGATGACAAGACATCATCCACCGGCCGCTTGGTCGGCGACTCAGGCGCGCCGTCGCTCACCTTATCACTCACATTGTCAGTGCGAAAGACGAGTGGGAAGAGGCCCAGCTCCGACAGCAGCCCGACTCCCCGTACCGCAGACGGCGCGCGGATAATGGCGTCGACCTCAGAAAACACCCGCTCGCGCGAGATCTTGGAAGAGAAGGCCGCATGCACATCGGCGTCCTGACAAGCAGTGATGAGCTCTTCGTCCATAGAGAACCGAAGCCGCGCCGCAAAGCGCACAGCCCTAAGTGCACGTAGCGGGTCGTCGAGAAGGGTAGTCCTCGGAGGAAGGGGGGTGCGGACGATGCGACGTTGAATGTCATTGACACCCTGGCCAGTCCAATCCTCAACGACGCCCGTATTAATGTTGTAGAAGAGCGCATTGATGGTGAGGTCACGGCGCATGGCATCCTCCTGCGGAGAGCCGAGCTCAATGTTGGGAATCCGCGAGTCGTGGGTGTAGGTCTCGGTCCGCAGGTTGACCAGGTCAACCCACAAGCCCATCACCTTCATGCGTGCCGTCTCCAGGTGCTTCGACTGCTCCGGGTTGCGCTGGATGACCCCGATCGAGTGCTGGGGCTCCCCCGTCTCCAACTCCAGCCATTCATTAAAGAGCTCGGCAAACGAGGCGCCGAGCATGGTGTCCACCGCAATGTCAATGTCCACCTCAGGCATGGGGCCGCCAATGAGCTTATCGCGCACCCATCCACCGGCAACGCGCAACGTTGTGTCAAGCTTCTTCTCCGCTACCACGCGCTGAAGCTTGGAGAACAGCTCCTGCTCCAACTCAGTCAGCATCAAGGGCACAAATCCGCACGACGGGGGGTCCATCTTGAGCAGACCCACCGTGCCTGGCGGATAAGAGGCAGGGTCGGCCGTCGCAATCCTATCCATAGCCACCGCAAGACTGGCCGCAGCGGCTGCTGCCGCGGCGCCCGCAGTTGGCCCTGGCGACCGAAGGGGCGACCCTGCCAGCGACGACGTGTTGGATGCAGACGTCGTGGACGCAGATGCCGACGCGGAGGCAGCGGCAGCCGACGCGCCCACAGTGGTGGCGCCACCAATGGCCAGCTTGGACGCCGCGACGCCCGACCCGGCCAAGCGGGACGTCACCGCCGCTGCGCCCAGACGTGCAGGCGCCACGTCCGATACAACCGAGCGAGCTGCAGCCGCGGGCAGCGGGTTGTTGCCGCAAAAAGCAGTCCGCAGCGACGAACCGGGCAAGCACCGGGAGCACGACCGCTGCGACGCGGCACGGCGGCCCGCCGGTGGGGTGGGGGCGGTCCACGCAAACGCGGGACGCCAAGGGGCGGACGCAGAGGGAGAGGGGGTGGTGGCAGCGGCGGCGAAGGGAGTGGCGGGCAAAGGAGCCGGAGCGGCAGCAGCAGCGGCAGCGGGAAGACGTGGGCCGAGCGACGGGGTCTTCTTGGACGCCACAGACGCAAAAGCGCCCGTCTGTCGCACGAGCATGGAGGCGACGGGGGGGGAAGACGTTCCACAAGTTAATGCACACCCCGTACGCCGATCAACGGCGACGGCTCAAGACGGGACTGCAAAAAGCGGCCCGAGACAAACAGGGAGGAAGATGGGGTGGAACACACGGTCAGTGTGGTCGTCGCTGCCGCTGCGACCGCATGCGAGGTGGTGCCCGCGCACGCCGGTCGTGGACCGAGCGCAGGGCGCGGTGCACGGGGGGGGAGAGAGGGGTGGCGCCTGCGCGCACGGAAAGGGGGCAGAACGGTCGGGAACGCCGCCACAGCTGGGCCGCCGTGGCTGGGGCCCCACAATTTGGGGAGGGGCAAACGCGGCGCGCCTGGGCGCTCCTCGCGACCGAGCGGGGCCCGCCCAGTCGGGCCCGCGGGATTCGCGAGATACTGGCACCACAACGACTGGGGCACATCCAAGTTGCCACCGACGCCAGGGCCGCTGGTGGAGCCCTCCGCCTGGGGTCACCCGCCGCGAGGGGCGGTGAACGCACGCAGACAGCGGGGCACACGAGAGGAGGGTTGGCGAGCGGCAACGTCCCGAGCGAGATGAGGTCAGGAGCGCCCTCGGGCCCCAGACTGGGCCGCCGCCATCATGGCCGTGATGATCACACTTTTGGGGAGAGCGCCGGCGCTCGCGGCACGTTGCGCGCCACCCCCTCTCGCCCTGCTATCTGTGAGGGGTGGTAAACCGGTCGGATGGGTGGCTGCAACTGCCTCATGTGGAAGATCCGACAATAACAAATACTGGCTGACGTGGCATCATCGTAATTTTTACTTTTCACGACGGGCTTGCGAAAGATTGTCAGCTTCTGGGACGTGGCAGTTTGCCACCTTTCGTCCACTCGACGACCAAACCGGTCTCAGAAGAGAACGGGGCGTCACAGCGACACGCGCCTACACGTCCGCCCAGTCAGAGCTGCATCGGAGACGTGGTGTGCTCCGCCGCAACTTCCGGCTGTGGTGGCCCTCCATTACGCCAACGGGCACATGCAGCGCACCGTCGTGTTTCATTATGCCCCGTGTGCGAGAGACAGGCGACGAGATACCCAGAGTAAAGAAGTAGAAGCGAGGAACACCAGACGGAGCGAGATCAATCACATACAGGGGACAAAAAGAAAACCCACACCCACTTAAAGTCCGCGACAGAGGCGTGCCCACACAAAACTCGTGCACTCAGTCCGCCAGATGCACGTCCGCTTGCGACACGTCCTCCCCACTGTCGGACGCTGCCGAAATGGTCTTGCGGAGCTCTTCGTGTCGCCGCATCAACGCCTGACGGCGCTCGTTGAAGGTGCTGGGGAAAAAGTCGGGGAAGAAGCGCTGGAGGAAGGAGAAGATGAGCACATGGCCGAGCGGCGTCAGCGGCGCGATCAGGATGATGGAGAAGGGGATGACTGCCAGCAGGTCACGGCCCGTGCGCCGAAGGGTGCGAACCTCGCGCGGCAGCAGCGTCCGACCCATCGCAGCCTTGCGGATGAGGCGGGCAGCGTAGATGGAATCGCCACCAACCAGCTTGAAGCCGCGGGCGTAAAACTCGGCGCCCTCCTTGGTCTTGGAGAAGGACTCCTTGATGTACTTCTTGACCCGTGGCCAGTCAATGGTGGCCGAGTAAAAGTCATCGCCGAGGCCCATCCGGACCTTGAGGTACTGGATCTCCGCGGCAAGCTGGCCCAGGTCATCGTCGTCAATGAGGAGCGGCTCGCCCATCTCAGCAAACACGACCAGCGGCGCCAGCCGCAGGTCCAGTTCCCCAAAGTCCGCCACTAGCAGGCGCTCCTCCTCGGGTTCAGATGCGGCTTCCACCTCAGACGCCAAGCTCGCGTACGCCTTTTCCATCTCGAGCGCCAACACCTGTACGGCGAGGGTCCGCCGCACCCGCGACACAGAGTCGTCCATGGCACGAATCTCTTTGGCACGGATGAGCTTGCCCAGCTGGTCCTCCTTGCGGAGAACCGCCTCACGCGCCTTGGACGTCTCTTGGAGCTCCCGCTCCAGCGCGTCAATCGCGTCTTGCCGCGACGATGCGTCCACAGACGCCGCCACCGCCAGGGCAACCTTTCGTGCCGCAATCGCGGAAGCCACCGCCTCCTCATCCTGGTCGTCCCCCACCCGAGCGGGGGCCTCCCCGTTGAGGCGGGACCACGTCTCGCCCACCTTGTCCACTGCCGCGGCCACCTTGGCCCGCAAGGCGGGGAGGTCCACGCTCCCGTCTTCCCGGACGAGATCACCCAAGCGACTCCGTTCCGTAATGCCCCCGCCGCTTGCTGCGTCACCGCCGGCGATGGTAGCGGCTGCCGCCTCGGCCTCGGCAGCGGCGAGCGCGGCGCGCGCGGCAGCCGCCTCGCGTTCCGCCTCCTTGACGGCCGCGCGTTCTTCCAGCAGCCGTACCCGCGCGCGGGAGGCCTCAATACCCGCCGAGACCGCCGCCGCCATCGTGTCGTCCATGTCCGTATCGCGACCGCCGTTGCCGTGGACGCGGACGACAGAGGACGACTCGCCGCCGCCGGTGGCGTCGACAGCAGAGGCGGCAGCAGTGGGAGGGGGTTCAGCGGCCGAGACACGCCCGCCGCCGCCAGCACCGTCGTTGTCTATTGGGTCGAAGGCGTGCACCACCGCCGCTGCCCCCACCGTTGCCGCCGCCCCCACGGCCACCGCGGCACCCTTCCCCTTTGTTGTCCCGGCCTCCGCCACCCTCGTCGCCGCCTTCGTATCCGCCCCGGATACGGCCTCCACTGCCGCTCTTTCCTCAGCCCCCGTCTTCTTCACTGCCCCCGACGGCCCATCTGCTGGAGCCGACACCAGCGCCGGCGCCGACGCCCCACCCTTCACCGCACCCGTCACCGCCCCCGCCGCCGCGCCCGCCGCCGCCGACGCGGAATGCATCTCTTCGCTCGCCTCCGTCACCGTCCCCAAAGGCACACCCGCCGTCGCAGCCGCCGCCGCCGTCCCACCCTTATCCGCCTTCTTCGCCTCCCTCGGCACCGCATCCGCCGTTGACGCCGCCGCCGCCGTCCCCCCCCCCGCCACCGTCTTACCCGCAGACCCCCCCTCCGCCCCATTCGCCCCCATTTTTGCCGCCCCCGCCGCCGCATCCAGCGGCGGTGGCGGCGGCGACGACGGCGGCACCTCAAACTCCCCAGTCGCTTCCATCACCGCCCCCGACGGAGGCGCGTCCGACGCCGCTGCCGCGCCCCCCCCCGCCTCTGCCCCTCCCCGCCCCCCCCCGAGCCACCGCCAAAGCCGCCCGTCACCCCATTCTGTGGGGGCCGCGCCCCCCCCCCCCCGCCCGCCCCCCGCGCTTCTTGGACCGCGACGACCCCATCGTCACCCCCCCCCCCGCCGGGGCGGCGACGGCACCGTCCCCGCGGCCGTCTCGTTGTTGCCGACAGCCACGCCCCGCCACCGTCGTTGCCGCCACCGCCTCCCCGGGTGCGACCACGCGCGCCCCCGTAACCCAAACAGACGGGCGGCTGGTGGCGGCGGTGGAAGCGGCGGCCGCCGAGGCACCCCCTCCTGCCCATCGCCGCTGCCCGGCGGCCGCCCTGCACCGCGGCGGGAGCACCACCACCCCCACCCGCACAGTGTCGCAACGGGGCGCCGCCCAAACCGCAGCCGCGGTCGCCACCCGACCGCCGGTGGAGGCGGATGGCCAGGCCGCGGCGGGCGGCGCAAAGGCCGCCAGTGGGTGCCGCATTGGGGGCGACGGCATTGGGGGCAGGGGAAGGGGAGGAAGGGGGGTGGGTCGGGGCCGATAGGTGAAGAAAAAAAAAAGAGCGAGGATGATGGGCGGGGGGAAGCAGGGAGGGGGTGAGAAGAACGAGCGAATGCAAAATCAGAGATGGTGACGCGGGGAGCGGGGGCCGAATGGGGGCAGGAAGCAGTGGGGGGGTTGGTTGGGGCCAAGTGGGGGGAAGAAGTGAGGGCACCGGCGGGTGCCGGGCGGTTGGGGTGGGGGCGGCCGCGACGGTGGTGGGAGGCGGCCGCGACGGTGGTGGGAGGCGGCGGCGTCCGCGCTGTAGGTGGCGGGCGGCGGAACGGGCGTCGATAGGGGCGGGCAATGGGACGGAGCTCCGGCGTCCACCACACGCCCTTAGGACCAGGGCGTCGTGCGGGGGCGCGCTCCTCGAGACGGTCTCCGCGCGACCCCAGACTTGCACCCGCGGCACAGAGGGACCCCCCCCCCCCCCGCAACCCCGCAGATGCAAGGGATGGAAAGTGTCGGGCTGGAAGCAAAAGCGACATCGCCACGTGTAAAACATGAAGCAAACATCTACCGTCCGAAGTGCAGCTTTTCAAAAATACTGCGGTGCGTCCACAAAGAGTGATGCCATCGAGTGCCCCAGCCAATGGCGGGCGCAAGATCAACGGTCTAGCCAATGAAGTGCCGTTTCTCATACTGTGTCACAGGTGACATAGACGACTTACCAAGTTGAACAATAGTGGGATTCCCAGACTAAGGCGGACCATCAACCGCCCCCATCCCCGTCGTCACCACACCACAGCTGCCGCATGTGTGCTGGAGGGGACGGTCCGACACACCTGACCAACCATTCGAGCTCTCCCACAGCACTTCTGCCGCCGCTGTTGCCGTCGCCCGTGCTGGGCGAGGTCGTCCGACGTCGCTGCCCGTAGCAGCCGGCGCTGCCTTTGGCATGACCGCCGCCGTCGTCGGACCTCGGCACCTCCGCTCCCTCCCTTTGTGGCCGTCGTAGCAACCATGCAGGGGTAGACGCGTGGGCAGCCATTCGTCTCTCGCTTGTGGCGCAAGTGGACAGGGCGTGTTTGGCTAGCGGGGGTAGTCCCTGAGGCAACGACGCTTCGCAAGCGCGGCGATGGGTAGTCCTGATGCTGGCGCAGACGGGCGCAATCGTACAGGAGTTGCATTCATCCATGATGGCGTCAGGGCGCGGCCTCGCCACCCCACCCCACGGCCGTTCGAAGTCCCCGTCGCGGATAACGCACGCACCGGTGGTCGGCCCCCCGTCCACACTCCCCCGAGTAACCCTGCCCCCCCCATTCCTCGGCTGAAAGGCCACCAGCCCCGCCGTGGCCAGCCGACATGCCGCCCAGCACCCGGTCGACCGCGGCGGCAACCGACAAAGAGAACGCCTCGCCAGCCCCTCTACCTGCATATCTGCGTGGCCGTTCCGGGTCCGCCGCAGGGCTGCCCCCGCTCCTCTTCGCCAACGCGCCCACCGCTGGGAGGGGCGTTTGCAGGAGGGGGTGGCCTGCGCAGCGGCACCTTCCTCTCCCCGCAAAGGCTGCCGCCCCCAATCAGCCGGGCGCGGACGCCGTGCCCCCCTCGCGGACGGAAAGCATAGCAGCGCGGGCCCCCCTTCGCGGAAGCTCCCAGCGGGGGTCGACGACGCCCCCCGGCAAGAGCAATTCCCGATGATGGACGTCAGTGAGGCTCAATGACGAGCTTTTACCTCAATTCCCCTCAACGAGGTGTGGCCCACAGCGGCACGCGGTGGGGGGGGGGGGGGGGGGGGGGGGATCCGCAGAGGAGCAGGGGTAGCCAGCTACCTCGAGCAGGGACGAAAACAACCACGGGGAGCAGCCGTGGGAGGGAGTGCCGGTCGTTTCTTCGCTCCCCCCCCCCACACCCCACCTCCCCTCCAAGAGTCTCACCCACAACGTCGGCCACCCACGGCTGGCGCTGTGGCACTGTCATGGTTTCTCGGGCCCGCGCGAGGCGACGCACCTGCCGCCGCGCCGGGCAGGGGGGGGGGGTCGGACGCTGGGATGACGGCCGCGGCCGCGGGCCTTGCGCCGCCGTGTGTGCCGCGCCCGCCCGCCTGGCCGTCTGTCCGTCTGCCACAGCCGTGGCCACAGCGGCGCCCATGGGGCGCGGCGCGCCGGAATGGAGTCCCAGCAGTGCACAGGTCGCGGGTGGCGCGGGGGTGGGGGCGCTACGCTACCCCCCCCCCCTCTCCCCCCGTCAGTGAGAATTGGGGGGGGGCCCCCGCCGCTCCCCGCGGCCGGGGCGGACGGAGACGCAGGCCGCTCTCTGTTGCGGCGTCTTGTCCCCACTCTCGCCTCGCCCCCGCCCCCCCCCCTTGATGCCGTCTGGCGTAGGTACCCCCCCCCGCCACCCTGGCGGCCTGGCCGGCTCTGTCCGTCCTCCCTTCCCCCCCCCCACCTTCCCTGACACGCTGCCCATCGCTTTTCTCATCCTTTACCCCGCTCCCTCTTCCCCCCCCCCCCACCCGCTCGCCATTCCGTCCTGACCCCCTCCTCCCCCGCCGCCGCCCACCTCCCCCCGCCGCCGCCCTCGCCCCTCCGCCTGCCACACACCCCCCCCCCCACTGCCATGGCAACCTACCCTGCCTACCCCCCCCACCTCCCCCACCCCCACCCGCCCCCCGCCGACGGCACCACCACCATCACCACCCCCGCCCCCACCCCTATCGCCGCCGCCGCCGCCGCCGCCGCCGCCGCCGCCGCCGCCGCCACCGCCCGCCTCACCGCCGCCGCCGCCGCCGACGACGCGGCGGGGGTGGCCGCCGCCGCCCGCGACGCGGCCGCCGCCGCCGCCGCGCCGGCGGTGCTGGCGCGCGTCGCTGCCGACGGCGGCGGGGCGGCTGCGGCTGGGGGTGACCCGCTGGGCGCGTGGCGCGCCCGCACGGCGGGGCGGGTGGTGGCGGCGTTGGGTGGCGGCGGCGCGGGGGGGGCGGGGGGGGCGGCGGGGGAGGTGGCGGCCCTTGTCGACGCGCTCGCCGCCAGCTACGGCGCGCCGCCGCCGTCGACGCCGTGGGCGGCGGGCGGCGAGTGGGGGGGGGGGGGTGGCTGGCCGCCGCCCCGGTCCGCGCCAGGCGTGGACACGGCCGCCGACGCGCCGCCGGTGGGTGGCGCGGGGGGTGGTGGTGGCGGTGGTGGTGGAGGTGGCAAGCGGGCTCGCGGGCCCGGGCTCAGCGCCGGCTGGGCGGGCTCTACCTCCCCCGCCGACGATGGTGGGGGCGCCGTGGCCCCCCACCGCCGGCGGCGGACCGCCAAGGAGGTGTACATCCTGGTTGCTGCCATCGCCGTTGCGGTTGGCAGCATCGTGCTGGTGGTGTTTCTGACGCGCGACTTTGTCGCCGCCCAGCGGTCCCCCACCCCCGTGCGGGAGCTGGCCTTTTCCGCGGGCGCCCCCGCCGCCGCCGCCGCCGCCGGCGCAGGGGCGGGGGCGGGGGCGGGGGGAGACGCCGCGGGGGGGGGTAGCGGCGGGGGTGCCCCTGGCGTGGCGCTGCCCGTTGTGACGGTGTGTGCGTCCCAGGCGGGGCTCCCGTCGAGCCGCTTCCAAATGACCCGCCTCCGGCCGCCGGGGGGGGACGCTGTCCCGGCGGTGGTGGGGGAGAACCCGCGGGACGTTCGGGGGAGTGACGCCTTTCGGGGATACACCCAGCGCTTTTGGGACAACCCCCGGGGGGAGGTATGTTCAGGTGGTGGGGGGGAGAGGGGGGTAGGTAGGGGGGAGAGCTGGCTGGGAGTGCCTCTCGAGCGGCGCGGTGGGCGGCGCTGGTGAGCCCCCCCTGTAGCGACAAGGTCAGACTCTAACCCTGCCAACCCGCGCTGCCGCGGTGAGACCCCGCGTCGCTGTCCCCTGCCCCCCTACGCTCCCCCCTTCGCTCCCCTCTTTGCTCCCCCATGGCGTGTCCCCAGAACTGTGACTCCATCGCCGGTACGTACTTCCCCTTCAACGTGACGGCGCTCAACGCGCTGGCCAACCCCCCCCCCGGCGGGCGGACCCCCCCCACCGCCTGCCGGCCGTGCATCCGCTTTGGCCACCGCACGCCCCTGCGGTCGCTGTCGACGGACATTGCGGCGGCGGCACGCCTGACCTTCCACAGCGACGTCTACTTTTACGAGTGCGTCTTCCTCTCCACCACCCTCCCGCCGGTGCACCTCGACGAGCTCCGCGCCGACCTCTTCTCCCGCCGCGCCGCCATTGCCGCGCAGGTGCCCCCTGCGCTGACCGTCACCCCCACCGCGGGAGGGGGGTCCGCGGCGGACCTCCCGGCGACTGCGTTTGACACCCTCACGGGGCCGCAGGCGTGCAACGTGGTGTACTTTTCCTTTTGGCCCCGCGTGGTGGACGCCGCCGCCGCGGCCGCGGCGGGCGCCGACGGCGTGCGGTACGCGTTTAACGGGAGCGGCTGGGCCGAGGTGGGGCCCCCCGCCGCCTACTTCCGGCCCCCCGCCGCGTCCACCGCCTACCCGCAAGACGCGCTGGAGGTGCGCTTCTCCGCGGCGGAGGACCTGGCCGCAGCCGCCGCCGCCACCGCTGATAACGGTGGTGGCGGCGGCGGCGGTGGGGGTGGCGGTGGCGACGGCGGGCGTGGCGGGGGGGCAGCACCCACCCGGCTGGTGGGGGGGGTGCTGGAGGGGAGTGACGCCAGCCTGCTCGCCCCCAACAGCCTGTCGCTGGTCCAGTTTCGGTCGGTAGAGGTGGCCGGCGAGCTGGTCGGCCGGGGGGGGGGGTCCCGCAGCACCGTTCAGTACCCCTTCCGGGCCGCGACGAGTGGCTACCTCACTGGGAATATCGTCTTCAACTTTGGGTACTGGGTGCGTTGGTTCTTTGCACTCTCTTCTTGGAGGGGGGAGTGGGGGGGGGGGGGGGGGTGGGGGGGGGTGGGGCTGTGTGGGGGGGGGTCGGCGGGGGGGGGGGGGGGGGGGGGGGGGGGGGGGGGGCGCGACTTTTGGGCGCCGCGCTGATATCGCAACGTGAGGATGGTTGGTGGGGGCAGCGGAGCACAGCCCGGTGTGGCGCGGGGTGGGTACAGGCGCGGCGGCAAACTGACGGCCCCTCCCAACTCTCTGCTCAGCGCGTGCCGCCCACTCTTTTCCACTGCGGTGACGCTGCCCGCCCTCCCCCCCGCCCCCCCCGCGCTCCCGCCCTCCCCCGACAGGCGACGTACGACGTGCTCCTCGGCTACGACTCGTTTGTGTCGGAGCGGGTCTTTGCAGAGCCGTCCATCAGCTGGTCCCAGTGGGGCGCCGACGTGTCTGGCTACGTCTCCCTCCTCAGCGGCCTGTCGGTCTTTTCGGTGCTCCTCCTGCCGCTGAGCTTCCGCTTCTTCCGCCGATTCCCGGGGCTCCTGGGCCTTGGCGCCACCGCCGCAGTGGTGTCTTCGGGCGGGCGGGACGGGCACGACGCCGAAATGGACGGCGGGTGGACTGCGTCGGCGTCGTGAGCGGTGGGCCGGGGGGGCGCGAGGACGGGAGGATAACGGAAGGATGGGGGGGGTCGGGAAGGACGAGGGCGGGCCTGCTAAATTTAGGAGCCGCCGCACCGGCGGGGCCGGCAGAAAGGGGCCGCCGGGCGGCGGCACGGCAAAGGCGGCGTCGCGGAAGCGGCAGCACGCCCGTCGATACCGCCCGGTCGCTGAACGCGGGCAGCCCTTCCCCCGGGGGAGGGGTGTGGGTAGATGGGTCAATGGGCGGGGAGGAGAGACTGGACGGCGTATGTACAGACACGGCGCGACACAAAAAAAAAACGACCCGCCCAAACACGACAGGGGGGCCAGCACGCGTGCCCAGCGCGCCGGCCTCCCCCCCCCCCCCCCACCCCGCCTTCCCTTCACGCTCACCGCCGCCAGTGGAGCGTATACGGCACGCCCCGGTCTGCCAGCACGCGCATGCACCACAGCGGACTGGCCCACCCGTCGTCCACGTCAATGGGGTAGCCCTCCCCCAGGCGCACCGGTGGCCCCCCCGCGGGGCCGCCCGCCAGCACCGCCAGCGCCACGTTGCCGCCGTCGTAAAAGTCGACGCGCACCACCTCCCCGCGGCCGAGGGCGTCGAGGAAGGCCGGGTAGGGCAGCGACACCACCCCGGGGGGGGCGGGGGACAGCGCCGCTGGCAGCACCTTGGCGCCATAGGAGAAGGGCACCGCCGCGGCGGCGGGGGCAGGGGTGGCGGCGGCGACGGCGGCGGCGGCGGGCGGGGCGGCAGCCGCCGCCGCAACGGCGGGGGGCACCACCCCCTCCGCCGCCACCGCTGCTACCACCACCGCCGCCGCCGCTGCCGCCGCCACCACCACCGCCGCACGGCTTGCAGCGGTGGCGGCGGCGGCGGTGGCGGCGGCAGCGGCGGCAGCAGCAGCGGCGGCGGGGGCGGCAGCCGCCGACGCCCCAGCGGCGGCAGCAGCCCCACCGCGCCGCGGCGGGTGACGGGTGGCGGCGGCAGGGGCGGCGCCGCGGGCCGCCGCCACCAACGGCGGCGGCGGCGGCGGGACGTAGGCAGGGGCAGCCATGAGGAGCAGAGCTGGGGGGGGGGGTGGGTGGATGACAAGGTAGACAGGCTCACTGCCGCGAAGAGGAGGGGCCGATGTAGAAGGGTAGGGGGAACCAGACGAAGCGAGACGACGGGAAGGTGGAAGGGGGGGGGGAGGGGGGGATGGCGCACGAGCGCCGCGACGGTGGGAGGAGCGCAAGGCCCGGCGGCGGGGCGGCGGAGCGGGGAGCGGCCGGCACGTTGGTGGTGGGGGAGGCGATGCGTATGGGGAGCGGCGCTGGGGGCGTCTGCGCTCCACGCAGAGGAGCGGCGCTGGGGGCTTCTGCGCTCCACGCAGGGGAGCGGTGGGGAAGGGGCGGGAGGCGCGTCCGCCGGGCGGTGGCACAGCCCCTATTGGGCAGCCGCTGGCGGCCAATGGGCGGCGACCCCACCAGCGCTCTGGCAGCACGGCAGGCCGGCCCAGCTGCGTCTGTTGGAAGCGGCGTTTTCCGGGGCCAAGGGGGATGAGGTGCGGGTGAAGCACCCGCTTGTGCAGTATACGGTGCTGTACGAACAGGACAGAGAAGCATAGATGGCCATGGGCACAGATCATTGTATACGCGGGTAGGGCGGACCTGTTGAGACGGTTGCTGTTTACTGTTCTCTTTTCTCTGCCGCTGGGAAGGGAATCGAAAAACGCCGGTGCACGTGTCGGAGATCGGCCAATCAGGTGGCCCGTTGATTCCGCCTTTTCCTGCGGCTGTGTTTGGCTCGGCCATCGCTGTCCTCCCCTGCCGCTGCGCACCGCGGTGACTGCCGTCCACCGCCCTTCCTACCCCAAGGTCCCCGTCCATCGCCCCCCCCCCCCCCCCCCCTGCTCATGGTGGCCACCCTCTTCCTCTCCCCCCCGCGTGTGTGCAGCCCCTTCCAGACCCCCTCGCTCTTGCGGGCCTCCTCCTGCCGGTCCCCCCCCCCCCACCGGGCGCTCGCCGCGTGCCTCCCTCCCCCCCCGCCCCCCCACGGGCCGCCCCCCGCTGCTGCTGCGGCGGTGGCCGCCATGGGCCCCCCCGCCCCCCCCCCGGCAGTGCTGGGGCGCCTCATCCTCGGCTCCTCCTCCCCCACCCGCCGGTCCATCCTGGCGTCCATGGGCCACCCCGACCCGCTGGTGCGGCCGGCGGGGATTGACGAAAAGGCCATCCGCGCGGCCGACCCGCGGGCGCTCGTGTCGGCGCTCGCGCACGCCAAGGCCGACGCGGTGCTCGCGTCGCTGGCCGCGGACCCGCCGCTGCCCCTGCCGCCGCCTACCGACGACGCCAACGGGGGCGACGCCAACGGCGGCGGCGGTGGCGGCGGCGGCCGCGCCGTGACGCTCCTCCTCACTGGCGACCAGGTGGTCGTCCACGGGGGGCGGGTGCTGGAGAAGCCCACCACCGCCGACGACGTGCGCGAGTACGTGGCCGGCTACGCGACGGCGCCGGCTGTGACCATTGGCGCCACGGTCGTGACGGACGTGGCGACGGGCCGCCGGTGGGAGGGCGCCGACCGCGCCGAGGTGCACCTCCGGCCGCTGCCCGCGGCGGCGATCGAGGCGCTCATTGACGATGGCGCCGTCTTTGGCTGTGCGGGCGCCCTCATGGTCGAGCACCCCGCCGTGGCGCCGCACGTGGAGCGGCTCGTCGGCGACGAGACCGCCGTGCGGGGGCTGTGCGCGACCACCACCCGCGGCCTGATTGACGCCGCGTTGCGGGGGGAGGGGGGCGTCCTCCCGTCGCCGCCCGCCGCCGGCTGAGGGGCGCTACGCGCGGCGCGGCGCCCGTGTGGCAGTCTGGCGCGCCCGCCGCCCGGTAGGACCGTCGCGGACGCCATCGACGTGCCCTCGACCGCGGCTCGTGCGGTAGAGTACGTCGCGCGCCGCGAGGCATTGGGTCAGTGTCGTCCGAAGCATCTCGAAATTCCTCTCATCCGCCACTTCATTTTTGAAAGTACACTCGCAACTATCGGTCATTGTTGCCACTTCGAACACGAGTGTCAGTGACATGCTCAGGCATCCAATGGAGACGGATTCCAGGTGTCAATCGGCCCCACCCACCCCGCCACGCGGAGCGGCAGAGACCCGCATAGCCGCCACCGCCGGCAGGCACGTCCCCGCCGACACAGCCGTCGCGCCCACCCGCCTCGACCCGTCGCCCCAGGCGGCGTTGTGGGAGGGCCCGCCGTCCCGCTTTCCCCGCAGCACCGTCACCCTCCGTCCCGCCCCTTCGCCCTTCGTCCCTCTGCCCCACCCGTCCTTCCTCCCCCCCTCCCTTGCGTTCTGTTCTCCCTCTTTCTGTCCCACTACCCCACCCACGTCCCCGCCCTCCGTCCCGCCTCCCCCCCGCTCTACACTTTGCTACTCTTCCTTGCTCCCCCCGCCACCCCCACACCTGCTCTTCCGCTTGCCCCCGCCTCGGCCGGTTGCTCCCCGCCGCCCCCTCTTGTGGCACGTGACCCACCGCGCCCAGCAGCCGCGAGCAGGTGGCAACACCGGCCGTCGTGCGGGCACCCGACGGGTGCCGACCGCGCACGTGGCGGTCGGATATGCAGCCGTTCGGCATGGCGGCGGCGGCGGCGGCGGCGGTGGTGGCGGCGGCGGCGGCCGTGACGCCGCGACGGCGACCGCCGCCGGCACAAACGCCGTCGTCACCGTCACAGTTGCTGCCGCCAGGGCGCGCCCGCCCCCGGCCCGCCAACGCGGCGGGCCACTGGCGGCGGCGGCGGCAGCGGCAGCGGTGGGCGGGGGGGCGTGGCGGGCCGGCCGTGTGTGTGGGGTGGACCCTGTTGGCGCTGCTGAGCGCCGCGGTGGTGGCGGCGGCGGGTGTGACGGCCGCAGCGGGCTCGGCGGGGGGGGTGGCAACTGTGGCGGCGGCGGCGGCGGACAGGTGGGTTGGGGCGGCCGGCGGCGGGGGGGCACCCGCGGGGGTGCCGCTGTCTGGGCGGCTATCCATCCCGTCGTCAGTGGCCGCGGCACGTGGCCGTGCGTTGGGGTCCCCGGTTGCGGGCCGCGCCGCGGCGGTTGTCCCACCTGCAGCACCGGCGCTGCGTGTGGTGCGGAAGGAAAGGGGGCGGGCGCCGACGGCCACACCCGCGGCGGCGGCCGCCGACGACGCCGACGCGGCCGCGGCCGCGGCGGCCAATGGCACGGCCGACGGCGGTCTGGCGACCGCCGACGGTGGCGGTGACGCAGAAGGCGAAGGCAACACCCTTAAGCGCC
Source organism: Pyropia yezoensis (assembly GCA_009829735.1). Taxonomy (NCBI): domain Eukaryota; phylum Rhodophyta; class Bangiophyceae; order Bangiales; family Bangiaceae; genus Pyropia; species Pyropia yezoensis. The sequence goes on from CM020620.1 coordinate 14,458,180, forward strand.
TCTTTGAAGGCACCACCATGTCCTCGGGCCTGTCGGTGGTGGTGATGATCAACCTGGTCATCGCCGCGGCGGGCCTGCTCATCTACCGCTACCTCTTTTTCCGCTCGTGCCTGCTCACCGAGGACGAGTTGCGCCTGCTGTCCGAGGCGCCTGGTGCCCACCGGCGGTACCGTTCAACGGCGGCTTACACGCCGCTGGACACGGCGCTGGTGCGGTCGGGCCCGCCTCCGCACCGGTGGTGTGGCTTTAGCCGCTGGGCGTCGCAGGGAGACACGGGGCTAGGTCGCGATGCGGTGGTGTACCTACTCTTCCAACGGCTCTGCCTGGCATTGTGTGTGGTATGTGGGAGCGTAGCGGGCGTGACGCTGCTGCCGGCCTACTGGTTTGGGGGGGCCCTTATGCCTTCAGCCACGGCGGGGGCTGCGGCGGGGGCGCCCTCAGTGGCGGGCAGGGGGGGGGTCAACGCGTCGGTGCCGTCTGTGCGAGGTTTCTATGCCGCAGCCGCCGCGTCATCGGCCGCGGCGGGGCGGGTGGCCCTAGCCGAGCTGCCGGCATTTCGGTTAGTTGCCCACGGCGGGGCCCTTCCCGGGGGGCGGCAGGGGGGCACGGGGCCCCCGCGCTCCACCGCTGCTGCCGCCGATGTGAGTACCCTCCGCGCCCGCGTAGCTGCTGCACAGGAGGACCCAGACGTGGCAGCAGCGGCTGTTGCTGCGACCGCCGCTGGCGATGCGGGCGACTCTGGCGACGCTGGCAGTACGGGCGGCTCTGGTACCACTGTGGGTGCCCCTGCCGGGACCGCCGGCAGGGGGCGGAACGATTCGGCCGCCGCCGAGGCTGGCCGCGTCCGCGCTTGGCTCGAGGCCGTCTCGGCCTTTTTCCGCTCGGACCGGGGCCTCTTTGAGCGCCTCACGTCACACAATCTGGCCAAGCACAGCCTGGCGCTCTATCTGCAGGTGCCTGTTGCAGCTGTCGTGGCCGCCGCCGTCTGCTTCCTGTTTTGTGTTACCCACGCGGCCGCGGCAGGCGATGGCCACTCGATGCGCGCGTGGCTGTCGCCGCCCCCGCAGCTGCCCCTGTCGCCCACCACGTCAATGGGTGCTCCCGGCGGTGCGGCTACCGCCGTCGCTGCTGCCAGTGGCGGCCGCGGCCGGTCAGGCCGCCTGCACGCGGCTGCCGTGGCGGGTCACTGGACACTCCTCCTCCGCGGCCTGCCCGCCGACGCCAACACCACCGAGGAGCTCAAGCGGCGGCTATCCGCCCGCTACCCGGACTGCATAGGCCGGGTGGAGCTCCTCTACCGGGGCCACGTGTCCGAGGCGCGCCTGCTGCGGCGCAAGGAGGCGTTCCAGCACCGGCTGGAGCACCTCCGGTCGGGCCTACCCGACGGCGGCGGCACGGGGGTGGACGTGGAGCGGCTGGTGCCAGAGCTCGAGGCACAGCTCGCGGCTGTGGAGGCGGAGCTGGACGCCTTCCGCCGCGCCCCCGACGCGGACTTTGCTGGCTGCGCGTTTGTCACCGCGTTAAACCCGGCGACCGCGGCGGCAATGCTGGAAGACTTTCCCCGCCGGGGGGAGCGTCTCCGCAGGGCGGTGGGCGCGGCGCTGACTCGTACGGTGGTGCCCTTTTTCCGCTCGACCGCGTCGAGGCCGGGCTCGGGGGGCGGTGTCTCCACGACGGGATACTTCACCGAGCTTCCGCGGGAGGCGGCGGTGGCGGCGGGGGGGCATACCGCTGCCACTTTGTCTGGTGCTTGGCGCAATGGAGGGGGAGTTGGCGACCGCCCCACTGGGCCGGCCTTTGTGCTGAACGACTCCCCGCGGGGGGGGAGCGTCCCCCCACTTGGCGGCAGCAGCGCCCCCTCGACCCCCACCCGCTCATCGCCGACCCCTTACCCCTTCCCCTTTGACGACCTCGCCGGGGTGCGTGCGGAGCGGGCGCCGCGGAGCTCTGACATCATCTGGGCGAATGTGAGTATGCCCTTTTGGCAACGCACCATCCGCTCCGTGTCGGTGCAGGGCATTGTGTTTGCCATGCTCATCCTGTTCACCAGCCCCGTGGCGGTCCTCACCGCGGTGCGGCAGATGTGCACCAACGCGGTGCTGCTGAGCGACCCGCGGGCGCTGCTGTCGGGAAGCGGCGGCGCGAATGAGAGCACCCTCGTGTCGCCCGCCACCGCGGCGGCGCCGTCGGCCGACGATGCCGTAGCGCTGTCCCAGGCCCTCCTCGCCCTCTTCCCCAACTGGATCACCCACTCGGCGGTGGTGCGGTCGCTGCTGCTGGCCTACCTCCCCGTCGTGCTCCTCGCGCTGGTGTTTGCCATCGTGCCATCCGTGCTGCGCGCGACGGTGGCCCTCGAGGGGTACCCCACCCACTCGGCGCAGGAGATGAGCGTGTTCCGCAAAACGTCTTTTTACTATGTGTGCAACGCCGTGGTGCTGCCGTCGCTCGCGCTCGACACCGCCTCCTCGTTCCTGACGATGCTCTACGAGCGGTCTGGGCGGGGGGAGAATGTGGTGCAGGCGCTCCCCATTCTGGAGCGCCTCTTCTCGGGCGATATCGCCTTTTTTCTGTGCAGCTACCTGGTACAGCTCGCGCTGTCGGGGTCGATATTTTGGCTCCTCCAGCTGCCAGCGAACACGATGGCCGCCTGGCGGCGCTACCGTGCGCTGACGCCCCTGGAAGCGGCGGAAGCCAAATGCAAGGGCGCGTTTGACTTTCCACGCCACTACGCTTACAACGTGACGGTCATGTCCATGTGCCTGCTGTTTGGGTGCGTGGCGCCCCTCATCTGGTCGTTTGCGGTGCTCTACTTTGTGGCCAAGCACGCGGTGGATAGCTTCAACCTGCGCTACGTCTTTTCGCGCACCCACATTGACGGCGCGCTGCCGCGGTCGTCGGCCAACTTTCTGCTCCTCTGGACGGTCATCAGCGTGCTCACGCTGGCGGTCATCTTTTACCTGGAAGGCTCCCCCATCGCGGCCGCCATGCTCGTCGCCACCGCCGCTGCGGCGGTGGTGTTTTGCCTGTCTGCGTCTGAGGTGGTGGGCGAGCGGCTGCTGCCGCTGGTCGGCCGCGCCCGCGGGCACCTGCTCCTTGCCATCCGCCGGCGGGTGCACAGCGCCGACGCGGCGGCGGGGCGGGGGGGCGCCGCCGACGGGGGCGGCGGTGCCGGCACCGCCGCCGCCGCCGCCGCGGGCAGTATCCGCGGGGTCTCCCCCAGCGCCGCCCCCTACGCGCCCGCCACGGACCTCTACGGCGGCGCCCTGCCGCCCGTCGGCGGCAGCGCCGTGCTGCCCGCCTCCCCGCCCGCACGGCCGGCGGTGGCGGCGTCGGGGGCGCTCCCCCCGCGCCGCGGCCTCGACGGCAGCAGCAGCAGCGGCGGCGTAGGAGGTGGGGGCCGCCGCCTCAGCGGCGGCGGCGGCGACGGCGGCGGCGGGGGAGGCTACTATGGGGGTGGCCCTGACGACGACGACGACGACGATGGGGGGTGCAGCAGCGCGCCATCGTCCGACTCGGACCTGGGGAGTGACGAGGAGAGCCACCTTACGCGCCGGTCCAGCCACGCGTACGGCACGGTGCGGGGGAGGGAAGGGGACGGCCGCGGGCGGGGATTCCGTTGATAACGCGGCGTGTCTTTTTTTGGCAGGGGGTGAAGGGGGGGTGGGGGGGCGGGGGGAGGAACGACGGCGGGGAGGAGGAACGACGGCGGGGAGGAGGATGGGAGAAACGAAAAGGGGGCAGCGCCGGTTCCGCTCATTTTTGTGGGGGGGCGGAGAGATGCGGAGGGCGACCGATGGGGTGGGCCTCTCTTGGAGACAGGCGTACAACAAGTTGCCCGTGCACCCTCCCTCCCTGGCGCCCCGTTTTCTCATACAGCGGCGGTCGTGGTGCTCTATCGTTTCTTCTTCCTTGGTTGTCGCCCTGGGACGGGGTGCACCGGCGCAGAGGGTCTGCGGCTCCAGCAAAAATTCCGCCCCCCCCGCCAGGCCACACTCCTCTTGTATCAAATGTCCAGAGAAGCTGACGTCGCGTTAGCGGTGTGCCGCCGACCGCCCACGCCGTCTCCCTCTGGAACCGAGCATCCGGGTCTATCGACGGGGCTCCCGCACCCCCTCCCCCCCACGCCCTTACGCCTCCAGCCCGCCTGTCTCTGCCCCACTGCATCTACAGTCTATCCGACACTCACCTGTGCTCCGCGACGCGCTCTTGGGTCCCTCGTCCGCAGCCTGGCCCATTGCCCTCCCCCCCCCGCCCCCCCCGTCTCCACGAGAGCCCAGCGCGCCCCTGCGCCCGGCCCTCCCGCCCCCGTGCTCACGCACCAATCCACCCCCCCCCCGCCCCCCCACCCCACCGCCCCCCCCCCCCCACCAATGGACTCCCCCACCCCCCCCCCCCCCCCCGGCTGCCGCTGCCCCTCCCCCGCCGCACCGCCCCCTTCACCGGCGCGTCGGCGCGGGACGCCCTCGCCGCCGAGCGCACCGCCCTCGCGTACGGCCGCACCGCCGCGGCGGCGGTGGCGCTCGGCGTTGGCCTCTCCCGCCTGGGCAGCGGCAGTGCCACCGTCGACGCGGCGGGCGGCGGCGGCGGGGGGGGCGGCGGGGCTGCTTGGACGGCGGGCGGCGACCTGGCCATGGCCCTGTCGGTGGGGCTCCTGGCGCTGGCGGCGGCAACGTTTGCCTACGCCGCTCCGCGGTACGCGGCGGTGGGCCGGTCGCTGGGGGGGGGGGGGTTTGCCGCAGACGGCGTCGGGCCGCCCCTCCTCGCCATGGGGGGGGGGGTGCTGGGCCTGATGGCGTGTGTGTTGGTGTTGCGGGCGGGGTGATGGGGCGGCCAGGGGGGAGGGTGGGGGGGGGGGGGGGGGGAGAGGGGAATGGAACAAGCAAACTGGGGGCGGCACGTCGAGCAAGGGGGGGGGGGGGGGAGACGCAGCTGGGGAGTGGGGGGCACCCTCACCCAACAAGACCCCACCGGGCGGCGGCGGTGGCGACGGGGACGGCAGGGGAGGGGGGGGGGGCGTGTCGTTGGCCGTTGGCGGTGTCGACGGGGGCGACCGGCACGCGCCGCGGGGCGGCTACCCGCTCCCCCGCCCCCTTCCCCTCCCCATTGCGCGCGACGGTGCGGTGGCCGGCGGGGGACGACCCTGACGAGCGGTGGGACGTGTGTGTGTGTGTGTGTGTAGCCACAGCACGGACGCGGGGGGGGCTGGGGGGGGGGGGGGGGGACGACGTACACGTCGCCCGACCGCCGCCGGCGGGGCCCTTGTTGAGGGACACGAGAGACACCAAAAAAAGAAGAATATATACGATACATACATAAGGCCGCCTCCCCCTGACGCGACGCGGCCGCCGGCAGGGGGGCGAACGTGGCCCGTCGCTACGGCCGCCGCTCTGGGGCGTTTTCCCCCCCGCCCTCCACGGCCCTGTCCTCGGCGCCGCCCGTCGGCGCGTCGTCGACGGCGCAGCGGTCGTACTTTGGCGTCGCCCGCTGGTTGACCACCGCCGCAACGGTGATCATGGCGGCGCCCACGAGGCCCTGCGGTGACAGCCGCTCGCCGAGGAGGGCGGCCGCAAACAGCGCCCCATACACCGGGTCCATGGCGTAGACGACCGCCGCCCGCTCCGCCGCGACCGACCGCTGCGCGAGCGTCTGCAGCCAGTTGCACAGGGCGGTGGTGACGAGGCCGAGGTACACGACGCCCCCCACCGCAGACGCCGACAGGCCCCACCAGCCGCCGCCGCCGCCGCCGCCGCCGCCACCGTCAGCGTCGGCGGCGGTGGCGAAAAAGGGCGCCACCACCGCCGCGCCCGACAGGCCGTCGACGCCAAACGCCCACACCGCCGCGGCGGCGGCAACGCCCACAAGCGACACGGCGTTGAGGGCGGCGGCCGCGTTGGGCGGCGCGTCCGCGGCGGTCGTGGCGGCCGCTGCCGCCTCGAGGCGGAGGATAAAGACGGCCGACGCGGCGGCGGCCGCGACGCACCACGCGTCGCCAACGACCAGCGGGGTGGCGCCGTCGCCCGCCAGCACCGCCGTGCCCGCAAACGCCAGCGCCGCCGACGCCCAGGCGCCCGCGCTGAGGCGGCGGCGGTAGAGCACCGCCGCGAGGAGGGGCACAAACTTGACGTTGAGGTACAGGAGGAAGCCCGACCGCGAGGCGGTGGTCGTCAGCAGCCCCACCGCCTGGAAGGCGTAGCCGGCAAACATGTAGGCCGCCAGCTCGGCGCCGGCCGCCCACGTCCGGCGGCCGCCCGGCGTGGTGGGGGAGGGCAGGAAGGGCGCCGCCGCCGCCGCGGCAATGCCAAACCGCGCGAGCGTCACTGCCGACGGGGGGGCCCCGTCGACGGCCAGCTTGATGACCGCGTGCTGGGAACCCCACAGGACGGTGACGGCGTTGAGGAGGAGGAGCGGCGTCGCCCGCCGCAGCGCGTCCGCAGAGGAGGGGGAGCCCCACCACCGACGCCCGGGGGGGGCCCCCGTCAAGGCCGCATCTGCCGGGGCGGTGACGTCGGCCGCCGCCGCCGCCACGCCCAACACCTCAGCCGTGACAGCGCCGGGCAGGGCGTCGTCGGCGGCGGGTGGGGGCTCCTCCCCCAGCACCCCGCCGCCCGCCACCTTGGACGACAGGCGGGGGGCCACCCCCGTCGCCACCACCCCCGAAGCCGTCCCCGCCGCCGCTGCCGCCCGCGACGACGGCGGCGCTCTCCCCGGCGGGGGCGGCGCCGACGGCGGCGGTGGCGGTTGGCCCGCCGGCCCCGCCGGCCCCGCCGACGCCACCACCCCCGTCCCTACCTCCCCCCACGGCCGGGCTGGCACGCCGTCGCCGCCGCCACTGCCGCCGCCGCCGCCGCCGCCGACGGGGAAGACCGCAGCCGCCCAGCCCGGCGGCGGGCGCAGCCGCCGCCCCCGGTGGGCGGCCGCCCAGTGTGGTGGCGGCCGCCCCCCATGGACCGCGGCCGGCCGCCCGGGGCAGGCCGCCCCTGCGGCGCGCGCACCCCCGCTGTGGCGGTGGGAGGGGGGGGAAGGGGCGGGCGCAAACGCACCGCCCGCCATGGCCGCAATCGTCCTCCGCGGAGGAGAGGGGCGAGGGAGGGAGACGAGCAACAAAAGAAAAGAAAAAAAAGGGGCGCGAGATGGGTTGGTGGCCGGAGCGGGAGGGAGGGGACAAAGGGAGTGGTGGAGGGAAAGGGACGACCAACCGGGCCCACCGCGTCCGCCACCAGTCAATGGCGGATCATTTGATCAGCACTCGGAAGCTTAACTTTCAGAAGCAACCGTACGTAGCTCTTCGATACAAAGTTGTCATCCGCGAGTTTTCTCGAAAGAAGTGAGCCACAATTGGCTGACAAACCCAGTCGGCCACGTGTGATACAAAGCAGGATGAGTCACAGGTTGCCATTCCCACTGCTGTGTGTTCGTTTCTCAAAAGAGCGAACATTGAACGTATATTTTGTCCTGCAGAGAGCACAGCTACCGTCGTGAATCCGTTGAGCTGCTGATGAGGAACGCCTCGCGACGACCACCCGTCTCCCCCGCCAACGACCTCGACCTTGTCTTCTTCTTTCGCGCCTTTGGGGTATCGCCAAGTGGCGGTGGGGGACGTGCACGCGGGCGACGTGGGTCGACCAAGGGGTGGACTGCCTCCATTCTCGCGGCATGGAGGCACTTTCGTCGTCGTTGGACGAGCTGTCGCTCTCGCCCGTTTGGGCGTACGGGTCGGATGTGGGTGCTCTGTGTCTCGCTATAATAGAGAATGATGTTGGGGTGGCGGCTGAGATTCTACGTCATCGGCCGGACCTGGTGAACTACAGGCGCTCCGGCGTGGCCGGACGCTCGAGCCCCGGCGGGAGCACGTTTCTGCACGACGCGGCCCGCAATGGCGCTGTACACGTTGCGGCGATGCTGCTGGATGCAGGTGCAGAGGTGGACGCGGTCGCGGTAGTGGGGGGCCTTCGGGTTACACCGCTCGAATTAGTTGGGCCTAGTGGCTATGGCGTGCTTCCGTTGCTGCTCGCTGCGGGCGCGGACCCAGATGGGGTACGAGAGCCCAGGCGCATGACCCTGTTGCGTAAGGCGGCCTTTTCATTCGCCTATAGCGGTTTCAAGCCACCTGTGGAAGCGCTGCTCAGGGCGGGGGCCTGCCCTGATGGTCCTTCATGGAGCTCTCCCCTGCTCTTTGCCGCGGACTTCGGTGGGCCACCCTTTTCAGAGTCCAATTTTGCCATCGCCAAGGTTCTCATCGCGTGGGGCGCGCATGTCCCTGCTGCGTCATCAACCTTCCGCCAAACAGTGTGGTATTCTCAGTTCGGTGCGGACGTGCCTCCTGTGCTACGCACCTGCCCCCGTATGACAGTACAGGAGCGCGAGGACTCCAGCGCCGAGTGGCGGGCGGCCGTCTCGACGGCGTACGCCATGATGCCATCCCTTGCTCTCCGCGTTTGGAATGCGGACGCCGTTGACCACTGGCTGGCCCTGCTGTACACCGCCTGCTACGGCGTCGATGCGGACACGGCGACGGTCACCGCGGAGGGCCTGGATTGGGCGCTCGCGCCCAGCAAGAGGATGCGCCCCCGTGGGTGTGAAATCCTCGGCAAAGGAGCGCACCCATCCACGCCCCCGTGGGTGGGTGCGCTCCTTTGCCGAGGATTTCACGCTTGATAAGCGGCGCCGTGGAATCTAGAGCGCGGCAGAGCGGAGCCCCCGCACGTGTTGATTGAGCCTAGCCTGGACATTGTCCGTGCGGTCCTCGCTGCTGTTGAGGGCGACTGCCAAGGCGGCCGCGGCTTGCAGCCGCCGGTGGGCTGAGTCCATGGCCGCGCTCGTCGCGGATGCGGTCGCCCGCCGCCGGGGCCAGAAGGCACCGGCGGCACTTATATCCTGCATGTAGTGTGCTGAGTGCTACGAAAGCACCATGTGTGCATGCTTGATCGAAGCAAGTGTTGTGTTTAGTTAGTGCCGTAGGTCGCTGGAGTGTTTTGATGTGTGTGTCTACGTGTTTTTCTCTGTCCCTACTGTATTTGTGTTCTGGTACGCACGAGCTGTCGTCCAACCGCCAGCCCACGCAGGACCCCGCACTACGCCGCCCTAGCACAGCAATTTTCTGACTTTCCAACTGAGCCCCCTCCACTCCGACACCTCCCTCCCTGTCGCTTTCACATCCACATTTCCACCCCCCCTTCCAGGCGAGAGGGCATCCATCACCCGCTCCTCATGTGCCCAAAGCAACGAGTCGCCGTCGCACTGCCGGTCGCACCCCTCCACTTTTCTCTCATCTGTTCTTGTGCCGGCCAGCGCCGCAGGCGGTCGTGACTACGAGCATCCCGCGCGGCGCGCCACGCCGGCGCAGAAAGCCAAATCCGCAGGAGACCGAAGCGCCACCCCCGCACCCAGTCGCTTGAAGAGCCGATGGAACACTGTCATTCCGAGGCGGCCGCGGGCGACCGCGGCGGCCGCAAGGCGGCGGCTAGCCTCGGCCGGCATGGCGCCACCCGGCCGTCGGGCTCGCCGACTACTCCACAATCCGCGGCGGTAGCCAGCCACAGTGCGGGTGGCTGGGCCGCCCCGGTCTGCCACTTCCGCCGTGGCATTGACGGCGATCCTCCCTTGCTCGCGGTTACTCGTAGGGGGGCCGCGTCGACGGCACGGGCAGTAGCGGGCCCTGCAGAGGTGACGGGGGCAATGGCGGTGGCGGCGGCGGCGGTGAGGGTGTACGACCGCCCACTCGGCGATGCCCTGCGGCGTGGCGGCAGCGGCGGCGTAGCGCCGGCTGCGGACGAGCGCCCACCGTCTGCCACCGCCGCTGCCGCCGCCAACCCCGCCGCCACCTCCGTGCCGCCGCCGCCGTCCAACATCGGTACCCCCTTGCCGCCCCCGCCAACTCCGCCGCCACCACCATGTCACCGCTGTCGCCCACCAACGCTGCCACAAGCACCGCGGTGCCGCGGCCGCCGCACACCAATGCCGCCCCCTTGTCGCCGCCGCCAACACTGCCGTCACCACCGTGCCACCGCCGCCGCCCACTAACGCCGCCGCATCCACAGCCGTGGCGGCCAAAACCATGTCGCAACCGCGGCAGCTGCCGCCGCCTCCACCACCACCATCCCCACCGCCAGCTCCCCCCTCCGCCACCACCAGACGACTACATTCTCCAACCGACACCGCCGCACCCACCACATGTACCCAGCCCGCGCGGCCCCACGGTGGGCGGCGACACGTCCAGCCCGCCAGTGCTGCCAACCAGCTAGCTGCAGCGCGCCCAACGGCGACGCGTCACGTCCGCCCTAGCTGTGCTGCCGCATCGCCAGCGGGGACGACTTCGGCAGTGCCTGTGGAGAAAAGTTGGGCGACAGAGGGGGCGGCGTTGTCACCATCTTGTCTCCCCTCCCCCCTCCCCATCATCGCCCCCCCAACCGCACCCCACAAGGCTGCCCAGCTCTAGCCCCCAACCTAAAACGCCACCCCACCGGAGAACACCCCGCCTCTCCGACATCCATCGACTCCCACAGCCCCATGGACAACCACAGCCCCATCAACACCCACAACATCCTCAAGCGCCACCCACTCCAGAAGTTGCGTGGACGCCAGGTCGGCAGCCGGCGGGCACGGCGACCCCGACGGGGCGACGGAGCCGACGGCGGCGGCGACGACAGCGGCACCCGTGGGGTCTGCCTCCCCAGCGGTCAGCGTGCCCGACGGCGCAGCGGCCGCCACCAACACCGGGCGCCCCGTGCTCCCCCTCTCGACTGGAAGACCCCTGCCACGGCGGTGACGGCGTCGGCAGCTTCCAAACACGCGAGGGGGGGGGGTGGGGGGGGCTCGCACGCCGCCGCCGCTGACGCAGCCGCCGCCACGCCACCACGTAGTCCCCCCACCAGGCCCATCCCTGGCGGAGGCGAAGGCGCCCAAGGCGGGAGCGTGCCCGCCGCCGACGGCGGGGGGGTGGCCGCCACCGGCGCCCTCACCGCCGGCACCGACGGGCGCCGATGCCGTGTGAGCGCTCTGAACGGTGGGCCCGCACAGTGGCGCCGGTAGTGGCCCCGGCGGCGGCGGTCGCGTCGCAAATCACTTTGCTTCCTTGGGCAGGCAAGGGGTCAGCCGGCCACCCTTCAGGCGACCAAGCAGCCGCCAGAGAGAACCAGCCAGCCGCCCCGTCCTGCCAAGCAGCTTCAGAACACCCCCGCTGCCCAGCGGCCGGACGCCGCGACAAGAGGTGCTGGAAGAGCCAGCCACATCCCCGATGACTCAGCCAACGTGCGCCGCCGCGGCTGCCAAGAGACCAGCAGCGGGGAGCATGTCTATGTCCTACAGAATGCTACGTAGTCACCACGCGGGTCGGTCGTCTGGTCAAGGAAGCTGTGGACGGATCATGATGGAGAGAGGTCGAAGCGCGGCAAGATTTTGTGGTATTTATTATGCGCGCAAGTGATAGGACAGCAGACGTATTATAGTTCCGGCCGCGCCACAGATTTTCGTCGCTGCAGGAGCCACGGCCTCTCCCCGCTCTCGGGCCCGTCGTCCGAAGGTCCACTACCAAGCGAGAGGGGCCCCTCTCGTTGGCACTGCGCGGCGCCAACCCCCCCCCCCCCCGCCGCTTCCTCCACCTCTCATCAGGCTTCCACAGCCCGCGCCATCGCGGCCGCACCTTCTGCCGGACTCCGACCCCCGCCCGCCGCGGGGCTGCTGGCCGCGCAGCACAGTCTGTCAACCCGCTGCAGCTGCAGGAGCGGGCATCGACGGGCTGACCGCCGGGAGCGTCCCCCCCGTTGCAGGGCCCCGTGGTGACGCCGACGCGCCGGTCGGTCCGTGCGGTTGGCCGCCCCCCCCGCCCCCTGTTCTCCTTCTCATCCCACAATGCATCGGGGCGCCCTCCGGGTGCTCCGTGTCACCATAGTCGTCTTCTGGGCGCTGTTGGGAGTGTCGTCTCTGCTCTGCCCGCCGTATCGCGGAGTCAACGCTGGCTTTTCCGCCTCTGTGTACCAGTGGCTGCTGTTCTTGGTGGCCTGTGTGACGCTGTCGCAGCCGGCGGTGTGGCGGCGGCTCACCGCCATGTGGCGTGCGCCCCTGACTGTCTGGGACGTGGTTTTGGGGTTGTGGTCGGCCTGTCTGCTCGCCTTCTTCGTCGGCCTTGCGGTGGTAACAGAGGCAGAAGAGTACGGCCTATCCACCTTTGACGCGGCGTTGGGGAATTTTACGCGTGGCTCCTCTGGGCTGGAGTCCCTGATTGACGCGGCGAAGGCAAGGAGCAACCCCCCCAAGCGACCATGGACGCTCAGCCGGGTGACCGCCAGCAAGGCTAGTTTGTGTCACGGCATGAACGACGGGACAAAGGCGCTGGGCCGTCTCACGAGGCAAATCCGGATAATGCGAGAGGTGCGTCATGCGGTAGAGTCGGGCCCTGGGGGGGCAGAGGTCGTGGATGAGGAGGCTATCCGGCGACACCTGCGGGCATACTTGGCCGCGCACCCGGCAGAGGGGGTTGGGGGGGGAGGGGATGATGCCAGGGGGGGGCACGAGCGTGGGGGAGAGGGGTGGGGACGACAAGCACACGATCCTACTGCCGCCGCTGGCTGAGCATGGCGCCAAAGGCCCGCCCGCTGCCTGAGGCTCAGGGCGTCGGGGAGACCTGGTGGTCCTGGCCTGCGGTGGTGCGCGCTCGTGGGAGCAGTTGACTACCTCAGAGATACGACTCCGACAGGGGAAAGCAACACGAACGAGCGGGTAAAATTAGAGCGTTTCCTGCGGGGCGTTTGTTGCACATGTCGTACTGTACTCAGGTAAATAAATAGATAGGCTTTCTCCTCGTGAGTTTTTTTCCACCACGTATTTAGGAGTGTCTGAACGTTTAAAAAAAGTGGAAAAGTGATCCAAGTTTTCGTCATGGACACTTTCGACGAGGACAAAGCTCAAACGGCCACTCCGCGGCGCGGGCGACCATGGCACGAGACGGCGCCCAGCGTCCGACGCGGACACAGCGGCGACCAGTGTCCTACGCGGACACAGCAGCGCCCAGCGTCCGAAGCGGACGCCGCAGCGGCATCCCAGCCACAGGCCCCCCTCCCACAGCGGCCGCAACAGCGGGCACGGCGCAGTGGCGGGCGCGGCGGTGGGCGCGGCGCAGCGGCGGGCGCGGCGCAGCGGCGAGCGCGGCGCAGCGGCGGGCGCGTCGCGGTGAGAGGGGGATTTTTCCACCTGAAGGGGGCCGCCCCGGCGGTGGGGAGGGCGGCGGGGTTTGGCATCTTTATCGCCACCCCTCCTGCCGACCGCCGCATGCCGCCCCGCAGACGCGGCCGTCGCCGCACCCACGCCCCTGTCGCCGCGCCCCCACTCGCCAAACGGCAGGGTGCGCCCCCCACCGCCCCCTCCCTCTTCAGCTGGCGCGTGGCCATCAAACCGCTCTCCTCCTCCCGCCCTCCCCGCTTTCGCGAGGCGCCCCGCCTGCCTCCTGCCACACCGGTTTGATCACGCGGGTCGCGGCCCGCCGCCGCCACCGCCATGGGCCAGACCCTGTCGGGCGTGTTGGGTGCCGCCCGCTGGCTGGAAGAGACCTTTGGCGATCCCCCCGGCGGCCATGGCGGCGGCGGCCGCGGCGCCCCCCATGCGCTTGACTGTGACGCGTGCGGGACCGCCATCCGCGGCAACCGCCTCTCCTGCGCCGACTGTGGGACAGACCTGTGCGGCGGCTGCTACATCGACGCCCGCACCGACGGCGGTCACGACCCCTACCACACGTGGGAGTGGTTCAAGACGCCCGCCGCGCTGGGGGTGCCGCAGACGCGGTGGGCGGACCGAGAGGACCCTCTCCACCTCGAGGACTGTGCCGAGTGCGGCGGCAACATTGTCGGCCGGTGCGTCGTGTGCCGCGACTGCCCCGACCTGTACCTCTGCTGGCGCTGTTACCGCCACGGCGCGCATGAGACGAGGCGCGCCGGGGAGCACACCCTGTTCAGCCGGGCCGCACCGGGCGGCCCCGCCAGGCGGCTGCCCCGCCGTCGGTAGGCGACGCTTCTGCCGGGGGAGAGCGCTCCTGGCGGTGGGGGGGGCGCATCCGACACCCCCCCTTAACTCGCCACCGGCGTCGGCGGTCGATGGGTGCCTCCCGGCCGCGGCCGCAGGCGGGTGATGGAGGCGCAGCGGCTGGCGGGCAGGGAGGGGCAGCGGCTGACAGATTGAGGCTCCTCCGGAGGCGGTACAGTACCTCCCCCCCCCCACCGCTGGGGGGGACGCTTCTGCTGCTGACCACATCCGAAAGGATCTCCCTCTCGCACACAGTGGATCGGTCGACGGTGCGCTCGGAGCTTTCAAGTCGCCCCTGATCGCTTTCATGGGCAGTTTCGTCAAGTCTCTAATGTTCAAATAGGAACTATGCGCTGGGTACGCGCACCTCGTCATGGATTTCCTCGCCGTCAGGAGTCACGGCCCTCCGATGGCCGTGTGGTCCACGCACGGGCGGGGACCCCGGCCACACCATCCATTGGACAGCGGTGTGAGCGCAATGCTGGTTACCCATGCTGGATAGGGGCCGCTCTAACCTCACACTCCCGCGTCCCCCGCGCCACCGCCACCGCCCCACCGCCCGTGCTCCCCATCCGCATCTCCCCGCCCCATCCGGTCGCACCCCCCCCACCCGCCCTTGTTGGGGCTGAAACCTGGCCCATCAGCTTGTCACCCCGCTGCGGCTTCTTGCGCGGACTTCGTCGGGTGTGCCGCCGGGATTGTCCCCTCGTAGCGCGGCGACTTGGTTACGCAACGCGAGAGGCGGTCCGCACATTTGCCCACCCCCCCCTCCGCTTCCCGCTCCGCTTCCCCCACCCCCCCCTCCCCCCCATCTTGCCACTATGCATCGGGGCACTCTCGGGGTCCTCCGTTTGACCATTTCCGTTCTCTTGGTGGTTACGTCGGTGCTCTCACTGCCCTACCCGCCGTCCCGCGGTGACATCGCGGATATTTCGTTAATTGCCTACTGGGTCATGATGATCTCCTACGCATGCAGCGCGTTTCTGCTGGCGCCGATGGCCTGGCGGTGGCTCTCAGCGGTGTGGCGGGCTCCTCTCACTACCTGGGAAGCGGGTATGGGGGTGTTTCTTGCCTCTCAGGTGGTCTTCTTCATCGGTTTCGCGGTGGGATTGGAGGCACAAGACTACCGCCTGTCTGCCTTTGACGCGACGTTGGGGGCGTTTTTGAACGGCTCCTCTGGACTGCAGCCGCTGATAGACTCTGAAGCTGCAAGGCGCAACCCTCCCACGCGACCATGGACGCTCTGCCGAGTGGCTGCCGCCTATTCCTCCTCGCGCGACAGCAAGAATGACGGCACGAGGGGGCTGCGTCGTCTCACGCGGCAGTACGGGGTCATGCGAGAGGTGCTTCGTGCGATAGAGTCGGGCCCTGAGGGGGCATTTGGTGTGGATGAGGAGGCTGTCCGACAACACTTGCGGGCATACTTAGCCGCCCACCCGGTAGAGAAGGTGGGGAGGGGAGGGGTTAGTGCCGGGGAAAGCCGCACGAGCGTGGGGGAGAGGGGTGGGAACGACGAGTACGCGCGCCTACTGCCGCCACTGGCCGAGCATGACGCCATCGGCTCGTCTGCTGCCTGATGCGTAGGGAGACGGGGGACCTGGCTGTCCTGGCCGGCGGTGGTGCGTGCTCGTGTGAGGGGCATCCATGCCGCCGGTGCTGTTCTGGGTGCGGGGACGGCCCTTTAGTGTCGATCGCCCTATCCTGTGCTGCGGGACGGTGGCTGCTGTCGCCGCCTGGCAGCGCCTGCGTGCCTGGGGCGCAGGCGGACCCCACTGCTACTGCTTGACAGTTGCGGAGGGGGGGCGGCGGAGGCGATGAAGAGAGTTCTAGCAGGGGTGCGCGGCCCGCGCGTCTGCCTCACGGGTCAGTGGAGGAGATGCGTCGACAGCTGTGACCTCGGTGGCCATGTCCTCCGCTGGGGCGGGGTGGTTCGGCAGGGGGAGAGGTCGTGACGGGCACGTCGTGGGGGGTGGTGGAGGGGCGTTGGCTGTCCAAATAGTGAAAGATTCGTGCGTCTTCCCGTTCCTGGAAAGTCAGGCAAGGACTTGTCCCCCGACGCATGTCAAGCGAACAGGGATGAACGACGGCCACGACGCCTGACGCGGCTGTGACCGACCTCTCCCCTCCCATCACACCCCACTCCGTCCCGCTACTGAGATGGGCGTAGGCCCGCATCCCCTCCCCCTTCCCGTCGCTCCTCTGTCTCGGTTGCCGACAACTGTAGCATCTTAGATAGTTACAAAAGTCCTCCTCCGGGGGCGCCACTCAGCCATCAGTGAGCTCTGCGTCACTGCCGCGCCGTCCGCCAGACTTACCTCTACCGGTGCGTCAGTGAAGCTGTTGCACTGAAGCCAGCAGAGACACGTCGCTTCTGTTTCTCAATCACTAGACAATCTTAACACAATTTTAAATTATATTTCAATGTCCGTTTCGTATATCAGCTCTGGTGGCTTAGTTGGTTAAAGCGTCAGATTGTTAATCTGAAAATCGTGAGTTCAAGAAATGTGAGGGTCTCACCCGGAGCGCTCCTATGCTTGAATTTTTTGGTGACCCTGCCCCACGCAGGTGCACGGGACATGCAACTTTGGATGTTGTGATCCCATCCTCGAGGTCCCGTTTCTTGCAGCGCGACCGCCGGCGCTTCCCGCATCTTTGGTGGCGGGGAGGAGGTCGCGACAGCGTCCCCCCCTCGTGCGCCGCACGCTCCCCACCCCCCTCCTTCCGCCCTTTCCCACGAGGCGAGTCGGACGGCTGTCTGCCGCTCGCCCCCGCCCACCACCACTGCTTGCCCCCACCCACCACCACTGCTCGCCCCCACTCACCACCACGCTTTCTTTCACCAGTACCTCTTCTCCCTCCCCCGACGTTTCGGAGACCAAACTCGCTGCCGCGATGCTGCTCGGCCGCCTCTCGCGAGCGGCGGCTGCGAGACGGCGGCCGATACCACAGCGGGCCATCACCGCTACTGCCGCTGCCGCCGCCACCGCTGCCGCGTCCCTGACGGCAGCAGCGGCGGTGGCGGCGATAGCACCGCCGCCGGTGGCAGCGGCGGCGTCGCCGGCGGCCGGCCACCCCCCCCTCCCCCGGCCGTCCACAGGCCACGATGATGGCGGCGACGGCTGGGGGGGCGCCCGCCGGCAGCTGCGGCGTCACCCCTCCCCACTTCATCCACCACAGTGGGTGGCGCCGTCCGTCGCGGAAGTCCCCCCCTCCCCTCCCCCCTCCCCACAACCGCCGCCCGTCGACGCGACGGCGCTGCTCTACTACCCCGCACGCGCGGCGGTTGTTGTCGCCGCCGCCGCCGCCGCCGCCCGCGGCGCCGCTGCCCGCGGCGCCGCCGCCACGGCCACCGCCGGCGGCGCTGTGGCCGCCCGCCGGGGCGCGCGCCCCCCCCCCTCTGCCGCCGCCGCGGCGGTGGTGGGCGCCATCGCCGCGGCGGCCGCCCTGGCGGCCGCCCCCGACGTGCCGCTCCGCCGCACGCCGGCCGTCGACTCGGTCGCGGCGGCGGCGACCGCCGCCGCGACGGCGCGCGTCGCAGCCGTTGCACCGGGGGTGGCGGACGTGCCCGCCGCGCTCGCGGCGGCGCGGGCGGTGGTGGGTGTGATTGCCGATGGGGTGGCCGACGCCGACGCCGGCGGCAGCGGCGGCGGCGGCGGCGGCGGCAAAGGGGGGGGGTGGGGGGTGCCCCGCCTGGCCAACCTGCCGGCCGCGGTGGGGCGGGTGGCCGCCGCCGACGCGGCGGCGGTGGCAGCGGCGGTCGACGCCGCGGCGGCGGCGACAGAGGCGGCAGCGGCGGTGGCGGGAATGGGAGAGGGGGAGGGGGATGCGGGGCGGTGGCGGCCGTCCGATGCCGCCACGCTGGCTGACGTGGCCTACTGGGGCCGTTATGCTGTCGCTGCGTACGGGTGGGTGCTGCTACGGGCGTTGGGGCTCCTCCCCGCCGCCGCGGCGGGGGGGCTGCTGCCGCTCGACCCGGTGGCGGTGATTGCGGCCAAGACGGGCATCCGCCAGGAGGACGTGCTGCTGTGTGAACTGGCGCCGGCACCGTCTATTGGGGAGCTGCAGGCCGCCGCAGAGGCCGCAGAGGCAGCCGCGGCGGCGGCAGTGGGGGAGGCCGCCGCGGCGGCGCCATCGGCGACAGCCTCTCCTCCGTCTGGGGACGGCGCCCAACCACCGTCGGCGTCACCCTTTGGCCCGCCCGGCTCCCCCCAGGCCGCCGGTACGTCCGCGTCGACCACCGCCGCGGCGGCCGCCGCGGCGGCCACGCGGGGCCTCACCCCCCGTTTCTTTATCGCCGACGACCGGCAGCGGCGGGCGCTCGTTGTATCCATCCGGGGCACCCTCTCCGCCGCCGACGCGGTGCTGGACCTGACCGCCGACGGGGTGCCGTTTGGGGGCGGCACCGCTCACGCGGGGATGGCCGCCGCCGCCGCCGCCGTTGCCGCCGCCGCGGCGCCGGTGCTCGCAGACGCGCTGGCCGCGCCCCACCGGTCGGGCTATGGGGTGGTGGTGGTCGGGCACTCGCTGGGCGCCGGCACCGCCACGCTGCTGACAAAGCTGCTCCTCGACGCGCAGGGGGAGGGGGGGGGGGAGCGCGACGCGGCCGCCGCCGCGGCGGGAGCTGCCCTCACACCCGCTGCCGCGGCTGCCGCCACGGCCACGGCGGTGGCGGCGGCGGCGGCGGCGGCGCCCAACCCCGCCGCGGCGGTCGCGGCGGTCGCGCCCTTTGACGTGCGCTGCGTCGCGCTGGCGCCGCCCCCCGTCTTTGCGCCCCTGTCTGCGGTGGACGCCCGCTGGGCCACCGCCGTCGAGGCTGTGGTCCACGCCGACGACGTGGTGTGCCGGCTGTCCATCCGCACCGCGCGGGAGCTCCTCCTCTCCCTCGCCGCCGCCGCGGCCGACGTGGCGGCGGCGGCGGACGGCAGCGGCGGCGGAGAAGGGGAGGGGGGAGCAGGGCGGCGGCACCCCACCGACGGGGGGGGCGCGGGGACCACCACCGCCGCCGCCGCCGCCGCCGCCGCCACCGCCACCGCCGCCGCCACTGCCGCCGATGTGGCGGGCGTTACGCCCGCGGCGGCGGCGGCGGCCGTGGTGCCAGATAGGGCGGCGGGGGGGAAGACCCCGCAACTGGGGGCCCCCGCCGGCGTCAGCGCCGGCGCTGCCGCCGGCGTGGCCGGCCGGCCCCCCCCCGACGCGCTCTACCTGGTCGGCCGCGTGCACTGGCTGCTACCCCGCCCACCAGAGGGCGACGGCGGCCGCCACCAGGACGACAGTGACGGCGGCAGCGACGGCGGCGCCGGCGGCAGCGATAGCGGCGACGACGGCGACGCGGCACCGCCGGCGGTGCCCGCGTGGGCGGTGCCAGCGGCGGGGGCGGGCCGGCTGTCGGCGGCGCCTGCCGTCGCCACCTACACCGCGGTGCGGGTGGCGGCCGACGACCCGGCACTGTCGCGCATCCTCCTCACCTGGTCCCTCGGCACATCCCACCTGCCGAGCGCGTACGAGGCGGCACTGGCGGGTCTGCGGCTGCCCGACGCAGAGGGTCCCGCGGCGCCCGCGGCGACGACGTCCGCGCCGTCACGAGACGGGCGAGCTGCAGGCGGGTGAGGAGAGGGTGCCTTGGAGACAGCGGATGAGGGCACAGGGGGGGAGGTGGGGTCGTTGGGAAGGGAGGATGCGGTGCGGTGGTGAGGAAGGGTGGGGGGGGGCGTGGAGTGGTGGAACAAGGGGAAACAGGCTGCGTGGTCGCCTTCTGGCACGTTATTGGCAGGGCAGCGGGCTGGATTCGTCCTCGCGGGATGTTTGAGCGGGCCGGTCCGTCGTCGACCGGTAAATGTTCATAGCAAGACCGCCCCCCAATGAATACAAACGTCCTTTGTGGACGCGTCGACGGCCTACCTCTAGGCACTGGCCGCGGTTCGCTGCGTGCACACAACTGACGCGTGCCCTTCCGGTGGGCGGCTGCAACAGCCGGGGGAACATGGTTGCGTACTCTTTCCTCTGTTCTTTTTCTAATTTTGTTCAGGGTTGAACACGAGCCAGGCCACGCGGCCCCCGCAGCGCCTCGGGCCGGTCGGCACAGGGTCGACCGGTCGGACACACATGGGCGGTCGTGTCTTCCTCCCCAGAGCAGCGGCCACCCCTGGCCACCTCCCCACACACATCTTTTGAGCTCCCCGAGAGCGAACGGCGCCACATACGCCGCCTCCCTCGGCCTTACTCGGCCTTACTCCGGCCAGGTGCCGGGATGGAGAACACGTCCGTCCCGTCAGGGATGACGTGCGACTGGCTCCACGCCGCAATAGCCTCCCACAGCGCGGACAGCACTGGCTTCTCCGACACGTTGTACAGGTCCCCCACGAGCGGCTTGATCGCCGCCGCCGCCTCGCGCAGGTGGTAGTGGGGGATGGCGCTAAACAGGTGGTGAGTAGTGTGCGACGACCCAATGTCGTGGTGCAGGTTCTCCAGCCACCCATACACCCGGTCCACCGACTGGAGGTTGCCCTTCACATAGTTCCAGTTGGCGCTGTTGTACCACATAGTGCCCGGCTCGGTGTGATGCAGGAAGGTCACCACCAACAGCCAAGTGCAGTAGATGAGGTAGGGCACCCCGTAGTAGACAGCCACGATACCCGCCCCATAACGGTAGGCAGCGACAGCCAGCGCAGACGCCATGGCCCACCAGCAAGCCACCGACAGGGTCACCTGCGACCGCTCCAAGTCATTCACAAACAGCTCAGACGATGGCGACAGGTGCGACGCGTTCTGCTTGCGGTTGCCGTACCCACGGAGCAGGTAGATGGGGTAGCCAAAGCAGGCCAGGAAGAACGTGTTGGAGTACACCCACTTGGCAATCCCCTTGACGCCCGCGTACTCAGACTCGGGGAGCGGGTAGAAGATTTCGTCCCGCTCATAGTTGCCCGTATTCTTGTGGTGGTCACGATGCGTGATCCGCCACGAGTGGTACGGCACCAGAATAAAGGAGTTGAGGGCGTGGCCAACAATCGAGTTGACCGTCTTGGACCGCGAGAAGCTTCCGTGCCCACAGTCGTGGGCGAGAACAAACAGCGCCCAAAAGAAGAGGCCCGCAAAAAACCAAAAGAAAGGCAGGTAGAGCACCGCCGCCTTGGTACCATGCGTAGCATAGGCGCCAGCGTACAACGCGGCGAGAGCCACGAGGTCACGTGCCACATACGACAAGCTGCGGAGGGTGCTGGGCTTGAAACAGTGGGCGGGGATGGCGCGCTTCAGCTCCGCCAGTGACGGCACCGCGTCATTGGCACGGTACCGCCGGGCCGCCACGTCAAGGTCGCCTGCGACCTTGAGGTGGGCGGGCAGGCCAGGGGCAGGCTTGGCATTGGTAATGGGGGACCCGGCCGCCGCTTCGGCCAGCAGCTCCTCCCGCGAGTATGAGTCGAGGGAGGCGATCGCGGGTGGTGCCATGGTGAAACGTCGCCTGGACACCCACCGGGCGAGGCGTCCGTGGGGAGCAAGGTCGGGGTTGTGGAAGTCCCGCGCACAGGCCTAAAGGCAACCACGGTGGTGGTATCGTACAGAGCGCGTCCGACGGTGACCGTCGACGGTCAACCGACACCGGCGCGCACTGACGTTTCGGGGGAGGGTGGATTGAACGGGGCACAGATGGTGCGATGGTGGAGGGGTCGTGCCAGCCGTATCGCCCGGCGACCGCGTAATGAGGACACCCCGACAGCCCCGTGCGTGACGTAGGTAGCGGCGGGTGGGTGGGGGCGGATGCGGCCACCGCTCCCCCGCGGCAGTGGGGCTGTGGGGTCCGCGCGGCTACCCCCAAAGGCCAATCAGGCCACACACCTGGCCGGGCCGGGCGCCGACGGCCGCGGGATCCGCCGGGATACGGATGCCCTCCCACCCACGACAGTGGCTGGTGTGGGCGCGCGCGCACGCGCGTCGAACCTGGCGGGGGGTCGGTCACGGGCCATCGGACCGCCGCCGCCGCCGCCGCCGCAGCCGCCGCGGCCGACGCTGCCGCCGCCACTGGCGAGGAGCACCCCCCCCCCACACCGAGCTGCCAGCAGCCCAGTGGAGGGCGGGGCTTGGCCGACGGCGGCGCGAACAGTCGAGGCGAGGTCACTGGTGGGGAGCGGGAGGAGCATCACCCCACCTTGCTGCTCCCCGAACAAGAAAACAAAACCCAATGGCGCACGGGTGGTGGACGTCTGCCGGCGACAGTGGGCCCGCACCAATAGGGGCGGGTGTGGCGGCACGGATGGCCAGGACGACACGGCCAGTGGCGGTTGTGCGGCTGCGCGCCGACCGGCAGAAAGCGGGCGGCGAGTGATCCGTCGCGCACACGCCAGCCACGTGGTCAGCGGGGCTTGGCGCGCCGCGGCGGGGCCCCCTCGAAACGATGCGGTGGGGGGGGGTGGGCCGGCCGCCCAGACCCAACCCGACCACGACCCTGGACCATTCCCAAACCGCGTCCTTGTGCACGACACTGCGGGCCCCATCATGGACCCATCATGGGCATGATTGTGGGCCCAGCGATCCGACCACGCACGCTCGCCGGCCACGCGCCGCCTTGGCCTGTCCCGAGGCGAATGTGTTGGAGCAGCGAGCGAGCACTGGCAACGATGAACCTCTTACGCTAAATACAAGCTGAAAATATTAAAGTGGCCCCCAAGAGAAGAGGTTGCGTACATACACACATGTTATGTAGGTACACCATTGCGTAGACTCCCGTTGAATTACATAAGCTTGACTATACTTCGTATCTGGAGATCAACACTCAGGCTTCTCTCTCTGGTCTTGTCCTCTGCGTCTGCTTGCTCTGTCGTATCCAGCTGACTTCTCGTTTGCCGCCTCCGAGGCTGGCAGCGCCTCGTGCTGCGCGGTGCATACATGCATGTATGCACGTACGTACAGCATCCCTGCTATTCCTCTTGACGGCCAGACGCGACGACTCCCTTTCATTGACTTTCTTTGCTTCCCTACGGTCTTCGTACTATGGCGGTGCCGGCAGGGTTCCTGCCGCCCCCTCTGCGATTGCGGCCCCCGCCCCCGCTGCGATTGCGGCCCCCTCCCCGTCGACGCTCCCAGCATGGGCGCCGTCCATCCCCCCCCGGCCCCTGCCGCCCCCTTCCCTCGTCGCGTTGCCTTTCCATGACCATCCCCACGCCCGCTCCGGCGGTCGACGAACCTGCCCCCACCCCGTCGCCCATCCCTGCTTCACGATCGGTCATGCCCGCCCTGGCCGCGGCCAGCATCCGCACCGCCCGCGGGGCGGGCGTGAAGCGGATGGAGGTGACTTTCCCGCCCGTCGACGCCTCCTCCTCTGCCTCCCTCTCGGCCGTCTATGACGCGACAGTGACGTTCAGTCGCGCCCTTCTCCGGCGGCTCGACGACCCGCCGCTGACGGTGGTGGCGCCCGACGCGACGGCGGCTGCAGAGTTTGCGCCCCCTGCTCCCCACACTGCCATCGGCTCCCCGCGGCGTGGGGCCGTTCGTGCCGCTCCCGGGGGAGTCCTGCTTGTGGCACCTGGCTTCAACGTGGATGAGTACATTGTTGCCGAGGGGCTGACGCGCCCTGACGGGGAGGCCATTGTGGTGAACGGGGCTGTGGACAAGGTGCGGCCGGGGGGCGGCTGGTGGGGTTATTACCCCGTCCTTTTCTACCCTGAAGTAGCCAAGGTTGGCGAACGGTATTGGCGGACGTTTGTGGAGGTCTTCTTCGTCAAGGCCATGGCAGGGGAAGGGGGGATGCTGGTGCGGGTGTGGCCCGGGGACTGGACTATCTGGTTTACTGCGGGGGGAGAGGGCAAGGGGGAGGTGGTGTGGTGCGGGAAGGAGAGGCCGCCTTACATGGAGGTCGCCAGGCGGCTGCGAGAGCGACTCGTGCGTGAGCAGCTGAAGGGGTAGGTCTGAGAGGGGGTTCTTTCCCGAGATGGGGGACCCTACGTGAATCACTGCTCCGGGATTGAAAGTATTTGTGCTGGGTATGTATCGACAGGCTTCGGTGGGGGATCAGCTGATCCCTGCAGGGATCCCCACGCACGCTCCATTCCGAGGTGCACCATCGTTGACATCGCCGTAGATAGACACGGGCCGCCCCCCGCGCTGCTGTCACCCGCCTCGGTGTGCCGCCAAAGCCCGGCTCTCCCCATCAGCCCCTCCGCCCCTCTCATCTTCTCTTCGCCTTTGGGCCGCCGCTGCCGCCGTCGGCCCCGCCGTGTTCCAGTTCTGCCCTACCTGTCGGCACCATGAGCGCCCCCCCCGCCGACGCGTCGTCGACCATCTATGCCCTAGACTTTGACGGCGTCGTTGTCGACTCGGTGGACGAGTCTTCCGCGTCGGCCTTCAAAGCCGCCCGTGCCTTTTGGGGCGACGCGGTCATCCTCCCTGGCGTGGCAGGCCCGCCAGAGTGGCTCACCGCCGCCATGCGGTCTGTGCGGCCAGTTGTTGAAACGGGCTATGAGAACGTCTTGCTGGTCCGCTACCTCGCAGAGGCGCACAGTGGAGGCGGCGGCGGCGGTGGCGGCGGCGGCGGTGGCGGCGAGGGAGAGGGAGGGGCGGGGGGCGGGGACGCCGGCCTCGCCGACGCGGTCGACGGCGTCCTCCGTGGCTGGCGTGACCCCATCCGCGGCGACCTGATGGACCGATGGGGGGTGGCTGAGGCGGAACTCATTGAAGCGTTTGGGAATGTCCGCGACGCGTGGATGGCTGAGGACATGGACGGGTGGATTGGGGCGAATCGATTGTACGTTTTTGTGGGGGGGTGGGTGGGGTGACGGGGGGGACCGGTTGTGCTCTGCCGGTGGCGGGCGCTGACTGGCACTGGAGGGAGTTGGCAGTGCTGGCGAGAGGCAGAGTCGCGTATGCCCCTCCCGCCGAGGCTGGTACCGACGGGGTCAGCGGCCGGGGCGGCGGCGGTCCGTGCGTTTTTTGGGTAGAAAGTGAGCCGCTGTCTGACGCATCGTTGACTCGCCCGACGGCCTTCTCGTGTGCTGCTGTGTCCGTGTGGGTGTTTCCCTTGTCGGCGCTGGCCACGCACCACTGGCGACTGGCTGTCCGCATTGTTTGTGACCTGCGCCGCCCTCCCCGACTCGCCCCTGCTACCGCGCCCTCCCCGACTCGCCCCTGCCACCGCGCCCTCTGACCTGCCCCACCCTGGCGTTGCTTGCAACCCCCCGGCGGTCCCCCTCTTTTGTTGACCACGCCTCTGTCCTCCCCGATGTTGGCCACGTTCCCGACTCTTGTCCTCTCGTTGCGGCGGCCTGGACCCAATACCGCTCCCTGCCTCCCGCCCTCGCCCCCTATCTCTTCTCACCTCGCCTTTTTTCGCTCCCCACCGCCCAAAGTTTTCCCGGCACGGCCGACGCCATCAACTTCTCCTCCCGCCCCGTGTACATCATCACCACCAAGCAGACCCGCTTTGCGCTGGCGCTCCTCGCCGCCGCCGGGGTGTCGGCGGCCAAGGTGCCGCCAGAGCGGGTGTTTGGCCACGGGAGTGGAAGCAAGATTGCCACCCTCAATAAGATCCTTGCCATGCCGGAGAACGCTGGCTGCCACATCCAGTGCGTTTGGCGGTGCTGTTAGTGACAGCAGGCGCGGAGGGGGGGGGGCTTGTGTGAACATGGAGTGGGGGAGCATGGGAGTGGGGGGGCGCGAAGGCGAGTGGACTGCGGACGCGCACGCCTTGCACGAGCAACTCTGCTCATTTTGAGAGGGTGCACCCAGCAGCTGGGTCCCTGCCACGCACGTTGTCAGCTCCGTCCAGCGAACCTGTTATGGGGCCTCATGTACTTGCGCATAGTGGATGCCCCTTGGTACCGCCCGCCGTGCCGCTTGCTGACCACCTGGTGTGGGCCCTGGCGTGCGCTTGGTTGGGTGCTTGAGAATGGTGGTGCCCTCTACCTCTGCTCTTTCGCGTTCTGTTTGGTGACTGCCCCGTCCGCCGGTGCCCTTTGTCTGGGCCAGGTTTGTCGAGGACCGCTACGAGACGCTCGAGGGGGTCTCGCTGTCCATGCTCGGCGCGCCTGTGTCGCTCTACCTGGCCGACTGGGGGTACAACACGGAGCGGACGCGGAAACGGGCAGAGCGGAACCCACTGGTGCAGGTGCTGTCACTGTCTGACTTTTGCACGAAGATGCAATGAGATGCGGGTGCTCCTGGGGAGCCAAGTGCCTAATAGGCGCGCGGACGTCGCGCGGTTTGGGCGCGCGGTGGTCGCGCGGTGTGGGTATATGCAGGCCAAAGCACCTCCCCAGTCGGAGAAATGCCTCGTCGCAAGGCTAGGCTAGTGGATACATTGTTTACATACTTTCTCTCTTTACAATGGAAGCTTGACAGACAAACCCGACACCCACTGATCACTCAACGGGCAGCGGTCACCCGCGCGCAGCCGGTGCGGGCCCTCCCCCACTCCCCTCCCACCTCGCCCAAGCACACTCCCATCCGCACCTACGAAACCCTTAAACAAGCACAACCAAATTTTCTCTCGACACCACATCATCGGCGAGCGGTTCCCCTTCAAGCTCAGCAATGGCGGCACTCCGCATGCCCATTACCCGCCGAACGTCAGCGGCAGACATGTTGACCAGCCCACGGGCAACCTCCCCCCCGCCCGCTCCCCGAACCACAACCGCATCATTGGCAGCAAAGTCGCCTTCGACACCAACGATTCCCGCGGCAAACAGGTTCTTCCGCTTCCGCACCGCACTCACCGCGCCCCGGTCCACCACCAGCGCCCCTGTAGGGGGCAGGCAGTGTGCAATCCATCGCTTGCGAGTGGTCTTGATGGGCGACGGGCGGGGGGAGAAGACGGTGCCGACCGCGTCGGGTTTGCCAGCCACAAAGTCCAACACCCGGCTGGGCATGCGACCATGCAGCAGCCCCATCCGGACGCCCGCGGCGGTGGCCATGCGGGCGGCAGTGAGCTTAGTGGCCATGCCGCCCGTGCCCCACTGGGACCCAGTGGCGGCAGGGGCCGGCGCAGCAGCGGCAGCGGCAGAAGCGGCGTCAGTAGCCGCAGTGGCGGTCTTGGAGCTGGCCGAGCGGGGAGACTTCGCCGAACCTGCGTGTCTTGGCTCCTGTGTGGTGGTGTGGGCGTCTGCTCCCGAGGTGATTGACCCGGGCGACGACGGCGACGGCGACGGCGACCGGGACTCGACGTCGATGGGCTCTGGGTACCCGCCCACCGACTCGTCGTTGCCGACGTCGCCATTGGCGACCCCGTTCGCCTCCGCTGTCGCGGCCGGGGGCACTGGCACGCGTGCTGACGTGTCCACCGACAGCGCGGCCATGTCGGAGACCAGGTCAATCGCCTCCGCGCCCGCATCCCGTCGCGGGTCTGCCGTGTACAGGCGCTCCACATCAGTGAGGAGGAAGAGCCACGTCGCATTCACAACACAGGCGACAAGGGCGCTGAGCCAGTCATTGTCGCCATACCGCAGCTCTTCTGTAGCAACGGTGTCGTTCTCATTCACAATCGGCACGACGCCCATGCCGAGGAGAGCTTGAAGGGTGGCCTTGGCATTCCCATACTGGTATTGGGAGGACAGGTCGCCTGACGTGAGCAGCACCTGCGCGACCGGCTGTCCACCCATCCGGAAAAGGTCGTCATAGGTGCGCATCAGCACCGATTGACCAATAGCGGCGTACGCCTGGATGGCCGCCAGGTTTGCCGCCCGCTCCGCGGCCGTCTCACCACCACGGACAGGGCGAACGGTCGTGCCGAGGCGGGAGCAGCCGACGCCAACTGCGCCCGACGAGACAATAATGACGTCCCACCCATCACGGCGGAGGGCAAGGACCGTGTCGACCAGTAGCGCGAGGGTGGACAGCGCCAGTTCAGACCCACCAGCAGCGCCGAGAGCGGCACCTGCTGCAGACGAGACGGTACTGTCGCCCGCGGGAGTGCCCTCCCGCATCAGGCTCGAGGTCCCAATCTTGATGACAATCACCCCTTTGGAGGGCGGCTTGGAGGTGTCCACCATGTCCGCGCGAGTGGGGGGGGGCAGCTTTGTTTCCGCCATGGCACAGGGGGACAAGCAGGGGAGCGGGGGAAGAGGAGTCGAGGCAGGGAGCGAGAGCGGCGTAGGGGAACCGAGGTCGAAGGAGGGGAACAAGGTCGGTGGGGAGAAACAAGGTAGGAGGAACGAATGAGGCACGACCAGGGGGGGAGAGGATGGCGAACAGGGTGGGAGAGACAAACAGGAACCAGAAAACAGAGAGGATAGGCGACGCGCCTCAGCAGGCCTGGACGCCGGCGGGAGCGGCGACGAAAAAATGGTGGTTCTGTTAGGTATCCGTCAGTGTCTAGGGTCGACGACGCCCTATAGATACACCCATAGGACGGGGCGCGGCGTCCATAAGATCAGGGGACTGCCTGTCCAAGTCCGCGCGGGGCCAATTCGGGGGAGAGGATGTGGCCCGAGCCCCTGGCCCGCTGGGTGACTCCTCCCAAGGTGGACCTCTCAGTCACGATCCCGGGCAAAGTGGACCGCAGCCACACGCATGGCGCTGACAGACGGGCTAGCTAGGAAATGAATCCGCCGTGGCAGACCGGACGATGACGTGGCCCACTATCTGTGGCCAGGAAGCGCCCGAACAGGCAAAGGGTTTCCGATCTCAGGACCTGGGGCGCGTTCTCGGACTGTTTTCATCTATCTAAAAATATCCTACAAAATTATAATAATCACGTAGTTATCAGACAACCAGATTGACTTCAGGCTCTTTTCCTTCAAGTCAACCTTCACAGGCTCTCTTCTGACACAAATCGTTCCCCGGGCGCGATTCACAGCAGTATTTCCAAGTCTGTCGCACAGTACAGTCGCGTGCCACACGAAGCGAATTCAACTTGAAATTGGCGTGCAGCAGGCATGGCAACGGGGAATGCGCCGAGTTAGAACTTGCTCATGGAAACACTTACGCAGACGCTGTCATATTTTGCAGACGATGTCATATTATGAAGACGGTGTCATATTATGACACCGCCTGCGTAAGTATTTACATGAGCAAGATATATCGTTCCGTACATTCACTGTGCATTTCATCCAGTCATCGCTCGCCCTGAGAGGGACTCCAGTCTGCTGGGAGTATTGCCGGTTCGAGGCAGTGGCGAGGGGTATTTAGAATCGCCTGTGTCACTTGGAAGAGTCTGCTATAGTGCGTCCCGTAAAAAGTGGACGTGCTCGTGTCGTGATCATGTCAAATATCGGCCACTGGACCAATCAAACCCACACTGCACGACCCGTGCACGTCCACTTTTTACGGGACGCACAATATCAGCCCCCGTGGCGTCTTGCTGGGGACTGCACTCTCGTAATAGACAAGTATATATGGTCCGTTGCAGAAAAAAGATACATCGAGGTTTTTCTCGGCTCGGGCCCGGGCAGGACATCGGCCGTGACGGGGTCCACGGCCGCTATGCTGACAGAAGGATCATAGAGGTCCTTGCGAACTAATGAGGTCCTTGGGTCTCCTGGTTTGTGTACCGCTCTGAGGGACACCCTGAGTGGACCAGATGCTGACGAACCTGAAATGGGGCCTTTCTTTTCGCATTGATTTGCACTGCTCGGGGGCTGATTCGGGCCCATGTGCTAATTGAGGCTTGGAAGGGGGGTAGTCGAGATAGGGGAGCTTCGCGGGGACAGCTGGAGGGCACTTTTTTCAGATTCTTTTTTCGCTCGCGAGACCTCGTGTATAAAATGGTCTCGCGAGAGGAAATAGTTCCAACCAATGCGCTCGTGTGATTGGTCGATGAGCAAGACTGGTGCTCATGCGTTAGTCATGCTTCGAGACCGTTAGCGTGCGCCCCGACGGTCCCCGATGAGGAAGCGGAGAGCGCCTCTCTCGCCTTCTGGTTCCCTCTCATCGTCCTGCCCCTCCCGCCAGCCAGTGCCAAGCAACCCCTTCCACCCTTTCCTCCCGCTTGGCACGACAGGTCCATTGTTGGCGACTTAGGTGGTGCCAGCCTCAGTGCATCCAACGTGGCTCGGGGGATGGGGGGACGGGGTAACCAGGGAGAAGGTGCCGCCAGCCTCAACGTTAGATGAGCTGTGGTGGGCGTGCCAGGGTGAGGAAAACGCACCCCGGGCGTGTGGGCGAGGCGGGGGGAGGGGGATGATAATGGGAGGCAGACGGGAGGGAAAAAAAAGAAAAAGCGGAACGCGGCGGTCTGCTTGGCTCTCGTGGTCTAGGGCCGGGGCGCAAAAGAAAATAGGGAAAACAAGCGCCTGTTCTCTTTTGCGCGGGGGTGCGAGAGAGGGGGTAGTCTGCATGCATTGTGCGTTGCTCCGCCGCGCCCCACACTCCCGCCACCGATTTCCTGCACGAGACATTCTGGGATACCTTGCCTGGCTATGACATCGTCGACAAGGCACCCATGACCGCCCTCCTTTACTATAAAAAAACAATTGTGCCGACGCCGGCGATTCACCCAGCGCTGGCGGCATCACCGCCCCTAACAACCCCACCAGCAACACCGCCACCACCTACAGGGGGTGTGTGTAAAGATGTTGATTTTTTACCACTGTTTGCTTGCTGGCCGAGCTGCCCCTCATCTCCTCCGGGGCTACGACACACCGTCATGAAGCCCGTGAGCTTCTTGTTGTTCTGACAGAGACACAGAAAAAAAGGACACGATCTGACCATGTAGCGGCGACAGATATTTGTCCCTTGGACTGACCACTCGAGGGCGGAAATAGGGTGGTAATGGTGAGTACTGTCAGCACCCCGGATCCCGGCCCTGGGGCCCGTGTGAGCCGCCCAGATGAGACGAAAGACTCGACGACGCCCCGGGTGACCGACGCCCATGACACCCTCTCCCCACCTCGACTCTTGTCTCCCTCCTCCCCCCCGTCCTGTGCAGCCTCGGTCTCCGCCCAACACGTCGTCCTCGCCCCACAACCGCGCGGAGACACACCTGGCCGCCGCCTGCACCCCATTTTCCTCCGCGCCGCCGCTGTCCACCCTCCCCTATCCGCGGCCCCCCTCCCCCCCTCCCCTCGCACGAGACCCCCGCAGCTGCCTGCCTCCCCCCCCACCCCCGCCATCTCCCCCCACATCCTCCCCCGCGCCCTTCCCCCCCCGCCCTCGCCCCCCCCCTCCTCGGATCTCGGCGGCCTGGCGGCGCGTGGTCTTCCCCTTCTTGGAGGGCGTCGTCGTCACGGCGGCCATGGGGGCGCTCGCCACGGTGGTCTACGTCTGCGCCCCGGCCGCTGAGGCCGCTGCCGAGGCCGGGCGCGCCACTGGGTGCGTCGCAGCGGTTGTCGCGGCAATAGCTGCCGCTGTGCGAGCGGCGGCGGCAAGTCCGCTGAGGCCCTGCCCCCGTCCAGCCGGGCGAGCTGTCTGGCGCCTCTCGTCTGTCGCCTTCTGCTTCGCCTCCTTGGCCGCCCGCGTCGCCGCCCGCTTGGCCTCCGCAGCGGCTCGCCTCACCTCGAGCGCCGCGGCGCCGGCGGCTTTTTTCTCCTGTGCCAGGAGCAGACGCTGCTGCCGCTCGGCCGCCTTCTTAACCGCCTCCTCCTTCCGGTTGGCAGTCGCGTGTGCGCGCTGGCGCTTACCGTCTTGTTTCTTCTTCTCCGCAGCCTCCCGTTCGGCTTGCTGCTTTGCCAGCCACTTCCGGTTGTCCTTGTCGAGGAAGACCGCCTGCGTTGTCCTGAGGGTGCCCCTCTCCCACTGCAGGCTGTGCCGCTGCTTAGCCACCGTCGGGGCCATCCTGGTCGTCAATCGGGCAAGGGTGTGCTTCCTCTTCCTCGTGCGCTTGGAGGAGTCGCTCATGGCGGTGTGCTTTTCCAGCTTGCTCGGGTCCCACGGCTCGACGCCCGTCTCCTTGAACGCGACGCGAATCAGCGAGGAAGTAAACGTCTTTTCATACGCCCTGGACACTCGCTTGACCAGGTCAAAAATGCCCAGTGTGGCCTGCTTGTTGTTCACGATGTCCATCTCGGTGGTCTCCCTTGCCAGCTCCTCCCGCACCTCATACTTGAGCGGCTGGAAGAGGGTCACGTCCAGCTGCTGTGTCGCGTGCGTGGTGTTGGCGGCAAGGATGAACACCTCGACGTTAACGCGCGCGAGCGCCGCCAAGGCCTCGTAGCCAATATGGGCGCGGCACCCGTCGATGATGAGAATCTTCGCCTCGTCAGGTCGCAGCTTGGAGAAGACGCGCTCGGCCATGAAGACGCACCACTCCGTCCACGTGTCACCGTCCATGCCAGCTGGCGTGCGGTACAGAAAAGGCGCGTCAGGGGGGGCCAATTCGTTGAGAAACTCCCAAGCCCCGTCTCCTTGACCAATTCGACGCCTCCGTTTGGGGTTTCCCGGCGTTCCTTTGACGATGAAAGTTGGCGGAAGCTGGCTGCCGTCCGCGGCAATGACGGGCAGCAGAGTGAGGAAGTCTGCACCTTGGCTGACGTTGGGCACGACGACCCTCGCCCCAGATGAGCCAGACGCGACGAGGCGACGCTTCTTGCGGGAGCCCAGCAGGTCCTTCGCCTTGATGCCGCACTCGTCCGCATTGAAGACGTTGGCCGCCGACACCTTCTTCTCCTCGCGCACCAGCTTGAGCAAAGCCATCATGCGGGCCAGGTTCTCTGGGTTGGTGGCTGCCGCTCGCACTGCGTCCATGGACCTGGACGTGGCCTTGCCAATCTTGGGGTGCCGCTTGAGGAAGCCGCGCATCCACTGGCGCCCGGGGCGACCGTCCTTGAACGCGGCCCGAGCAGCAGCGCTCCGACTGGCCTCCACGTCGTGGTTGATGTACTGCTGCACCGATGCACAGACGTCGACCTCCAGCAAAGGCGCGCCCCTGGCATGCCAATACAGAATCTGCTTCTCGATAGCCATCTCCTCCTCAGTCGTCAGCACAGGCGGCCGTCCTCTGAAGAGCACGCCTCTCGTTCCGTTCTTGGCTCGTGCCACCAGCCCTTGTGAGCAGCCAAGGTTGTTGGCAGCGTGCACCGCCGCCATCTCTCCAGAGCGCAACTGCGGGAGCCACGCTTGAAGCAAGGCCTCCTTCTCGGCGGAGAGGCCCCACTTCCGAGTCGAAGCGGCTTGGGCACCTTGAGCCGAAGAACGGGAATGGCGCCCGGAAGCAGAACGGCGCCCCATTGTCAGTGAAGTGGCAGGGGGGAGGGGGGGGCGGGGGGGGGGGAGGAGGGCAGGCAGCCAGCGAGGACCGCAGCAGCAGACAGGCTTGGAGGGCGGCAGAACGGAAGGACGCGGGGGGGGGCGGGGGGTGCGGGGTACGAAAGCAGCCTTGCGTGGAGCGGATGGAGGCGAAAAGGGGGGGGCAGGCGGCAGCACCGAGGGTGGGGAGGGTGCCAGAGAGGACGGTGCGACGGTGGCGGGGATGCAGGGGTACGGGGCGGCGGCTGGGGGAAGGGTGGGGTGTCACTCTCACCAGGGGAGGTGAGCGACGGGGGCGCAGTGAAGCAGAAGGAGGGGGTTGCTGGGGCTGGCGGCGCCTGGGAGGTCTGCAAGTGTCGGGGTCGGCTTGGGGAGCAAGTGTGTGGCGTCGCCAGCGGCGTGGGGAAGCATGGGTGCCTTATTATTGCGTTCTTCAGGTGCTTCTCCCCCCCCCCAGTGCAAGCCGAAAGTGCCCCTGGACGCGCCAATTATTTCCGTTCAGGCAACGCGAGTGCAGAAGCGGGAGGAGGGTGGCACTAGGTACCTTTTGAGCGTCTTGCTGCCCTGGAGCGGTGTCTGCTTCGTCTCATGGGATGGGGTAGCATGTGCCATATGTGCCAGGAAGAACGGTCTGGTCACTGATGAAGTAACATATGTCTTGCCCAACCAAGGTCAG
Organism: Pyropia yezoensis; assembly: GCA_009829735.1. Taxonomy (NCBI): domain Eukaryota; phylum Rhodophyta; class Bangiophyceae; order Bangiales; family Bangiaceae; genus Pyropia; species Pyropia yezoensis. Next base: position 14,491,967 of record CM020620.1, read on the forward strand.
AATCGACGCTGTAAGCACTCTCAATCATTTGCCTCACTCTTCATGATTGGAGACCCCCCCGGTACGCTTCCCATCCCGTCACATAAATCACACCGCCCACGACCCCCCCCCCCCGCATACTGCCAACCTCTCCCCCCCTCTCCCAATTACGTGGCCGACCCCACCGTCGGAAAAAGCTCTCCGTCTCCACCGCCACCAAGGCAAGCCCCCCACTCCACAGCCAAAGCTACCAAAACCCCCGTCGCCACGTATAGCCCCGTCGCCACGGCCACCCCCGTCGCCACGGCCACGCCCGTCGCCACCACCACGCCCGTCGCCACCGCCGTCGCCACCACCACGGCCGTCGCCACCAACGCCGCCGCCGCCGCCGTCGCCCCCGCCACCCCGTCGCCACCGCCACCCCAGTCGCCACCGCCGTCGCCTCCGCCACGGCCGTCGCCCCCGCCACCGCGTCGCCATTGCCGTCGCCACCGGCACGGCCGTCGCCACCGCCACCGCGTCGCCTGCGCCACCGTAGTCGCTACCATCGCCACCGCCATGGCCGTCGCCACCGACGCCGCCGTCGCCACCGTCGCCACCGTCGCCACCGTCGCCACCGCCACCCCAGTCGCCACCGCCGTCGCCTCCGCCACGGCCGTCGCCCCCGCCACCGCGTCGCCACCGCCGTCGCCACCGCCACGGCCGTCGCCCCCGCCACCGCGTCGCCACCGCCGCCCCAGGCGCTACCGTCGCCACCGCCACGGCCGTCGCCACCGACGCCGCCGCCGCCACTGCCACCCCCGTCGCCACCGTCGCCACCGTCGCCGCCGTCGCCGACGCCGACCGCAGCACCGGCGACACCCCTGGCGTGGCCACCGCGGCGGCCGTCAAAACCCTACACACTTTCCCAAAAGCCTGACTAATGAGCGTGCACACCACACCCGAAAGGAGCCCACCATCAAGCAGGACCAGTCCATTACACCGGGGCAAATTCCCGAGGCACCTGATTGGCTGAGGGGTGTGGCCCGAACAACGCCGGAGAAGAAAGAAAATAATGCTCGATGTATCTTTTTTGTGCAACGTACCATAGCAACGACAGTGTCTCTCCTTCTTGCAAGTAGTGCCAGGTTGGTGTACCAGAATTGTCGACGATGACTCGACATTATCTAGCTCGCGCGGCCAGAACAGGAGGGGCCACAGGTCGGGGTACAGTAGCTGTCGCCGCAGATCCTTTCCGCGCGCGAGCAAGTGCAGACCCCATCAAAGCTCATTTTGCGCTTCGCCCGCGCCCCTAGCTCCACACGCACAGTGTAATACCTGGCGGCGCGTCGGGGCGCGCGCTCGCGGCGCGGCGCCGCGGCAGCGCGGCCGCGAGCGGCAACGCAGCCGCCTGTCTTGGTCTTTTGTCCGTCTCCCCCCCCCCCTCCCCTCTCTTCCCCTGCCCGTTTGCCGTCCCGCGCCCACTCTCGCCAAGCTCATTGGGATTGTGACCTGCCGCCTGAAGGTGTGCCCCCCTCGCTATTGAAGGTGTGCCCCCCTCGCTACTGCTGCCACGGTGTGCATAGTGAGGGGGGGGGGGAAGTGGGAGCTGGGGGGGACGCGTTGTGCTGCGGGGCGGTGAACTGGCTTGGCCGCTGGGCGCGCCGTTGAGGGGACGTGTGCGCACCACGGGGTTGCTTGTGGCCCGCGCCGCCCGACCTGGCCACCCCACCCGCCGCCGCCGTCGTGGGGGGGGGGGGGGTGCCCCGGGTCGCCACTGCACCTGACTGGCTCTGGCCCGCACCGCACTCGCGCGACGCCGCCCTCGCGTCGATCGCGCGCGTGCAGGTGGGTAGGGGTGCGGCCAGCGTGGCCGTTGGGGAGCGCGGCGCGTGTGGGAGAGGGGAGGGGTTGGCGCAAGGTTATTGCGTGGGAGGGGGTGCGGAGGCGGGGTAAGGGGGGGGGTTGGAGGCGACGAATCAAGGTGAGCCGACCTCTCGGTGTGTAACGCACCGTTGGTGACGACTTGCGCACGACGGGGTCGAGTGGGCATGACGGGGCCATCGCGGCCCAACGGCATGGCCGAGCCGCTGGGCGAGCCGCGAGGGGTGCGTACGACTGCTCTCCTTGCACTGCGACGCTGTAGGGGGATGGAGGGGCGGGCTGTGAATGGAGCTTGCTGATCCGTTTGGTGGAGCGGGTGGAGGCCGCAATCGCCATGGGAGTAGGCGACCTCGCGTCTGTGTTTGTACGCATGTGAGCGGGGACTGCGCGGCATGCTGACGCTCTCGTTGACTGTCCTCTGTGTGAGCATGCTGTGCTGTTGCTTCCGGTGGGTGATACAACGCTGCTGGTAATGTATTCTTCTCCCTGACCCCCTGCCGATGGGGTGATTTTCTTGTGCGGGCCGTCTTTGCTCCACACTCGGTGAGGTCGGGACAGAACCATGACATCTCGTATGGGTCCATCGACAACGCGGCTGGCGGAGCGAGCGCCTTTACCCGCCGCAGGTCCTCCCACGCTGTCCCCTCCCGGATGCCGTCCACGACCTGGCGCAGCGCTAGAGAGGGGAATTTGGACCGAGGTGACGCGCTGACGCCCACCAACTCGATACGTCGCCGCGAAAGCGCGGTTAGCGATTCGGCACTCGGCGTGTACGGGGCGTCGGTGGAGCGCAAGGTGGACTTGCAGCTCCACGAGCGGCATGCCGGGATGGTCGAGGCGCTCGAGGGGTACAACTCCCCCATGAACGTGCTGCTGGTGTTTGTGCCGTTGGGCGTAGCGGCGGCCCTTCTCAAGTGGTCCCAGACGCTTGTCTTTGTGTTCAACTTCCTGGGCGTCATCCCCCTGGCCATGATCTTGGGGCGCGCGACAGAGGACATTGCGGCGCACACCAACCAGACCATTGGCGGGCTCATTAACGCGACGTTTGGCAATGCAGTGGAGCTTGTACGTTGTTACTGCTTGGGAAAATGCGTGAGAGGGGACCTTGGTTGTTGGAGAGGGGGGATGGGGACGTTGATCGCATGGTGGGGTCACTTCATTGGGTGGCCTGCGTGGAGCCGAGCAGCCGTTTTGTTGGTTGGGGCTTGGTGTACGGGAGACAGCTGCGGTCTGGCTGCAATGCCTCTGCTGCGGGCGGTCCTGCGAAGGCCGCCTCTTTTCAGGGCTGAACTAGATGGCTACATAACACGTTTTGACCATGTCGCTGGCTTGCCTGGCTGCCGCCTTTTGTTTGCTTCTCACCTCGTTTTTCTATCATCTGCGGTTTACTCAATCAGATTCTGTCGTTCAGCGCCCTGAAGCAAGGCAAGCTGGATGTCATCCGCAACACACTAGTCGGGTCTGTCCTGTCCAACCTGCTGCTGGTCCTCGGGGCATCCTTTTTCTTTGGTGGCCTCGTCTACCCCGAGCAAGAGGTCCTCGCTGCGGTGGCCGAGGCCAATGGAGACTTGCTCAGTTTTTCCATGTTTGGGTTTGTTCTCCCCGCCATCTTTTCCTTGGCGTTGGTGAGTAACACGACCATGGATGAGACCAAGCGGGAGGTGGTCGAGGCGCGCTTCTCCCTTTTTACCGCCATCGTCCTGCTATCCATGTACATTCTCTACCTAGTGTTCCAGCTCTACACCCACGCGGATCTGTACGCTGAGGTGGAAGAGGAGGCGGCAGCACCCGACCCCAGGGACCCTGAGGCGGGCGGCAATGCACCCTCCGGCCCTATCGGCGGTGCAGGCTCTGCCCTTCCCCCGCCCGTGGAATCTGATGATTCCCCGGTGAGCGAAGCCGTGGCCAGTCTGCCGGTGGCGTCTGTCATCCTCGTCTCTGCCGTTGTGGTGGTCAGCATCTGCTCTGAGTTTGTGGTCGGCTCCATCGAAGGCTTCTCCCGCTCCGTTGGCCTCGGTGAGTCCTTTATCGCGCTGGTGCTGCTGCCCATTATTGGCAACGCGGTGGAGCACTGGGCAGCGGTGGTGACGGCGATCAAGGACAAGATGGACTTGTCCATTGGGATTGCATGCGGCAGCAGCGTGCAGATTGCGCTCTTTGCCGCTCCCGTCATGGTGATTGTGTCGTGGTTCACGGGTGAAGCGCGGCTGACGCTCAACTTTCACCTATTTGAGACGGTCTGTCTCGTCATGTCTGTGCAGGTGGTGACCATGACCATGCGGGACTCCCGGACAAACTGGCTCGAGGGCGCTGTCCTGCTGTGCTGCTACCTGATCATCGCCTCTGCATTCTTCTTTATGGGATAAAGATGCTCTGCTATTCATGAGCGCACCTGGCCCACCATCGAGGTGTCGCTGGGGAGTGAGGGTCCTGACTTGTGGCCGGGGGGAGGCGTCGTCAGGGGGTGGGGTCACCTTTTGCTACTGCTCCGATTGCAATCTGCTGTCGCAGCGCTTACGAGCGAGCTGCTGCTTCTGCTTCCAGGGAAGTGCTGTATACAGTTGTCAACTGCAGTGTGCTTTTCCACGGTCGCTCGGGCGTGCACTGGCATGAGGGAGCACGCTCATCGTGCAAGCCCCTCAAGTGCCATACCACCACGCGTATCCGCGCGGGTCCGTGCCTCCGGGCACCTTTCGCTCCAGCTCCCACACCGGGCAAGGTCGATGGTGGACTCGTCGAGCTGCAACGGTGGAGCAGGCCTGCTTGAAAGAGAAGCGGCAAGAAAAAAAACGTGTGCGTTGCTTCCACGGGCCATGTGGCTCCCTCCAAATCCAGCAGAGAACCGTGGTCGACGCACACTCACGCCGCCAGCGAGAGCCCCGACCAGGCGACGCGCCGCGCCGCCCCGCGCTCAAATCGACCAGGCCTGCCATCCGCACACCAGTGTACTGGTACTGGCGCGGGCGCCTACGTACCGCAGGGAGCCGCCCACCAAGCTCCCCGCATTCGCGATCCAGGAAGGGCGCGCCCCGTTGACGCAACCACAATTTGCCCCCGCCGTTCCCCCCTCTCGCAAAGCATCAAAGCACCAACTAGTACTCCGCCCCAACGTCGCCGCCCCGCCCAACTCACCCCCCAACCCACTCCCCCCCCCCCCGCCTGCGTCAATTGCCTTCGCGCCTCACTTGGTCTTCATCTTCATCAGCACACTTCGCATCCGCGACGTGTCCCGCGCCCCCTCCTTGTACTTGCCCGACATGTCCACGAGCGAGGGCACCACATGCCACGCCGGGGGCTCGCCCGGTTTCGAAAACTGTGCGATCAGGCCGTCGCGTTCGCGAAGGAAGGTGCCCTCAAACTCCTTGTTGCCCTCTGCGTTGCGCGCGCAGCGGTCGCCCCACTTGGCGTGGAGGGTCGCCAGCGCCTCCGTCGCCGCGGCACGACGCTCCGCCACGACGGTGGCCTCGCGGGTGGCGCGCTCCTCGAGCCGCGCCGCGTGCTCCCGCCGCCAAGCCGACACCGCCGTGGGGGTAGATGGTCGGGGGGGGAGGTCCCCCGTGTCATCGCCATCGTCGCCATCGTCACCGCCGTCGCCGCCATCATCGCGGTCACCCTCAGCCCCTCCGTTGGCCCCATTCATGGCCGCCCCGCCGTCGCCCATGACAAAAGCCCCGCCGCCGAGCGCGCCGCTGCTCCCGCCGTCGACAGACGAGGCGGGCGGAGCGGCAGTGCCAACACCCAAAAAGTCCGCCGCGTCCCCAAACGGGTTGCTCTCAGCTCCAGAGGGAGCGACGCCGCCGCCGCTCCCGCCGCCGGCCCCATCCTCGGGTGGCGGCGGGGGCGGCATCGCAAATACATCCGCGTCGTCAGGGACCCCTACGGCCGGCGCAGAGGCACCTGCGTTCAAGGGCGCCGCCGCGCCAGTCGACGTCGGTGGGTAGTCCTTGAAAAAGTCATCGTCCCCAAAGGCATCCGTCATGATGGCAAGGAGGAATGGAAGGGCGGAGAAGTCGGGAGACTTGTGGGAAGGCGGCGGCAGGGGAATGCCAAAAGGAGCGGGGAGTGTAGAAAGATCGAGCGAGGACGGAGGCGGCGGGTGCGCACTGCGCTGGCAAAGAGGGGGGATGCGCAGCGGGGGAGCCACAGGTCGGCGAGCGCTGCCGTGAAGGCGCGGTCGACAGAACGGTCAGGGGTCGTCCCCACTGCCCACAGCCAGTGCGGCCCGGTCCCTGGTTGTGGTGCAATCGCCCAGCCATAAGTCGATTAGCCTTGCTGCAGAGCCCCCTCTGAAACGCGCCATACGAGGCTGTCAGTCGCCCACTGAGCTACTTCACCGAAAACCAGTAGTCCCTCACTCAGCGTCGAATTGCTTGTGAATTTGCCACGAGTAGCTGACCAACCTATCGAAAGGGAGCCGCAGAGCATCCTCCGAATCACAACTACGCTGCCGCACACAGCTTAGCCAGCTATGTTGCCGCGACCGCAACGCCGCCCCCCTACGCCCTCTGTGTTGGCCTCTCCGGGCGGCCAGCCTCGCCTGCGCAGCGACGCTCTCCACACTACCACCACGACCGTCGAGGGGTGGGACAGCAATCCGTTCCCCCCCGCGGCGCCCCTCCCACCATATCCCCGCCGCCGCCCCCAACGCTACGGCAGCCCCTTCTGGCCTTGACGACTGTGACCGCCCCCATCACTGCTGTGCTCTTTCCGGCCGCCTGTCCCCCCAGCTCGTGCCTCCCATTGCCTCCTCCCTATCCTGCGTGCCTCCCATCGCCTCCTCCCTATCCTGCGTTCTGTCACGCCGTGGTTCGTTCGGGCATTTCCCTCTTGCACTCCTCCGACGCCCCTACCCCCCCCTTCCCGCCCACCCCTCCCCCCCGCCCCCCAATCCCCCCCGCCCGTGCTCCTCTCAGCAACCATGTCGCGGCCACATCAACGGGGCTACCCCCCCCCAAACGATGCGGCCGGCACCGCCTTTGATGGCCTCGGCCTCCCTCCACCGCGCCCACCGCCGCCCACCACCCCCGCCCCCGCGGCGGGGGCTGGCGTCAGCGGCAACGTCGCGTCGGGGCCGCCCCTCTCCCTGCGCATCCTCTACCTGCCCGACCGGGTGGTGCTGCACGACACGTCCTTTGCGCTCCGGGGGGGGACCCGTCTGCGCGCAACGCCCTGATTGACGCGGCCAACGCGGCGGGCGACCCGGTGGACGGGGGGGGGGGGGGGGGGCGGGGGGGGGGGACCCCACCGGGGGGGTTGGCGGCGGTGCCGCTGACGGGCGGGTCTATGGCAGCGGTAGCGGGGACGGGGGTGGCGGCAGCAATGGCGGCGGCAGCTTTGGCGGCAGCGGTGGCGGCGGCGGCGGTGGCGGTGGCGGCGGTGGCGGCGGTGGCGGCGGCCCCAAGCGGCGCCCCCGCTCGCGGCTGCTGCCCGGTGCTACCCCCCGCCCGACCGACCGGTATCTGGTCCTGGCCTACACCCCCACCCCCGCCCTTTCCTCCCTTGTTGTAACCCCCGCATCCGGTGCGGCGGCTGCCGGCCTCGGCCCTGGCGCCCCCCCCCCCCTGGGTGTTGACGCTGCGGCGGGGCTGCTTGGCCTTCTTGCCCTCCCATCCGGCCCCTTTGCGGTCGTTGCCGCCGCGGCCCGCCGGGCGGGGGCGCTTCCCCGTGGGGGGGGGGTGTACGCGGTGACGCGGGTTCGGCTGATCAAGCTCCACACCCGCCCGTCGGGCAAGGAAGACCGGGAGCTTGCCGCCCACCTGGTCAAGGTGCTTGAGTCGGGGGCAGTCTACTACTCGTTGGGGGTGGACGTGTCGGCCAGCCTGCAAGTGCCGTTGGGAGGTGGGCGGGGGGGGGGGGGTGGGGGGGGGCGGGACGGAGGGGCCATCGGCGGAAGAGGGGGAAGCGACAGTGCGGGGGGGGACGGCGGCGGGGGCGGCGTTGGCAATGCATTTTGGTGGACGTGGCCACTGGCACGTCGCCTGCCAGGCAGCGCCCGCTTCTGGGCCCTCCGAACCATGTACGGCTACCTCGGCACTACCTCTTTGCGGGTGGCGGGCCCTTCGGGCGGGCTCGGCGGCGGCATGGGCCGCGGCGTGGGAGGGGTGACTGCGGTTTCCTACACGCTCATCAGCCGGCGGTCACGCCGGCGGGCGGGCACGCGCTTCATCACTCGGGGGGTGGACGCGGCGGGGGATGTGGCCAACTTTGTTGAGTCGGAGCAGGTGGTGTGGGCCGGGGGGGAAGGCGTTGACTGGGAAGCTGGGGGGGGTGTGGGTGGTGGGTTGGGTGGCGGAGCCTCGATCGGGCAGGGTGGGGTGGGCGGCGGCGGTGGCGGCGGCGGCAGCAGCTCAGGCTGCAACGACGGAGCGGGCGGCGGCGGCTCTGAACCGGCCTACACTTCCTTTGTGATCATTCGTGGCTCCATCCCTGTCTTTTGGCGGCAGAACAATGGCATTGCGCGGCCGTCCCCGGAGATTGACGCCCCAGTTGCCGTTGCGCACGCCGCCTTCACTCGCCATCTCCGCCACGTGACCGACTCTTACGGAGGTACCATCACGACGGTGTCGCTGGTGGACAAACGCGGTGCCGAGGCGGTCCTGGCTGAGGCGCTGGAACGCCATTTTGCGCTTGTCGACGCCGCCCCCCCGGGGGGCGTTAATGGCGGGTTTGACTCCCCTGTCGCGCCCCGGCTTGCTGCGTTTGACTTTCACGCCGAGTGTGGGGGGAAAGAGTACGAACGGGGGCTGCGGCGTCTCCTCGAAGGGCTTCGCCCAGACATTGTGGCGGGAGGTGTCTACGTGCGTCGGCCCGGGGGGGCAGGCGGGGCGGTGCAGGCGGGCGCATTTCGCGTCAACTGCGTGGATTGCCTGGACCGTACCAACGTGGTGCAGAGCTTGATTGCCCGCGTCGCGCTCGACATGCAGTTGGTTGAAGTGGTGGCCTCTGCGGGCGGTGTTGCGAGTGATGGCGGCGTCGGCGGCGTCGGGACGCTGGTGGATGTACCCGGCTATGGGGGAACGGCGCGTGGCGGGCAGCCACGCCGTGGAGACCCCCCCAGGCTGTATCCTGACGCGGAGGACGCGCTCAAGCACATGTGGGGTGACAACGCCGACGCTATTAGCCGGCAGTACTCTGGTACTGGCGCGCTCAAGACAGACTTTACGCGCACCGGTAAGCGGTCGACCGCGGGCCTGCTGGGCGACGGCGTCAAGTCGGTGATGCGCGTCTACTACAAGAACTTCGTGGACGAGGGCCGCCAGGAGGGCTTGGACCTCCTCTGTGGGGTTGCCTCGGCGGCGCCGCTGGGCGAGCCACTCGGTCCGTCCAGCTGGTACGCCGCTGACGGAGTCGCGCGCGTCAATGCCGGTGGCGACCGTTCAGCGGTGGCTCTTCACCTGCGCCCCACCTGCCTTACCCTTCTTACCCCTGAGGGTGTCCGCTTTGACTACCCGCGCCCCGCTCTCCGAGCCTGGGAGCGCCGCGAGGACGGAGTCCCCGGCTCGGCCGCGGGTGCGCTGATGCTGGTTGACGGAGGCGACTCGGCGGGCGCCATGGGCGTAGGTATGGCTGGAGTGGCGGGCGGCGTGGACCCCCGCGATGGTGCCGCCGGGGGAACCGTCACGGGGGGCGGGGCAGGGGGGGTCACCAGCACCGCCGCCCGACTGCGGCTGGTGTGGGCGCCCCGTGCGGGCGCGCCCGTTGCAGCATCTCCCCTGGACCTCCTCTTTCGAGGGGGGGGGGGTGCACGCGAGGCGTTTCTCCGCGCCGTCGTGTCTTGGGCAGGTGCGGGTGGGCGCGCGGGGGTGGCAACCAACCGCTTTGGGGTCCGCGTCCTGGCCGCCTCGGAGCCGCTGGGTGCGCACGTTGTTGCCGACTGGGGGCTCGACGTGCCGCCACGGGGACATGAGACTGCCGCCGCCCTCGAGGAGGAGGTTGTTGCAATTGTTGTCCCTCGCGTTGGCCCCGCTGGCCGCGGCCATGGGCTCGCGGCGGTGCCGGTGGATGTGGCGGGCAGCGCCTACGTGCTGATCGCTGCAGGGGGGGTCCGAGGAGGGGGGCCCGCGCTAGCGGTGCTCGCCACCCGAGGTATTGCGGGCACCATCATGGGTGTGACCCAGTCTGTGGTGGAGCAGGGTGGGGGAGCAGACCCCCGCTCCAATCGTGGTGAGGGGTTGGGGGCGGGTGGGGGGCTGGCCATGTCCCCAGCCGGCGAACCTTCTCCCATGTCTGCCTCGCCGTCGTCTGGGCTGCCCATGCCGTTGTCGGCAGCTGAGCGCCGTGGCGTCGGCAGTGGTGCCGACTCCGGAGGCGGCGGTCACGGAGGTGGGTTTGGGGTGGCTGACCGCGGGGGCGGCGCTTTTGCCGCCGCGTTCACTGTTGCCGGCACGACGGTCGCGTTTGTCGCCGCCACCGTCGGCGGTGCGTCGGACCTTTACGCTGCGCTGACTGGTTTGCGGCTCGGCTCCCGGCCAGTTGCGGATGTCACCACGGCCTTTGACGCCGTCTACGTGGCGGGGGACCTTGGCCCTATGCCCTGGCGGCGGCCCGCGACCGCAGACGATCCGCACGGCCGCCGCTGGGCGCGCCTGACTGACGGCTCCGAGGCATACACTACCCCCGGCGGACTGTCGGTCATCCGCAACACCTCAATACACGCACAGGCGGAAAGCCGCCTCGGGCCATCCTCATTTGCTCGGCGCCTTTCTCGGGGTGGTGTATCGGCTGACGGCGGCGCTGCGCTGGCGCTGGTCGACGAAGCCCTGTCAGGCCGTCCCTCGCCGGCCGTGCCTGTTTCCCCGCTGGCGGCCGTGCTGACGCTAGAAGGGCTCGTCGCGGGGGTGTCTCGCCTGCCACCCGGCATTGACGTGGGCGGTAACGTCGCGACTTACGTGGCCGTCACAGGCGACCTGTGTCTGGACGCTGCGGTGGCCACGCGGGTGGCTCACCGGTCGGCCACGACGGTGGGGAGGGCGGGAGGGGGAGGTGGTGATGATCTGTCGCCTGCCGGCGACGGTGGCATCGGCTTTGGGAGCCCCACTGCGCAAGCCGCCGGTGCTGGCGTGGCGGCAGGCACCTGGGCCTACCGCGACCGTCTGCACGTGCGCCTGCTGCCATCGGACGAAGCTGTTCTCGCATCTACTTCCCTCCTGGGCTACGTGCGAGTGGCCACCCCTTTGACTGCTGACGTGCCGGTTGGGGCGTTTGCGCTACCGCTCACATCTGGGCCGTTTGCCGTGCCATTGCGCCTGGGAGGGATCGCCACGGGCGTGTTGCGGGGAGTCGCGTCCCTATCGACGCCGTTCCTGCGTGTGCCACGCACTGCTGCCGTTGTGGACGCTGGTGGGGCGGGTGCGGACGCGGACGCGGCGGCGCGTGACCACATGCGCGCTGTGACGGCAGCGACGGCTGCCTACACCAATGGAGCCATCAACGGAGTGCCCTCTATAGGGGGGGGGGGCGGCTGGGGAGGGGGGGGACGCGACGCGGGGGCGGGGATAGGTGGGATGGGGGGCGGCGGTGGCGGCGACGAAGGCGGTGGTGGCGGCGACTTTGCCGACCGTATGCTCCGCAAGGGCTCTCAACGCAAGGTCAAGAACCTGGTTGGCCGCTTGTCGAGCTATTTTGGCGGCGGTGGTGGGAGTGGCGGTGGCGGCGGGGTCGGCGGCGGTGGTGGCGGCGGGGGCGGCGTGGCTGGCATGGCGGGCGCCCTGGGCGGCCTTGTGGCCGGTGGCCGCCCCGCCGCGGCCGACGTGGCCGACGCGTTTGCTGAGCCACCGTCCGGGCTCGCCTCGACGCTCCCGCCGGCGGCACCAGCGGCTGCTCCGCCGCAAGGGCCGTTGTCCACCGCTGGGCGTCGGCAGTCGTCGCCATCCAGGGCGGGGTGGGGCGGAATGGAGGCGGCCCTGCCGTCCCCCCCGTCGGCCGTTGCGGCGGTCGTGGCCGAGCCGTCGGTGGGAGGCGGTGCTGTGCGGCCAGCGGCGGCATCGCGAGAGGCAGGGCCCCGCCGGCCACCGTTGCTGCCACCGACGACGTCCCCGGCGTCGGCACGGGGGGGCGGGAGCGCCAGTACCCGTGGCTGGGGTAGCCCCGCGTTCGGGGTCGACGGCGCCCGTGGCGGTGGCGGTGGGGATGGCGGCGGCGGCGGCGGCGGTGGGGGCCACCGCGGGGCGCCCCCTATGCCTGCGCGCCGTTCGAGCGCACCACCGTCGCTGACACGTTCCAGCCCTTCCCCGTCGCCGCCGCCGCCACCCGCAACGGTCCGGTCGGCGGCGGCCGCAGCGGCGGCGGGCTTGACGGCGGGTGCGGCGGCGGGGCGGGGGCCGGTGGGGGGCGCCCGCCTGGCGCGCGTCCACAGCCTGCCGCCGTCGCCCCACGGTGGGGCGGCGCCGGCGGCCGCCGTCGGAGAGGGTGTGTTGATTCAGCTGGGGGGGGAAGTAGGGCCCCCTTGCAATGGCGGCGCCGGCGGCGGCGCTGGGCGGCGCCCGCCCGCCGTCGCGAGTGCTGACGACTTTTGGGGGGGGGGGTGCTGCTGTCGGCGACACCCCCGGGGGGGGGTGCGCCGTCGACGGGCGGAGGGCGACCGACGGCCGGGGGGGGGGAGGCGTGGGTGCCAAGCGGGAGGACCCGGCAGAGGGGGAGGGAGGAGGAGGGGCCGCCGAGGGCACTCTCATTGACATTTAAGGGCTCTCCCCCACCCTTTTTGTTTTATGGCAGAGGGTGCTGAGGTCTGTCTTAGGCCGGGACTTCTCACGACCCGTGCCTTGGTCACCCAAAAGGGCGACCGCAGAGCCCACCTTTAGAGCCCGGTTTGTCACCCGCGTTAGAACGCGCAGGGACTCTACCTCGGCGCAACCTTTCGCAAGGCGCGCTCCAACAGAAGGCCAGTCCATAGCTATGGCTGGACAGCCGCCGCCAAATGTTGAGCCCGACCGGAAGGGCAGCCGCGGGCACGAGGAAGTCCACATCCAGAATGACGACTTCGGGAGCGTCCGCGAGGCGGGACGAGGCCAGCCGCCGCAGCCGACGACCGCGCAGGACAAGAGCAACGTTCTTGTCAACGGTCGGCGTGCGCCATTCCAGCGACGACTGCCGGGGGAGCCCCTCGGGAAGCACCAAGCGCCGCCGTACACTATTGTCCAACAAGGCAGCCTCACTTTGGGGCGCGAAAGCCCAACTCCACGGACGAGCGTACTCGGGCACCCGCTTCGACGCTTCCATCCCCGCCCAAACACTCATTCTGAGACTCTCCACAGAGCTGTTGCCTACCACAGCCAGCCGCCGGAAGGTCAGCCGCCATGGCAACAGCGCTCGGAGGTGTGGCTTGCGCTGTCCATCACCAGACGCGCTACCGCGCGGAGCAGCTCGTCGGACAATTCTAACTGTAGCGACGGGCTGTCCATCCGGTGGCGGCCAGCCGGGCGCACCGCGGGGACAGGGGCGGGGTAGGAAGAAATGGGGCGTGCCCAGCTGCCCCCCTCTCGCTGCCCCCTTCCCCCTCACACGCTACCACCGTGGCCGGCCCCGCCCGGCAGGACCCACCGCCGGCGGGCGCCGACCCCCGGTCGCCCGTGCGCCGCTCTCTGTCGGCGGCGCCAAGCGCACCACCGCGGCACCGACTCGGCTGGGCCCTGGCGGAGACTTCAGGCCGGCGGGAGGGGGGGGTGGGGGTGGGATGAGAAAGCCTGTGCTGGGGCAGGGATGAGGGACGGGGGGGAGCGCGTCGACCGTTGGCTGGGCAAGAGGGCGGCTGCGACCGTGACGGCGGCCCACCAGCCCTGACCGTCGGCGGCGCGCCGCAGGGCGGCGCGCGCGCGCGCCGTTGAACGCGGTGGCCACTGGGCTTGGGCGGCAGAGAGGAGGGAAGCGATGGTGCGCCCTCTCTCCTGCCGCAGGAGTCCTGCGGGCGGCTGCGTGCGGGTGTCCCGACGAGGAAGCAGAGATTTAGGTAGGTTGCTGTGGCCGGGCCTCTGGGCGAAGGAGCCTGCTCGCCTACCCTGCCTCTGTCATCAAATCTGGTCGCCCGTGAGGAGGCGTCAGACTACGTGTCTGGGTGGGGCCGCCGCCCTCGACGAGCGCCCGCCCCCCCCGGCGTTTCCCCCCCCGCCAGGGAGACGATGTGAGCAGCGTTCAAGTGCCACACCGAGCTAGTTCTCACGGTGGCCCCGTCCGACGCCAGACCTCCCTGACCATCATGGTCCTGGCGGCACACCAGGGTTTTCAGGCTGCGGTCGCCGTCCGTAGCCAAACGGTCCGCCTCTTCTCTTCGTGTTTGCCGCGGTCGACACACACGCCCGCCTCTGGAGGCGCGCTCCAGAGGGGGGGGCGGAAAGGCCACCCGTGCATTCGCCCTGTGCCCAGCCAGCCTGTCCCCCCCCCCCCCCCCCCCCCCGCTCCGCGCCGCGCGCCCCCCTCACACGCACACCCGGTACCACGCCTTGGCCACACACGCGCGGCCTCCCAAGCCCAGCGCGCAGCACCCGTCGGCACACTCACGGCTGCCACGACACTTGCCGCCGCGGCGCACACTCCCCGGCGCCGCCCGCGCGCGCTTGCACCCATTCCCCACCACTGGCTGCGGCTCACACACCTCCCCCGCCCCGCAGCCGCCACACCCCGCCACCCCACACACCCGACACACGCACCGCCGGCGGAGGCGGTGGCACTCGCCGCTGCGGCAGTCGTCGCCCGCCGCGCAGGGGGCGCCCAGCGGGCCCCGCGGCCAGCACCGCCACCGCCGCCCGTCGCCCGCCGTCGGGCGCGTGTCACACGCCGCCGCCGCGGGGGGGCAGTGGGCCGACGATCCACACGAGGCGCCGGTGCACGCAAACGGGGTCCCCGCCGCCGCCCGCGGGCGAGAGCGGTCGTTGAGCCCCACCACGGCGGCGACAATGGCGGCGGACGTTACGTCCGTGGCGACCACCCCCGCCCACGGGACGGAGAGGGAGGCCAGCCAGGGGAGCACCACATCCCGGTTGGCCGCCGCCGCTGCCGCGCGGAGTGTCTGGTGCGGCGCCGGCACGACCGCGTCGCCCAGCAGCCCCGCCACCGTTGCGTCCAGAATCGTGTCGAGGGAGGGCGTCAGCAGCGGCTGGTGCATGTTGAGTGCCCCCGGAACGGTCCACGCCGTCGCGTTGGGGCCGCCCAGCGCCACGCACAGCTGCCCCCCCCACGGGGTGTTCCACCAGCGCGTCGCGTACACGCCGGTCCACACACCAGCCGGCAGGGGGGACACCAGCACGGGGTCCTCGTTGCCCTTGAGCAGCACCACCCGCTTGCCCGCCGCGGCGAGCGCGCCCACCGGCACGGCCCGGTCCGACGGGGGCACCACGTAGGGCGCCAGCGGCTGGAGCGCCGCCGCCAGCGCCGCCGCCCGCACCTCATCCGCCGGCCGGTTGTCCCAGTCGCGGCGGAGCTTGACGACCACCACCTCGGACGGGTGGGCGGCCACAAAGGCGGCCACGTCCGCAACGACCACCGACAGGGGCACCAGGTACCACCGGTGGGCGGTCCAGACGGTGCCGCGGCGGTCACGGAGGCGGAGGTCCAGGAAGCGGACGCCCGCGTCCAGCTGCGCCCGCACCGTCGCCACCTGCGTCAGCGCCCACGCCTGGCCCACCGCCACGCCCGCGGCTTCCAGGATGTCGGCCGCCGCGTCGCGGCGCGCCGACCCGTTGGGGCTCAACAGCCCAGACAGGGGGTCTGCCGGCGGCAGCGGCGGCGCCGTGTAGGCTGCCGAGTGGTGCGTGCCGGGGAGCGCCAGGTCGGTGAGGCGCGCGTCGGGGTAGGCGGCCATCCAGCTGGCCATGGGGGGGGTCCCCGCCGCCGCCGCCGCCGCCGTCGCGGCCGCCGTCACCAGCCACGCGGCCGCGGCGGCGGCGACGGCGGCGCCAAGCGCCACCCGCCGGTGGGTCTGCCCGCCCGCCGCCATGCGGGGGAGCGGGGGGGGGGACGGACCTCCCAGCCAGAGAGTGGAAAGGAGGCGAGGGGGGGGGAGGGGGGGTGAGAAAGAAGGGGCGGGGTCGCTGCCCCTAACAAGCGATCAAGGGCTGGGCAGGTGGGTAGGGGGGGGTGGGGGGGGGGGGAGGATGGAAAGGTGTGGATTGGCCACGGTACCTTGGCCACCCGCGTTGGCGGAGGAGGGCCCCCGCGGGGTGTGGGTGGCCAGCTTGGACCGGCAGTGATCGCGGGGGCGGAATCGTGGGGGGTGTGACGCGGGGCGGCAGGGACGGAAGGGTCGGGCGGTGCGTGCGTTGGTCAGCACAGACTGGAGCAGTCGGGGGCGGAGCGGACGCAGCACCCGCTGCATGGATGGGGGGGGGGGGGGGGGGGGGGGGGGCGGTGTTGCCGCGGCACGCACGCACGCGCACGCACGCTCCTGGTCGCAAGAAGGGCCAAGGAAACAGGGGGGGACGGGGGCATCCCGCTCTGCGCCTGGCGCCAGCGCGCGCCAGCGCACGCCCGCACGTAGCCAGTTGTCCTGCTCGCCGTGCACGGGCCGCGGTCGTGACGAGGACCCCGAAACGTGCGCACTGCAACGGCAGTCGCCCCCGATGCAAGAAGGCTTTGGTGGGCGGCGATGCGGCGTGCGGCGCTCCCGGTGAACCTTTGACCAGTCTGTGATTGACAAGAGAGTAGTTGCAAAGGTCGAAGTCCATTCCGTGACCCTCGCAACGTGTCACCAGCGGTAGGTTGTCCAGTTCAAACCTTCAAAGCCGGCACAGCACCGCCAGCATCATGCGCGGGTCGGGGGCTGCTCGCCGACAACGTTTGCCCCTTCTCACCGCCCAAGTCCCAGAGCGCCCCCCTGCGCCCCCCCCCGCCCATCCTGCTTCTCCTCCTTCCTGGCTCGCTACTGCGCCGCGTCGCGTCGCTTTCCTGCCCTCCCGTGCCTGGGCGCCGATGGCCGCCGCCCCCGACTGGGCGGCCGCGGCGGCGGCGGTGGGGGTGCCGCCCGCCGCGCTTCCACCCCCCACCCCCTCAGCCCCAGCACCCCCACCTGGCGGCAGTGGTCACCCTACCGTCCTGTCTGCGGTGGCCGCCTACCTCGCCGCGCCGCCACCCGCGGCGCCGCCCCGTGGCGGCGGCGGCGGCGGTGTGCGCGACGGCGGCGGCGGCTGCGGCGGCGGGGGAGCCGGGACTGGCGGCGGCGGCGCGGTCACCCCTACTACCCCCCCCCCTCCTCTGCTCCCCGCCTTCACCGCCCTCACCCGCCACCTCACCGCTGTGGCCGCCGACGCGCCCGCCGCCACCACCCGGCTGCTGCCATCGCGGCCGGTGGTGGTCATCCCCCCCGCGTCGCAGGCGGCTGTACTGACCGCCGCGAGGCGGGCGGCGGAGCTGGCCGTCGCCGCCGACGACCTGCGCTGGGCGGCGGGGTGGGTCGTTGGGCGGGAAGACCTGGCGGAGGTGGGGGGGGGGGGGGTGGCGGGGGCGGGGACCGGGGGGATGACGGGGGGGGGGGGGTGAGCGACCTGGCACGCCGTCTGGCGGGGGGGGGGGAAGCGCTTGACGCGCTGCGGCGGCGGCGGGATGCGACAGCACGGACGGTTGAGGAGGCGGGGCTGGCGATGATGAAGACGGAATGATAGGGGGCGAGGCTGGACGTCTCCCACGCGCGAGGCACGCCCATTGCAGGCCCCATCCCGCCCCTCTTGAGGCGCAGGAGAGCGGTAGCAGCTGCTGCTGGGCGCCTGCTTGCCGGGGACGACGAACAGACCCAGAAGCGGGAACCATTTTTGCACGAGTTGACCGACGCAAGACCTACAGCACAAACCAACCCGAAAAGCATACACTACACACGCACAACTTCTAATCATCCAACAGGGGTTTAGGTGTGGCCGCCAAGAAGCCACACCGCGGGGGGAAGGGGAAAATACAACAGCCGGGCCATTCCGCGAGTGTGCTGTACAAGCCGCGGTGTGGCCACACCAAAAAAAAGAAGACGGAAGAGAACCGGGGGCGACTGCTCAGAAGTCCGCGTCGAGAGTGAAGACGTTGTCCGCCTTGTCACCCGTGACGCCCGCCTTCTGGTACTCACCAACGCGCTTCTCGAAAAAGTTGGTCTTGCCCTGCATGGAGATCATCTCCATCCAGTCAAACGGGTTGGCCGAGCCGTACGTCTTGTCGTAGCCGAGCGCCTGCAGCAGCCGGTCCGCCACAAACTCAATGTACGTCGACATCATCGCTACGTTCATGCCAATGAGGCCGACGCTCAGGGCGTCGCACAGAAAGGCCTTCTCGGCATCCACCGCGTCGCGGATGATGGCCACCACCCGCTCCTCGGGCAGCCGCTCGGGGAGCATCGAGTAGAGGAGGCACGCAAAGTCACAATGGAGTCCCTCGTCCCGCGAGATGAGCTCATTCGAGAAGGTCAAGCCCGGCATGAGCCCCCGCTTCTTAAGCCAAAAGATGGCGCAAAAGGAGCCCGAGAAGAAGATACCCTCCACCGCGGCAAAGGCCACCAGGCGCTCGGCAAAGGACGCAGACGAGCCCATCCACCGGAGCGCCCAGTCGGCCTTGTCCTTGACCGCCGGGATACGCTCAATGGCGTGGAAGAGCAGGTCCTTCTCCGCTGCGTCCTTGATGTACGTGTCAATGAGGAGGGAGTAGGTCTCTGAGTGCACGTTCTCCATGGCGCCCTGGAAGGAGTAGAAGCAGCGCGCTTCAGGGAGCTGCACGTCGGCAGAGAAGCGGGAGAGCAGGTTCTCCAGCACAATCCCGTCAGACGAGGCAAAGAAGGCGAGGACGTGCTTGATAAAGTGGCGCTCCGGGTCCGACAGGCCGTCCCAGTGCTGCAGGTCATGCGACAAGTCAATCTCCTCAGCCGTCCAAAACGAAGCCTGCATCAATGGAGTACAAGTGTGTGCGGGGGGAGAGGACAATGAGGTCCAGTACATACAGCAAAGACAGAGCAGCAGGTCAGTAACTGAACGCGGCCCTCTGCAGCACCCCCACACCCCCCAAACCACTCAACTAAACCGCGGAGCCGCAGCCTGGCGCGCCCGAGCTCACATGATAGCCAGATGACTGCCACTCCCTTCCCCCACTCCCTGTGTCCCGCCCCACAGGCGCCACGCACCTCGTGCTTCTTGTACATCTCCCATATCTTGGGGTGGCGAATAGGGAAGAGGGTGTACCGCTCCGCCGCTTCGGCACGGAACACGTCAGGCACGTCGGTGACGGCTGCCGCCACCAGCGCCGCCGCGGCGGGCGGTGGAGACGGCGACGCGACGGCCGTCACGCCGACACCGCCACCATCCACCTCCATCATGGGCTGCGGCGCCTTGGCCGCCCGCCCAGCCTCCGCATCGTACGCCGCGCCGTCCGCGGTGGGGTGGCGGAGGGGGAGGGTAACGCCGCCCAGAGGCGCCGCCACCTTCTTGCTCGCCATGACGACAGAAGGGGGGGGAGGGACGGTGGGGGGTAGGGAGAAGGGAGGAGGGGAAGGGGTGGACGAAGCGGGGATGCGTCACAGGCAAACGGGGGAAGAGGCCTGGGGGTGGTCGTGCAAGGCCGTGGGGCGAGAAGGGGGGGCGTGGGGGCAGCTGGGCGAAGAGCGGGGGGGGGGGAACAAGGACGGGCGGGGGGGGCGGTGCGTGCGGCGGAGCGACGACGGCCAGTGACTGGGGAGCGTGTGGATGGTCGGTAGGCAGCAGGCCGGGAGAGAGGGCCGTCGACATCGACGCGCGAGCGGCGGCAGACCCTTAAACAGGAAGAGCCTACCCGTGGCCGTCGCCGTCGACCCCCGTCCCAGGTGGGCACGCAGCGCCGCGCGCCACTCCCGCTGCCACAGGGCGGGCGGTGACGGGGGTGGGGGACTCGGCCGCCGCCACCGAGCCCGGGCGCGCGCGCGCGCGCGCGATGGAGCAGCGTCGCCAGAAGCGGGGCGGGGCGGGGCGGATGCGGGCGGGTATCGATGGGGGGGGTGGGGAGGCGGGGGGGTACGACTCCACCAGCCCCCGGCGGGGGTCGCGGCGGCGGCCGGCAGGC
Organism: Pyropia yezoensis; assembly: GCA_009829735.1. NCBI lineage: Eukaryota > Rhodophyta > Bangiophyceae > Bangiales > Bangiaceae > Pyropia > Pyropia yezoensis. The sequence continues at coordinate 14,511,797 of CM020620.1, forward strand.
CGCCGGCCGGGCAGCGGGCGGCGCACGACCTGACCCGCGCAGACGGCAGGCGGGCCGCCGCGACGTCCCGCGCAACGGCAGAGGCCTCGCGCGGGGAGCGGGGGGAGGTTGCGCGCCCGTGGAGGCGACAAACCGCCCTCGCCGGGCGGCGGGTGCACGGCTGTTGGGTGCTGGGGGTGGCGCCAAGAATTTCCGTGGATCATTTCGCCAGAACTCAACATGAAAAGTACATGGATTGGAGTGCTCAATTGTGATGCTTGACGCGGATCAGCGAGGGCTTCCGCCGCCACCGGTGCACCACCTCCCCCCCCCCCCCCCGACAGTCCCCTTGTCTGTGACGGTTTCCTCACCGCCGTCACTTCCACCATCCCCTGACCATAGACCCCTCTCCCATCCCACCATCATGTCCATCTCCCGCGTGGCCTTCCCCCCCCTACGGCGCCTGCCGCTGGGCTCCCCCTGGCGATGGAGGTGCCACCTTCCTTTGGCAACTCCCCTCGCGGCCGCCCCCCCCCCACACCGGTGGCTGGCCGCTACCGCCCCGGCTGCCGCCGCCGCGGCTGCCGCCGCGGCGCCACCCGTCGGCGGCACCCCGCCGCCGTCCCCCCCCCCCCATCCCTCTGCCCGCCCGCCCCTGCGGGTTCGCCAGACCCGCCCCGGCCGCATGACGGTGGAGGCGGTCCCCCTGCCCCCCCCCGGGGGCGCCCTCGCCATGTACACCTGCGGCCCGACCGTGTACGCCGACGCGCACCTGGGCCACGCGCGCACGTACGTGACGCTCGATATCCTCCGCCGCGTGACGGGGCGGTTTTTTGGGATGCCCCTCGTGTATGCCGTCGGTGTCACGGATGTGGACGATAAGATTGTGGCGGCCGCCGCGGCGGTGGACGCGGCGACGGTGGCGACGGATGCGGCGGCGGCGGCAGCGGGGGTGGATAGGGGGGGGGGGGGGGGGGGGGGGAGGGAGGCGACGCATTGTCTGGCTCTGCCGCTGCACTGCCCGCCAGAGGCGGCACGCCCACTGCTGTGCTGCTGGCGCGGCACTACGAGGCGCGCTTCTGGGCAGACATGGACGCCCTCGGCGTGGCGCCGCCGTCGGCCATCCTCCGCGTGTCGGCGCACATCCCCGCGATTGTGGCCTACATCCAGGACCTGCTCGACGCGGGTGCCGCGTACGTTCCCGACGGCGGCGACGGCGGCGACGGCTCCGTCTATTTTTCCGTCGACGCCGCTCCGGGCGGCGCGTACGGCCGCCTCGAGACGCCCCCGTCCCTGCAGGAGCCCCCGCCCCCCCCCACCACCCCCACCCCCACCTCTGCGGTGACCACCGCTGCCGCCGCCGCCCCCACCGGCAAGCGGCACCCCCGGGACTTTGCGCTGTGGAAGGGGGTCCCGCCGGGGGAGCCGGTGGGGTGGGACAGCCCCTGGGGCCGCGGCCGCCCCGGCTGGCACGTGGAGTGCGCGGCGATGGCGTCGGCCTACTTTCGGGCGGCCGCCCCGGCGGGCGGCGGCCGCCTCGACATTCACGCGGGGGGGGTGGACATTCGGTTTCCGCACCACGAGAATGAGCTCGCTGCTGCCGAGGCGCACGCCGCCGGCGCGGCCGCCGCCCCCGCCACCACCGCGTGTGTGGTGTGTGCGGCACCGCCGTCAAGCGAGGCGGGGGGGGGAGGGGGCGCTGCGGCTGCAACCGCCGCCGGCTCCGACGGCCGCCCCCCGTGGGTTCGACACTGGTGGCACACGGGGCTGCTGGTGAATAAGGCGAATGAGAAGCTGAGCAAGAGCGCCGGCGACGCGGGCACCATCCGCGGGTGGCTCGCCGCGGGTGGTGGCGCGGCCGGTGGCGGCGGGGGTGGGGGTGGGGGTGGGGGTGGGGGTGGCGGCGGCGACGGCGGGTCGGTGCCGCCGCCGGTGGGGGGCACCCCCGAAGAGCGCGCTGACGCGTTCCGCCTCTTTTGTCTGACCCACCGGTGGGACGCCCCCGCCGCATGGTCCGACGACCGTGCCCGGGAGGGCCTCCGCCTTCTCCGCCGCCTGCGCGCGTTTTTACGTGCCGCGGCGGCGGCGCCCCCAACACCCCCCGGCGCCGCCGCCGGCGCCGCCGCCGCCAACGCCATCGAGCGGGCGGAGGCAGCTCCTCCACCCCCGCCGGCCGCCGCCACCCCCGACACGTGCACGTCTGCCGACGCGCTGTCCGTGACGATCGCGACGGCCGAGGCGGCCGCCGCCGTCGCGGACCGCCTGGCCGACTCGTTTGACACCCGCGGCGCCGTCGAGGCGCTCCTGCGGCTCGAGGCGACCGCGTCTGCGGCCGCACGCCGCGCCGACACAGCGGCTGCCACCGCCGCGGCGGCCCCAAATGCCGCCAACAACGACGCGGCGGGCCATCCCTTCCCGCCGGCCGCGCTCGGCGGCACCACCGGGGTGCGGCTGGCCTTGGCGGGCGCCGCGGCGCTCATTGCCGACACCGCCGCCCTCTTTGGCCTCAACGCCCGGTGGCGCCCCGAGGGGAGGGGGGGGGGGAGGGGTGCCTCTGGCGACGGCAACGACGGTGGTGGGGGCGGTGGCGGCGGCAGTGGCAGTGGCGGCGTGCCCACCGCCACCGCCGACGCGGCGATTGACACGCTGGTGGCGTTTCGGGCGGCCGTCCGGGCGGCCGCTCGGGGCGCCATGGCCGCCAAGGGCGACGGCGACGGCGCGGCGGCGGCGACGGCGGCGGCGGCGGCGCTGCCCGCCGACCTCCTCCGCCTGTGTGACGAGGTACGCGACGGGGGGCTCAGGCGGGGGCTGGGCGTCATCCTCCATGATGCCGACGCTCGAACGGGAGGGGGGGGCACGTGGACCCGCGGTTGACGCTCCGGAGGGGGGACTGCCGTCACAGTGGCTTCGTCGTCGGTCTCGCCTTCCGCCCCCCTCTCGCGGCCACTTCCGCGGCTGTGATGTTGACGACAGCCGCCGTCGGCGGCGGCCGCGGCGACGGCGGTGGCAGCGGCTACAGTGGGAGAAACGGAGGGGTGTCTGCCGTGACTCCCTAGGCAAGGCATTGAAGGAAGAAAGACTGAAGGACGAAAGCAAGCGGGGACGAGGGGAGCCAAGGTCCCCCTGCCCAGGGGCGGCCATTAGCAAGCCACCCACGCAAGACCCGCCAGCCTCTCGGAAAGACCACACCCCTTTCCGACCATGGCCCTCCTACCCCTCCAGCCCAGCTCGTCCCGCCCTTGCCCCGACCAAAGCCTCCCGAAAAGCCACCAATCCGACGCGTCTCCCCTCCCCCCCGCACGCCCCCCCATTCTCACGGGTTCATCCGGAAGGAGCTCGGCACCACCCCCGCCATGGCATTGAGGATGCGCACCTTGCCGCTCCGCTCAATCTCCAGCGCCTCGGTCATCCCCCCATACGCCTTGGCCATCCCCGTATCGATCCGCCACACCCGCCCGTCACACGCGCCACTAATCCCCGCCATCTGCGGCGTGTGGCCAACTACCATCCGCTTGACGTTGAGGAGCTTTAGGGACTGGCCCAGCGAGCTGCACTCGGGGGAGTCGCTCTTGAGGCCCACCCGTGAGTAATGGCGGGACCACACGGGGCTGCTGCCGCCCCGCAGCACCGCCGGCTTTTCCGCCACCCCCAGCAGCCACTCGCGGCAGCCGCGGTTCATCGCAGCGAGCGCCGCCTCCCCGACGGGCACGCCCTTGCCGCCGCCGGCGCCCAGGTGCGACGGCCGCAGGCCGCCGTGCACAAACACCGTGTCGCCCACAATGACGGCAATCTGGGTGCGGCCGGCCAGGCGGGTCGTCGTCGCGCCGCCGGGGCGGAGCGCCATCGCCCGCGGCCGCATGTAGGCGGGCATGGCGCGGATGCTCTTGGCCCACACAGACTGGGGGTGGGGCGTCGGCCGCCGCCCCGCCGAGGGGCTCAGCTCCCCCGTTCGTCGGCGAAAGTCCCCAAAGCCCGCCATGGTCACGTACCGAAAGTCCATCTCCACGTTCATCAGCTCGTGGTTGCCAAGGAGCACGTGGACGGCCCCCCCCGACCGCGGCGCCTCATCCTGCAACTTGAACAACAGGTCCAAGATGTCCCGCTCCTGGGGGCCCCGATCCAGCTGGTCCCCCACCTGCACTAGCACCGCCTTGCCGCCCACCCACTCGTCGCGGGGGCCCAGCACCGCTGCCGACCGCAGGGCGCGGCGGAGCGCGTCGGCGTCGCCGTGGACGTCGCCCACCGCCACAATGCGCTCCGCGGGGGGGTACCGGACGGGCAGGTCGGGGGAGGAGCGCAGCAGCCGCTCTGCGTCGACCGACGGGGACGTGGAGGGGCGGTGCCCCCGCCGCGGCGGCGCTGGCAAGTCCACGTTTTTGGCGTACGCGGGGGGGACGAGGTGGCCAATGAGGGCACCCAGCAGTGCCGCCGCCTCGGCCGTCCCGTCTGCCGTGCAACGGCCGCCGCCGCCACCGCCACCGCCGCCGCTACCGCGGGCCGAGGAGGCAACCACCCGCTGCTGCCGGCGGGCGGCGGCGCCCCCGCCCGCCACGCCCGCCACCCCTGCCGCGGCGCGGCGGGCGACGAGGGCCACCAGCGCCACCGCCGACCGATCCGCCTCGGTCTGGCGGGCAGCCAGGTGGGCACCCACCGCCGTTGAAGCGGCGGCCAGGGAGCCGAGCAGGCCGTTGTCGCCGCCGCCGCCGTCGCCGCTGGCAGCCGCCGCCGCCGCGTCGTGGCAACGAGGGGGGAAGGGGGAGTGCCGGGTCCCCACGATGGCGGTGGCGCCACCGACGCCGACGCCGACGCCGCGGCGGACGCGGCGGCTGGGCGCGACTGCCATGACGAACACGGCGATGAGAATGTCACCAAGGAAAGAGATGAGAAGGTGAACCCCACTCGAAAGCAGGGGGAAGGGGTAAAAGGAAAGGGCAAAGCGGATAGGTAAAGAGGTATAGCAGACGGTGGAGAGGGGGAAGGGGGGCGGGAGAGGGAGGACGTGGTGGGGGGAGGCAGCCGTGGCGGGGTTCGCGGCCGCGACGCGGTGGGGGTCACTGCGGCGACGCCCGAGCCCGGAGGCTGCGCGGGGGCTTCTGCAGCTCACTGGTGCGCTGGATGAATTCATCATCGCTGCGACGTTCGTGACGCACTTTTTCAGTTTCATCTAGATACTTGATGACTAAAAGCGCGTTCTCGAGTGACGGTGGTAGACCAAGGACACGACCGCCGCCGGCGCGGGCCGCGGCGGTGCCGGCAACGGCGGCGAAGGATTCCCGCACCCCGACCCTACCGTGCGGGTACCGGGGCGGCCAGCCGGGGGGGGCGGGGGGGGGAGGGGGGCGAAGTATCACCAGAGAGAAGACACCACCGTGCGCAATAGCGACAGCACACGGCCGCGGGCGCCAGGCCTGTTGTGCCCCGCCCGCGGGCCGCCTGCCCGTCGCGGCTCGGGGCCTGGCGGCGGTGGGTGCATCTGTATGTAGGTACAGGAGAAACATGTGGCACTTCGCGGGGTGGCAGAGGGAGTGGAAGGGGGGGTGCTGGTCAAGTTATTGGGGGGGAGTCGCCGCCGTCGCCACCGCCCTGACAGGCAGCGGGTTGGGGAGAGGGTGCCTGTTGTTTTTCGTCGACGGCGCTCGCCGACGGGATGGAAAGGGCGGCACGGCGCCGGTCGACGAAGTGGGCCAGCCCGCAAGGGACGCCTCCTCCCCTCAGGAGAGGGCACTGGGTGTGTGTACCGTACCCCGCACCAGGCGTCCCTCGGCGCGCCGCCTCTGCCCCGTCGCGGCCGCCGCCGGGCGGCGACGCGACGCGGCCACCCCGCTGCGTGACCGTGGGCGCGGCCGAGTCCGCCCCGCCCGAGAAGCCAATTTGCTGTCAGAGCCCCCCCCCCCTACTGGGCCACTTGTGTCAATTCGAGGAGAAGGGGGGGCGACGCCCGACGATGGGCGCCCGAGGACGGGGGATCCCGGGTGGAAGCGCCGCCGCTGCTGTGGCACAGCGCAGCGGCTGATCCCGCCTTGAGGCACATTCCAGTGCCTGATTACGGGGGGGGGGGGGGCCGAGGACGTGGCCACATGGCCGACGAGACACTCGGCGAGTCGGGCGTGTGGCGCGCCCGGCGGGGAATTCGACACCTCCGCCCGGCACACGTGCACGGGGGGGTTTGCAGCGGGGAAAGGGGGGGGGGGCAGGGGTTTGTCCGCTCGAGAGCTAGGAGGAGGGGGGGGGGCGCGCCGTGTTGGAGGGGCGCCCGTGCACCGGGTTTGTTTATAGTGGGGAGAGGGTGCGGGGAGTGACCAGTTGAGGTGCCTCGGCAGGAACAGCATCCACGTTTCTCACAACTTGGGCGCGACGGCCATGTGTGGGTTGGTGCAGCGGGTGGTGGCACCGCCGCCCCGACCGCGATGCCGTCCCAGCCCAGGCAGGGGCGGCAGCAGCGGCAGCGGTGACCGACAAGCGGCCAACGGGCTCTCTACTATGTACTGCTGCCTTCAGCCCTCCGGGGCGGCGACGGGGGAGCGCCGGCTTTCCCAAAGCGGCGGCCGCGTCCCCGCCGCTGCCCCGCTCACGCGGCGGACGCTTGCTGCCTGTCGCCGCGGTGAGGGGGGGGGGTCTGGCCGGGAGGCAATGGGGTAGGGGGGGATACCCGCTTCACAGCCACCATCCGGGCGCTTCCACGCGCGGAGGCGGTCGCGGCGCACTGGGGCATGTGTGGAGGTGGAGGGCGTCGTCCTACTGGGTTGGTGTGACGGTGGTACGCGGCGGGCGGGGGGGACGGACCCGGCTGCCGCCGCCGACGCTGCCAGTGTCGCCGCACCGGCCGATATCGGGTAGCCATTGTCCATCCTCACCAAGCGCTGCCTGGGGCAGGCGACCCGGCCGCAACGAGCCTTCCAGGAGGGCCGGCTCCTGGGGGGTGGGCACTTTCCGGCCGCCGCTGCCGCCGCTGCCGTCTTGGCTGCGGTTGGCCGCTGCGGTGGTGGTGGTGGCGTGGGGGAAGGCAGGATCGCGTGCCATGCGGGAGCGTGCGGGGGGGGGGTGCCCACAGAAGGCGCGCGGCTATGGAGCGCCACCGGGGGAGGGTCGGTGGATCGTGCCGACCTTCCTCATCGCCACCGCTTCCTGCGGCGCTGGCGGCGCTCGCGGCACGGTGGCGAAGGCGGCCACTTAGTGGTCGGTGGCGGCAGCGACCGACACGTCGGCAGCCACGGCACTCGCTCAGAGAGGCGGGAAAATTGCTGGAGGGGAGATGCCGCCGCCGTCGCTGCGCCGCCACTTCCTTCGTTACCCCCGCACCGCTTGCCCTTTCCCCTCCCCCCTCTCTCTAATCCCGCTGTCATCCCAGGCCGTCATCCCAGGCTCCGGTGGCGGCCGCGGCGGCGGCCGGTGCGGGGTTGCTCCCGCGGCCGCGGCAAGCCTCCCTTCCCCTCCACTGGCTCCACCCGACCAGCGACTTTTTTCCGAGGTGCCCTTCGAGTCGGCAGCGGCGGCGGTGGATGCGGCGGTCGCGCTCGCCGCCAGTTTCTCGGCGGTGTAGTAGGGGTCGGCGGAAGGGGCGGGCGGCGGGGAAGGCAGGGGCAGGGGTGGGCGAGGTAGGAGCTAGCAAAACGCCTGAGGGGTGCGCGACGGCGGCAGCGTCCTGGGGGGGAGGGGACGCGTCAGAGGGGCTCTGGAATTGGAGGGGGGGGCGCCGCTGCAGCCGCCGCCTCCGCGCGCCGACCGCACTTGACCTGCGGGGATGTGCGGGGATGAAGGGACTGCACCGACAGCGGCTGCCGCGTCGCAACGTTGGGGGGGCGAGGGAGCGGGGGGGACGTGCCGCTGCAGCCGCTGCCCGTGTGCTACAGTTCCGCACAGAGTGGGGGGGCTGTGCAGCGGCTGCGCCAGTGGCGCCTGTCGTTTTGTGGGGCTGGGGGGGGGCGCTGGGACAGACGCCGCGGCCATCGCCGTGACGGGGGCGGCCGCGCAAAGCCTGCTCCTCTCGCTGGCAGACGTCCTTATCGGAGCCGGCGTTGCGGCAGATCTCGCAGCAGCAGCAGCCCCAGCGAGGTCGCCAGAAGCAGCGGTGGCGGTGACGGCAGCGCCGGCGAGGTGGCGGTGGAGGGGCGAGGGGTGCTTGTCGCACTGGTGGCCGCGGCAGCGACGGCGGCGGCGTTGGCGCGGGCGATGACGGGGATGGCGGCACGTGGCCGCCGCGCTGCACCTCCTCCCCCCCGCTGCGGCGGGACTGAGCGCCGTGGCCGGGGCGGTGGGCAACCCCCTGGGATAGTCACCGCTGGCCGGCGCCCTCAGCAACTTCCTTACTGCCATCCTGCCCGTCCTGGCCTGCCGCGCGCTGCTGAAGTCTGCCACCATCGCCGCCAACGCGGCGCAGCGGCGGCGGTCATGATGCCGCTGCGACGGCCGCCGACACGGACATGACTGCGTGAGTGTCCGCGGTGACCGCGTCTGCGGTGGCTGCCACTGCGGCGATCGGCGGTTGCCTGCCATCTGCCACTGTGGCCCACCCGCGACTGATGGTGGCGACACTGGCGACGGCGACGGCGGCCGTTTTATTCAGTTGGTCAGATGGCCAGCGGAACTGGCAGGTGTCGCACGCAGACGTGCGGCCGGTGGCAACCCACAGCGACGTCATCGACTCGGGGCTGTTGCCGCCCGCGCCAGTTGCAGCCGGCGAAAGCATCGGGCGGTGACGAGGGTGGCGGACCGCCCGGTGGTGCCAATAGCGGTGTCGGCGGTAAGGCGCCCGCCGGCGTCGGCGGCGGCGGCGGCTGCAGCGGCGGCGGCGGCGGCGGTGGTGGTGGTGGTGGCCCAAGTGGCGGCGGCCACGACTGACGCGGGGGGGGGGCAGCGCTGGCGGCGGCGGCTCGTTCTGCCTGCGCCGCTGTGCCGCGTGACACCAGCAGCGGCAGCGTCGCGCCCGCGGTAGATGGCGCCACGCCAGTCGTTGTGGGCGGAGGCGCGCCGTGGGGTTTGGGCGAGTGGTGCACGGGTGGTGGGCGTGGGGTGGGGGAGGGGGGTCGGGCGCCCGCCCAGAGTCTTTCCGCAGGGTCGCCGCGCCAGGCGCGGGGGCCCACGCGATTGGAGCCGGAGGCCGATCTTACCCGCCACGGGGGGGTGAGCGGGTGTACCGCGGGGGGGTGGTGCCGAGTGTGCGGCGGCGCCAGCGACCACCGTCAGGAACCACCTTCCCTCCCTTCCTCTTCACGCCTTCTTGACGCTGCCAGCCGGCGAGCGTCCTTGCGGCGCTTCCCTACTGGGCAGCGGCGCAAGCGGTGCCTGCCGGCGCGCCGTACCGGAGGACTCCCCGTCGGCGGGTCCCACCCGCACCCTCCGCAGCTTTGCCCGAGGTGAGGGCGGCTGCGCCCATAGGCGGGCGGCGGTGTGCGCCCCCCTGCCCCCCGCAGCCTCGGGGGTGACGGCGCACCACAACAGAACAACGACGGCATTGACATGGAATGTACTGTACCCCCGCCTACCCGCACCGCCCGCCTGGCCTTGGCAGCCCTCGGCCGCAGTGGAACTCTATGTATGTATGGACATACACATTCGAAAACTGCCGCCCGCACCCGCCACAACGCCCATCTCTCCTTTCCTCGCACTCTCCCCCTGCCCTACCAAAAATGTTCACGACAGCCGAACCAATACAGTCGACATTGTTAGAGTGAGAGGGACTTGGCGGTCCCGTGTCTCCCCACAGGGACAGGGTGTCCAACGTGGGGGAAGATTTGTGTGCTCACCCGATCGGACCTGATCGGTCGATTGGGTCAGGATTTGTGTGAAGCTGTAGGCCTTCTAGGTGTGGCGTCGGTCCCCGCTGGGGACCGCCGACGAAGAAAGGCAACGTGCCCTTGTCTTCGCACAACAGGTTATGGGCCCAGCTCGACGCTGGACTGGAAGTCATCTGTCTCTGCCAGCCGTGGGTGTGTGACAACCCCACGGGCTGGATCGTTGGGCACGTTCCCCCCTGAGCCGGGGGACCCAGTGCAAGGACTAGAGTTTGACAGCCCCTCACGCAAGACGCCTAGCGGCATGGACGGCGAGGGATCGCGCGGGGGACCGCCCCGTTTTGAGAAAATGGATGATGACTACCGCACGTGGTCTGTATACTGCAAGGCCTTCCTGCAAGACCCGGGGGTGTGGCACACGGTCGTAACGCCCCGACCGGTAGTCGGGCCAGTGCATGTTACGGCACAGCCCCCTAAAGGTGCTGACTCAGCCGCAACGTCCGCGGCTCATGCTGCGGCCGGTCGGGCGGTGTCCGCCCATGAGAATCAGGTCAAGGAGTTAGCCGTGTGGCAGCGAAGAGAGGAGATCGCGCTCTCCAACATCAAGATGTCGGTCAAAAAGCACCTACTCGGCAAGTTGGAGGACTGCGAGATGGCGGCGGAAGCTCGGGATACGCTCCGCGCCCTCTTTGAGGACGACACTACCTCCCAGCGGGCGGACCTAGAGGACGCGATGAACGCCCTCGAGTTACAGCCAGGGGAGGCCATGATTAAGTACGTGGGTCGAGCTGACACCCTGCGGAATGAGCTAGCCACGGCCGGCGTGACGATCGACGAACACTCCTTGTCGCTGAACATCCTGCGGGAGCTGTCCGCCGGTCATGCCATGATCAAGACGGTGCTGAAAAGCAAGAAGAAGGAGCTCCGGATCGCTATGGTAACGTCCAACCTCCTGGCCACCGAGAAGGAGCTGGCATGCGCCGACGACGCCGACATCCCCCCGGCGGTCTTGGCGTACATGAGCCGTTTGGGCATGAAGAAGGACTAGAACAAGGAGGACGTTGACAAGAAGGGGATGTGCTTCTACTGCAAGCGGCCAGGCCATAAGATAGCGGATTGCCTCAAGCGCAAGGCCAAGGATGGTAAAAAGGCGGGTTGTGGTAAGCGGTACCCGGACAAGGGGGACGACGCCAAGGGCGGCAAGAAGCTCGCCTTTGCGGCGCGGAAGGTGCCTCCGGGGTCCCCCAGTGGAATCCGCAACCCGCGGGAGGACGTGTGGGTCGTGGACTCGGCCTGCACGCACCACATGGCAACTGGTAAGGGCAATTTCAACGTCACGGATGCGGGGCGGGATGACCCTGTCACTTTAGCAGCCGGCGAGACAGTTGCCGCCGACGGCTTGGGAACAGCCACCCTCTTTGCTGATGGAGCCAAGGTCCCTGTGAACATCACGCTGAACGACTTGCAGTCGATGGTGGTAAACACCGTGGCTTCCCCCAGGGAGTCGATGCATTCTTCCATCCTTGGTAAAGGGTATGAGTCCTTCTTGGTAACCAAGTTGAGGCGTCGGTAATCGATGCAGAACCGAGGGGTTTGAACCTTCTTCGTTACTATGACGACTGGGGCACCCTGTAGCACAATAGGGATCCGTCGCACGTCCACTCTCAGGGAACACTCACCAAGGGGGATAGACACCAACGTCACCGGGAGGCCAAGGTTGCTGTCCTTGGAGCGCAAGCCACGGGACCGAGATGGGAGCCCAAATGGGAGGGGTTTGTTGTTCTGCCTTGGCCGGCGGTGGATTCGCCGCCGGCCCCCTCGTTATAAACCCTCGGAGACACTACTAACTACCCTCCACCCCAAGATGCAAGTCCCCCTGGTCATACGTAACTTATAGATACCGTGACCAGTACGGGCTCTCAAATTGAAAGCCAAGGATTAGAAGTAGCCCCCCCTGATATTAGGGTCACAATACGGACAACCATATTGCTACATATCCCCCCCTTAGATTCGGCCCGTCCTCGGGTCGAGTTGCATTCGGGTTACCGAATGTAAGTGGGTCGCGTGACCGTTTACCAGTCGGATGGGGCTTTGCGCCCTGTCGCGACAGACACCCCTTTTCGAGGTTGCCTGAGGGGGGTGCCCCCCTTTGTGTGGTACACACACGATCCGTTTTCCGGACCGTTAATTTCCCGATGCGGGTTTCTGTTCACGACCCCCCTTTTCGAGGGGTGTGCAAGCGGATCCGCCACCAGGTGTCTGGTGGTAGGGGAGCCCCTCTCGTGAGACGATTGAGTGGGTAGCGGGGTTGCCCGCGTTGCGTGGGGGCGGTTGGGGGTGACCCCCCTGGTTACCCCGTGTGGAGGGGGCGTGGCTCCGGTCCAGGTGCCTGGGTGGAGCGCCCTCGTAGCCCGGCTGGCGCGGGTCGTCCCGCGCTGCCGTATCGCTCGTGCTGAACTGTGTGGTTATAAGCGCGGGCGCCCGCGCTTCCCTGGCTCGTCCGCGCGAGCGTTCCTTGTACCGGGTCGAGCCGGCCTCGGCTTTTCTGCACGGGGCGCCCCTGCTACCCCGGTCATCATGTCGGACCCCCAGGTACCCGGGGGCGTGGACGACCTCCTGCTTGAGGAGGAGGAGGAGGTGATGGTGGACGACGTTCCCGTCTCTGCCACCGCCGCCGAGTGTTTCTTGGCGAGCTCGTCCGAAGACGAGGGCGACCGGGTGACCGTTTGCGTGGCTCCGGACGGTGCTCCGGGCGGTTTGTCGTCCGTTTGCAGCGGCACGACGGCTCCGTCGGGTGGCGGGCAACCGCTGGTAGCTGCTGCGTCTACCCCTACTCCTCCGGCGGCCCGGATGGCTCCTGTCGCCGGTGCCGGCGCGGCTCAAACTCAAGACGGCGTTGCCGGCGTGTCGGGCGGTTATGGCGGCACCCCGACCGGGACGGCGGGTTAAGACGGCGCGGGTGCCCGCCCGGGTGGTTCATCCGCGGCTGCGGGTGACGGGTCTACCCCTGCTGCCCCCGAGGTGCCCCCGTCGGGCTCGGGTGGCGGCGTTGCTCTGCCCGCGGTGCCGCGGGCGTCTGGTGGTCAAGGTGGGTCTACACCGATGGCAGTGGACTCCGGTAGTTACTCCGGGCGGGCGCCCGCCCTTCTTCTTCCTCCTCGGCCCCGCGCACCTCCGGCACTGGTCCATCTGCCGGTGGGGCTTCCCCCGGAGCCCCCGATTCTTCCTGGTCCTGCCCGGGTTGCCCCGTTGGGTGGCGGCGTGGCCGTGGCGGCGGGTCAACCCGCCATGTCGATGTCCGACTTGGTGGCTCGGGTTCGTGGCCTGACTGTGCAAGAGTCAATGGAGTCCGATGGGCGGATGCGGGTGGACTTCCACCTGCCCCATCCCCGTGGAGAGTCATCCCGGCGCGTAAAGGTGGACCCGAGTTGGGAGCGGGAGTTGGTGCGGTTGGTCAACCAGCCGAACGCGGTGCGGGTGGAACACCATTGGATCCTGAGTCAGCCGGACGACCGGCATGCGCAGCTCTGGCGCACCCGGGTGGGACGGGGTGAGGTCTACCTCGACCCCGCCTTCGGGGTATGCGACCTGATTGCTCCCGCGTTGCCGCGGGAGGTTGACTACCCGGCTAGTGCACGGGGGATTGCGGCGGCGGCGGAGCCGGTTGCGCTTGGGGAGACGGTGGGCGACACCGGTCGGTATCCCGACTTCGATTATTACCCGGGAGTATCCCCGTATCTGTCGTTGACGGCTCCCTACCCGCCCATGGCGGGGTTGAAGTCGGCGTCGAGTTGGCGACGTAACCATGGTGTCATGGCGGATGCGTTCCGCACCGATATAACGTGTGCGTTGCAGACCGGCAACGGTCGTGCGCCGGTATACACTCCCGTGCGCCCGCCTCTGTGGCAGGAGGGGTGGGAACCCGCCCCTGCTTTCCGGTTTGATACCGGCTCCTGTCTCCGATACTTCGGGAGTGTGTTGGCCTCCCGGCCGGTCCACCCGTTGCAGGGTACCTTCACCCTTGAGGTTACCCTCGGGCAGGCTTCCTCCTTCTTGCTGTCCGTCCGCCGGCAGGGGCGCCTGTTTCATCTTCCGACGGGTGTCCGTCGGCACATCGCGCAGTTGGGCGTGGACCTGATAGCCGCCAAGACCGGGTTGGCCCGGGAGTTCGAGGCCCTGCTGGCTGTTCACGATGCCGTGAACAGGGCTGGTGTGTTGGCCCTTCCCCCGTACCGGGACCCGCAGGCTGGGGCTTCCCCCTTGCCTCGTCACTCGTTGCGTATCCGGCGTACTCAGCCGGGTGAGCCCAGTTGCCATGGGTGGGCGTCCACCGAGGCTGTTGCTGACCTGGGTATTCCCATGGTTATCCATGACCCGCTTCAGGTCCTTGCCCCGTGGTTCGGTAACCCGATACCGGCGGCGGTTGGCCGTCGTCCCCGAGAGTGGGGCTCTGCGGGTGGGGAGCGTGAGGTGTCCTGTCGTCGGGCGGAGCCCCGCCGGGGTTACGGTGGAGCCCCTTCGGTGGGGTCCTACCGGGCCTCGTATCAGGTGCCACCGGCTCCGGTGGTGGCCGTGTCGGCTCCTCTGGCTCCTCTGGCTGCGCCAGTGTCCGCTCCCGCCCCTGTCATACAAGACGGGAGTCCCCGTCTCTGGTATGAGGGCGTTGACGCCCTTGTTGCCCGCGCAATGCGGGAGGGTCTCTCTGTTAGCTGGGGGGATATCCCCCCAGGTGCTGCGCTGGTTGGGTCAGCGCGTTGCTTCGGTGGCGTGCTTGACCGCCTCCAGAGAGCTCTGGAGGACGTGGAGGCTGGTCGCAGCACCCTCGTTCAGCTATGCACCGAGGTAACTTGGGTGATTGACCGTCGTGAGATTGCCGACCGGTGGAGCACCGAGGTATACGCGCTTACGCGTGAGTGGCCTCCCTCGGGCAGTGGGTCTACCCACTAAGGAGGGCTATTGTTTGTGAGGGAGAGGACCCCGGTACCCCTTATGGTGGCCGGGTAGTAGTGAGTATAAACTCATCCCCTTTGGGGGCATTGCTTGCCTCTGCTTGCTGCCCTGGGGAGTACCCCTTCTGGCTCAGTGGTGCCTTGCCTCCCATCCAACTTCTTCCGGTTGGTTCATGCTTGGGGAGGTCATCCTCCCTCACTTTGTGTCTTGGCTTGGGGAGGTCATCCTCCCGTGTAAGCCCCCTAGTTACTTCGATATTTTCGAAGTTAGCCTTTACCTTTAAGTTAACTTATCAAGGTTCAGGTTTTTACTTAGTTATCTAAGCTTGACTCTACTTAGTTGCCTAAGCTTGGTTCGACTTAGAAACCTAAGTCTGATTTGACTTAGAAACCTAAGTCTGCCGTAACCATGTCACACCCTACTTAGTAGGTATAAGCCTCACCCCCCAACAGCCGAAGTCGGTGTCGGTTGGGTTGTTACAGTAGGCGTCGTCGCCTCATGTAAGTCATGAGGAGTTGGCGGGGTATATTCGCCGCCTGTTCCCAGGTGGGTGAGTCGTATCCGACCCACATAACCCTGACGTACCAGGGTCCTGGTAGGTCCGGGTCGGTGTGTCCGACCACGCCCTCTACTTGGTATGGAATCCCATCCGGTCCCACCGGGTCATCTGACCGGTGGGTTGTAAGAGCTTCATGTAGCAATCCAGCCGGTACCGGCTGAGGCTGTTCCGGCTTCGGAGCAGGTGTGACATCATTCACACTGATGCGTTGGATCTCCGTATCGGAGTGTAAGATAACAGAGTGGTCATCTCTGTGGAGAATCTGGTACGGTCCCTTGACCGGTTGCATGAGCTTGTTCCCTCGGAACTTCTGGTGTCTGATATAGACCCAGTCACCTGTTAACAGGGTTGCGTTGCGCACCCGTAACCGGGCGTCGAAGTTCTTCTTGTATCGAAGTTGTGTACGGTCAAGGGCACCCTTGAGTTTGGGTATCATCCACGATAGCTTGGCCAACCAAGCTAAGTGGATCCGTTCGGCCGGTCGGCCCTTCGGTGTATCATACCGAGTGCACCTGCCAGGTGGCAGCGTCAGGTTACCGACGCCTAGTGGCATGACCCACTCCAGCGGAGCGATGTTTGTGCTCCGATGTGGCCTGGCATTGTATGCCAGGGTGAGTACGGACAGAAGCCTGTCCCAAGTGTTCGTGTGCTCGGCCACGTAGCACTGTAGCATCTTGACGATGGTGCGGTTGAACCGCTCCACCTGCCCGTTGGTTTGCGGGTGGTAGTCGGATTCCCGACGGGGTTCGATACAGAACATGCCCAGGACCTTAGTGCAGAATGCCGACGTAAGGTTTGCTCCGTTGTCGGAGAGGAGTTGCTTCATGACTCCGTATGCACTGATCCAGTGGTCAACCACTGCGTTCATGATGGTATATGCCGTATCATTCGGGATGGCTGCCGCTCGTGACAGCTTAGTGAATCGGTCTGACATGACTAGGATGTACCTGTTCCCTTCTTCCGTTACCAGAAGTGGCCCGAGTATGTCGATAGCGACTTGCTCGTTGGGCCCATCGGGTGGGAATAGCTTCATGGCAGACGCCTGCCTATGTAGACTCATGCGGTTACGTGCACAGGGGTGGCATCCCCTTACGTGGTCGACCACGTCGACGGCCATTGCTGGCCAGTAGAAGAACCTTCGCATTGCTGTGAACATACGTGAACCCCCCGGGTGTCCGGCTGTGGGGTTTTCGTGTTCTCGTTCCATGACGGCTTGCCGTAAGGACACGGGAACCACGACTTGATGTCGTCCATCGGCGGGTGCCCGCCGGTATATGAGTCGGTCTTCATTCTCGGAGAAGATGCCGGCCGTACCGGCCAGGAGGTTAGCGCGATGACGTCTACAGTCGTCGTCCTTGGCTTGTGCCTCGCGGAAGTCCGCGAGGGTCAGTGGACATGCTCGGTGTGCCATGGTATGGTCAACCATACCTTGGGTAGCGTTACCGACAATGCAGACCGGTACCACCGGGATGTCCTCGTCCACCGGGCGGGTATCCCCGCTCGGGGTGTCGAGTCGAGACAATGCGTCTCCGAGATGGTGGGTTGACCCAGCCTTATACACGGTGCGGCAGTCGTGCTCGGCCATCTTCAACCTCCATCGGGCTAGCCTCCCATGGCTATCGGAATCCTTGTCACCAAGGTTGAGGAGCCATCGTAGGGGTTCGTGGTCGGACCTCACGATGAACCTGGAGCCCTCCAGGTATGGACGGAGCAGTTGCACTGCCCATATAACTCCGAGGCATTCACGCTCGGTGGCACTATAGTTACGCTCAGCCGGGTTGAGTGTCCGGCTGAAGTACCCTACCGGACGTAGGTCCGGGATAACGTTATCGGTACCGATCAACGTCTCTCCCTGCAACAGGGTGCATCCCACTTGTGTATCACACGCATCGACATCGATGACGAAGGTACCCCGTCGGTGCGGTAACGCAAGGACGGGCGGGGATAGTAGGGCTCGCTTCAGCGACTCGAATGCCTCCTCTTCGCTAGGCGAAGGGGGTTGGAGTACCTTGGGCAGGGTACTGCTCGTAAGAACCGTTAACGGTTTAGCTATCCGAGCGAAGTCCTTGACGAACCGTCGGTATACGTTGCACATGCCCAGGAAGCTCTTGAGCTGCGTCTGGGTGTCAGGGAACTGGGCGTCCCGGAGTGCCCGGGTATTGGCTTCGAGTACCCCTAGTTTACCAGGGGTTATCTGGTGACCCAGATACTCGACCGTTTGTTGGAAGAAGGCGCACTTCTTCAGACGCAGGATTACCCCGGCGTTCCTCAAGAGGGTGAGTACCTCGTCAACATGTTGCACATGGTCATCCATGTTACGCGAGAAGACGATGACGTCATCGAGGTACACTAGGCAGTTACGCCACTTCACCCCCGACAGTATAATGTCGATAGCCCGCTGGAATGTAGCGGGGGCGTTGGACAATCCGAAGGGCATCCTTAGGAACTTGTACACTCCACTGTGACAGACGAATGCCGTCTTGGGGATATCCTCGTCCGCCACCGGGATCTGCCAGTATCCGGCATTGCAGTCGATGGTGGTAAACACCGTAGCTTCCCCCAGGGAGTCGATGCATTCATCCATCCTTGGTAAAGGGTATGAGTCCTTCTTGGTAACCAAGTTGAGGCGTCGATAATCGATGCAAAACCGAGGGGTTTGATCCTTCTTCGGTACGATAACGACTGGGGCACCCCACTCCGACATCGAAGGTCGTATCACCTTCGCTTCGCTCATCCTCTTCACTTCTCCATCAACGATCTCTCGTTGCATAGTTCCCGCTCGGTGCGGTTGTGAGCGGGCGGGTCGTGCGCCTGGTACCAGGTCTATACGATGTTGGGTTGCCCCAAGGGTACCCAAGGCCCCGCCGGTCCACATGACGTCATGCTTGCTTAGCATCCGTCGTACCCCTTCGGCTACCGAAGGGGGAAGGTGGTCGAGGTCAGCCTCGGCCAGAGCCTTCAGTGCTTCTTGGTCCTTTGGCGGCATGTCCACCGAAGGCGCCGATGGGTCAGACTTCTCGTCATCGGGTTGCTGTCGCTCGGTGGTCTCGGCGACCGCCAGCACCTCAAGTGGTTCCACTTGACCTTCCTTGTCAGGGGTAAGGATATCTCCTTCGTAGAGCTCGGCAATCCAGAGGATAGTTCCCTTCGGGAGGGTGACTGCCTTACGGCGATAGTTCGCCATCACAAGGAGGGACGACCCTCCTGCTGGGAGGTCTATGAGACCGTTGGCCATGGTCAACCCATGGCGCTTGTACGTCCGCAGGTTGGACTTGACTCTGCAGATGCCTGCGAGGTCACAGTTAACCGGGAGGACTGTCTCCGACAACGGCTCAAAGCGAGTTCGCTTGGCCAACCGAAGTGTCTTCGGCTCGACGCTTGCGTACACCTCAGCCACGTTAACGTGGCTCCCTTGTAGCGTCAGGTCCCTGACGATAGCCGTATGTCCTCGCTTCGTCCCGTCGGCTTCTTGAAGCTCGACGGTCCTCCGGCCTGGCCGGATTGCATCGACGTGAACGTTGATGAAGGTGCACCCCAGTATGCAGGGCACCGATAGGGTCTCACACACCAGGAAGTCGACTTCCGTAGTGAGTTCCCCGATGGTAACCCGCAGCGACATCGCTGCGGTCGTGCGAATGAGGCGACCATTCGCGTCCTTGATGGTGGGTCCCCGAGTCACTCTGACTCGCGGAAGCCACTTGTCCGGGAGGGTATCCTTCCGGATAAGGTTAGGTCCAGCCCCTGTATCCAGTACAGGGTAGTACGATCGGGTCGACTGGGGGTCAACCCCCAGTGTGGCCGATACCTTGAAGTTCTCCAAGGTGAACAGCACGTGGCCTACACCGATATCCGGTGTAACTCGGGCATCCTGGACAGGGCCCTTGTCGGGTTCAACGTGACGGGGCATCCCGTCCTCTCCTCCCAACCTTGGAGGTTGGTCATCAATCCCCTGACGCCGTGCCGTCGGGGCCGGAAGGTGTACCCGGGGGTTGATGCGGCGTCGGCTCAACCGCGCTCTCCGTGGGGCTTTCCCTGCGGTACTCCGGGGTGGCTTGCTTGGGTAACCCCAGCGCCCCCCGGTCATCCTTCCTCTTACTCGTTTCCCGCCCTTGGTCGGATGCTGTCCGCCGGGACATCCGGCTGAGGAGGTGCCTCCTCGACGGCCATTACTCCACCTGGAGCTGGCTGCCTACCCGGTGCGGGTCCGGTTGCTCTGGTGGGATACCCCCCGGTGGATGCCTTGCGTTGCGCCGCTGCCCGCCGAGACTCCTCGGAAATGAGTGGGCAGGAAGACACCCAGTGCTGGGGATCCCCACACAACATGCATCCGGACGTACCGGTCCTCCCTTGAGTTCGCATCGGGGTAGCCCCGTAGCTGCGGTTGCCTCCCTCTGGCGCCCGGGTGCCTGATCCTTGGTAGGCCTTGGGTCCTTGGGTCAACCGGAACATGGACTCCCCCAACCGGTTGGGTCGGCCCGCAATCTGCGGAGGTGCCTTGTAGCACAATAGGAATCCGTCGCACGTCCACTCTCAGGGAACACTCACCAAGGGGGATCGGCACCGACGTCACCGGGAGGCCAAGGTTGCTGTCCTTGGAGCGCAAGCCACGGGACCAAGATGGGAGCCCAAATGGGAGGGGTTTGTTGTTTATCTTGGCCGGCGGTGGATTCGCCGCCGGCCACCTCGTTATAAACCCTCGGAGACACTACTAACTACCCTCCACCCCAAGATGCAAGTCCCTCTGGTCATACGTAACTTATAGATACCGTGACCAGTACGGACTCTCAATTGAAAGTTAAGGATTAGAAGTAGCCCCCCCTGATATTAGGGTCACAATACGGACAACCATATTGCTACATATCCCCCCCTTAGATTCGGCCCGTCCTCGGGTCGAGTTGCATTCGGGTTACCGAATGTAAGTGGGTCGCGTGACCGTTTACCCGTCGGGTGGGGCTTTGCGCCCCGTCGCGACAGACACCCCTTTTCGAGGTTGTCCGAGGAGGGTGCCCCCCTTTGTGTGGTACACACACGATCCGTTTTCCGGACCGTTAATTTCCCGATGCGGGTTTTTGTTCACGACCCCCCTTTCCGAGGGGTGGTGCAAGCGGATCCGCCACCAGGTGCCTGGTGGTAGGGGGGTCCCTCTCGTGTGGGCGATTGAGTGGGGGGCGGGGGCTGCCCGCGTTGCGTGGGGGCGGTTGGGGGTGACCCCGCTTGCTTACCCCGTGTGTGGGGGTGGCCCCGTCCCGCCCAGGTGCCTGGGTGGAGCGCGGTCGTAGCCCCGTGGGGCGCGGGTCGACCCGCGTGCCTGCGGCGCTTCTCGTGGCCGTTTGTGGTCATAAGCGCGGGTGCCCGCGCTTCCCTGGCTCGTCCCGGTTAACCCACCGTACCGGGTCGCAGCCGTCGACGGCTTGTGGGCGCGGGGGACTCCGCACCCGTTATCATGTCCTATCCCCAGGTGCTTGAAGAGGAGGAAGACCTCCTGATCGGGGAGGAGATGGAGGACGACGCGCCTGTCGGTCCCGACGCCGCGCGTTACGGGGTGAGCTCGTCTGACGACGACGCGCCTGCTGTGTCCGTCCGTCTGTCGGCCGGAGGACTGTCGTCCGTGTGCAGCGGCACGACGGTGCCGTCGGCCGGAGGTCAACCCGGCGGTCAACCCGGCGGTCAACCCGGCGGTCAACCGCGCGTGGCGGCTTCTACCCCCCCTCTGCCGGCTGCCCGGATGGAGCCTGGTGCCGGTGCCGGCTCACCGCAGCTACCTCAAGATGGTCCGCCCTGCGGCGGAGGTGGCGACCCGCAGCCGACTCCGGCTGGTCAAGGTGGTCCGGGTGTCCGGGCGGTGACTCCTCGAGGCGGTCCCGACGTTGACGCGGGTGGTGGTGGCGGTGCGACACCCGGTGCGGCGGGTCAAGACGGTGCGGGTGTCCGCACGGCCGGGGCTCCGGCTCCGGAGGCTGTCCAAGTGCCTTCCCCTTCCGAGGCGGGGGCTACGCCGACGGGTGGTGCCGGCGCCGGTACCATACCTGAGGTGCCGCGGGTGTCGAGCGGTCAAGACGCTCCTTCTCCCATGGCGGTCGACACCGGGAGTTACTCCGGGCGGGCGCCCGCCCTTCTTCTTCCTCCTCGGCCTCGTCCATCTCCGACGTCGGCCCCTCTGCCGGTGGTGCGTCCCCCGGCGCCCCCGATTCTTCCTGGTCCTGCCCGGGTTGCCCCGTTGGGTGGCGGCGTCGCCGTGGTGGCGGGTCAACCCGCCATGTCGGTGTCCGACTTGGTGGCTCGGGTTCGAGGCCTCACGGTGCAAGAGTCGATGGAGTCCGATGGGCGTATGCGGGTGGACTTCCACCTGGTGCATCCCCGTGGAGAGTCCTCCCGCCGCGTTAAGGTGGACCCGAGCTGGGAGCGGGAGTTGGTGCGGTTGGTCAACCAGCCGAACGCGGTGCGGGTGGAACATCATTGGATCCTGAGTCAGCCGGACGACCGGCATGCGCAGCTCTGGCGCACCCGGATGGGACGGGGTGAGGTCTACCTCGACCCCAACTTCGGGGTCTGCGACTTGATTGCCCCCGCGTTTCCGCGGGAGATTGACTACCCGGCTAGTGCTCGGGGGATTGCGGCGGCGGCGGAGCCGGTTGCGTTTGGGGAGACGGTGAGCCGTACCGGTCGGTATCCCGACTTTGACTACTACCCGGGGGTACCCCCGTGTCTGTCGTTGACGGCTCCCTACCCGCCCATGGCGGGGTTGAAGTCGGCGTCGAGTTGGCGACGTAACCATGGTGTCATGGCGGATGCGTTCCGCACCGATATAACGTGTGCGTTGCAGACCGGCAACGGTCGTGCTCCGGTATACACTCCCGTGCGCCCGCCGCTATGGCAGGAGGGGTGGGAACCCGCCCCTGCTTTCCGGCTTGACACCGGCTCCTGCCTTCGCTACTTCGGGAGTGTGTTGGCCTCGCGACCGGTCCACCCGTTGCAGGGTACCTTCACCCTTGAGGTTACCCTCGGGCAGGTTTCCTCCTTCTTGCTGTCCGTCCGCCGGCAGGGTCGTCTGTTTCATCTCCCGACGGGTGTCCGTCGGCACATCGCGCAGTTGGGCGTGGATCTGATAGCCGCCAAGACCGGGTTGGCCCGGGAGTTCGAAGCCCTGCTGGCTGTTCACGATGCCGTGAACTGGGCTGGTGTGTTGGACCTTCCCCCGTACCGGGACCCGCAGGCTGGGGCTTCCCCCTTGCCTCGTCACTCGTTGCGTGTCCGGCGTACTCAGCCGGGTGAGCCCAGTTGCCATGGGTGGGCATCCACCGAGGCTGTTGCTGACCTGGGTATTCCCATGGTTATCCATGACCCTCTTCAGGTCCTTGCCCCGTGGTTCGGTAACCCGATACCGGCGGCGGTTGGCCGTCGTCCCCGAGAGTGGGGCTCTGTGGGTGGGGAGCGTGAGGTGTCCCGTCGTCGGGCGGAGTACCGCCGTGGTTACGGTAAAGCCCCTTCGGTAGGGTCCTACCGGGCCTCGTATCAGGTGCCACCGGCTCCGGTGGTGGCCGTGTCGGCTCCTGTGGCTCCTCTGGCTGCGCCAGTGTCACCTCCCGCCCCTGTCCTACATGACGGGGGTCCCCGTCTCTGGTATGAGGGCGTTGACGCCCTTGTTACCCGCGCAATGCGGGAGGGTCTCTCTGTTAGCTGGGGGGATATCCCCCCAGGTGTTGCGCTGGTTGGGTCAGCGCGTTGCTTCGGTGGCGTGCTGGAACGCCTCCAGAAAGCTCTGGAGGACGTGGAGGCTGGCCGCAGCACCCTCGTCCAGCTATGCACCGAGGTAACTCGGGTGATCGACCGTCGTGAGATTGCCGACCGGTGGAGCTCGGAGGTATACGCGCTTACGCGTGAGTGGCCTCCCTCGGGCAGTGGGTCTACCCACTGAGGAGTGCTATTGTTTGTGAGGGAGAGGGCCCCGGCAACCCTTATGGTAGCCGGGTAGTAGTGAGTATAAACTCATCCCCCGCGTGGGGCATTGCTTGCCTCTGTTTGCTGCCCTGGGGAGTACCCCTTCTGGCTCAGTGGTGCCTTGCCTCCCGCCCAACTTCTTCCGGTTGGTTCATGCTTGGGGAGGTTATCCTCCCTCACTTTGTGTCTTGGCTTGGGGAGGTCATCCTCCCGTGTAAGCTCCCTAGTTACTTCGATATTATCGGAGTTAGCCTTTACCTTTAAGTTAACTTATTAAGGTTCAGGTTTTTACTTAGTTACCTAAGCTTAGCTCTACTTAGTTACCTAAGCTTGGTTCGACTTAGAAACCTAAGTCTGATTTGACTTAGAAACCTAAGTCTGCCGTAACCACGTCACACCCTACTTAGTAGGTATAAGCCTCACCCCCCAACAGCCGAAGTCGGTGTCGGTTGGGTTGTTATAGTAGGCGTCGTCGCCTCATGTACGGCATGAGGAGCTGGCGGGGTATATTTGCCGCCTGTTCCCAGGTGGGTGAGTCGTATCCGACCCACATAACCTTGACGTACCAGGGTCCTGGTAGGTCCGGGTCGGTGTGTCCGACCACGCTTTCTACTTGGTATGGAATCCCATCCGGTCCCACCGGGTCATCTGACCGGTGGGTTGTAAGAGCTTCATGTAGCAACCCAGCCGGTACCGGCTGAGGCTGTTCCGGCATCGGAGCAGGTGTGACATCATTCATGCTGATGCGTTGAATCTCCGTATCGGAGTGTAAGATAACAGAGTGGTCATCTCTGTGGAGGATCTGGTACGGTCCCTTGACCGGTTGCATAAGCTTGTTCCCTCGGAACTTCTGGTGTCTGATATAGACCCAGTCACCTGTTAACAGGGTTGCGTTGCGCACCCGTAGTCGGGCGTCGAAGTTCTTCTTATACCGAAGTTGTGTTCTGTCAAGGGCACCCTTGAGCTTAGGAATCATCCACGATAGCTTGGCCAACCAAGCTAGGTGGATGCGTTCGGCGGGTCGGCCCTTCGGTGTATCATACCGAGTGCACCTGCCGGGTGGCAGCGTCAAGTTACCGACGCCTAGTGGCATGACCCACTCCAGCGGAGCGATGTTTGTGCTCCGATGTGGCCTGGCATTGTATGCCAGGGTGAGTACGGACAGAAGCCTGTCCCAGGTGTTCGTGTGCTCGGCCACGTAGCACTGTAGCATCTTGACGATGGTGCGGTTGAACCGCTCCACCTGCCCGTTGGACTGCGGGTGGTAGTCGGATGCCCGACGTGGTTCGATACCGAACATGCCCAGGACCTTAGTGCAGAATGCCGACGTAAGGTTTGCTCCGTTATCGGAGAGGAGTTGCTTCATGACTCCGTATGCACTGATCCAGTGGTCAACCACTGCGTTCATGATCGTGTATGCCGTATCATTCGGGATGGCTGCCGCTCTTGACAGCTTAGTGAAGCGGTCAGACATGACCAGGATGTACCTGTTCCCTTCTTCCGTTATCGGAAGTGGCCCGAGTATGTCGATAGCGACTTGCTCGTTGGGCCCATCAGGTGGGAATAGCTTCATGGCAGACGCCCGCCTATGTAGACTCACGCGGTTACGTGCACAGGGGTGGCATCCCCTTACGTGGTCGACCACGTCGACGGCCATTGCTGGCCAGTAGAAGAACCTTCGCATTGCTGCGAACATACGTGAACCCCCCGGGTGTCCGGCTGTGGGGTTCTCGTGTTCTCGTTCCATGACGGCTTGCCGTAAGGACACGGGAACCACGACTTGATGTCGTCCATCGGCGGGTGCCCGCCGGTATATGAGTCGGTCTTCATTCTCGGAGAAGATGCCGGCCGTACCGGCCAGAAGGTTAGCACGATGACGTCTACAGTCATCGTCGTTGGCCTGTGCCTCGCGGAAGTCCGCGAGGGTCAATGGGCACGCAAGGTGTGCCATGGTATGGTCAGCCATACCCTGGGTAGCATTACCCACCATGCACACCGGTACTACCGGGATGTCCTCGTCCACCGGGCGGGTATCCCCGCTCGGGGTGTCGAGTCGAGACAACGCGTCTCCGAGGTGGTGGGTTGACCCAGCCTTATACACCGTGCGGTAGTCGTGCTCGGCCATCTTCAGCCTCCATCGGGCTAGCCTCCCATGGCTATCGGAATCCTTGTCACCAAGGTTGAGGAGCCATCGTAGGGGTTCGTGGTCGGACCTCACGATGAACCTGGAGCCCTCCAGGTATGGACGGAGCAGTTGCACTGCCCATATAACTCCGAGGCATTCACGCTCGGTGGCACTATAGTTCCGCTCAGCCGGGTTGAGTGTCCGGCTGAAGTACCCTACCGGACGTAGGTCCGGGATAACGTTGTCGGTACCTATCAACGTCTCTCCCTGTAACAGGGTGCATCCCACTTGTGTATCACACGCATCGACATCGATGACGAAGGTACCCCGTCTATGCGGTAACGCAAGGACGGGTGGGGCTAGTAGGGCTCGCTTCAGCGACTCGAATGCCTCCTCTTCGCTAGGCGAAGGGGGTTGGAGTACCTTGGGTAAGGTACTGCTCGTAAGAACCGTTAACGGTTTAGCTATCCGAGCGAAATCCTTGACGAACCGTCGGTATACATTGCACATTCCCAGGAAGCTCTTGAGCTGCGTCTGGGTGTTAGGGAACCGGGCATCCCGGAGTGCCCGGGTATTGGCTTCGAGTACCCCTAGTTTACCAGGGGTTATCTGGTGGCCCAGATATTCGACCGTCTGTTGGAAGAAGGCGCACTTCTTCAGACGCAGGGTTACCCCGGCGTTCCTCAAGAGGGTGAGTACCTCGTCAACATGTTGTACATGGTCATCCATGTTACGCGAGAAGACGATGACGTCATCGAGGTACACTAGGCAGTTACGCCACTTCACCCCCGACAGTATCATGTCGATAGCCCGCTGGAATGTAGCGGGGGCGTTGGACAATCCGAAGGGCATCCTTAGGAACTCGTACACTCCACTGTGACAGACGAATGCCGTCTTGGGGATATCCTCGTCCGCCACCGGGATCTGCCAGTATCCGGCATTGCAGTCGATGGTGGTAAACACCGTAGCCTCCCCCAGGGAGTCGATGCATTCATCCATCCTTGGTAAAGGGTATGAGTCCTTCTTGGTAACCAAGTTGAGGCGTCGATAATCGATGCAAAACCGAGGGGTTTGATCCTTTTTCGGCACAATAACGACTGGGGCACCCCATTCCGACATCGAAGGTCGGATCACCTTAGCTTCACTCATCCTCTTCACTTCTCCATCAACGATCTCTCGTTGCATAGGTCCCGCTCGGTGCGGTTGTGAGCGGGCGGGTCGTGCGCCTGGTACCAGGTCTATACGATGTTGGGTTGCCCCAATGGTCCCCAAGGCCCCGCCTGTCCACATAACGTCATGCTTTCTTAGCATCCGTCGTACCCCTTCGGCTACCGAAGGGGGAAGGTGGTCGAGGTCAGCCTCGGCCAGTGCCTTCAAGGCCTCTTGGTCCTTTGGCGGCAGGTCCGCCGGAGCCGCCGATGGGTTAGGCTTCCCGTCATCGGGTTGCTGTCGCTCGGTGGTCTCGGCGACCGCCAGTACTTCAAGTGGTTCCACTTGACCTTCCTTATTAGGGGTAAGGATGTCTCCTTCGTAGAGCTCGGCGATCCCGAGGATAGTCCCATTCGGAAGGGTGACTGCCTTACGGCGATAGTTCGCCATCACGCGTAGGGACGACCCTCCCGCTGGGAGGTCTACGATACCATTGGCCATGGTCAACCCATGCTGCTTTTATGATCGCAGGTTGCCCTGGACTCTGCAGATGCCTGCGAGGTCACAGTTAACCGGGAGGACTATCTCCGACAACGGCTCAAAGCGAGTTCGCTTCGCCAACCGAAGTGTCTTCGGTTTTACGCTTGCGTACACCTCTGCCACGTTGACGTGGCTCCCTTGCGTCGTCAGTTCCCTGACGATAGCTGTATGTCCTCGCTTCGTCCCGTCGGCCTCTTGTAGCTCGACGGTCCTCCGGCCTGGCCGGATTGCATCCACGTGAACGATGATGAAGGTGCACCCCAGTATGCAGGGCACCGATAAGGTCTCGCACACCAGGAAGTCGACTTCCGTAGTGAGTTCCCCGATGGTAACCCGCAGCGACATCGCCGCGGTCGTGCGAATGAGACGACCATTCGCGGCTTTGATCGTGGGTCCCCGGGTCACTCGGACTCGCGGGAGCCACTTGTCCGGGAGGGTATCCTTCCGGATAAGGTTGGGTCCAGCCCCTGTATCCAGTACAGGGTAGTACGATCGTGTCGACTGGGGGTCAACTCCCAGTGTGGCTGATACCTTGAAGTTCTCCAAGGTAAACAACACATGTCCTACACCGATATCCGGTGTAGCTCGGGCATCCTGAACAGGGCCCTTGTCTGGTTCTACGTGACGGGGCTTCCCGTCCTCTCCTCCCAACCTTGGAGGTTGGTCATCAATCCCCTGACGCCGTGTCGTCGGGGCCGGAAGGTGTACCCGGGGTTGATGCGGCGTCGGCTCAACCGCGCTCTCCGTGGGGTTTTCCCCGCGGTACTCCGGGGGGCTTGCTTGGGTAACCCCAGCGCCTCCCGGTCATCCTTCCTCTTACTCGTTTCCCGCCCTTGGTAGGGTGCTGTCCGCCGGGACATCCGGCTGAGGAGGTGCCCCCTCGACGGCCAGTACTCCACCTGGAGCTGGCTGCCTACCCGGTGCGGGTCCGGGTGCTCGGGCGGGATACCCCCCGGTGGATGCCTTGCGTTGCGCCGCTGCCCCGCCGAGACTCCTCGGGGATGAGTGGGCAGGAAGACACCCAGTGCTGGGGATCCCCACACAACATACACCCGGACGTGCCGGTCCCCCCTTGAGTTCGCATCGGGGTAGCCCCGTAGCTACGGTTGCCTCCCTCGGGCGCCCGAGTGCCTGCTCCCTGGTAGGCCTTGGGTCCTTGGGTCAACCGGAACATGGATTCCCCCAACCGGTTGGGTCGGCCCGCAATCTGCGGAGGTGCCTCCGTGCGCACCGCCCACGTTGGCAAGGGTTGGTGAGGGTTACCCGTCACCGGGGAGTACCCCGTAGTCCGCACATACGGGACGCGCCGTCCCGTTCCTTCGTTGACCTGGAACTGGGTTCCAGCCGGGGCGATGTACGCTACCGTACCATGTTCATCAATCACCGGCGTCGCCGGTAGCAACAGGTGGCCCTGTTGGTCGACTAGAGGGTCATCCTCACCAATAGGGGTATGTTCGGTCGCCACCAGTACTGGTGCGGCCTTACGTTCCACCTTCTCTTGCCTCGGTACCGGGGTAAGACTGGGCTTGCCTCCCTCACCCTTGGGCTTCGGGGCCAAGGCACACTCCGGGTGTAGAACCCGGTAGGCGTCCCCTAGGGACTTGCACATATGCATCAGTCGACTGAAGTTCGTCCGTGCCGTGTTGGCGCCCCGTGCGGATATCCGCACGTAGTTGGGTACTCCTGCGAACAGGATGGCCCGTAGCTCCCCTTCTCCGAGGAGCTTCCCCAGCTCGTAGTCGAGCTCTTGGATCCGGCGTCCAAACATCTCCTCATCCTCCCAGCACTGGGCGGTGGCAGTGCGAAGGGCCCGATAGTGGTCCTCGCACTTGTCCTCACTGAGGTAGCTGCTCAGCAGCTCCTTCAATATCCCACGGTAATCCATGGGGGTGGCCGCGACCCTCATTCCCGGCATCGGGGATGCCTGGCGAAGAATGCCTCGCACCCGTTCATCAACAAAGAACGGGAGGATCTCCAGAGCCAGCCCCTCGTTAACGAGCGCCTTGTCTGCGGCTGCCTTGAAGCTAGTCAAGAAGCCGATGACTGCCAACGGGCGTCCGTTCGGCCCCCCGAACATAGGGACTCCCTTCATAAGGGTCTGCATAGAGCGGATCGCCCGATGCGACGTATTACGCATCGATTCCGATACGGTGGTAGAGCGGTCCTCCAAACGATAACGTTCCGGAGTAAGAACCGACCGGAAGACCTCGTTGACGATCTCCGTGTCAGCGTCCTGGATATCCAGTCGCTTAGCCAGTTGATGAGCGAACTCATCGGACTCCATCCGCTTCAGTAGGCTCGCAGTTACCTGCGCGGTCATAGCTTCCACCACTGAAGATGGTACTTCAGGCGTCGGCACCTCGGGAACCCGAGTTGCCTGGCCTCCTTCGTCGTGGGGGTACTGCGAGAGGGTACCCTCCCCCAATAACCGACTCTCCCCCGGCGTACGTATCCGCCGGGTCGTGTCCGCGGAGTCCGCTTCGGGTGCTCCGAGCGTATCGCTCCGTGTGACTCCGTTCCAACTCTGCCGACGAGTCGGACCCATACCCCATTGTGTCCGGGGGTTGTCCAGGAGTAGCAACACCGGGGTTGACCCTGGTGGACTCCGAAAGTAGTCCGGCCGGTTCGAACCGTACCGGTGTGGGAGGAACACGACGGGGTCCCGTCGTGTGCCGTGTTGACATCAACACTGCCATTGCGTCCTCCGTCCGATCTTGACGGGCGTCGAGCCCGGAAAACCGGGCCTCGATGCGGGCCAATGATGCCATCAGGGAATCCCCTGGTGAAGGAGGCGGCGGAGTGAGGTCGGTCGACGACAGTTGAGGCGGGCCCCCGCCTCCTGCCGTCCGAGCCGTGCCAAACGTCGATCCGGCACCGGAAAGCATTGGCGTCTCAATGTTATCGATCGGGTTCCCGATCCCGGTTCCCGTAGTCACCTCCGGGGTCGGCGTCGACGCCGATCCGTCATCTTGAACGTTCCCCGTCTCTTGGGTAGACATGGTCACAATCAGTCAACCGACGTATCAATCACCACGAACAAGAGAGCGAGGGGGTAGATTGGGGAGAGTACAGTAGATCACAGTCAAAGGTAAAAACTCAACACAATCGATCAGGTCGCAACACCACGAGTACAAGAAAAGGACCAGATCCCTATCCGTGTGCCAGGGCCGAAGACGGCGTCACCACAAGGGTGACGGAAACCCGTCCCCTGCTGCTCCACCAATGTAGCACAATAGGAATCCGTCGCACGTCCACTCTCAGGGAACACTCACCAAGGGGGATCGGCACCAACGTCACCGGGAGGCCAAGGTTGCTGTCCTTGGAGCGCAAGCCACGGGACCAAGATGGGAGCCCAAATGGGAGGGTTTGTTGTTCTACCTTGGCCGGCGGGATTCGCCACCGGCCCCCTCGTTATAAACCCTCGGAGACACTACTAACTACCCTCCACCCCAAGATGCAAGTCCCTCTGGTCATACGTAACTTATAGATACCGTGACCAGTACGAACTATCAAATTGAAAGTTAAGGGTTAGAAGTAGCCCCCCTGATATTAGGGTCACAATACGGACAACCATATTGCTACAGAACGGCGGCAAACTACGGTCATGTTGCTGTTCCGGCTAAGGAGCCCTTCGCCGCGTTGGCAATGGACATCCTTGGGCCCCTGCCAGTGACCGAGGAGGGCAACCAGTACCTCCTGGTCATCTGCAATCGCTTCACGAAACTTACGCGAGCGATCCCACTGGCAGAGATCACGGCCATGTCGGTCGTGTCCGCCTTCCTAGATCACTAGGTTGCCGCGTATCGCATCCCAGATAGTACGCTATCAGACAACGGACCGCAATTTGCGTCCGGTCTGTTTCAGGGAGTGCTGGACATGTTGGGGGTCCGGGCAGACTATGCCAAACCTACCACCCACAAACTAATGGGCAGGTGAAGCGCTTCAACAAAAATATTGTTAGGCAACTGCGCCACCATGCGAGTGAGCACGGGAACAAGTGGTACCAATACATTTTTATCTTGCCTACGGCCTACCACTCGCAGGTTCAGTCTCATACGGGGGAAGCACCCCCTTCTTTGTGAATCCACGCCGCTCGCGGTCTATTGCTGTACGGCGGTCACTCCCAACTGGGAGGCCGGTGGCAGGACACCTACTCCTACTGAGAGCAAGACGGAGTTTGCTTCAAGGCTCGAGAGGCTCATCCATAAAGTCAGGCTGAGGTGGAGAGGGCGCAGAAGCGCTACAAGCGTGCTTTCAACAAGAAATTGCGTAACGCCAAGCACGTCCCCAAGCCGGGTGACTGGGTGCTGCCACATTCGCATACCCTGACTGGGGGTAAGCTGGTGTTTCAGACGAAGGGACGATACCATGTCCTTCGTACTGATGGGCGGCGGTTCACCATCGAAAGTGACGATGGGATCCGTACCGTAAACGGACAGGACGTTGTGAAAGTTGCATCACCCCTGCAGGCGACCCGGCTTGAGTGCGTGCACTGAAAGCGTGGCGTTTGCCTTTGCTGCCTGCGGCCAACCAGGGCCCGCAGGAGTACGTGTTCGACAAGTTCGTCGACCACGGCTGGGATGAGGATCCTGACCGCCTCATGTTGAGGGTGCGTTGTTTATGGATTTCGTGCCATGGACGATACTTGAGAGTAGGTAGAGGTCCTCCCAGCTGAGAGAGTCCGGGCGTACTGCGCCCGGATCAATACCAA